>CM028131.1:964067500-964667500 GCA_016271365.2 Neoceratodus forsteri | reverse complement strand
TCTCAAAGCTCCTGACACAGTGCAAGGGGCTTGCGCCACAAGGACTGGTGCGAAGTGTCCCTTGCGCTAAAAGATGCATCAGGAGCAATTTTTAAATGCAGCCTGTATCAACTGCAAGCATCATGCACCAAAAGGGGGCTTGCACAGTCCGTGTGCCACAAAATTGGCTGTAGCATGGCACTAGAGGCTTTAGGCAACCACAGGCTGCCAAATCCCCTAAATCGGGATTCTCAAAACTGTGCCAGAGGACAAATTTCTAAGTACTGTTAGACCAGCCAAGGCTGATCTAGGGGTATTTTAAAATATGCCCTCTGCAGGATAACAACTTATGGTATTATACGGTCCCCATCCCAACTCTACAATCCCCAGATATGTTATAATTTAACTTCCCTGGTAGTCTAACAGGCCTTCCTCCCCAATCCCGATATCCTCAGTAAATAATTTGTTATGATTCCCTGGTGGTTTAGTGGACTGCTTTCCCCTATCCCTGATGTCTCCAATAAAAAGGTTTTGTATAGCTCCCTGATGGTCCAGTGGACTGGCCTCTCCAATCCCTGATGTCCCCAATAAATATATTTTTATAATTCCCTGGTGGTCTAGCAGCCCACCTCCCCGATCTCCAATGTCATCTATCGATATAAAGAATTCCCTTGTGATTGTGGCCCCCTCCCTGTTCCCTGATTTCGCTCATATATTTAAATAATAATAAAAAAAAAAAAAAAACATCCTTGGTGGTCTAATGGACCCCCGCCTCTCCACCCAGGGCATGTAGTGCCAGCACCATGCTACCTCCCCATCCTGAAACAGAGCTGGTGACTGGCACAGCCCTCCTCACACTACCATGTCCAGCCACTGACTAAGCTGTCAAGGAGGAGCGCATATTGTGTCAAGTATGCACTCACTGATTGACAACTCACTTGAGCTGTCAATCAGTGAGTGCATACTGTGGCACTGGCTCTGTTTCAGGATGGGGGAAGTGGGGTGCAGGCACTACTTGCTGGTAAGAGGTAAACTGCTACTCAGACCACCAGGGAAGTTTTTTTTTATTATTTAAATATAATGTGAAATTGGGAATCAGGGAGAGGGATCCACTAGACCACCAGTGAATAATTTATACCTAAGGGACACATCAGGGATCAGGAGGGGGTCAGCTAGACTACCAGGAAATTATAAAATATATTTATTGGGGACATCAGGGATTGGGCGGTTAGCAGACCGCCAGGAATAATTCATAGCTATATTGGGAACATTTGGGGCTGGGTGGGATCCATTAGACCACCAGGGCCTAATTTACTTAAACAGGGATCGGGGATGGAGGACTGGTATCCACCAGCGATGGTGCTTACAGTATTTAAGAGGGTAGGGGATATTTATTAGCCAACTGAAATGGTGTTTAAAAAGAGCACAAAATAAACTGGAAATTATTACTTTACAGTGAGAAAGAAATGAAGATCATTAAGAGCTCTAATAAGTGATTAGCAATAACAATGCTTCAAACAGCCACATTGTTATGATATTCTCAATACTGAAGACATACATATATTAAACTTTAGTAATATAGTCATATGGGAATTATCATTTCCTTTTTCCAGTGAGGGTCAAACATTCAGCATTTGTTCCATGAACCAGAATATATTGACTCACAGGCTAAAGAGTTACTATTCACCCATCAGAGTGCCACAGGTCCTGGCAATTGCTTGAACTGTAACTTGTAGCCAGACAGATTCTGAATCTAAATCATTGTCTGCATTAGAAGAACCCCATTCTCTTCACATGCTTGTAGTATGAATTTTGATGTTAGAAACTCAGATAGGCTGGTCAGGGTTGAAAAATTGATACGTATTGGTGCCAAAAATAACCTGTCCATTGCATTGATATAACAAAGAGAATTTCGCTCTGATGCCTTGTACCTCAGACCTATATGCTAGAAATTTGTGATGCCTCATTTATGTCTGTTGGCTAATTTCTAGGTACAGAAGTGTTGGTAGTTCATAGGCCCTTTAATTCTTGCCTGTTTGATTATGTAGTCCCTATCACTCCCCAAGGTGAATTGAATAAGAACTGTAGCAGGTTTAATGGACAGTGAAGTTGTAATTGACAGGCCTGATTCTCAAAGCTCCTGGCATTGCACAAGGGGCTTACACCACTAAGAATGGCAGAAAGTGCCCTATGCACCAAAAGATGCACTGGGAGTGATTCTCCAAGGCAACCTGCATCAAAAGCAGGCTGCCTGCACCAAACGGCTCTTGCGCCACCCACATGCCACAAAATGAGCTGTGGCATGGTGCTAGAGGCTTGCGGCAGATGCAGGCTGCCAAACCCCCTAAATCGGGATTCTCAAAACTCTCCCAGAGGACACATTTCTAAGTAATATTAGATCAGCCAGGGCTGGTCTAAGCGTACTCTTAGAAATTTGCCCTCTAGGAGTGTTGAACAGTTTATGACAGTGTGCCATGGCCCCCTAAGCCACGATATGCCCATAAATACAAAAGTTCATTAATTCCCTGGATGTCTAGTGGCCCCACTGATATGCTTATAAATAAAAATGTTCAGTAATTAATTCCCTGGTGGTCTAGTGGTCCCCCCTTCCCTGATATGCCCATATATAACAATGTTCATAAAATGTTTCTCTGGTGGTCTAGTGGACCCCCACTCCAGCAGGCGGTGTCCTTGACACCACTCCCCCCCATCCTGAACCCTGAGCTGGTGACTGGCACAGCCCCCCCCCTCTCACCACCACAGCCAGCCACTGACTGAACTGTCAAGTGAGCACATACTGTATAATACAGTACATGCTCAGTGATTGACAGAGCTGCCAGTCAGTGAGTGCATACTGTATTATACAGTATGTGCTCAGTGACAGTTCAGTCGGCAGTCAGCTGTGGTGGTGAGATAAGGGCTGTACTGATTGCTGGCTTGGGGTTCGGGATGGGGGGGGGTGGTGGGCACTACCTGCCAGGGTGGAGTCCACTAGAACACCAGGGAAACATTTTATTAACATTGTCATACTTTCTATGGGCATAACAGGGAAAGGGGGAGCGGACAGCTAGACCACCAGGGAATTAATTACTGAACATTTTTATTTACAGGCATATTGGGATGCGAGACCACTAGACCAGCAGGGACTTAATTAATGAAAATTTTTATTAACAGGCATATCGGGCTTGGGGGTATTGGCATTTTTGGGCTTGGGTGCCCATAGACCACCAGGGATGTATTACTGTGACAATATGGGGATCGGGGCTTGGGGGTGCACTAGTCCACCAGGGATGTCTCGACTGAGCACATGCACCCCCGTGGCTTGCAGCAAACCCTCTGGATGCTCTGTCTGTTTGGTGCATGGTCATGGTTGCCGCAAGCCATGGGACTTTGCCGCTGGGACCCTGCCCAATAGAGAATCGAGTGCAGGGTCCCAGGCACTTCTAATCTGGTGCAGGGTCCCTGGCACACCGGGCTTTGATGCAAGCTGCTGTTTGCCACAGCTTGTGCCAATCTAAGTCCTCTTCGAGAATCGAGCCCTTAATGTTTATTGTTTGTGTAATCACAATAAGAGATCACTGCATGCCTTTGCTTTTCTGAACTGGACACAGGTGGTCACTGAATCCACCAGAGAAAACTATCGGAGAAATATGCATAAGCTCTTGGACTGGATCTGAGTACCTCTCCCAGGGCAGGCCACGGACCTGTCAAGCTCTGTGATGCACTGGTAGCATGCTGCTGGTCAGTGAGGTGCATGAAAGTGGAATCTAAATGTATTTTCACATGTGTTCTTCCTAAAGCTAAGATTATGGCATCTCAGGATGCAGTGTCTGTCCTAGACTGGTCCTGTCTTGATAGTATCCCTGACCCCACCACTGTTTCACACTATTTCGTATAGCAATTTACTTTGATTTGTGACTTACTTGCACCTATTCAAAAATTGGAAATTAAAGGAGTTTCAAAAGATTGGATGAATGGTGAATTATTAAAGATGATGAAACAACGTGATAGGGTCTGGGAGAAATACCAGTTATCTAGAAGCAATACTGATCTGATAGTATATAAAGAATTGAGAATAGATGTAAGTGTCAGATTTGTCCTGCTAAATCTAAACAGTTTTCTGAATTAGAAGACACTAACTATAAAAAAATATATGTTGTGGGAAACGGAATCAAGCTGGTGGCTATTACAATTGAAGTACAGATACAACTGACAACACTGAAACAAGCATTTGTCAATGCCGAATGTTGTCGCGCTGGCATTAGCTTTGGTAGTGCAGTGTGGGACAACATTTTGGCAGGATGTGAAAATGACAGCTGTACAGTTCATAAGGTGGTGTAAAAATGGCAGTGTTGAAAATGTGGCATGTAAATATTGCAAATTTGCGAAGTTATAAGGGATGTGAAAATGCACAACACACGCTTGTAACACTGTCATTTTATGGACGCTCAGCACAAATTTTCAACATAGGCATTTAGCACCTCTGCTCATGTACGTGTAACTGCTATTTCCCTCAAACTTTGCTCCCAAAAAGTGATTCGCACAGTGACCGGCTATTCTACTGCGTAGACGATGCGAAAGTACATTTTGGGCAAGATATGGAAATGACAGCTATACTTTTCATCAAGAGGTGTGGAAAAATGCCAATGGTGAAATCCAGAGTGAAAATATTACAAATGCGCGACATTACGGCGTGCGTGCAATCTGCCAATGCACGCTCGCTCAACACAGTCATTGTGGGTAATCACCAAATTTTCAACATAGGCATTTTGGGACCTCTGCTCATGAACAGTGTCACTGTCATTTTCATAATCTGGCCCAAACACTGATTTCCCACAGCGACCCGCGCAATTATGCGCCGGAAGTGTGAAACACATTTCTGCTAGGATGTGAAAAATGACAGCTATACTGTTCACAAGGAGGTGTACAAAAATGACAATGTTGAAAATCTGGCATGAAAATATTGCGAATTCACAAAGTTACAAGCCTGCGTAGCAGCCGCACAATGTACACTCGTAAAACAGCCATTTTTTTGATTTTTTCCGCCAAATTTGCAACATAGGCTTTTTGAGAGCCCACCACATGAACAGTTCACTGTCATCTCATTAATCAGTCCCGAAAGGTGATTCTGTGCTGTGACTGCAAAAATCACTTTTCGGGACCGATTAATGATATGACAGTGATAGAATTCATGAGGAAGGGTCCCAAAACCCCATGTTGAAAATTTGGTGTAAAAATTCCCAAAAATGCCCGAGATATGCATTAAAGTTGAAAACCACTTATTTATTCCATTATACAACTTACTGGCATTTCCACAGTTCCCGGTCGGCTTTGAAGAGTGCAGATGTGTTCCTGGTCCACTAAAGATCATCATGCCGGACTCCAGAGGTAAGTATGGGGTGAAGGGTGTGGGGAGGCAGGGTGCGCGGTGGGTGCAGGTTGTGGAAGGGGGCAGGGAGACCGTTGAGGGACTGTTTCCTTCTTTACAGGTAAAAAAGAACCCCTAAAAGATATTGGGGGACCGTTTTCATTTTTAGTTAGTGCTTTGGCATGCTGGGGTGGGCTCCCAGCGTGCTACCTAGTGTGTGTGTGTGTGTGTGTGTGTGTGTGGGTGGGTGCTTTGTGATGGGGATTAGGCACCCCATCAGCAAACAAGGAAGGGGGAGAGCCGCAGGAGCCGAGGGGATTGGCACCCCTCAGCAAGCAAAAATGGGGGGACACATTATGCCAATGGGGGAGTGGGCTCCCCCTCAGCAGAAGTCAAGGGAGGGGGATACATGCCGGCGGGGGTTGGGCCCCGTCGGCCAAGAAAAACTAATGGGGGCGCATGATGCCAAGGGGTTGGGCACCTCTGGGCAATCAAGGGGGCTACATGATGCTGATGGGATTGGGCACCCCCATCGGTACCTAATAAATGAGTGGTGTTGACGAGCACAGCAGCCCGGAAGTCACCTGTCGCCATGTTGCCTGCACATAGGAGGCGTGTTGTGGTCACGCTGCATGATAACTTTGCTCTCATTGCAGCGGACCTTTTCTCATGTCTTCGCCTCATTAGCTGAAGCAGGTGTAAGCCCCTGCTGCCGGCTGATTGGGAATCAGGACGTACCTACTGTGTGCATGCCCTGCATTCGCTTCAACAGTGACTGCGCCTCCAAATCTGCACTACCACAAGATGCGGGTCGCGCAAGTGCCAACATAAAAATGGCAATCAAATGTAACACTTTTTTTGTAATATAGCTCACTTCTTGCCCACTTTAAAACATTAAACTCCAATTCATTGGCCTGAATTTTGCATTGATTCTCACTTAAGACCCAATTTCTATTGTAAACAAAAATCTTGGTCCATTATATTGTACAATATTTGAAGAAAATAAAAGTTAAAACAAAGGTGAGAAATGATTGAATAGATTGAAAGCTGAAAAAATTGTCTATGCCTGAACTGTTTTTTCCTAGCTCTAAAATTTGGAATCTATCTCTTACAGCACATGAGGTACCTGGAAAGCAGCAACTGTGGTTTCTGTTCAGCAGATAACATTAACTTACCGTACCTGTAAGAAACTATAAGCCTATCGCTGTCTTGTCCCCACTGTCTAAGGCTCTGAAATTGATAGTGAACGATCAAATAACTGCATACATATTGAATTGCAACATCTTAACATCAGCTTAACATGGATTTAGAAGTAGACATGGCACTATCACTGCATAAGCTGAATTCTCAGAATATCCATATGAAGTCTTGACCAGCAGTGATGTAGTCGGAGCTGGTTCTTCTGATGTAACAAATGCATTCAACCTTGTGAACCATAAGTTGCTGGTTTTCAGACTAAGGACACTGGGTCTTTCTGGTCCAGTGCAAAAGTCATTCCAGTATTATTTATTTAATCAATACCAGGTGGCTAAAGGGTTACTGTCAGCTTTGCAGCATAAGCGCACTCTTACATGCATGTGCAGGATCTCGGTTCCATTTTACCATCTTGTTTAGTTGCACTGCCAATGCTCATTTTTGTTATGTAGCTACAGCTTCTGTTATAGAATCACTTGCTCTATTGGATAGCTTTCTTCATTCAAATCACCCAGAAATATTTTAGAGTCTTATCATCGCCAGTTTAGGGACAGTGACGGCACCATGATAGACATGCATACCGGATTAGATATCCTTCCAGTGGCTGAAGTTGGGTGCCCACTCAGTCCAGATTGCTTTGAAAAAAATGGTTAAAGGTAATAATTCAACATTATTTTATGTGTGAGGCATTCAAAGAGTTAATTTGTTAAGCATGTTGTTTTCCCATATAGGGTTTTACCTTCTCCTGTGGCGAGGCTGTTGTGCTGTCTCAGCCCATCCCGATGACCAAGGCCCTCCCATGTTGAGGCCAGGTGGGTCATCCACATGAATGCAGAGGGCTTCATTAAGCCCAACCTCCATTTTTTTCCTCTTGATTTTCTTCCCAAGCTGTGCAGATGTGCAATGAGCACAATGTGCATAATCCAACTCTCTGTGGAGATGCTGCATGCATAGAATGCACACCACTCCCTACTTTACAGTGCCCTTGCACGCACTGTCATCAAGCTTCCCCTAGATGACAGTCAAGCGGTGAGATGCAGAACCCCTTCCACAGGGCAGGATAGCTATCCTACAGAGGCTTAATCCTCCTTCTACTGGCCAACCCTCGGTAACCCAAGTCCATTCCTGAACTCAGGTCACCAGCATGGGATGAGGTAAAGTGCTCATGATGCCTCAGCCCTCGGCACCACCAGGTCGGCCGGATTGCTCAGTATGTTGTTATAGGCAAACCGGTCACACATGACTAGAAATTGCTCTGCTTAGCTGACTCTGTCTTTTTAAGGCTGGTGTGACAGTTTCTACTAAGCTGCCTGACACTGTCCTAATGGTGAGATGTAATCATGTACCTGCCCTATCCTTTCTCCTTTCACTGGTGTTCATTAACTTAAAGAATTGATTTAATGCTAATTGGAATTCAAAGAAAGCAAGGCCTTGTGGGCATGTATTGGAATTGTACACTGTTGGTGGAATGGTGATTGAGCAGGTGTCATTTTCTAAGTATTTGGAAGTAACCCTCAATAGCACACTATTTTTGTCAGACCATGTCAACCAAATGGTTAAACAAACTTAACTTATGTTTGCATGTTCTTTATCAGCATAAGGAAACTGTCACCATAGATACAATAAAAAACAGCTTCTGGTCCACTGCTTTTCTTGGTTGGCTATGGTTTGATAATTTACATTGGGGCAGATGACAGTGTGCTATCAAGGGTAAGGGTAGCCCTTAACAAGATTTGTTATTTTCCATTAAAGCTGATTATCATATCATTCCACCTAGCCCTTGCTAGCATTGTCCTTTTTCCCACTCTTTGCTATGGGGTTATTGCCTTCACCATGACCCCCAAATCCCTTTTATCAAAATGGGATGTTGCTTACAACAATATCTGCAGATTTTCCCTCCTCCTCAATTGACTGACACACCACTGTACTCTTTATCTTGGATGGCTAGCCTCATCAATGACTTACCTGTTTGTGCTGGGGTCTTTTACTCACAAGATAGTCAGGCTTGGTTCCTCAGTCCTCCTTACTGCCCTGCTAAATTTCTTGTACCTTTCATACCCCCTTAGATCAAATGCCAATTCCCTGTTGGCTATCCCTAACACCTCTACTAGCATGGAGGATCAAATCTTTTCTGTTACTCCTCCGAGGCTGTGGAATTTTCTTCTGTCCTTTATCTGATGCCCCCATCATATCTAAAGTTCAAAAAATCCCTCTGGGACTACCTAAAAGTTTGCTTGAACTGTAACTGCACTTGATCAAAATCATGTTACTTGTTCTTGCCCTGATATTACTTAAATGCTGTGTTTCTGCACTGATGTCTCATTTCCTGCACTACGTTCAGAATTATGTTTATGTGTTTGTTCACTTGACCACACTGCTGCTTCTTTGCTTAGTATACTTGGATAGATTGTTCTCAGTCTTGTGTATGTTTGATCATCTGAAGCTATATCTGTATTGCTACTGCATGCATTGCATTAATTTTCTTCTACCTATATTATGGATTTGTACTTGTGGTATAACCTCCCAGGTTGTACCTGAAAGTAAACACGAAGGTGTCTAGTGTATTTACCTGGTCAATAAAAGATAATAATCAATCAATGTATAATTAAATGGTTAAATAAATCAATGTATAGTACCCATAACTGGCTACCCCAAATCCCCTGCCAATTGGCTTCTCTGCTATGAAAAGGTCTTTTAATGGTGTACTTCCCCCCTGAGTTTCCCAGTGATTATATTGGCATAACTGGCAACTATGGTACTAGGTCTAAAAGTAAAAGGAAATTGAGACTTTCAAAAACAACATCTTTGCTTGGTCAGAAGTCCATTCTTTATAGATCAATAAAATATTGGAACACTCTTCCACTTTTAATAATGGAAACTTGTAAAACAGTTGGGTTTAAACATGCTTTAAAGCACAACTTGATTAAGTATATAAAATGTACATGTTTTATCTGAATGCATGACACATAAATTGGCCTGTTCAATCCTGTTTAATGCATACATATCTGACATCAGGGTGGGTATAGGGTGTGAAATGAGTTTCCTCACTGACGATTCCAAGGTGGGAGCAGTAGTTGAGGGGAAAGAGGGGAGGTTGGCCCTGCAAGGGGACCTGGACACCCTGGAAAGTTGGGATCTCACAGGAAGTACAATTTCAATACAACCAAGTGTAGTGTTACATCTTGGGTGGGAAAACCCAAACATGGGTACACCCTGGGAGAGTGCTGTAGGCCTCGTCTGGGGAAAAAGACCTGGGGTCATGGTGGATGCATGTATGAATAACTTTAAGCAGTGCAGGAGAGCAGCTAACAAAGCAAACAAGATGTTGGGATGCATTGTAAGGGGAATCATCTCTAGGAGCAGGAAGTGATTCTGCTGCTGTACAATGGGCTGGTGAGGCCACACTCGAGTACTATTGTACAGTACTGGAGACCACACCTAAAGGGACATACAGCTCCTGGAGAGGTACAGATGAGGGCTACCAGAATGATTCAAGGGTTGGGGGTGTTGACTTATGAGGACAGACTTGAGGAGCTCGGCCTGTATACTTTGGAGGAGAGGAGAGGAGAGACAGGAGGGACATGATCGAGGTCTTCAAGTACCTCAAGGGATACATAGGGTAAACACAAAGGAGATCTTTAGACTAAAGGAGAGGTATCACCAGAGGGCATGGTTTGAATTTGGAAGGAGGAAGGATCGATGGAAAGAGGAGGAATTTTTTCACAGAGAGAGGTGGATCCTTGGAATGCAGTGCCTGGTGAGTTAGTCCAGATTTCTAATATGGAGGCTTCAAGAGAGGTGGGACAGATACAGAAGGGGCATCGGAACACAAGGGGAGGACCTTGGTTTCCAACAGGGGATCTGCGGTTCGAGCAGACTCGATAGACCATAAGGCCTAATCTGCTGGCAATTAGTATGTTAGTATGTTAATTAAAAAGTTGCAATGGGTTTCAACTAGAATCCATAAAAGCTATTATTGATAAATATCTTGCAATTATTCTTAACAGAAGATCTCACTAACTGCTAACATGAATATGGTTGCGAAAGGTTAACCAGAATTAGGGTTCCTTTGTAGGAACAATAATTTGCTAGCCAGTGAAGCAAAAACACAAAAGCTAAACAAGTTCTTCCTTTGCTAGAATGTGGATCTCACTTGTTGCAGAATGTACCTAAAACTTCATTGACAAAATATCTAATTCGTTTAACAATAGTTCCTAATTTGCATTAGTTGCTTCCTATGGCACACATTGACATAAGCTAAAGGGGTTTACATTTGCTACCTCTAGACCAGAGAATCCAATTAAAATTACTGTTTACTATGAAGTACTGCTTATTCATAACAACTTTTGATCTGGCAAAAAAAAAAAAATAAACTGAGTATTATTAATTGTGTACACACTTTATGGGATTCAGGCTTTACCAGGTTTCAAGTAAAATTATGCAGGACAAAGACAAGGGAACCTTCATTTATGAGCTATGAACTTGTAATTTACTCAATGTGCTACTTTATCATTTCAATCTACATAGGTCCAAATAGATAAATATGTAACTGTTTAAGTAAGTTGAATAAATGTACCCTTTTCATATACTTGTTTTTATGGCAAAATTGTTACATGGTTATGTATTCTGCCTAATTGTTGTATCTGTATTGACCCTTAGACATGTCTGAAAATGTGACATCTGACCGAGTTCACCTTCTTGTAAAACAATATTATACATATTCCTTTATTCCATAAAAGCTTAAATGTGAAACCCCACTTACACCAAAAATATACATTGTATGAACCAATACACGATTAAAAATGTGTGTTGATTCTATAGTATATTGCTATGCTGCCACAGACTGCGAACGTATAGCAGACCCATTTAGCCAAAAACAAAACCATATTATTTTTATTGATATTGTAAATGGATATAAAAATGGCCACTTATTTTAACCCCGAGATTATGTATACAGGAAAACTGACAGCCCTACAGCAGTGCAACCTAAAATAAATCCATTTAAAGGCAAAAATTAATATGGTGACATTATTCAGCATACAGAGATTCACAACTACTATAGATAACAGATATACAATACATTTCTTTCCACAGATATAACAACAACAGCACAATATTTATACAATACACCAAGACCATTGCCCAAATGACACTCATACTTTATAAATGCTGCCTTATCTACATGTCATTCAGCCCTATACTTTCTAGGGCATCAAACATTAAATCCAAAAGCTCTCCTTTGGCTAATTTCCTGCTCCCAAGTTTCTCCCATTGGGCCCAATACCACCTTTTCAATACCCAGAAATTGTATTTCATGTGTGCTGCCCCTCCCCACACACTTCTTCGTGCTTCACTATGACATAGAACAATCCCTCTCTGTAGCACTCTAACATGCTCAGTAATTTGTGTTTCAAATTGCTGCACAATGTGACCTACGTGAAGGCACCACAGCTACATAGCAATAAATATACTACACTGAATGTGTTACAGTTGATGAAGTCAAGTAAAATAACTTCACTAATATCCCTAGGGTTAGTAAATGTCTTTGTTTCATGTAAGGGCAGTATAAACAGCGTCCACATTTGAATGTGCTAGTTGGTGGGGGATGTAACTAGAATGTCTCTCTCAAATTTGGAACCTTCAGATAACTTGATATTACCTTGGCACTGTATGCATAGTGTCTGATTTTCTTTTTTTTTTTTTTTTTCATTCAGGTATTTATGCTTCCGAGCCCTGGCAGAGGCTTCGCCTCAGAAGAGGACATTCTCTCAGGTCCTGCTGCACCACACTCACCAACCCCAGGGATTCCTCCATGCCTTGCCCCCCATGGCGAGGCCCAGGAGATGGTGCCCCCTCCCTGGAGACCCAATCCAGAAGCCAGGGTCAGCACTTGGTGCAGTGGACTGTCATGGAGCCCTGCCAGGCTCCTTTTCCTTCCTGTTTCTCCCATTCCCCCTCCCCACCGATGTAACCATGTCAGAGCATGCCTCTTGACCTGTATTACCCTCCTGTCACCACTAGAGGGAAATCAAGTGGGACAATGTGGGATCCTCCCCCTGAGAGAGGAGAGCAGTCCTCCGGATGCTTGATCCTCTGCCCCCCCCACCGACTCCCGGTGGCCCAGGCTCATTCCCGAACCCAGGTCGTCGGTGTGGAGCAAGGTGTGGCGTCCAGCGCCTCAACCCTCAGCATCACCGGGCTTGCCTTAGTGTCTGATTTTCTAAATACAATCTTGAGCCCATATCAACTGTATCCCTCAATTTCAGTTTCACACTGAGACTGCCCCAGTTGCATTCTATACAGTAATTCTTCTCACTTTTGTGGCTGGTACTGAATATGTTGCAGCAAATGTACACTTGGACTAGCGGACCATTTCTTGAGTCCCTCAGGACTAAAGTGGATTCTCTGGTTAAATTAACCATGTTCTACTGCTTTAGTAATAGAATTGTTACTACAACCCCATTGTCTGAAATGAAGGATCTATTCCTGTTTTTTGCTTTCAAAATCCTTCCTGTCTGTGCAGTTGTGTAGGGTACATATTAAGTGGCACTTTGGTATGTTCTGTGCCACATGTGGTGGGTGACAACCACTACAGTATATTAGAATAGATTGCTTCTGTCTGTGGGTTTCTGAAATAATGTAGTACCCACTGTGCCGTTGTCACGTTTGTACAAGTTGAGGTCCAAAAATATAATGCATCTATTATCAATATGTGATTAGAACCTCAGGCAATCACTGGTTCCTCTAACTGGAAACAAAGTCAAATAATTCATGAATTGTCCCTCTCCATATAATCAGCATAAGATTTTTTAACATGATTTTAGTTATACAAGTCACATGGCATTTTGAGCACTATATAAGTTATGTGAATTATATGGGTATCTAACTCTGATGAAGCTTGGTACTACCCAAGCAAAACATTAGTGTGGGTTGCAAAATTATGATGTATGTAGTTGCTGCCAGAATGGTTTCTTCACCAGCAGCATGGTGGTGGGTTGGTAGTCTGGTCATGGACTGCACAACATGTAATAAACAATAAGCTCTATTTTACTTAGTACTGTCTGCTGTGTGGTCCTTGTTGTGGGTGCTTGAATTTCTTGTTTACATTTTGTACTCAACATGTTTATAACACCACCTATATACGGTGCTTGCCTGCTGTTTTGTTTTGTTCCCCTCTTTACTGCTGCCTAGTCACAGCACTGAAAGATCTACTATACTACGTGGAGATGAAAAGACTTCCAGCATTAGATCCCTAGAGACAGTCATAAACCAGTGCATCTTACAATTCCATGATGGGTGTGTGTGTTCTATCACAAAGCCACTAAAGTACTAACAAAATGCATCAACTCAAATTATGTCTTTCTTAACAAATAAAGGAATGTACTGTGCATCTGCATGGGCACTAATTCTGAATACGCGAGAAAGTAACATTTATTTCTTACATGTATTTACCCAGCATAGCCCATCTTATTTTTACTGGCATCCTGCTTCTGTCCAGTTTTACAGCTGGGAGGAATGAGTGGTTAATAGTCTAACATAAGGGGCACTCAAAGTAAATTCTGATTGTTACTATATGAATGAAATACAAACAATTGGCTACAACTTCTGAAATAGCAGTGGACAAACTAGGCGGGCTATCTGCCTACTTTTGTCCATAATTCATATGTTTCTATAAATGATACACAGGAAAATACATGCATTTGCTCAGTTTTGCAATATTTTATTTCTCTCTCTACCTATCTTGGCTGTGTAAAATTAATAAATTCTGAATTTGGTGAAATATTATGGAATTATGCATAATTCTGTGATTCCTATGGCATTTCACAGACATTTGTAGGATTTTGAAATTGATTTTGTCATTATTCTGCTGTCCATTAGCTAGAGACCTGCCATTTTCAAAATTACTTGTTGTTAGGTATTATAAGAATGTATCACATATTATGACATTTAGATAAGACATTTTAATGTAGAGGGGCTCAAACTCTGACATACATTTGTAGGGCATTTTTGTTAAAAATATTAATCTGTTTATAGTCTCATGTAAGCTAGCTTTGTGCAAATTAGCATGTATAACCATCTTGGAAGGGTTACAGAACTGCTAAACATGGAAAGAGTTGGTTTAGTACATTTTAAGTTACAGGGGTTCCTAATTTCATTGTTTGATTATTAGTGAAATTTTACTAAAACATTTTGAAAATGAGGATGTTTGCAATGTGTCTGTTGTTACAGGTAGAGTCCTTAATTTGGCATGTCGATCCAATGTCAGTGAATGCTGGTATCTAACATAGCTGGAGGAATTTGGTTTAGTAGTTTTAACTTTACAGTGGAAATATTTCAAATTATTATTGGCAACATGTTCTCAAATATTCAGATTAGCATACTACATTATATACTACCTCCAGAATTCAACTTGTTGAATTTAACAGTTACAAAGTACTTACAAAACTGCATCTGATAAGCTGAGTTGAGGTATATGCAGTCCTGTGGTTCCTTCCTGGGAGACTGTTTTATCCTGACTCTCTTTTTCTCTGCTAGGTTGACGGATAACTCATTTAAACTGCTCCTCCCGATATTCTCATTTCTCTTCACAGTGACACTCCCTTAAAAGAGGTCACCTACTTCTTTCATGTCAGACCTATTCCATTCAAATAGCCATAATTCCTCCTTCTTGGTGGCTCAGTCATTTTCTCCCTAACGCTATCTCTTTAAGTGCTTCTAAGTCCTAGACTTGCAAGTACATCAGACTCTCAGTCTAGTTGATTTTGCTGTGTATGATTTTTACATTATCTGCTTCCTTACTCCAACTGGGGAGCTTCCATTCTTGTGCCACCCAGCTCAGCTGTCCTTTTCTTGGTGAACCCCTGCATCTAACTCCTACAACTGGTGATCACCTGTACTAGCTGCCACCATAACCCATCTCTTTTAATTTAAATCCTCCAGTCTGCCCTGTCCCTTGACATGCCCAGTAGCCCCTTAGCATAACTGCAGAACATCCTGAACTTGAAAGCATAACTTGCCCTAGAATGTGCTGTAAGATACCAGAAAAAGAAGACTGGCCTTTCAACAGAAACTTAGCCAGTTAGCTTCCCTAATTTCTATTGCTGTCATTTCTCACAGGCCCCAGGGCAATTAAGGCCCTGGAGAATATTTCTGGAAATCTTTCCCTGGAATATATTTAGTTCAATAAAGAACCTTCTTGTGTCCTCAGAACCTGTACTCCATATCACAATACACAAAATGCTGGCTCTTTTGTATGTTCATATGCTTGTAACAGTCATCTCTTCCCTCTAGCTGCAGTGACTGGCTAAGGATCACTTTCATTTGAACTGTACTAGAAGGCAGACAAATCCCTTATCTGCATTAACATCATGGTCTTGCAATAACCCTTCAACTCTCCTGCTGTTTCTCATGGTCCCTATGAATCCAACTGTATTAGTACTATCATCAGCCTTTTCCTTTATACTTCATGGCAGGCCAGGTATATGGCGAGCACAACTCATGAATGTGTCTTCCACAATAGTATCATGAAATTCAACAATTTTCACACAGAGTCATGGAATTTGACTGTAAACATTAATAGGATTCTGCAAGTTTTAAAGGCTTGTGACATGGACGTACTTTAATCAAGAGATTACAGTGTTGCACACACATCTGCGTTTTAAGGTCTATGAGCCTGCCAAACTAGTGGCATTGTGTTGATGTAAAGTTACAGAAGATTTTAATTTTACAGTTTACATACAGTACTTTCAAAATTTAATTTTGACAAAAGGTATGACTGCTTTATCATGCCCCTTTATAGCTTGATGCATTACACTTGGTATACCTACCATGAGATATATTTCTGCAAATGCTTCAAATGTGGAAACATTTGGATTAGTATTTAATATTAGATGAAAATAATGGACACTTCAATATAATTGAATGTTTGGCCACCTGTACCTCAGGCCATTTAGAGCTAGTGCTCTGAAACTTAATTTGTTTATACAAGTTATATGATACTTCACACTTTGCAGAGTTGGGGAACTTTTGGATGAGTGGTTTTAAAATTAGAGGAAATAAATGAAATGTAAATTTTGGAAGAACTTCAAAGAATATTCATGGGATATCCATAAACTATTGTAGAACTGTAACAGTAACTCTGCCTGAATTTTGTTGCATCCTGCACAGTTCATCCATCCATCCACCACCCCTCTCTCTATGATGTAACCTACTGAAACAACATCTTGCTTACAGTGGGGTCCCACTACCTTTGCAAAGTGGACCACTAGTTAAGTAGCTACACCCATAGCAGGCTGGAGTGGCAAAAATTCTTGAAGAAAGGGTTTTCCCTTAATTTTGCTCCAGCAGCCATTAAGGTACAAGCTTCAGCCCTGTCTGCCTTGCTATCCAAATGTGAATGCCTCTCAGCAGGACCTTTTCCTCCTGTAGTGCAATTTTTGAAAGCCATGGTCCTAGGTGGACTTTAAGTGAAGAATGTAATTCCCCTGTGGAATCTTTATCTGGTACTTACAGCACTTGTCTAATGGACTTTTCTTTTGAGCTCCTGGCATTTTGAGTTAGCACCTTTTGACTCTGAATGTGGTGGTCTTGGTGCCCATTACTTCATCCAGGAGGGTAAATAAATTGAGGGTCCACTCTTCAGGGAGCCATTCTTTCTCTTTCTGATAGATCATATAGTTTTTTTGGTAGGAAATTTGAATTTTTACCAAGGTAAATTATTAGTTTCATGGGAGTCAGGAAGTGGTTTTGCCTGTCTTTTGTCTGAATCCACAGAACACCAAAGAAAAGTGCTTATATAGATGTGTATGGGATGCTCAGATAGTGTGCAGTCTTTACTGAGCAAATTTAAATTTTTTAGTCTATGGCAAAGGGCAGGAAAGCATCCCCATCAACTGGAAAGAGCAACCACGGGCCTTAAGGTGGCATTCCATTGGGACAATGGCTCCTTCTTGGGCAGAGACAGCCATTTCTTCTCTAGCTGACAACTGTTTTGCTGCAACATAGTTAGCAGTCCATAAATGCGCTAAGCACCACAGACTGGAAACACAGGCTCTAGTGAATACTACATTTAGGGGAAGATCCTCCAGGTAGTTTTTCATCAGTTAATAAAAGAACAAGATGTGAAGTGGAAATAGTAGTATCATGACTAGAAGAAGATGCTCAGCCTAAATATTTTCCAACGTTGCTACTTGTTATGTGTCATAGGTCAGGATCCCTGTTAGGGGTCTCTAGTTTATTTACAGTAGCAGTTTAGCTAGTATTTTCCACCCTTGTTGCTGACAAATGTACTACAGAAGTTGGCCTGATTATCAGATTAAGTGCTGTCACTTCTTTGCATGGATGAATCTAGGTACAACAGGAATGAGGTTATTTCCTACATGGAAATTTGGTTTCCCAAGTATTTCTTATACTTCCATTTGCATGCCACCAGTTATGTATTATATGAGTTATGGCTTAGTGGTGGTTACTTATGGCAGTAGACAGCTGAGAAATGCTGGAATAGCAGTAATATATAAGGAGAGTGTAGAGAGGGACCACCTACCTGTTAATCACTTTGCAGTGGTGTGCCTCTATTTTCCCATCAGTGGTGGGTGTACTCAGAGGTTGTTATCTCCTTAGATGGAAGAAGATGGTATCTACCAGGAAACCAAATAGCTACATAAGAAATTACCCATTAACCTATAAACATAAACACCGAAGCTTGTTTCTTGAAATAAGTTGAGATCTCCATTTCAAAAGGCATTAAATACTGGTCTGTTTGAGTTCAAATGGAATTTCATTTTGGAGTTTGAGGGCTTATGAGGCACAAGATCTGGAACCAGTCTTGGTCTTATTTCTTGATACCTATATTACCAACAGGGCCTCATGTACACCTCTGAGAGTATTAGACAATACCTGAGAAACAAATAATAAAAATAATTAAATGTGGTTCCTTTAAAACTATTTTACAGTATAACACTACGGTAAGTCACAAAGAAGTAACTTAGAGTGAGCTAGAGGCTATTGCTGGACTTAGTCTCTTAGCTATAGAAGTGCTGTTTGTGAGTCAGTGACAGCAATGCATCTTTCTGCTTCATTTCTGCATCAGTTATTGCCATCAACACATTCCTATTCAGGAGCCACTTTGGTTTGTAAATATTTTTGGTCTCTAAATATTTTGGAAATGTTAGGAACTGGTGGCATATGACTGAAAAAAGGTAGGGCAATTCATTTTTTGTGGTTTGCAGATTGCAATCAATTTTAGTGCCATTTGCAACACATTTGTGAATGGTGGAAAACTTTCTTCATGCATGAGAGGTTTTCTTTTCCATAACGTGAAAATTTGCTGTCTTAAAGAAATTTTCCAGCTGCCTGCAAAAAAAAAAAAAAATACAGATGGTATTAGCAGACGTGCAATCTAATATAATTAAAAAAAAATCTAAATTTCATGCATTTCTCTCTTTTTTATGAAAGGCAGTTGCATGAAAACAGGCCTTTTGTACCTTAGATGTCGTGTGCTCGTGCTGTTTTTCCAGCCCTGAAGTCATAGTTCTCTGTCTGAGATATTAAAATAATTTCCATAGCAATAGGTTGTGATGCCATATGGTTCTATGACTTCAGGGCAGGTATAAACAATAGAAGTAGATGAAGTCTAATGGGAAACACCTAGCTTTAATGACAATGTCTTCAGCAATATAACATGGAAACTATGAAGTTCAGATTTTGTGGGGAATTTTTTGTAGTTGAGTTCTGCTGACACAAGCAACAATTTTGTTTGCTTGAAAATGAAAAATCTCTTTAAGGAACCTAACAATTTAACAGTGAGAGTGACCAGAAAAAAGATTATGAGCCTGATTCACAAAGCCACTGTTAGATCAATGCAAGCTGTAGAAAACAGCAGCTTGCTTCAATCAGCAGTGTGCCAGGGACCATGCACCTGATTCAGGAATGGGAGGGATCCCAGCACCAAACTCCTGCAATTTGCAGCAAACATCCCAGTGCATCAAAAGAAAGCTGCATGGGAGGGGAATGCCACAAGCTGTGGGGTAGAATGGGAGACCAGCACAGGACTAGCTGGCACACAGCATGGCATGGAAGAAGGACTGTGGTGGTAGTCATACCAGATGGGGTGCTGACGGGGAGCCTGACCAGTGGGGGGAGTGGGGGACTGTTGGAGCCATGTCAGATTTATGCAGTGTGGCTGTGCCACTTCTGTCCCATGGCCACTATCTGCGTGTCCATGCACACCTGTCATCTTGGGCTGTGATATAGTACTTGAGAGGTGTGGAGAGCCTACACTGGCAGCCAGCCAGGCCGGTATGGATAGGTGGCACCATGCCAGCTATCACCTCAGGAACCAGTGCAAGGGCCTTAGACCAGCCCAGGGGTGGTCTAACCACCACGGGGACAGTCAGCCACTGTGAATAGTGATTAAGGGTACGTTACAGCTGAGTGCTGGCGCATGCCCCCCCATCCGCCATGCCACAGTCCTGTGACTGGAGCAGGGATGGCACAAGACTAGCTTGTGCAGGCAGTCCCCTAGGTGGTACAAGCTGCATTGTTAAATTGGGAATGATGCAAGGTTTGGTACATGGAGACTCCTGCATCATTTCTCTTTGATGCAAGCACCTTGCGTCATTCCCGATGATTTGTGAATCAGCCCTATATTTTTACCCTAAATTTGGTATCCTTCTGTAACTGATAAATGTATTTTTATTATTGATCTAATTAGCATGTCTTGTTATATACAGGGGGCCAGATATTCAAACTGCGCTATTTTGTGGTGCAAGCCCTTGCGCTGCACAAAATAGTTGTGCAGGGGTGTGACCAGAGTGATATTCAAAGGAGTTGCACTCTTGAGCAACTCCTTTGAATATCACCCCCCGGCCACAGCCACTGTGCATGGCGCAGTGGAACTTGCACCACCGCAAGTGGTCAGAGTGGTGCATTCAGCTTGCGGTGGCGCAAGTACCATTGCGCCATGCGCAAATTTCCGATATTCAAAAGGTGACATGCAAATGGGGCCATAATTCATGCAAGGTGCGGGGGGGCATTTGCATCTGATTATGGCCCCATTTGCATGCCATTAGCATGCAGGTGCGCCGATCCCCGAGGACTTGCGCCTGGCGCCCTGCCAGGCAGCAGCCGTCGGGGACCGATGCCCCTGCAGCCCGATCGCGGGCAAGTGAAAATCCCCCCACCACCCCCACTGGCCCGATCGCGGGCAACAGCAGAAAAGTCCCCCTCCTGACTGGCCGATTGCGGGCATAGCTTAAATCCCCACCAGCCCGATCGAGGGCAGCAATATCTCTCCCCTCAAACATATCCCTGGTGGTCCAGTGGACTGATAAGCCTGATAGCAGGCTGGAGTTGTATAAGCACACCCCACGAACATATCCCTGGTGGTCCAGTGGACGATAAGCCCGATCGCGGGCTGGAGTTATATCGCATCACCCCTCCCGAACATATCCCTGCTGGTCAGTGGACCGATAAGCCCGATGCGGGCTGGGTTATACAGCACACCCCCAAACACATCCCTGGTGATCTAGTGTCCTCCACCCACCCACCCATGAAGCCCCACCACTCTGCTCCCCCTGCAGCTGGCGGGTGGCAGCATCCACCCGCCTGCCGCTCCGCCGTCCGCCTACTGACTGCCCAGTAGGGCTGCCGCCCATTGGTGCAGAGCAAGTGCCAATGGTGTGCAGCCTACCGTACAAGGCAGTTTCAGATTTGTGAATAGATTCATTCATCCAGATCTGAACTATCAATATAAACAACATGCAAACCATACTATAGCTCTGCAACAACAAACGCTTCTGTAACACTGAAACGATATCGGCAAAATGCGAGTAACAAGCGAGTGAGATACTGCACCATCCGCCCGGCTGCGATAAGCGAGGAATAGTGCAAATGGTGAAGTGAAATGAAAATCACTGAGTCACCAAAGACGCCCAAAATATAATAACGCACAACTCCAGCCAGCGACTCAAGCTACATCACTAATTCAAAAATGTTTGAAAATGTGCTGATCACTGCCAGCCAACTACCTCAGCCACTGAACCACCAAAAGATATTCGAAATAAGAAACTCATACTGCCAGCGATTGAGCAGCTAAGTAAGGGCATTTAGCTATGCCAGCGTCGGACCCGAAAGGGGAACTTTTCTGCTGTTGCCACTATCAGGCCAGTAGAAATGAGAAATGTTTACCTTTTGCCCACGATCAAGCTGCAGGGCAGACAGAGTGGGTTGAGGCCAGCCACAGGTGGCAGCTGCTGTGTTGCGCCCTGCAATGCGGCAAGTTCACCTGTGGGTGGCCCTCGACTTGATCCTTTTTTTTGGCTCAAAGTTGTGCAGGCGCAGGTTGGGGGTTGCGCCTGCACAACTCTGCACAGCCTGGCTGAATATCGGGCTGTGCAGTTTATGCATGGTTCCTCCCCCTCAAGTTCAGCATGCATTCATTTGCATTGCGCTGTTGCTCAGCATGTTTTCAGTGGCGCAACTGCCTCCTGTTGAATATCGCAGAATGGAGCAATTTCGGACTTGCGCAGGTGCAACCCTATTGCGCATGGCGCAACCCTTTTGAATATCTGGCCCACTATGTATAAAATTTTACAGTATTTTTAACTTGTTTTCTATTTCCTGAATGCCTGTTTCAGAAAAGAAAATCCATCAACCCTCAACAGGAGCACTAGGTTGTCTAGTAACTTTTTCCATAACCAGCTCTGCTTCTCTCCTTATATTTTTGTACTATATATACCAGGGTTTTGGCACAGTTAGCACAATTTATTACTCTTGTGTAACCCCCCTGCAAATGGGGGTTCCCAAAAGACTTCCAGGAGCTTGCTTGAATGCTCCAAGCCTGAATGGTGTTTGGCATTTAAGCCATTTATCAGTGAGTGTTTTTAGAGCCTCTGGTACTGTCTCTTTAAGAGCTGTCTGCTTGCAGACATAATTAGTTTGTATGGGGGACTTGTGTGCTTCTCTGAGTACCACTCGAGCTGCTGCCAATTCACTTCATTTTGCAGTCACTAGGAGTGCAAAGGAACCTATCTGAAAGATGTAACTGTTTGCCAGAAATTATTTAGAGTAATAATGAAATTACAGTTTGTCTAACCTGCTTTCTTTGCAGTCAGAACTGTGTCTGCTAGTTCCCATTCTAGTTTTGAACTGCTGAACTGGACCAATCAGTGTGGGGTAAGCTAGCTCTAAAATGGTGCCTTGGACGAATCAGAACTTGGACTCATAATCTGAGCCAGCCACAAGAGGATTGTATGGGCAGTGACTCTGGGAGATGTAGTTTAGACTTCAGTGCCTTTTGGACAACAGCAGCAGTCTATTGTGGTGACAGCCAATCCAGTCAAGAACTGGGAGGAACTCAAAGGAAGTGCCAGTTTTGTCGGTTGGAGTTTCAGTTGAGCTTTGGCAGTGAAGAAGGAAGGAGCCCTGTGCTTTTTCAGTGTGCAGTTTTAGTCAAAAACATGTGTAAGGCCCAGAGTTCGGTCTGCAGCTTGTTAGGACTGAATCCGTCCTGTGAAAAAGAATCAAAGGATCTCTGAAGAGTAGAAACCAGGCTCACCCTGTAGAAGACTGGAGGAATTGCTGAAAATTGCACTCGGTCTGTCAGGAACTGAATCTGCTGTGTGTTCTCCCGGTATTGTGCAGTAATGCGATCGGGATACAGATGCAGCCTGCCTGGTATAGTGCTCTTTTATATGGATGTGTGAAGAGGTTTGTGTACCTCAAGTGAGCCCTGCTGACATTGAAGGACCCTATCTTATTTGGAGGTCGTGAGTACTAATTCAGAATGTCGCTCCCTGTTGGATTGCCACATTAAATCCAAATGGAATTACTGTACTGCTGACTGTTTAATTCTCCTTTTCTCTGTGTGAAAGAGCCCCTACCAGCTGCCACGGTTTGGACTAGCCACTAAGGCTTGAATATCCAGGACAGTAACTGATAGGATAGGCCATGCACAGAGCCATATGTAGATTATTAGAGTGATAAGCTAATTAACCTGATTTCCCTGTCCTTGTTATATCCCCTAAATAAATCAGAGCTGCTTGTTTCAGCAAAGTTATACTGCCTGAGGTATTTGTCTATGTTAAAGTACTGTACTGTGATTGTTGCACTGTATCTCATTTCACAGGAGGTCCCAGTGCCGGAACCAGACCTGGGGGTAAGTGTATACTGTGAAGGTAATTCTGATATATTGTTGGCCACTAGTGGGAAGAAAGGGGGTTGCAGTGTCCCAGAGGGCTGTGACCAAGTTAGTTTAACTATTGCAAACCCTGACCTCTGGGTGGAGGCACCCATTGGATCCAGGCCCCTCAACCTGTTAGTGGCAAATCAGGCAGAGGTAGTAGCCCCTGGGATAGCGCCATCTAGGGGTTACACTTGGTATGATAAACACCTCACATAATATCTATACTTTGCCAAAAGCATTGTTTTGCTTTCTTAAATGTGCTAACTTCTCCATCTCATAAATCTTGTTCATCTCACCACTTCTTCAAAATTAGAGACTGTTTAAAAATACTCTCTTATGTTTCTATGCACTGAGCAAGAAGAAAACAGATATTTATATACCATAGGCAGATTATTTTGTGGAAATGCTCTATGCAAAAGATTGCAACATTTCATGCAAACTCTCTCTAGATCCTTTTGTTTGTGGTAGACAACATTTGTTCAAATCTATTTCCATTGCTCATTATGGAATTTGTGTTATTCAAGTTTTCTTGCCATTTGACGGGATACTTATCTCCTTAGGCTTGAATAACTCTTGTAGTCTTATGAAGTCTGGAGATCAGACACCTTGTACATTTCCCTTGTATAGTTTCTATCATCCAGTTCACAAAATAATTGTTTTCTTTTTCTTTCGATTGTTAATGTCTTAACAAGTGATTTCTTTATGTCCTATGCCTTTACCAGCTAGAAAATAAAACATGCCTATTTGCCTTTCCCAATTTTGGAAAAAAAAAAAAAACAGTTTGGGCCAAAACTTGGATTGTAACCTATAGATTGCAAACAAACTGTTTTTTCTCTCAATTAACAATGGGTCTTTTTACCTCCCTCCAGACTTGTAGTACACCACGAATCATACAAGGTACTGGCATACCCTTTTGTTTTATAGATTCTTTTTTTTTTTTTTTTGTTATTTACTTTTCCCAAATGGCAGCCTCGTGGATACACCACCCAAATTCTCAGGTGCACCCCAGTGTACCAGGATCTGCAGCAATCTGCAGCACCCATGGGTGGGTCACAGTGTACTGGATCCCAACCTCATATAGCTTGACACTTAGGATTTTTTTATGCTGGGTTTTCCCTTTATTCCCAACCCCAGAGGGTGCCGGCATGAAGGACATATGTACAGGCTAGCAACCTGTTGATGCATGCTGCAGCCAAGCACCTAACAGCATCTTCCCACTCGACTCTATAGATAACGAGACTGCTGCATATGCTTCCACTGGTGGCAGTGCTAGTTTGGGTGTGACAGCAGCCCTTTCCCTTCCCTTCCTGGAGGAGGAGGAGAGTGTCCTCTGGGATGCTCAAGCCTCAACTGCCCCCAGCTGGACCTTGATGATCTAGGAACCCAGGTTGTCGGTGGCAGGAACAGTAGCACTACCGCAGCACTGAAAGGCCATCTATGTTGCTGCTTTTGAGCAGAAAATTAGTACAGCTGATGACATTTAGTGGCAGTCAGATATCTCCAACTATTTCCAAATTTTTCTCACTACAGGCAACAAGCAACCATAGACTGGTCAGTCTCACCACAGTGGTGGTGAAATTAATGGAAAGCCTGTCAAAGAAAAGGTTGGCAGAGTATCTTAAATCCAGTGGTCTGCAAAGACCACAGACAGCATGGATTTATTGGGGGGGTCATGCCACAGCTATCGGATTGATTTCTTTGACTGGGAAAAAGGTAATAGAGTTGGGAGGGCAGTGGCCTTCGACACTGTGCTGCTGGGAGACTAATAAATAAATTGAGTAGTGATGCCACTATATCTCTCATTGGTGAGACCCCGACCTGAGTATTATGTCCTGTTCTGGGTGCCACTTCAGTAAGGACATAGACAGGGTGGAGGCAGTCCATAGAAGAGCAACTAGAATGGTGCAGGGTTGCAACAAAATCCCTATGAGGAACTAATGAAGGATCTTAACATGTACACCCTGGAAGAGAGGAGAGTGGGAGGGCTGGGACTTACAAATACTGTAGAGGGTAAACAGGGTACCGGAAGGAGTCTCTTTCAAATGAGAAAGAGCACCAGGATCAGAGGGCATGCAATGAAACTGGGGGTAAGAGGGATTGAGGAGGTGCTGTTTCACAGAAAGGGTTGTAGATGCCTGGAATAGACTGCCAACAGAAGTGGTGGAGGCATAAACAGTAGGGGTCTTCAAGCATGTGTGGGACAGACATAAGAGAATATTAGTACATAGGCAAGGAGGAGGGAGGATCGCCAGAGATCATTTAGGGTCTGCGGAGACAGACTAGGCAGTGACCATCTGAGCAGACTGGGTGGGCCAAGCAGCCCTTTTTTTGCTGACAAATTCTATGTTTCTATGTTTGTATGCTTAATCCCTCAATAAGGAAACATTGCTGCATGGTAAAGAAACAAATCTAGTAAATATATAAGGACCAGTCTTCCCCTTACCTTTGTTCATCTTTGATTTTTGTTTTTTTATCCTTGACCATTTGCATGCCCATACAAATGTTAAGACTGTTATTTCCCAAGTTTTTGTCAGCTTTCATTAATAAAGGACTAATGCATGACAGAGTGTGTGTCATGCTAGGATTGTATCATGCTTCGGGTGGTTGGGAACAAGGCTGCAGGCCAAGTGTGTCCAACACCTGAGAACTGACATTATCATAGCATGACACACACCTTGGAGTGCATTATTCCTATCATACAATGGCTCTTGAGTTAAAAAATTAAAAACGATGAAAAAAGTTCATTTGAAAGTACTTTGTGGCTGTCTTTTTTATTGAGTAGGTTTACTTTAAAAAAAAATTGTGCAGACTTTTTGTTTTGTAGGTGGAACTGCTGTTGTTACTGAGTCTCTGCACGCTCCACACTAATGTTTGTCAGTGTTTTTGCCTTGATGTACTGTTAAGCCCATTTGTCCTGCTTTTAATATTTAGTTGTTAATGTTCCATTTCTCTCTCTCTCTCTCTTGCTGTCTGTCCCTCTCCTTGCTCTTCACGATGCAGCATTTGGAAGTGATCTTGCTCCCCCCCACCACCACTCTGACAATTGCAACTGTTTCTTCTGTGTTACCTGGAGCTTTTGGGAAACTTCTCCCCCCTCTCCCCCGTACGGCTTTACTTTACTTTTTTGAACAGGGCAGGGATGGAGGATGTGTGCTAGTTGTAACAGAGAAAATAAAATTTCATGGCACCTTTATTCCCTGTGAACTGAGTGGCATCAGTGGATCGCGTGACCCGCAGTTACGGTCTCCATGGTTCACTGAAGCCACTGGTTTTGGGTAAGAAAATGGCTATGAAAATTACATTCTTCTTTAGCCTGGAAACTCTGCTTTTTAAATATATCATTTTGTGTATCAGTATCCAAGTACTGGATGGAGGAATGCCGTGAAGGTAGTTGACAGCACGGCTGCATGGGTGACTTGAAGTTCTTGGGGAGCAGAGGATGTGTAGGTGCAATGTTTAGAAGCTGCTTTCTGCAGTGGTTTGTTCTTTTTAAATTTGATGCGGTCTTCCGTGTGCTGGAAATAGATCTGTGATGTTACGCTGGGATAACATCACGGATCCAGGCCCAGGCTGACCTGTTTAGAGACAAGCATTCTTTCTTGGCATTATATAATTGTGGTTATATATAGTTACAGTGTAACTTGACTGGCTATGTATATAGAGACATAAAGTGTGTATGAATATTAATGTACAGTGTTTGTTGTGTGATTCAAACCTATGCACACCCCATCACAGGGAACTCCTCTCAAAGAGGTTTCCTGCCTAAATCAGTTTCTCCCCTTAGTTAAATTACAAAAATAGTAACAAAAAAAAATCTGGGAAGATACTGGTAAGGATCTAAATTAGCCAGGATATTTGTAGGTCCAGATTAGGGCCTACTAAATGTTTGCATGGAGCCAACCAGTAGTATCTTGGAACATGATTGGACACTTTGTGAGTGCTAAAGGCATGTTCCAATATACCAGCGAGGCATTATCCAGATTGTGATCACAAACCATGGCCCTCTATTGGCCACAGGAGGTTTATGGCCAATGAGGTGCTAAACAATTGTGATCACAATCACATGTTAGGACCCACTAATGGCACTTTATCCTCTGGGCGCTGTACCATATGGGTACCTTAAGATGCAAATGACCCCATAGCACTAGCAATATGCTATTGATAATTTGCATCTCATTATGGGCTCATTGCATGCCAGGAGGAAACAGAGTTTGTGACCCCAACGCCCCCACCACCTGTCAGGGCTGATACTACTGTGGTCTAGTGTCTCCCCAAACACCCTCAATATATATCCTTTATATCCATCCTGTCCCCAGAACACACCCGTGGTAAATAGTCGCTATCCCTGGTGGATATGTCTCCCCTTCAAAACCAATGTATCTCTGATATATCCCTGCTGGTTAGTAGTCCCCCAATCCTCCAGGTCTGAATCCCCAACTTGACTCAATCTGCCCGTCCTGTCCCTAGTGCAACCCCCCATAGGTCAGCCTCCCTGACCTGCCCACCTCATTCTCAGAGCCCACCCTCAGCGACAGGCTTGGGACCTCCGCTCACCTCCCTGGGCTGGCTGCCGACTTACAGTTCATGATCACATGCCAA
Organism: Neoceratodus forsteri; assembly: GCA_016271365.2. Lineage (NCBI taxonomy): Eukaryota > Metazoa > Chordata > Ceratodontiformes > Ceratodontidae > Neoceratodus > Neoceratodus forsteri. Next base: position 964,639,178 of record CM028131.1, on the reverse strand, counting down.
ATGTAATCAGTTGTGAGTACAGCAGGCATGTGATTGTGAACTGTCAGTCAGCAGCAGGAAGGAGGTGAGTAGAAAGTCTGTGCTGGTTGCCAAGGGGGGAGTGGTGCTGAGGACGGGGTGGGTGGGATCAGGGCTGACCTATGGGGGATGCAGGAACAGGACAATATGGTTGCACATCAAGTAAGGGGAATAAGACCAGGGAGGAGCACTAGCCACCATGGTGACCAGTAGTCCTTGCCCCCAAACACACCCGCAGGTAAATCTGTCATTATCCCTGGTGGCTATCCCCCCAATGCTGATATATTTTGATATATCCCTGCTTGCTAGTGGTCCCCCCATCCCCTGGGTTAGAATTCCCTAAACTTGGACCCAACCTGCCCAGTGCACCCCCACAGGTCAGCCTCCCTGACCCACCCACCTCATCATCAGTGCCCACTGTCAGTGACAGGCACAGAACCTCTGCTCACCTCCATTGCAGGATGCCAGCACATAGTTTATAATTGTATGACAACTGTAATCAGATGTGAGTTCAGTAGGCATGTGATTGTGAACTGTCAGTCAGCAGCAGGCCAAGGAGATGAGTAGAGGGTCTGTGCTGTTTGCTGAGGGGAGAGTTGTGCTGAGGACAGGGTGGGTGGAATTGGGCTGACCTATGGGGGGTGCAGTGGGGACAGGTCAAGCAGGTCACATCAAGTGGGGGGAATCAGACCCAAGGGGCGCACTAGCCACCAGGGTTATATTAGAGATATATCGGAGGGGTGTTGGGGGGGGCCACTAGCCACCAAAGATAGTGACAGATTCACCATCTGTTGTGTTTGAGGGTTGGGGTATCACTAGCCACCAGTAATATATTGGAAATACATCAGAGGGATGTTTGGATTATGTGAGGGATCACTAGCCACCAGGGATAATGACAGATTTGCCCGCAGGTGTGTTTTGGAAGAAGGGGAGCCATAGTTAGGGCTTGTAGCTGATAAGACCTGGTTTGGGGAGGTGGTGAATAACACAGCTCTAACTGCTACTCACATCTCTCCAAACCTACCAATATGCAGTGACCTTATACAAGGCACTATCGTCTGCTTTAAATAGGCATATCGGCATATTTTAGGGCTAGTTGCAAATGGGTTAGCAATTGCTAACCATGACAACAAATGTGGCATTTTGCTGTCATTCTGTGCTTTATGGTTGCAGAATAGTGTTAGCAGCTCACTAACCCATTTAGCAATTGCAAATAGGGTTTGAATATCCCAGGCAACTTGTTTACTTTAGTAGATTTTTCTCTTGTAAATTCTCACTGATAACACATTCTATCTTTTGAAATAGAATTTAGAAGAGGAAATGGAACTTTGAGTCAAATCAGACAAGTGGATAACGCATGACAACAGTGAATGGCTGTTGCCAAAGGGCCAGTAGACTGCTGCGGTGCATCAAAAGTAGGTGATTGGTGGAGCAGGGAGACAATCCTGCCAATTTAGGTTAAGCCCCACCTGAGGTACTGTTTTGGACTCCACATTTTAGAAAGAGCATTGAGGCAGTCAAGAGGCTGCAGCTCAGGGCTACCAAAGTGAACAGTGATACAGGAGCAAAAGCTATGAGGAGGGTCTGGAATCCCTGAACATGTTAACCCTGGAGAAAAAAAAAGCTGAGAGGTGATATAATCTGGCTTCTACATAGCCAAGGGTGCCAAGAAGATTGAACAGACAGAGATTTTTGATCTGGCGTGCTTCAGTAGGATGTGGGCTCCACCCTGAAGCTCAGATGTGGCAAATTCAGGGGTAACAGCAGCTGTTTTATGCATTCCATCGACTGGCTGCTGCAAGTTTTGCAACTGTGGTAACAAAATATTACTTTTACAACAAATTACATTCAGGCGTGTTTTTTCACTGAGCATGGATTGCTGTTATGGCTGCACCAGGCAGTGAGCAGCAGCGCACTCAATCTATTTTATGCATGTCTTAAATGTTGAAAGACAGTTTCCCTAGAGAGTGGCGAACCTATGGAACAGCCTACCAGTGTACACAGTGGCTATGAAGACAGTGCAGGCCTTCAAGGAAAGTCTAGAAAGTTTGTGCTGAACAAAGGAATTGCAGGGTACTCTGGGTAGTACAGTGGGGTATCCATATAAATGAGTACAGGTTTAAACTGCATATGTTATGAATCCCTCCCTAGAAAGTGTGTGTGTGTGTGTGTGTGTGTGTGTAGGGGGGGTGGGGGCTGATGGGTACAGAGTCCCATCTGACTTTAAATTACCATGTTACAATGAATGCTACTTCTAAAATGGTTCCATGGTTTTAAATCAATTACAATAGCTTTTAACCAGCATTCATTAGGGTTTTGTCATGTGAATTTAGAAATATTTCTAATTGGGGAAATTCTCATTCTTCCCAGCTTTTGTTTTAACAATATTTCATTCAGCACACTATAGGCCGACAGTTCAGTTTTAGCCAACACCGTTCCATATTCATTAATGTCATGTTACAGACTATTCAGTTACATTTCGGTACATCTGGTGTTCAAACGGACATCAGTAAAGTACCATTTTATGCTATTTAGCTGCAAATTGTATGCCATTAGTTTCATTACTTTGTCCGAACCATTGAACGAATGGTTCTTTTACTAATGTAAGAGTAAATAATGGGAAAGAGACTTCCTATCCTACCCTTCTTTTGAATATTAAAGAGGGAATCTGGCCCAAAATTTCTGTCACCAATAAATTCAGTTTGGATCAGCATATCTCCAGTCAGCCTCATGCCAAAAATGAGGAGGAATACCTTTGTTTAAAAGTTACAAGTCATTTTGTAACCCTAAATTCATTGCATGTTCAAAAAAAACAGTTTCAGAGAAGAGCTACTGATGAAGTCATAATCTGAATTTGCAGCCTAATCCTCCCTGTAAGCTACCTTCTATGACCTATCTCTCTCATGTTACACAAAACTGCAGTTGAAGTAAACATCTGAAAAAAACAAACTGACACGGGGTGAGTCACTGCATGCATTTCCATTACGTGCAGATGCAACATATAGTACTTCAAAATGTGTGTGTTGGGGGGGGGTTGGAATGCAGTGACAAACATAGCTTTAGAATATTGCAAGGATAAGATTTTGAAATGTGTGCATCCATGTTGGTGCGACAGTTACTGTGCTGACTTCAATTAAGGTGACAGCAACATGCTACCAAACATTATTGTGCCTGGCATTGTGCCTCGAGGACTTACAGTGCCAAATTGCCATCCCAGGAAACAGTCAGGTTTGGGGGCAAAGCACAATGCTCCCCTAAAAGTTTGTATAACCTCCTTTAGGGCAGGCATGTTGTGAAGGGCACAGGAATTTTGTGGATGCTCAACATGGCATGAGTGCAGGGTGATCTAAAATCAAGATTGCCACTGTCACTCTTGCCCTTTTTTCAGTGACAACATTACTATGCTGTAATGCTGTTGCTGAGCTAACAGTATACCTTCGAAATGTAACCAGGTTGCAATTGTGGAATGCAGCAATGACACAATCTCCGAAAGTAGGTGGGACACAATTTTGGAATGTGGTAAGGACGCTAAAATTCATAATGTTGTGGCATCATACAATTTTAGAATGTAGCAGAGCTACATAATTTTGAAATGTGGGGGACACATACTTGTGGAAGATGGCAGGGATATGTAAAATGTTGTAATGTGCCACAGATGCATACATTTGGCATGTGGTGGTAATGCACAATTTCAGAATGTGGTAGGGGTGCTTGATTTCAGGTTGTGGTGGCAACATGCAATTTCACAATGTGGTATGGAGACGGAACAGCAGAATGTGGTGTGAGGCAGTTTCAGAACAGCATGAGGCAGGGATGCATAATTTTAGAATGTAACTTGGACATGCAATATCAGAAAATGGCAGCAACACAAATTTTCAGAATATGGTGGGACTGTACACTTTTGGATATGGTGGGATGCACATTTTCAGAATGTGACAATGACAGGCAATTTTGGAATGTGAAAGTTTGCATACAATTTCAGAATATGGCAGGAAGGTACAATCTTAGAATGTGGTGGTGATGCACAATTTCAGAATGTGCCAGTGACATACAATTTCAGAATGTGCCAGTGATGCATAATTTCAGAATGTGGCTGTGATGCACAATTTCAGAATGTGCCAGTGATGCATAATTTCAGAATGTGCCAGTGATGCACAATTTCAGAATGTGGCAGTGATGCATAATTTCAGAATGTGGCTGTGATGCACAATTTCAGAATGTGCCAGTGATGCATAATTTCAAAATGTGGTGGTGATGCACAATTTCAGAATGTGCCGGTGATGCACAATTTCATAATGTGGCGGTGATGCGCAATTTCAGAATGTGGTGGTGATGTAAAATTTCAGAATGTGCCGGTGATGCATAATTTCAGAATGTGGTGGTGATGCACAATTTTAGACTGTGCTGGTGATGCACAATTTCAGAATGTTCTCGTGATGCACAATTTCAGAATGTGGTGGTGATGCACAATTTCAGAATGTGGCAGTGATGTACAATTTCAGAATGTGGCAGTGATGCACAATTTCAGAATGTGCCAGTGATGCAGAATTTCAGAATGTGGCAGTGATGCACAATTTCAGAATGTGGCAGTGATGCATAATTTCAGAATGTGCCAGTGATGCAGAATTTCAGAATGTGCCAGTGATGCACAATTTCAGAATATGGCAGTGATGCATAATTTCAGAATATGCCAGTGATGCACAATTTCAGAATGTGGCAGTGATGTACAATTTCAGAATGTGCCAGTGATGCATAATTTCAGGATATGGCAGTGATGCACAATTTCAGAATGTGGCAGTGATGCATAATTTCAGGATATGGCAGTGATGCACAATTTCAGAATGTGCCAGTGATGCACAATTTCAGAATGTGGCAGTGATGCACAATTTCAGAATGTGCCAGTGATGTATAATTTCAGAATGTGGCAGTGATGCACAATTTCAGAATGTGCCAGTGATGCACAATTACAGAATGTGGCAGTGATGCACAGTTTCAGAGTGTGGCAGTGATACACAGTTTTGGAATGTAGTGGTGACATAGTTGCCCAATGTGGTGGTGACCCACAGTTTTAGAATGTGGCCGAAGTGCTGGGGTTTGGGACTAAGAGCCAAAATACGCTACTAAGCATTTTGCAGTGATTTATGCCTCTGAGTGCTCTTTGAGTGGACCTTTTGATTATGGGGCAGCAACCTTTCATAGAGCATTGGCCTCCTGTCTGTTTGCAACAGCTCATTATATGGACTATGCACAACATTGGGATATAGCAGTGATGCACAGTTCGGAATGGGTAGTAGTGCACAGCTTTGGAATGAGGTAGTGACATAATTTCTGAATGTGGCAATGACTCACAGTTTAAGAATGTGGCAGTGACGCACAGTGTCAGAATGTGGTAGTGATGCTCAGCTTTGGAATGTAGCACTGATTAACTATTTCAGAATGTGGCAGCGATGCCCAATTTCAGAATGTGGCGGTGATGCACAATTTCAGAATGTGGCGGTAATGCACAATTTTGGAATGTGGCGGTGATGGATGCACAATTTCAGAATGTGCCAGTGATACAGAATTTCAGAATGTGCTAGTGATGCAGAATTTCAGAATGTGGCAGTGATGCATGATTTCAGAATGTGCCAATGATGCATAATTTCAGAATATGGTGGTGATGCACAATTTCAGAATGTGCCAGTGATGCATAATTTCAGAATATGGCAGTGATGCACAATTTCAGAATATGCGCAGTGATGCATAATTTCAGAATGTGGCAGTGATGTACAATTTCAGAATGTGGCAGTGATGCACAATTTCAGAATGCGCCAGTGATGCATAATTTCAGAATGTGGCGGTGATGCACAATTTCAGAATGTGGCAGTGACACGCAATTTCAGAATGTGGCAGTGATGTAAAATTTCAGAATGTGGCAGTGATGCACAGTTTCAGAATGTGGCAGTGATGCACAATTTCAGAATGTGCCAGTGATGCACAATTTCAGAATGTGGCAGTGATGCACAGTTTCAGAGTGTGTCAGTGATACAAGTTGCTCGAATGTGGTGGTGACCCACAGTTTAGAATGTGGCCAAGTGCTGGGGTTTGGGACTAAGGGCCTAAAATACACTACTAAGCATTTGCAGTGATTTTGTGCCTCTGAGAGCTCTTTAGTGGACCTTTTGATTATGGGGCAGCAACCTTTCATAGAGCACCAGCCTCCTGTCTGTTTGCAGCAGCTCATTATGTGGACTATGCACAACATTGGGATGTAGCAGTGATGCGCAGTTCGAATTGGCAGTAGTGCACAGCTTTGGAATGAGGTGGTGACATAATTTCTGAATGTGGCAATGACTCACAGTTTAAGAATGTGGCAGTGACGCACAGTGTCAGAATGTGGTAGTGATGCTCAGCTTTGGAATGTAGCACTGATTAACTTTTCAGAATGTGGCAGTGATGTCCAATTTTGGAATGTGGCGGTGATGCACAATTTCAGAATGTGGCGGTAATGCACAATTTTGGAATGTGGTGGTGATGGATGCACAATTTCAGAATGTGGCAGTAATGCACAGTTTTGGAATGTGGTGGTGCTGCACAATTTCAGAATAAGACAGTGATGCACAGTTTTGGAATGTGGCCGTGATGCATAGTTTTGGAATGTGGCAGTGGCGTAGTTTCTGAATGTGCAGTGACACACAGTTTCAGGAGGTGGCAGTGATGCACAGTTTCAGAATGTGGTGGTGATACAGTTTTAGAATGTGGCAGTGATGCACAATTTCAGAATATGGCAGAGATGTGCAATTTTGGAATTTGGCAGGGATTATAGAACCTGTTTCTCCAAAGTTTAAAGAAACTCTAGCTGTAGTGATCATTGGAAAAAAAAACTGGCATAGGGTTGGCTGCAGCGCTTGCATTTCTAGAATGCTTAGATGCATGATACTTAAGCAATAAAGCATGGGGGGGGCATTATGGTGGGATAACAGCCTGCCTCAGGTGGGTTGAAGCATGAGGTGAATCTGAGTGCTTCCATCAGCCAAGAAAGGCTGTTAGACCCACCATAACGCCCCCCTGAGTGCCTTATTGTGATTATGAAATGGGTCTACTTAAGTAAATAGATTTTTCTTCTTTAATGCTGTGTACTAATATATTCATAAGAAAAAAAAAACTAAAAAAATTAAATCAAAAGTACAGACAATGAAACATAGTCTGAATTGGAGAGTGTGGTTTTAACAGTTTGCCAGTAGGTGGCATCCAAGCTGCATAGAAGCAGCTGTTTCTAAACAGGTTGAGTAAGGTGAAGGAAGGGAAGGTACTAGCTTCAGATGCCAGTGTAGTGTCTGAGAAAGGCCGCCACATTCCTCATCTGCTGATCGGATTGGGGCGTAACAAGCTCTCGGGCATTAGTAGCAAAGGAGGCCATGTTAACCATGCAGGAAACTGCAGTGTAATTGCTCAAAGTGGCTGGCAGCTAAGTTTTTTTTAGTGCAGTGCAAGGCTGTATGTTTTAAAATGGCACAACTTTACTATTTAAAGTTTATACAGAGGGTCCAATGAGAAGACAATGGTGAAGTGGGAGCAGGACACAAGCAAATGGCGGAAGCGGGACACAAAGCGATGGAAAATAGTGGAGACATAACTGTTGTGCCACTTAAGATAAAGGCACTTTTTTTGCTGTTATTTAAACTGCAGCCATACGAAGCACAGCATAAGATTGTCATGTGTCCTTTTTGAATCGGGAGTGGCAAGTAGGGGTATTTGTTACGTGCACAGTCCATTTTGCCAGGAGCTACCTTCACCCGGGCCATGGTGCTGGCATAATGCCCTGGCTGAAATCAGCTCTTGACAAATTAGGAGCCAAGATTCTTACTGCCCATTTCAAAATGCACTTTACAATATGTCAGGAGGTGGTTTTGGAATGCAGTGCTGAACCAAGGTGTACAATGTGAAGTTGGTGCACAATTTTAAAATGTTAGGGGGGGTCATGGAATCTTGGAATGTGGCAGGGATGTGCCATCTGAAAGTGTGGTGGGACACTCAGTCTCAGAATGCAACAGGAATACACACTGAGGAATTTGGCAAGAACTGGAAATTTTAGAATATAGTGGTAGGTTTAGTTTCTTGTCTCAGTGCTGTGACGTTCTGTGAAGAAATGAGTTGAAGAGCGCTATTGAAGTAAATGGCAATGGCTTTTTATGAACATTTTTTTAACTTCAGAATGCTGTTTGTTTGTAATCAAAGCCATAGCTCAATTACAAGGCTCTTTTTAGATTAGTAGGGACTTTGATTTCAAACGATGCACTCTGAAGTATTAAACAATACTGTACTAAACAGCAGGGCAATAAAATGGGGCAAAAGATTGGACCCTACCTTTTTTCACTGTAAAATATTCCAGGCATCTTAATTATTCCAGGCATCTTATAGTTTTATTTAGTGGCAAACTTTTCTAGTTATAAAAAAATCTCAGTATTTTATAAATGTTTTAATTTAGTTGTTTCTGAAAAAAAGATGATTGCCACATCTGGCTTAGAAATTACATTGCAGAGCTGGTAAGGTTACGATCAGGAAAATAATAAACTCATGGTGTACAGCGTAGGAGGTACTAATAGAAGTAGATTAGACAGGTATGATGTATTAACTGTAGCTGAAACTAGCTTTTTTGGAAAAACATTTTTCGTTGCACCGGTGCTTTAAAAAGTCATTCTCATTTACTTCAGTAGTGCTCTCCAAGATATTTCATCACTGAATGTTGCTACGCTGGAGTGGGACATAAACTCAGAGTGTGGAAGGGAATGGGCTACTAGCCACTGAATACAAAATACAGTCTCTTTCCTTCTGAAAGTGCCATCCTGAAAAAAACTATTGGATTATCCTAGCTGCAGTAGTGGGAATTAACGCTACTATTGCACCTTTTTGGGGGAGTTTTTTCAGCTGAGCAGGATTGATGCTCTGTAAACTCAAGCTGGATCAGTTCCTCATGGAGAATAATACTATTGGCTACTACATTTAATTGCCTGGCAAAAGAGGGTCATGGGTAGTATACCTCATGGCACAATTATTATGTCTGCAAAAGAGGTGGATCACTCGACCTTGAGTTTCCAGATGTTTCCGTCACTGGTGGTTTCCTTCTTCACAGTGCTAAAGTCAATCAGATTTACTAGTAGCACTTCCCATTAAACAGTGACTAGTTATAGCATGTAATATTGAATGCTGCAGCTGCCATAGCAGTAAACAGACAAGATGGACCCTTGGTCTTTTTTGTGTCTAGTATTTCCTGTGCTTCTAACTCATTTCACATGCCCATCTACTCCTGAGCCTTTATTATTATTATTTTTAGTTTTAATAGTATTTGGCATGTACCTTACTATAATTGGGAAGCACACATTTTGCTTTTCTTTAGTTCTTCAAACTCCAGATACTTTTCATATCCTTTTTACTCATTTTTTCTTCATGATCTGAACAAAGGCTTACACACTATGCTACAACATTATCAACTATATTTCAAGAAAGCAATAACAGTATGACAGAGTGGGTATTTTGCTAGATCATCACATGCCCGAGTGTGTTGCGAGGCATGAGACTGCAGGCTAAGTACCTCCAACCACCAGGCAAGTGTGGCAATGTATCATAATGTACACCCTGGAATGTGTTATTGTGCTTATAAAAAGGGTTTATTTTTTCTAAACTGTTTTTAAGAAATAAAATAGTGAAGTTTAGATATATAAAAATGAAAAACCTTAAGCTAGCCTGGTGGTGAAGAGATCTCTGTGCCTCACCATTTCCCACACCATCAACCTGGGTTCAGGAGTGAGCTCAGATCCAGGGAGGGAGAGGACTGAGCATCCGGAAGACAGCTCTCCTCTCCCGGGTGGGGTGGCTTGCTGTCTCTGTCCTTCACTACCCTGAGGTGGAGACCTGAGGGTAGCGCCAGCAGCTTCGAGTGACACAAAGGGAGGGCCGCAGTTCTGTAGGTGTGTGCACCTCCACATACACGCCTAGATGCTGCAGCAGCAAGGGGACTAAGGGAGAAAACTTGAAAATGATTGATGTGGGCTATATAAAGTCCTGCCCACCTACTTCCATCCTGTATCCTTGACCGGTCGTGTCACTGGGTGGGGGGAAGGATGGCGCTCCCCTTCTGGGCTCCACTGGAAATCTATGGGGTTCTGAGGCCTTATTGTCCAGTATGGTGGGTGCCAGTTGGGAGTAGATGGGACAGGGCTGTGAGCCTGCCTACACCAACCATGGTGAGAAAAATCTCTACAAAAAAAAAAAGAAAAAGAAAAACTTTAACTGTGCTTTTGGTTAGAGTAGTCTTTTGCCTGCTGGAACTAGATGCAATTATTATATGTCCTAATGTGGCTTCTGTACCTGCATTTTTTTAATTTGTATCATTGTGAGTGCTGCCCCTCCTTGTTGTCAATCATATTTTTTCATGAAAAGAATATGTAAAATAAAACATATACTTATGTATCATTTGCTTTTTTATTTTACTGTTCCCCATTTGTTTTTCTTTTCAAGCTTTGTTTTTGTACTGCAGATTGAAAAGTGTGCTTTAACGGAGAGAGAGAAAGACAGAGAGAAAGTGTGTTGACTGCAAGTAGGGAGGGTGTGGAGTGCAAGGGGAGTGAAGGAAATGGAGCCTCTTCAAATCTCAGAGGATAGGGTAAGGAAAGGCTTACAGAGTTCAGGATAGATGAGGCACCAGGTCCAGATGGCTACACCTCTGACAGGCTTATTCAAATTCTGCCTAGAGACTGGACTATTGCCAGAGGACTGGAACATGGCAGCTGTGGTACCACTTCACAAGGTTGTTGACATGGAGGTCCCTAGGAACTACAGACTTTTTAATCTAACATCAATTATTGGTAAACTCATGGAGACCATAATAAAGGAGAAAACAGTGGATTACCTAGAAGTGAATGGGTTGCAGAATGGTATACAGCACAGGTCTGTGTCAGGAAGATCATGTCAACCTGACCAGACAGTCTTCTTTGGCTAGGTCAGTAGGGTAGTTGACTAGGGGCAGGCTGTCATTGTACTCTACCTCGATTTCGGTAAGGCCTTTGAATCCATACCACACAGGACACTCTTAAAGAAACTGGACGATCTAGGACAGGAAAAAGGGCTAACTGGGTGGATAGGGAAGTTGGAGGGGGGCGACAACAAAGAGTGGTGGTAAATGGGAGAGAATGGGAGTGTGGTCACTAGTGGGGTACCACAGAGATCAGTCCTAGGGCCTGTCTTGTTCAACGTGTTCATTAGTGACATAGGGTAGAGTATACAGGGCAAGATGTGTCTCTTTGCAGATAACACAAAGCTGTATGGCAGGGTGGACAGCTTGGAGAGTGTCAGGGATATGATTTAAGAATCAGACAGGAAGGGGAAAGTGGGCTAGAATATTGCAGCTACGATTCAACTCCAAAAAGTGGAAAGTAATGCACATTGGAAGGAGGGTATTGAGTATAGTATGGTAGGAGTAAGAATAACTGAGACTGTAGAGGAGAGAGGTCTCTGGGTCATTATCAGTGACAGTCTCAGAGTTTCCCAGCAATGCAATAGGGCATACAGCAAGGCAAATAGGATGTTAGAGTGTATAGGTAGGGGCTTTGAGAGCAAGAGGAAAGAGGTGATCTTGCTCCTGTACAACAACCCTGATAGGCCTCATCTGAAGTATTGTGCCCAGTTCTGAAACACAACTGGAGGTGGTGCAGTGAAGGGTCACCAGGATGATTCAGGGAGAACAACAATGGACATATGAAGAAAGGCTGAAAGACTCCAACTTGTACTTTCTGGAGGCTAGAGGGGAGAGGGGGGGGATATGATAGAGATGTAAAGGTTTCTAAGGGATATGAGTAGCTATCAACTTATCAAGGACCTATTCACTAGGATTGTACATGTGGTTACTAGGGAGCATGATTGAAGACTGGTGGGTGGGAGGTTTAAGAAGGATGTCAGTAAGGTCTTCTAAATAGGGAGAGTGATGGAGGAGTGGAATGAGCTGCCAAAGTAGGTGGTGGAGGTGGGAATAGTGCTGGGATTTAAGGTTGGGTGGGACAGATACAAGGGCTCGGTGACTTTGACAAAGCGAGGAGAAAGGATGGATAGACAGTTCCTGTTAGGCAGTAGTTCTATGGGGCAATAGATAGCAACTTAGGGCAGATTGGATGAACATTGGTCTTTTTCTGCCACCACTTTCTGCTTCTGTGTTTTCAAGTGTGCAGCACGAGAGAAAGCGTCTGTGTTTGCAACTGGAATTTCTTGATTTTTTTAAATGTTGATACCTGTTTGTCAGAAGGACAGAAGATGGAGTTTAAGGACTGCATGGGGTGGTGGGTATCTGGAGCAGGTGCACAAAGATTAAAGCTGTTCAGAGTGGAGAACAGAGACAGAGAGCTGGCAGTGTTGCAACTGGAGTGCTTAATTTGTTTTCAGATGTTGACTTCTGTATGTCAGAAGGATGGAGGACAATGTCTGGGGACTGCTGGGGCAAGTAAAACCGAGAGCATAAGCACAATGATTTAAAACATGCAGAGAGGAGAAAAATCCTGTCTAGTATTGCATACAAAACGCAGAAAACTGGGGCACATTTCTGAAGTTTTACTCTGTAAGTACAGTGATGTCTCTAAAGATACATGGAGGATGGGAAATAGGTAGAAGCATGATCTGATTTATCTGGGTGCTGTGCTGTGTCTGAGTGTTTAGTAAGGGTAAAACATGGCTGCCAAATATTTTCTTCAGCATTCTGTAGTGGTGCATGAATTTGTGAACAAGTCAAGTACCAAGATGACCAAACATTGAGCAAAATCAATGAATGATTATGTGATACAATGCCAAAAACATTTCTGTATTTTTGTACTCATTTTATAAGATCTGCTTTAAGATCATGAGTGTAGGAATGTTTCACTTTTATGACTACTGACCTACAGTAGGCTATTTCCACCTATAATTCAGTGGCTTTGCTGCTCCTAGACAATGTATTTTTTTTTGTTAAATCTCATTAAAGTTTTGATAGTGCAGATAAACAATTGTCATACAATGGCTTGGATTAAACAAGCAATCTAATTGGTCAGAATATGTTGCATGACCGTGCACTAATGTCACATTGTTGCATGGTTCAAATTTTACTTTCCTTTTTATTGTTTTTTGTATTGACTTGCTATTTATCTTCTTCTGCCCTGGCTGTCCCCATCTGACTGGCCCTCCCCAGCCCAGTCACCCACCTTCTCTGGTACTTACCTAGTTCTCCCCTGACTTGCCCCTTGTGGTAGGATCAGGTGGGACTTGCCTTGTCCCTCCCAAGGCAGGATCCAGTGTGGTGCCCAGTCCATAGTACCAGGCCCTGTGGGAGGGCCATCCTTCATCCCAGCAGGATATTTTTGTTTTCTCCGCTGATGTTTGCCAAAGGGGCATCAATCGGCAATGATGCGGATCATCCATTACTGTCCTTCATCCTTCTCGGCCTCCTTTCTGCCATAGTACTTAGCCTGTGCTAGGTATCTGGTGCGCTGTGGACACAACCACCCAACCTAGAAGAAGAGCAGCCCTCTGGATGTTCGATCCTCTCCCTCCTGGCTGACTGGCAGTTAGAGTTTGCTCCTAAACCTGTGCTACTGGTGTGCCAGCTGGGAATATTACTGCAATGCCACCAGACTGGGTCTTCTTACATTTTTTGGTTTAACTTTCAGACAATTTTACAAGAACAATTATACATGGCCGGCCCGGTGGCGCTGAAGGTTGAGGTGCTGGATGCCACACCTCGCGCCATGCCGGCGAACCAGGTTCATAAATGAGCTGGATCATCAGGGGTTGGCAGGGATGGGGAAGGATTGAGCATCCCATGGACAGCTCTCCTTCCCCTGGGAGGGAGGATCCCACCAGCCGCTGTACTGGTGGCATCCAGTGGAGGCTGGGGGCATTACAGTGCTTGGCTGCAAGAATGCTGGGGAGTGAAGCTGTGGTGGATGTCTTTTGGGGTGTACAAGTGTGCACCAGCTGGAGTTGGACATTTGCCGTCCAAGCTTGGAAACATTCAAGCACAAAATCCCCTATTGGCAGGTGAGGCGGCGACCATCTGTAGTCAAGGCCACACTCCAGTGTCAGCCATACTGGTACACCTCTCTGGGGATTCCAAGGCCTCTCCATGGGGTTGGGAGCGTCTGGAATTCTGAAGCTTAGTGGATGGTTCAGACGGGTGGAGGAGCTTCAGAGCTGAGTATGGGAACCCGAGAGATGCCTTGAAGGCAGGGAGCATAAATAGAGTTGGAAAAAAAAGAATAATAATTATACACTCCATAGTGTATGGTAATGCCATGAATTACAGCACTTCTCAGGTGGTTGATGGCACTCATCTACATCTCATGCTTCACAAACCACGTAAGACATGTAATAATTTAGCATTACTGCAAACCCCACCATGTTATATTGCCTAAATATTGATGCCCCCCATTCTTTCCATATTTTGCTATTTGTCAAATTGCTATTGTCTAGGCAATGTCACCATTCTAATCTGCCTGAATAGGATCATTCCCTTCTTCATAATATTCCACAAAGTATGTTTTTTCCCTTGCTGTCTGTTATTTATTTACCTCTAAAATGCTCTTGAGAAAAGTATGTCTGTGGAATGTTGGACATTTGATCATGCAGCAAGCTTCAGTGAGAGGAGAGGTTACTAGGTTAGGTAACCATCTGAATATAGCATAAAAATATTGACTTTAAGCTAAATTGATGACAAAATCAAAAGGTGTTCCTTATTGATTTTGCTTTTAAAGGAACAGAAACCAAGCTTCTCCTTTTCTAACGTGATTGGAAATTTAGGCAGCAGGAAACCTGTTTAATTTCCCTAATGTACATTTTTATGTTAATTTCAAACTAATCTTACTGTTTACTTTTCAGTTCCCTTGTTGATACCACCTTTATTCTGCATGGTATTCATCTTGTAAATATCAGTTGGTTCCAGAACTCAGAGTCTTCAGGTGCATGGAACCCTAGAATGAAAGTCTCACTCCATGCTTTGACTCAACTGATGCCACTGGGTTCTGAAACCAATCAGTAATTTAAAAAGATGAATATCAGGCAGAAAAAAGGCAGCATCACCAAGGGACCTAACAAGAAAAATAACAAGAGTGGTTCAAAACAAACAGAAGAGACAGTGCAGCGGGGAGATTAATGAGACTACTCACATACCTAAGTTTCTCATTATGTTAAAAGGCAAAGCCAAGTTGTTTTAGCCATTAATTGTTTTGCTTTTTTCAACAAGGCAAAACAAATACCTGAAATTATTTTCTGTGTGTGTGTGTGTGTATGTGTGTGTGTGTGTGAGCAAACAGCCTTATCCCTCTGTTTCCCTCTGTACCCTATATTGTTGGAGTCTCACCGGCTGTATCTTCTTTTCTGGCCAGGTAAGTGGGGGAGTTGCTGCCTTTGTATCAAACTCCAGTGTCACTTTGTGATTGGTCAGTAAGGGGTGTATGAATGTTGGGCAGCCGTACTCTTACTACACTTCCCTCAGTTCACCTCTGTTAAACACACAACTCCATCTTCCAGCAACCGCACCACAGCTGCCTGCTCCCGTATTTCTCCTTCCATGGTAGGGATCTTTGGGTGACTTTATCCAGGATCGATGGCAGGCGGTAGATTACATCAGTTGGTGCAGTGGTTGGGGCCTAAGTGTGCCAAGCTCATCCATCCTCTAGATGGAATCCTGACTAATTTATTCACAGTATTCTTTCTCTTCCCTCCTATTTTCCTCATGGCCTGCTTAACAGTCATCTACTGGCTTCACACACATGTATCATGCCTCTGGGGTGCAGCAAGCTATCTTGCTCATCCAGAGGTCACTGCATGTCTGATGCTCACTGTCAACTCTGCTGGCCGTGGCATGCACCCAAGTGGCAGCTACCCTGACCTGGCTTGCCCCCCATGCTGCTTCCTGAGTTTGTTCCCTAACCTGAGGTCACCTGCAGGGCATTGCAACACACTGCTGCTGAGCCACTGGTGCAGCCCATGTCTCCACTTTTAAAGGTGTTCCTCTTTAAATGCAAATGTAACTCTCTGCAGTAATGGCTGCAGGGTTTTCAACAGGATAAAACTGTCCACATGAATCTCAGTCTAACTACTTGGCCAGACAATGGAAGTGGTACAGCACCTGGATGGTATTCAGAGGCCTGGGAGCAATTGCCAATTAAGTCTCATTATTGTGTTCTCGCTATTTGAGTTCCATCACAGGTCAAAGTTCTTGCCACTAAAACATAAGCAGAGCAATCAAAATATTTTTTTTCTGCAAAGAAGTGGTCTCTTTTGTGAGAATGTAATTTTATCTGGAGTAGAGACCTTGGCCTGAATTTTTCAAAAGGTGCTGACACAGACACAGGTCCCGACTGGTGTGCACTTGCAGCAGGGTAAATGCAGTAAAATGGAATGCTATTTTCTTTTTTGTTTGTAGCATTTATGACAGTTGGTACCACTTTATGGCAAACCAATGATGCATGCATCACATATTGACACATGCATCATTATAGGGCTCCCGATGTGCAGCAAGCTGTGGCAGAAGTGCATGTAAGTTAGAGCACCTTTTAGGCAAGCGTTGGGGATGTGGCTTGATAATGCCAGAAGTCCCTGACATGCAGCTGAAACTCTAGCCCCTTAATTTTTTGCCATGTGACAAGAAGGGCGCAGTGCAATTTAAAATGGCAGTAGTTGTTAGTAAAACATTTTGTTACACAGTTTTTTAGGAATAATCTATTTCTGACATAGAGGATAATGGCTGGGGATCAGGTGATAACCACACTGTAATCACCTCGAGTGGTTGCTAGGGCAACATGGTAAACCTCGAGAGCGCAGCTCGAGAGGTTTACTGTAGCCCTAGCAACCACGAAGATTCAACGTGGTTGTCACCCGATCCAGCCATCATCTTTTATAGTGTATGGTCAAAAAATCACTGTTTGCATTCAATGTGTGAGAATTATGGAACTCTGGTGCATTCTTTTTTGTTATGCCACTATTTGGACATTCCGAAGTGTGGTTAACAACTTTTAAAATTCTAAACAGTGCATAACAAAGCTGTGTAACTGCTGATTATGGTGGTTAATAGGCACTTACCATACATTATATCATGGTTTCAACATCAGTGTGTTTGATATTTCAACAGATATTTTTAAAACAGCTTTAATTTCTAGTTTTGTAATTAATGACCCAAGTCATGAATCAATATTTCATTATACCATATGAACTGACTATCAGTGGTCTACAGTCTCATCCATTTGATAATAGCTTTTAACTTCTTTACAGATTTATATTATTCTATATACATATACATAGAGGCCCAGATATTCAAACTGCACCAGGCTGTAGCGCAAGCTTGGGCGCAGTGCAACTTGGCTGTGCAGGGGCGTTGACTGGGTGATATTCAACGGAGCTGTGCCATGGCACAGCATTGTTGAATATCGCACCCCGGCCACCCACAGTGTGCATGGTGCAGTTGCACTGCGCCAGCGCAAGTGGCCAGAGTGGAGCAGGGGGATGCGCTAGAACAAGTTCCATTGCGCTATGCACAGCAACCGCAATATTCAAAAGTGCACATGCAAATGGGACCATAATGTATGCAAGGCACAAATGGGGCCATTTGCATGTCATTATGGCCCCATTTTCATGCAGGTGCGCCGATCCCCGGTGACTTGCTCCTGACGCCCTGCCAGGCAGCAGCCGTCGAGACCCTCGCCCCTGCACAGTGCGGCAATGCCCCACAGCCTGATGAGCTTCGGTATAAATAAAAATAATCCAATATCCCTGGTGGTCAGTGGACCACTGTCAGTCGATCGCGGGCTTCAGTATAAATAAATAAAAAATTCCAATATCCCTGATGGTCCAGTGGACCGCTGTCTGCCCGATCGCAGGCATTTCTAATAAAAAAAGAATTATGTCCAATATCCCTGGTGGTCCAGTGGACCGTTGTCTGCCCGATCGCGGGCATTTGTAATAAAAAAAAGAATTATGTCCAAAATGGATCCATTCACATATCTGGAATGTGTAGTATGGTACAGGCTGCATGCCCATTGGCTCATGCTGTGGACCAATGGGCGTATAACCCTACCTATGGTGTCAGTTGGTGGGTGGCAAGGCGGCAGGCGGGCGGGGTGCTGCCGGCTGACCGGGGAGCGGGGCAGTGGGGCACAGTGGGTGGGTGGGTGGGAGGGGTACCGCTAGACCACCAGGGATATTAGACATAATTATATTTTTGATTACAAATGCCCACGATTGGGCAGACAGCAGTCCACTGGACAACCAGGGATATTGGACATAATTCTTTTTTTAATTACAAATGTCCGCGATCGGGCAGACAGCGGTCCACTGGACCACCAGGGATATTGGACATAATTATTTTTTTTATTACAAATGCCCACGATCGAGCAGACAGTGGTCCACTGGACCACCAGGGATATAGGGGTTCTTTTATTTTACAAATGCCCGTGATCGGGCATGGGGGAGTGCTGCCAGTTGCAGCCGGAGCTTGGGTGGACACCCACAGGTGGCAGTTGCCGTGTTGCACCCTGCAACACAACAGCTCTCCTGTGGGTGGCCATCTGTTGTTCCTTTTTTTTTTTTGGAGCAACTTTGTGTTGGCGCAGATAGGGGTTGCACATGCATGGCTCTGCACATCCCAGGCTGAATATCGGGCTGTGCAGAGT
This sequence comes from Neoceratodus forsteri, assembly GCA_016271365.2. NCBI lineage: Eukaryota > Metazoa > Chordata > Ceratodontiformes > Ceratodontidae > Neoceratodus > Neoceratodus forsteri. The sequence continues at coordinate 964,620,498 of CM028131.1, read as the reverse complement.
ATGCATGGGCACACCCCCCACCTGCACCTGCATACATTACTGATGCACTCCAGCGCATCGGGATTTGTGCCACATAATTTTCCCTTTTGAATATCACGCCAGGGCGCATCAGTGGGTTGCACATGGTGCAACACTGTTGCGCCATGTGCAAACCTTTTGAATATCTGGGCCAGAGTGTATTAAAAATGTCTTAGATATTATGCAGAGTATTTTGGGGTACATCATCTATGAAAAGAAAGGCCAACCAGAAGTCTATGTGGTCTTATGCAAATTGACACCATTGTCTGTCATTCACTCTTCAAAGGGTTTGCAGTCCCATTGGTTGATTGCACTATTCATTAATTTTTAACAGTGTGTTATATCTCGGAACCACCCTTCATGTTATAATGTATCTCAGGGATTAATTTAACTCTAAAAATTGATTAGCGTTTTGCTCATAAAAGTGCTAAATCTTTGTGAAAATGCATAGCTCTTGCCTCACTGTGTTTAACAAACACAGCACTTGTAGGAAATCTATATAAATACTTTCTGTACAGTTAGTATAGTCCCAAGAAAAAACTGCTAAGCAATTATTTAATACCCTGCTATCTAGGAAAATGAATTTCCATTTAGTTTGTGGGAGAGATGTATCTATGTCTGTACATTTCCAATGTTTAACATTAAGCATCTAGTGATGATTATAGTGGCTCTTTTATTAATTTTGTATTTCTATCTTCTGTTATAGATGAAAATTTCAGGAACAGGGCATTTGGCTAATTAAGTTGTATCTGTTCACCAATTGTTTTAGTTAGAAATGTATTTGTTTCTTTCACCACAATTGTATCAACGGAGATGCCACAAAAATGAAACATTACATACAGCTTTTTACATTTTCGCAGTGCCAACAGTTTGAACTATTTAGTAGATCCATTTTAAATAGCTTATTTTTAGTGTAGTACATTCGATCAATTAGTCTGAACTGAATTCTTTTGTTGTTGTTTTATGCATATTAATGGAAGATAGCACAACCATTCTCTGTCCTGTAGCCTAACCTTACTATCCTCCTCCCATTTCCTTTTTACCTGTGAATAAAATCTTGGTTATTGATGTTTAGGTATCATAGTATCCATGCAAAAAAGTCATTTTCTTCTTTTACTTTATCCATAATTCTAAGTTGAAGGTTCTGCTTTCTTGATTTTTGGAATGCCACTTATAATTAGTATTAACTACATGCTGCATTTGCATAAACTTTAAAAAAAGATCTGAATCTGTTAGCCTATACCAACTTTTGCAATGTTTCCATGACAACAGAATATTATTTTGCAAGAAGTCTGTGTCCTTATTCTGTACCTTCTCGACCAATAGATTGACCATTATTGGATTTTTGTTTGTTATAAAACGGCAAGAAAAAATGTAGAAATTTCATTGGCTGAAACATTTTTATTTGTTTATTTATTTAGCTTTTGTTTACTGGGTAAGTGCACTAGGCTAAAACCTGCCTATTTTCAGGCACAACACGGGAGAGTACATTACAGGTAACATACAGTAGTACAGAGAATTGAGTACAGATAATTAGAGCAACATTATATAAAATACCAAAAATACAGTATAATTTGAGCATGCAGTAATACAGTGATCAACATACAGTAGCTTAGAGCAAACAGTAAATAGCCTGGAGCAGCATTATGTCACCTGACCAGGCATTAAATAGAGAATAATGCCTGTGCAGGTGTGTGTTATGAAAATTTTTTGACACACCAGAAGTGTGTGATAATCCATAAATCCCAAGAGTGAAGCTCAAGGGATTTATGAGATAATTATACACCGAGGGTGTGTGAAAAATCCTCATAACACAAACTTTGCACAGGTAATTTTTTTTTATAATAACTGGTACAAGGTTTCAGAGAGAAAAACTGTAACCTGTATTTGTGCAAGTGATTGTGTCCTCAGCAGCTGCGATATTTGCACAACTACAGTGTACTTTCTTTTGTGCTTCAGTGAAGTGAGTGCAAGGAGGAAAACGCTGTAATAGCCCACCATCAAGTTATTATGGAGTTCAGTGGGTTATTGTGGTGTTTTATCAGGACCGGATATCCAGTCATTATAAGGGATTTACCAATGATTATATCTCTATAAACACACAGTCAGATGCCTGATCTAATTTCTCTTCTACCAAAACATTATTACCAAAACTAAGTAGCATATCAATACATACCAAAAGTAAGAAAAAATTCAGCAGATGCCATCTTTGAAATCTTTTAATTTTACTACTGTCAAATTAAAAATACTCTCTTGTTCAATCCCTGCCATTTCTAAGTGAAACACATCACACTCACTGGCTCTCTCAACACTTGTCATTTATTCCCACAACTTAATTATCACTTTTAGCCATGAAAATCCTGCTACTTTCCTCTTTGGCCTGTTTAAAAAAAAAAAAACGCTGCCCCAGGTTCTCACACCTCCGCTGCCGGCATGCAGAAACATTTGCAAAACAAAACTGACAATGCTTTAAAATAAAACAAAGCACCTCATACAGTACAAGACAAGACCCCTGCCCCCCAAATCTACTCACAATCTTGAAGTAGTATTGAGCATGCTACTGCTTCCTGGACAGGACCACACACATTTGTTAGAGCCAAGAAGCATGTTGATTGGAGCCAGGAATCATATTCTTGGGGACCGGGGAGCATGTTCATCGGGGCAGGGAGCAGAGAAAATTTCTCAGTGGCCACTTGATTTGCAGCCACCAAGCTGTTCAAGAAATCCATTCTCCCTGCCCCCCCAAATTCTGAAAACTGGGGCCAGGGAACCCAACATGATGCAGTTTGCCACTTCCTGGCAGCAGGAAAAGAACTGTTTCTTCACTCCCCTGCCCCTGAGCAATCCAGCAGTAGGGCATGGACACATAGCCGTGTTCCTGATGCTAAGTGCTGCCAGCATCTTCTCACAGAGCAGAGAGCACAACACACAGTTTGCAGCTTGTGAGGATGGGAGTGAGTGACTATATTTTTACATGTTGGGGAGGAGGCTTGCTCACTGGTAGAACGACTGAGCTCGTTCAGCTTGCAGAGGCTGAGACAGTGAGTGAACTGTGGTTATTCATGTGGTGGGTGTGTGGGTGGGGGCACAGGGGGTTTGTGTTCATTGTAGATAAAAAATGTACTCTTCACTGTGCTCTGTGACCCCAGTTACAAATGTCAGTGGCACCAGGAGAGCAGAAAAACTTGTGAGCCCTATATCTAAGAAGTAGCTTCAAGAGAGTGTTGGATGTTCAGAAGGTGCTCCAAGCTAGGACTGTATGCTTTGCTTAATCCTAAAGTGACTCAGCAGTGCCACCTGCTGTTGACTTAACACTTGGAACAATTTTTTGATGGAAATATAACAAAATCCTTTTTAATAACAAAATACCCACTTTTTAATTTAAATTTTCTTATGTATTTATTTTAATACAGTACATAAGTGCCATTTTATAAGTATAATAAGCCACTTCAGGATGTGCTTTGAAGGCTTTTAATGCACTTTCCCGGGCACATTGACACTCAGCCTTTGGCCTCATGCCTCACTATGCTCCTGGGCGTGCATTAAAATCCTTTATTGGCACCCTGTTGTGGCTTATTACTTACTTCTATATTTAGGGTTGTGCCAGATATTGCCATATATACAAAATGTTACTTTACATTTAATTTTTTTGTTGATAGTTTTCCACATCTTGGATAACTTTTCATTATTTAATTTTTCCTTTTCCTAAATTTATCTACTGTTGACCAGAGGTTACTACTGACTGATATAATCTCATTGTATCCACAAACGTTATGGATAGTACAAGTATGGATGCTTTTAAAACAAATTTGGATTTAGTAATGACAGATGATTATAAATATAATTATTAAATTAAATATGAGGTGATATTATGGACACTGTCCTCTGGCTTGAAAAACTTATGAAACTATGAAACTTATTGTTGACTTCATTAATGGACTCCTTTGTAATCACACCAATTTTACAGTCTGCATTGGCCAATTTAACTGCTAATTTTACCATATATGTGCAATAGTGGAATTAAATATTTATGCATACAAGCCCACCTAGATTTTTTGTAAGGCAAAGTTTTTTCCCAAGGCATCCTAGCTTTTTTGTTGTTTCATATGAATGCCCTGATCAAGCTGTGTATTTTTCTGAACCATTATTTCAGTACTAAACACAATGAAGACTGTAATGTGTATGTGATCATCGGTAATGCAACCATTTTAATAAGCTGCACTTTTCCCCATATAGGCTAGGATATATTTGATCATGCATCTTATTTTATTTTTAAGCTAATACATTTTTGTGGTTATATATGTACATGTCTTTTACTGTTTTTGTTCATTTTAACCTAAGATAATCAATGTAATCATTTTTAACTGTTGCATTTAGTTTTGCTATATGGCTATCCATAACTGTAATCTGAGGATCATTTACCACCAACACTTCTGATTTTTTTTTGTAACTGACCATGTATCCTGATAATTTTAGTTGTGTTATTATGAACATTAGGTCATCCTCATAAGCATTATGTCTAGTTTACACTTACCTATTTGTATGCCTTTTATTCTTTCATTTTGAGATAGTTTTCTTAAATGACTCAAGACAGTATACAGTATATGAACTCCAGTAGCAGTTTTTATGTTCTCTTCTACTGAGATGGTGTTTTGACTGTATATACGATATATTCATACTGTGGATAAATGAATTAGTGTAGTGTTAGTACACATTACTTAAAAGGCTAGTGCACATGCTCGAGTCACAGCTTTACTTTTCGAACAGTAATTTAACTATGTTGTACTGCTCATTTTGTGGAGTTATTTTCTCAGTCCTGCTCACTGCCTGCTATCAGAAAACACCTTTCACTGATACAGCATAAAAACTGCTCAGCTCATTCATACACACGTTTACCAGTGCTGGGGTGCCATGTTGTAATGTGTGAACATCATGTAGCATTGGGTAGCCAGGGATAAGGGCAGGTCAACTAAAATACTAAATATTATAAAACATGAGTAAATGAGTATTATACAATGGCAAGACAATTTCTTCCATTCTGATTGGTCAGTGTGCCTGGAACAGTGATGTTATCTCAGTATAACATCACTATTTCACACACATGACCTTCTCACATGTATGACTGGTAAAACATATTACTCCCTGTTCATGCAACGTCCCTCCCAAACTGTTGTAACATACAGTATGGTCTTGCCCTCCCACCAATAAACACAGACTCCATTTAGAAAATCGCTCTGAAGTCACAACTATTTGCAAGCCAAACTGCATTTTTTTAAACTGCTGCAACCACTGCTTCAGACTGTCTGTCTGTACTCTGTGAAGTTGCTTATTTCACCGTACATGCACTCACTCTCCACAACACTGCACCAAGTGGCTATCACTATTCACTAAAAATACCATCAACAACTTAATCTGGTTCAAGGTCAGTTGGCATTCATCTGTATCCCCCTCTGCCAGATCGTGCCTGAAAATAGGCAGGATTTGTCTAGTGCATTTACCTGGTCAACAAAAAGCTAAATAAAACCAAAAAAATATTATTTTCCCGGTCCCAGGGTGGGCACACTAATTTCCATTTAAAAACTACCCTTGGAGTGTCTTTCTAAGTTACAGTTTCCCCTTTAAACTATAGGTGAAACGAGTGACTCACCTGATCGCTTTTTGGGAACTGGAAGTGTCAGTCTGCTCCTTGCTCTTTCTCCTAACTTCAAACTCTATTTCCTCACACACAGTTTAAAAAATTATTTGGGAAGTGTGTCTGTGTGGGGGTTTTTTTGAAGGTGGTTGAGGTACCAGACAAAACACAGTACCTTAAATGAAACAACAGCTTTTTTTTGGAGGGGAGTAGAAAGACAGGCATGTTGTGGGGGGTGTCATGAAAGGCATGCAAAGGCAATCCATTAATAAAAAAAAAGCTTAGTGAAAACAGCTCCACCTTGTGGACAAACAGTAATGGGAATCATTTTTGTTTTTACAAAATAAGCTTCCACACTAAAAAGAAAAAAGAAAAACATATTTTTAAACAGTATTCATTCCAGTCTTTATTCTCTCCTTAAATGAACCATTGTGTAATAGCAATAATGCACTCCAGGGTGTGTGTTGTGCTGGGATAATGTCACTTCTCGGGGGCTGGAAGCACTTGGCCTCCAGCCTCATGGCCAGCACCTGAGGCATGATGTTATCCCAGCATGACACACACCCTATCATGCATTATTGCTTAATTGAATGGTAATCTGGGACTACATACAGTATGCCATGACAAAGTTTTTAGATGGCTGCAGGCTCCTTTTTGAAAGGGTTAAAAATGTCAGTCCAAATGCTGACAGTGTTCATTTAAGCAATAAGGCATGTCCAGGGGTTAGAGTAACAGTCTGTTAATCATGCCGTAGGGGCATAATGTGGCACATGGCACAGCCAATTGCCATATTGCCACAAGGGGGTGATTGACTGTTACTCTAACTCCTGGGAGTGCTTTGTGCTATTATAAAAATATTTTAAAAAGTATTAAAAGTGTATTTTTGAATGCTTTATTCATTTTGAAAGTACATTTTGATAAAATAATTCATCCACTACCTGTTTAAGAATGCTGATTCAGAATTAGAATGCATCATTCCAGACATTCAGCAGTGCCAAAGGGTGGAATGCTGACAAGAAGAATACATGCACCATGCTGATCAGGCTGCAGATGACAGTGTATCAGAGATTAATGAGGGTCTCAAAATGCTGACAGCCTATCAGATTGCAGCATTTCAGAGACCTTTTTTTAAATGACAGTTAATAACACAGCACCACACCAACATGTTTAGTTTTATCATGGTGGGGACAGCATCATAGTATGACCCTTTAGACACATCAAAACCATTTATCTCAATCCACGAATTAAATCAAACAAAACACAAAATGAGTAGATTAATGTTTTTCCAGAAATATATTAACATTAAAACTATGCGATGAAAAGATTTGCCAGCTAACAAATACTGCTGATAACATCACTACTGAAACATGTCAGTTTCTAGGTCAATCTTTCTGCGTAAAGACTTGAAACTGAGTGTTAACAGAAGGCTTACAAGTGCAAGCCTTTACTTTCTCATGTTTGTTTTCACAGCAGTTTAATCGTACTGTTCAAAGTTTGTGAAATACAATGTACATGAGGTAACCAGTTGGATTTATTCTCCAAAATTTAAGGCTCAGTTAATGACTTTTAAAGTAATATGGAATATAGATCTGATTTACACACAGTTCAACTAAACTTTCATATTGCTTTATTTACTTTCTTCCATTTATTTCCTTTTTAGGGACATCTGCATCAAAACAGGATATTTGTTTATCAGAGGTCATCTGCTCCAATTGCTTATCCCCCACCTTAGAGCACAAACCTCCACTTATGGCCTCAGTACTGTACTTTCCGTGGCACCATACAATTATGTCACAAACAAAGGCTTATGACTTTGTGTGGGGACTAGGAAGCAGAGGCAGATGAAATCTAAATGGAAAATATTCTGTTTTATACTAATTCCATCAGTGATAAAAAGAAATTCAGAGAAAAGAAATATAAAAGATATGCAAAGTAAAAGCCGAGCTACATTTCATTATCATGATTTAGAAAGTTTATACTTTGTATCACAGTTTACTATGTTTTATCATTGTCACCTGAACAACATGGATCGAATAAAGGGATATTATTTTGAAACCAGTTTGACAATGCTTTTGTTGGGGGGCTTACTACTCTAGATCACCCGAAATCATACTGGTAAGGAGTTCCAGAGATGGGGACCATAATAGTTGAAAAAATAAGTTGACCTTTGAGTTTTAATTCTGGGAATTTTCAGCTCATACTGTACAGCTGTTCTCAGTGGCACTATATTAGCCCTATCTAATAAACTATTCTTTAGGTAGTTTGGAATTTGCCCATAAATGCTGTACTGCGAAAACTATTTTATGCAGCTTTCTGCAATTGTTTAAAGAGGGGAGTCAGGCCAAAAGTGCTACATTGCAGAATTAGAATAAGCATACCCCTGATAAATTTTGTACCAAAAATTAGGTTTCTTTGTTACTTTATTTTAAAGTTTTGAGTTATTTTGTAACCCTGATTTCACTACCTGTTCAAAATAGCCAGTTTCAGTGAAGAGCCACTGATGATGTCATAACTTGAACTCACAGTCTAGTCCTCCCTGTCAGTAAACTTATAGGACCTGTTTCTCCAAAGTTTAAGAAACTGTAGCTGTAGTAATCATTTAAAAACAAACAAAGAAAAAACTGACAGATAATTGGCTGCAGTGCTTGCATTTAAAATGTTCAAATGCATGGTACTGTACTTAGAATGCATCAGGGAGTGGTTTTGGACTGTAACACTGAACCAAGATATAGAATGTCAATGTAGTGAACAATTTTAAAATGTTGGGTGTAATCTCAGAATGTGGCAGGAATATGCCATGTCAAAATGTGGTGGGGCACTGAATCTCAGAATGCAACAGGAAAACTCATTGAGGAATCTGGCAGGGACTGGCAATTTCAGAATACAGTGGGGATGTACACTGTTGAAATGTGACAGGATATACCATTTATTGTGAAATTGCTTGTCCCTGTCACATCCCAGAATTGTACACACCCACAACATTTCAAAATTATGTATCACATCCCCACTGCATTCCAACATTGTGCATCCCAGCCACATTCTAAAATTATGCATCCCTGCCACATTCCAACATTGTGCATCCCAGCCACATTCTAAAATTATGCATCCCTGCCACATTACAACATAGTGCATCCCAGCCACATTCTAAAATTATGCATCCCTGCCACATTACAACATTTGCATCCCTGCCACATTCTGAAATTGTGCATCCCCACTAAATTCCAAAATTGTGCATTTCTGCCAGGTTCCAAAATTGCACATCCCCACTACATTCTGAAGTTGTGTTTTAATGCCACATTCTGAAATTGTCACATAGCCATATTCCAAAATAGTCACTGCCACATTCCCAAACTGTCTGTCACAGCCACATTTCAAAACTGTGTGTCATCACCTCATTCTAAGATTGTACCTTCTTGCCACATTCCAAAATTGTGTGTGAACTTCCACATTCCAAAACTGCCTGTCATTGTCACATTCTGAAAATGTGCATACCCCACCATATACCAAAATTGTATGGCCACACCACATTCTGAAAATTAGTGTCACTGCCACATTCTGATGTTGCATGTCCAAGTCACATTCTAAAATTATGCATCCCTGCCTCATTCTGAAATTGCATGTGATTACCACATTCTGAAATTGCATCACCGCCACATTCTGAGATTCCATGTCCACACCATATTGTGAAGTTGCATGTTGCCACCACAATCTGAACTCAAGCATCCCAACCACATTTTGAAACTGTGCATCACCACCATAAGCCACATTTATGCATCCATGACATGATATGTTATGAAATTACATATCCCTGCCATCTTCCACAACTATGTGTCCCCTGCATTTCAAAACTGTGTATCTCTACCACATTCTAAAAATATATGACACCACCACAATAGGAATTTTAGTACCCTGCCACATTCCAAAATTATGTGTCCCAGCTACTGTCTGAGACTGTGTCATTGCTGCATTCCACGGTTGCAACCTTTTGTCATTTCAAAATCTCATACCTGCAGTATTCTAAAAATTGCACACAACTTTGTCATTCTAAAGCCATATTCCCACTGCATTCCAACCCCCGTCACATTCTGAAGTACTGTACCTTGCATCGGCACATAATGGAAATGCATGCGCTACCCCACCCAGTGTCATGTTTCCTTTTTCAGATGTTTACTACAACTGCAGTTTTATGTAACATGGGAGAAATAAGTCAGATAAGGTAGCTTGCAGGTAAGACCAGGCCACAGGTTCAGGTTAGGATATCATCAATAGCTTGTCTCTGAAACTAGCTTTTTTGAACAGGCAGTGAATTTAGGGTTATAGAATGATTTGTAACTTTTAAACAAACTAGCTTACAGATCTCATTTTTTGGCATGAGGCTGATTGGGGATATGCTGATCCATATTCTGAATTTATTGATGCCAGAAATTTTGGCTGAACTCCCTCTTTAAAGACATTCAACCCAATCTTTTGTGTAACTCACAGTGATAAGTTGTTTTGGTGCAGTCTTAAATCAGTCCGGCAAGTCAATTGTACAGAACATTGAGTCAGTAAAATTTTTCAGCAGAGTAGTAGTCATAAATAATAGCTGCATAATCAAACAGGAATTTTTTGTCTAGACAATCTTTTGCCACAACTCAGTAGTTAAATCATGTTTGTATCTGTACATTGCCCTGACTACATGCTGTGAGATACCTTTGTGGTGTAAGACAGTACTAGCAGGGTGTTGCAGTGTGTTTGTGGAGCAAGTGTATATTTTAAATGCTAGAACGCTCTGAACTACTAGAGCTCCACAGGAAGAAGGGTGGGAGTTGTAGTTCTATGTAATATTGAGGACTACAAGACATCCTGTTGAGAGGTGTCATGTACTATTTTTAAAATGACACAGTTATACTTTATTAGACTACCAATTCCCAAATGCTACTGGGGAGGTAGTCTGAGTGAGGTTTTATGCAATAATTTTTAGGCTAATTGCAGATAGCACTCAGTGACCACATGAGCATGTGGATCATGTGACCAAAAGCTACTTCTGGGTCTCAGGGTTACAAGAATGGTGTTCCATGTGAGCAGTGCAAGTATGAGTGGGGCATGTAGTCAGTCACTGCATGCGAAGATGCACACAAAGACCCATGCGTCTCATGTGGATTTTGTGGTTTTGGTGAGTGTAGGCATTGTAGTTAACCTACTATAGCAACCCAGGACATGTCACTGAGGTGTAGACCTAGAATAACAGTTGCACAATAAAGGTTCTATTGTTTCTGCAACCATAAGATCTTTAAATAACATTAAACATGGCAGATACTGTAATGACTGTTGAGGGTGATGTAGGTATCAAATGCATGGCATGTGAAATGTACATTATTTTAAAAGCGACTGATATACCAAGTCATTTAAGTGTAACAAATGCCTACATATTGTTGAATTAGAAACAGAGATACAAATGTTTAATAACAGATTGGTAGCAATTGAGTCAAGCCAAAAGGATATGGCAGCAAGGTTGAAAGGAAAATGTAGTAAAAGCTCTAATGTACACAAACAACAAAGGTCAGGAACATCAAAAAAGCAGCAAAAGAAAAATAGTTTTAAGACTAATAAGGACTCTTTAAGCAATTGTGGTGCTATACATCAACCAGAAAGGCCTGACATAAAATCACATACCCCAATAAATAAAAAAAGAACAAGGGAGGATGAACAGGCCACTGGATCTGAGGATGAATGGTATACATTTCAAAACAATAAATCTGCTAAAAAAGAAAGGTAGAAGAGCAGAATACTTTTATTTACCAACCAGAAATAGATTTGATCCTTCCAAGATACTGACTTGATTGATTCCCAACCACCCACTTCTAATGGTACAGGTGTAAATAATTTAGATAATACACATTCTGATGTAAGCACTCATCCACCAGGGGGGAAAGCACCAATCAAAATGGTAATGAAATGCCAGAAATAATGGAGATAGAGCAACATAAAACCAAACAAATCATTGTTTTGGGTGACTCCATTATTAAATACTTGGACAAAGCAGTCTGCAACCCTGACAAATTAAACCAAATGTTGATTAATTTGAGAGGAGGCAAAATAACAGACATTACCAGAATGGCTGATAACATTCTTAAACAAAATGAAAAAGCAGCAATTGTTATGGTACATGCAAGAACAAATAATTTGCATGACCCCATAATTAAAATAAAACAAGACTATGTGGCACTGACAAATAAATTGATCAAATTAGGATTTCATGTGGTGTTATTAGAGATACTACCTGCACCAAGATATGCAATAGATAGGCAGTACAAATTAAAACCATTAACAACTGGCTTAGACATTGGTGCATGAAACAAGATATTACATGTATAACCCACTGGGAAGAATATGATAGTAAAAGAGAGTTGTATTGCTGGGATGGGCTCCATTTGAGTAGGAAAGGAAGTGCAAAACTTGCTAAACAATTGACTAGTGTCATAAACAAACATTTAAACTGACGGGGGTTTGGTCCAATCAAACTCTATGAATGCTGACCAGTCACATACTAGACTTGATAGCAGTTCACTATTAGCTGATATAAACAGTCAATCCAAATCATCTGGGACAGAAGTAAAAATCAGTAATGATAAAAGACTGAAGGTGATATTAACTAATGCTCAAAGCCTCAAAATAAGATTAGTGAATTAACAATCATGTTGACCTCCAGAGACATTGACATATGTGGCATCAATGGAACTTGGTTTCGTATAGGTGAATGGGGAGCTAATATACCAGATTATACTTTATTTATAAAAAATAAAATAACTAAAAGTGGAGGAGGTATAGCACTGTACATTAAGGAAAGCTTGAAACCTTATGAATTACACTCTCTAGCTGAACAGGACAATAACAATTAATTAATTTGGGTAAGAGTGGCATCACTGGCATCATGTTTAACTACTGGTTTGGGATATAGATCACCAAATCTAAAACAGGTTGAAAATACAACTTCTTAAATGAAATCGAACATATGAATTTATCAGGTGACTATATTATTATTATGGAGATTTCAATCTCTCATATTGATTGGACACTAGGTACTGGTACCAGTACTTTAGAAAAACATTCTCAAGCTAATGTCACAAAACAATTTTGACCAGAAAGTGTTAAAAGCCACAAGAGGTAGAAATATATTAGATCTAATATTTACAAATTTTGATGTGGGTTCTAAAAGCCCTCAATACCTCCCTCCTCTAGGGGACAGTGATCATATGACGATACAGTTTAATACTGAAATAAAACTAACTAAACCAGTCAATGGAGAAACAAAATGTTAAGATTATTATAGAGCCAACTATGTCAAAATGAAACATTTTTTTCAGAAATGGGACTGGACAACAGACCTACAAGATCAAAACCTGGATAAAGTATAGGACATCATAAAAGGAAAAATACAAACATGTGCCTGATTGAACAAACTATAGCAATAGATGCAGGGTACCCTTATGATGGAACCACACAATCCAGAAAACAATAAGGAAGATAAATAAATTACATAGGAAATACAAAAGACAACACAAACAAACTTCAATAATTATAAAGCAGCTGTCAAAAAAACAAAAAAACTTAATTAAAAAAGTCAAACATACTTTAGAGAAAAAACTAGCAACAAATGTCAACGACAATAAAAAAAAAGTTATACAACTACATAGGTTCCTTAAAAAATAACAAAAGTAATGGAGTAGGTTCTTTAATGACTGAAACAGGACTAATAAATGAGGAAATTGAAATGGCCATAGAGCTAAATAAATATTTTCTTAGTGTTTATAAAAATAAAGAAACCATTATAAAAGACATTCAATGCCCTAGCACTGAACTAGTTAAATTTACACACAGTGAGGTAATAGAAGCTATTAGAAATGTAAAAGCATTGAGTTCAGCAGGGCCAGATGGAATCATGCCAAAGTTCCTAAAGGAGCTAGCATTAGAACTAGCAGGTCCTATCTCATGTCTATTTAACACCTCCTTGAGAGAAGGAAAAAACAATTAAGGAATGGAATGAGGCATTAATAACGCCTGTTTTTAAGGGGGGAAATAAACAGGATGTAAAGAATTATCGACCTGTTAGCTTGACATCAGTTCTAGGAAAAGTAATGGAAAGGCTTTTGCAAAAAAGGATTATTGAACATCTCCAACAATCAGGTCTTGTTGATTTAACTCAACATGGCTTCCTCTCAGGTAGATCCTGCTTAACAAATTTAATAAAATGTTTCAAGCCAGTAAGCACAGCACTGGAAAAGATATAGCAGTGGACATGGCCTTTTTGGATTTCTCAAAGGCATTTGATACAGTGTCCCACAGAGTACTGATTGAAGAACTAGAAAGGTTGCAGTTACACTCAAATATTATTAGATGGATAGAATCGTGGCTGGGTAATAGAAGGCAGAGGGTGGCTATAAGAGGTCACATGTCAGACTGGGGACCAGTGACCAGTGGAGTGCCACAGGGCTCAGTCCTTGGCCCAATATTGTTTAACATTCTAGTATAATCTATGCAGGCATCTAGTGGCACTTAGATGTGTAAATATGCAGATGACTGCAAGGTAGGTGGTCTGGTGACTGACCCTGCTTCAGCTTCAAAATTCCAGGAAAATCTAGATCACTTATTCAACTGGGTTAATGAGTACAAATTATTCTTTAACAAGGTAAAATGTAAAATCATGCACCTGGGAAAAAACATCTGACGTTATAAATATACTTTAAATGATATACCTTTACAAAGTACAACAAATGAAAAGGACCTGGGTGTAATCGTGACAACTGACCTCAAATTCGATAGACACACAGATGAAACAACAAAAAAATGTTACAGAATTTTACATTATATCCTTAGGGATATTAAAAGCAGAAACCCAGACGTCATCTTGCCCTTGTATACAACTCTCATTAGGCCACATCTCGAGTACTGTTCTCACTTCTGTGCTCCTTACTCAGTCGAAGATAGAAAGAAAATAGAAAGAGTCCAGAAGAAAATTACTAAAAATATTTCAGCACTAAAAAATAAACAGTATAGTACAAGGCTTGAATAACTGAATCTGTACTCAGTGGATTACCAAAGAATAAGAGGAGATATGTGCCTAACATTTAAGACCTTTCATAATGATGCTTTATTAGAAACACTAGGATTAGTTAAGCAAATGCAATATAAAGATAAAACATGATCTTACAATCTCAAACTAATGGGAAAAACTAATAAGACTAATAAAAGGAATTATTGGATTAATCAAAGCATTGTTACAATATGGAACACACTCCCAAGAAGCATAGTGGAAACTGACAGTATAGAAACATTTAGGAGTCGGCTAGATACATTTATGGGTAATAAAAAATATTTATGCCACCATTAAGAGTAAGAGATGGTGGCGAGTTCGTTAAAGGTCTTCAGTCTATAGAACATGTAAGAACACTAAGAATCTATGAATGTACCATTTTTTAACAGTGCAATCCACATCATTTTTATATGTGCCACTTGGTTCAAGCCAGAACCCTAAGTATTTAGAGTGGTCCAGTAGTTCAAGGGACAGGTCACCCAAAAGTGAATATGATGAACAAATTGTTTTGTACCTCTTTGGTTAAGCAGGGACCTAAATAGGATCAGTAGAGTTTCTTTAAGTTCAGTTTCAATTTGGAATTAGTAATTAAAGTCTGAAGGGCATCAAATCCACTTTGTAGGGCTGCCTTGACATCCGAGAGGGATCCCAGAGGCATAGATGACAGTGTCATCTACATATAAGTACTAGTTTGGGTTGATATTCTGTCCTAGACCCCTCAAGTATACTGTAACATGAAGAGCGCTTAGCACCAACACATTGGGGACCCCTCTCAGGATGTCCAGGTTCCATGAGATATGTCCATTTACTGCAGTACACTGTTTTCTTTTATGAAAATATGAGGAGAACCAACTAATGGCTCAATGGTCCAACCCAATATTTGCTAGTTTATTAACCTACATGCCATGGTCCACCATGCTGAAGGCCTTGGAGTGGTCAACAAAATGGCCCCAGTATAATGTCCAGAATCCATAGCTTTGTTGACATTATCCATGAACTTCAGAATGGAGGAGATGGTGCTGTGGTTTTTCCTGAATCCAGGCTGAGAGGGGTCTTGAAGTTCATTATTTTCTATATAATCCTGATATGGGGCTGGATTCTCAGAGTTTGTGAAAATCTTGCAGCTGTGGGGAAAACTCGGTGCAAGTGGGTTGCCACTTGTGGAACCAGTTTCTCTAGCAGCTACGGTATTCTCAGAAGTGGTGCCAGTTTATGACCAGCTCCATGATTTACAGGAGCTTGTGGGTGCTTTTCCTGCAGCTTTGTAAAAATGTTATGGCTGGTGAGACCAGCCCTAGCATCTTCCACAGCTGCGGTGGACGAGAATACCAATCCCCAGAACTGCACAGATTTTGGTCCATAACTGGAGTTGCAGAGTGGGACCTAGTTCCATGACGTTTTGAGAATCCATCCCATGATGTCTGATAGGATGTTTTGTGCTATTGCCATGTGCACATTGGGGGTTGAATTTTGTCTAACTCTGTATGGAAGGCTCAGTCAGGAGTTTATAGATTTACAAACCACATTTATGTGTAGTGGGAAGTCAATGGTGTGTTGAAATGTAATGCCCATATATTTGAGACGACTGGCTCAAGTAGTGAGCAATCAAGACATATTATTTGTAGTTTATTAAGAACACTATGTAGTTTTGTGCAGATTCAAGAAATATGGCCTGAGTTGACTTATGTTTAAGACTAGCTACTGCAATTTAGAAACCAGTTCTGAAGTGAAGTAAAATCCTGATTGTTTTATCTGTTGCGGAAACAATACAATTCGAGCTATTCTGGAGGATGATAGCATTTGGATACAAAAGAGGAGTCCAGAAGGAAATTCTAAGTGGCAGACAATTAATGCACTGAGATAAGAGCAAGGAACTGAATATGGATCCCTGCAGGACACACACTACTGTACAAGCATCTTCTGAGGATGCCTGTCCAAGTTTCACAGTTGCTTTCTGTATAAGGTATTTTCTAAACCAGGTTAGTCCAGTGGGGAGACTCCAGTTCATTAAGCTTGGTAGAGAGCGGCATGTGGTCCACATGGTCAAATGCCTCAGCCATGTTTGCATGTAGCCTGTTTATCCTTAACCATGGCAATGAATATTCATTAGTAAGCTTGCTTATGGCAGTAGAGGTACTATGCCCCAGCCTAAAGACATGTTGGACTGAAAATAGGAGGCTGTGGTTCTGCAGGCAATGGGTGAACAGGGCAGCTGCAACTTTCTTCAGGAATTTATTTAATACAGGCAAGCTGGTGATTGACTGGCAATTATTAATATCTTTTGGATTACCCTTTTTATGGACAGGTACCAAATGGGCTAATTTCCATATGTCAGGGTCTATAATGACAGTTAATTCATGAGTTATATGCTGAACTTTGCTGTGGATGCAGACAGGCTGTTTTTACCAAGCTTTAAGAGCCATGGCTTGATGGTGTCAGGTCCTGCACTTTTATTTTGCAGATATTCATTTAGCAATTTATAGACATAATCTGGACTAACCACTCTCAGGTATAATGGGGGGTCTAGAATAAATAGGCCCACCTTGGTTAGGTCTATCCAGTGAAAGAGGGTCTCACAGCAGTTATACATGAAGAGGAGGCTGGGATGTTATAGGCAGACAGGTCAGATTTGTAACCATTGAAGGCATCAGTAAAACTGTCAATAATATTTAGTAAAAGAGATTCTAACCATGTTGATCCTTGCAAAACAAGCATTGTTGGATAGTCTGATGCCTTCTATTGTCAAGGTTATTACAATTTATACCATTCAGCTACATATTATGAACAGAGCCATTTTAATTCAAGTCCATGCATTCATTGATGCATTTCCAGAAGTTCTTGGGGTCACCCACAGGGGAGGACAGCAAGTTTTTACAGTATGCACTTTCTCTGGAACACATGGCTTTTTTTACACATATTCCTCTGTTCTGTATTCGTCCTAGACAGATGTCAAGTCAGAGGCCTTGAAATGTGCCCAGTACTTGTTTCTTATGTTAAATAGGAATAATAATTCACCGTTTAGTCATTTAGTGATTAATTTATTTATTGATTTGTTTTTTTGTTAACCGGGTAAGCACACTGGACAATTAAATGACTATTTACAGGTATGACCCAGGAGAGTACAAAGGCAGGCATTAGGCAGTGAACAATACTAATTAGAATGAAACCATGAATGCAGAATCATAGCTAGAACAACAAATAACATTTAGGCAAAGCAGGGATGTGACTATAACAGTAGATGCAAGACAAATTGGCAATATACAGTATATGATTAATGAACAAAACCAAATGCAATGCAAGTGAATCCTGAACTATAGCAAGAACAACAAATATCATTAGGCAAAGCAGATGAGCAATACTTCCTATGGGTTGAATGATGCTATTGACATTTTGCCATTCTTATAGAAATGAAATGTTAGAAACATATTCCATAGAATGGTTTGTCAGTGTCTGTATTTCAGTGAATCAATGCCCTTTTGATAGTGAACCCTTTTCATCAGTATCTGGCTTTTGCATTCTTCCTGTCTGTGTTTTTTCTAAATTTCTTTTTTTTTTACATTAGAGTTACCCATTTATATAATTATAATCATATTTATAGATAAATGCCTTTATTAACATACTAATTTTACCGAATGATTAGGTCTCAATACATTTTATTTATTTTGGTACTTCATAACTGGGATTTTTGAAACGTAAATGGATTTTCAATAATATGTTTGTTTGACCCACTAATGTATTATGATGGTTCTCAATAACTTAATATATTGAAGGCTGTTTTTTCCCTTGTCTCTTTATCTTGCTTCCCTTTCTCCTTCTCCTCCTCCCCTCACTGCTTTTGTTTCCATACTTGGGTATTCCCTACCATACAGTTACTGAAATATATCTTTGTGTACTACTTTCAATCTGAGCGCTTTTCAGAGCAACCATTTTTCTCTGGTGGGTTATACCTTAGTCCTTCTTCTATCATTTATTATTTTCTTTATATGTCAAATTTTGAATACATTATCATAGCAAGACTCCTTTTTAAAGATGAAAAATAATCTGCTTTTATAATGATTTATTTGTTGTGCACTGGATTTGTGGTTTATATTTTGGGTGTACATAATTATTGTTCATGAATTTGCACTGTGGATGCTTGTGTGTATGAGAAAATAAGGGTCAAGAAGGGGGTGGACAGAGGGAAAGGGCTGACTCAGTAGACAGGGTCAGTAGCTGATGCTTAGGACCCTGCATTATGAGCAGACTTCATAGAAATAATGGCCTTATTCTGCTGGCTTCATCCTATATTCATAAGTTCATAAAGCAAAAAAAAGCTCAATTACCTACAAAATCTGGGACCATTTCAAATATGTATATTATTTAAAATGTATTTAAATAAAAGATTTGTGAGAAAGAAATCATATTAAAAACGCTTCACTTAAATTGGCTTGGTGGCATGGAGGCACTGAACACTTGCCCTCCAACCCTGCCAGCAACCTGGGTTTGGGAACAAACCTGGGTCTCTCGAGGACTGGTCAGGGAAGGAGGATTGAGTGTCTGTAGGACATTTCTTCTACCTCAGTGTGGGAAGGGGGCTGCCTGTCCCACAGTGTGCCTGCCACCTAAAGGAAGCTATGTGGCAATCCCGTGGGACGGCTGTGTATGGGGACCCCACTTTCAGATGATGGGGCCATCTCTGCAGATGCACAGCATATACAATGCATCAGTGTATGCATGTGGGCCCCAACTGGGAAGAAAAATTGCAGTAAAACCCCTCTGACCATAGCACGGTCATAGCCTGGTCTCTCTCAGGACCCACATTGACTAGTGGACCCCTATGACCATGGTCCTTTGGCTGAATCCAGCAGTGAAGGTAAGTCCTAGAGAAGTCAGGTGCTGGGGCTGGGGAGTAGAGATGTGCCAAGTTTGCAAACTTTACTCTGCAAAATAATTCACAAAGTTTGCCGTATTCATGAAATGTGTAGTGCCGAATTCACAAAGTTTTTGGCAGGTGAGGTAGCACTTTTTTCAGGTGAAGTTACATAGAAACATATAAGTTGATGGCAGATAAGGACCACAAGACCCATCCAGTCTTCCCATTTTTTTCTACCTTATGAATGTGCCCTAGGCCTTTACACTGTCAATGGCCTATCTATTTATACTCATCTGTATTGCTCCCTTATGCCTATCCCATGCCTGTTTGAAGCCCTGCACTGTATTCATTTGCACCACTTCTTGAGGTTGGCCGTTCCATGCATCCACCACCCTTTCTGTGAAAAAGAACTTCCTCACATCACCCCTTAATCGGACTCCCTCTAATCTCATGCTGTGTCCTCTTGTCCTGCTATTTTTCTTATATTGAAACATGTTAGGCTCTTTCACCTTGTTAATGCCCTCAAGATGTTTGAATGTTTCAATCATATCACCTCTCTCCTTCCTTTGCTCTAGGTAAGCAATAAGATAAGACGGGGTGTGCATTACGGTGTGATAACCACACTGCTAGGGGGCATAGTTTGGCATGAGGCTGAAGGCCTCATGCTGGTCGTCCCTAGGAATGTGGTTATCACATCGTAATGCACAACCCCGGAGTGTCTTATTGTGCTTATAAAATGTCCCTTTATTTTTAGAAGCAGTTTTTTTATTTTTAAACACATTTTTAAATAAGTAAAAATGTAAGTGAATCTGTGTTTTTAACATAAAATAGTCCTTCCACCTATTGGTGCTAGATTAAAGTAGTGTTATACAGTGTGTGCCTCCCTGCCCACTTAAGCTTCATATTCCCCTGCCAGCCACAGAAATTCACAAATGCTGTTTTTCTCATTCTAAGTATGACACATAGCCCATTATTTTATTCCATTCTCCTCACTCTGTAGACAAAACTAAAAGGAAACATAACATAGGCTTCGCAGTTCCCCAGTGCTGCAAGCATGAGCGTGGTTCAAAACTGCGCACCACTGACAGCATCATGAACTGCTCGCTCTGTCCTAAAAGATAAACAGCAGGGTGAGTCATTTACCACCTTTTCTCTTTGTTTATATAGTATTAATGCTTACTTTCTTCATTCTGTTTTTTTTCCTCTGTGTTTCCCCACACTCAAGAAATCGCGTGTTTATCATGGAATGTTTACCATGGAATACAGGGATTCAAAATGTTGCTCAGCTCTACTAGCAGAATGTTTCTCTACTAACATACTGTACACACAGACAATAAAGGCCTGTTTAGAGCCAGAGACTCAATTATCTTACTTGTCAGGGAAAGCAGAAGAGATTTCCTGATGAGCAGGTAAAGATAGAAGATAGAAAGGGTATTTTTCACTGTTAGCAAACAAACAGTTGTAATGAAAACTATAAACAATACTTAATGTTTCTAATGTGTTTATGTGTGTAAGGAGAATGTGACGATCTGGTAAACAACATTTAATTAATTTGTTTTATTTATATTTAAGATCATTTTAATTTTAGGACCCAGTTGAAGGTTTCTACAGTGTAAAAGGTACCAGCCGTGTTAGTGGTGGAAGATCAGTTCTAGTTGTAGGGAGACTGATGGAAGATAGTTCTGGTTGTAGGAGGACTGATCTGCTCATTGTGTAATGTGGTTTAGAACCAGAATGACTGTGCGTATACAGAGAATTAATGTACAGTCAGCTGATCTGTCTTGGCCAATGAGATTTCTAGATTTTTTCTTGCCATTTTATAAGGTATACATATTGAACTCTGTTAATCTGTCCTCGTATGTTTTCTGATGCAGTCCCTGCACCATTTTGGTTGCCTTTCTAGGGACTGCCTCCATTTTGTTAATGTCCTTGTGTAGGTGTGGCCTCTAGTACTGCATGCAGTACTCTAGATGGGGCCTAACTAGTGTCTTGTAAAGAGGGATTATTACCTCCTCTTATGACTTGTGATACCCCTACTAATACACCCTAACATCCCTCTAGCCTTACCTACTGCCTTAGTGGTCTGCTTGGATGATTTCAGTTTATCTGTGACGATGATGCCGAAGTCTCATTCTTTCTTTGTGATTGCCAGCAACTCCTCCCAATCTATAGGTAGTTTCTGGGCTTCTCTTCCTATGTGCAGAATCTTGCACTTCTTTTGCATTAAACCCCAGTTGCTACTCTTCAGACCATTTTGCCAGTTTTTCTAGATCTCTTCTCATTCTGCCCATCCCATCTGGATCATCTACTCTGTTGCAGATCTTGGTGTCATCTGCAAACAGACAAACCTTATCCTCCAGTCCATCTGCAATGTCACTGATGAAGATATTGAAGAGGACTGGCCCCAGGATTGATCCCTAAGGTACCCCACTTGTGACTTGCATCTCTTATGACTGTATACCATTTACCACCACTCTCTGTTTTCTGTTTTCTGCCCGCCAACCAGTTTACCACCCAGTTCTGACCCACACTGAGCCCACCCATCTTATTAATCAGTCTTCTATGTGGAACAGTATCGAACGCTTTGCTGAAGTCAAGGTAGGCAACATTAGCTGCACCCCCTTGGTCTACCACTCAGGTTATACAGTCAAAGAAATCTATGAGATTAGTTTGACAGAACCTTCCTGTTGTAAACCCATGCTGTATTGGATCCTGTGCTCCTATGGATTCCCGGTTTTGCACTATCCTTTCCTTAAGAAGTGCCTCCATAATCTTGCCCACTACTGAGGTAAGACTGACTGGTCTGTAGTTCCCTGCCTCCTCCCTGCTGCCACTCTTGTGGAGCGGAATCACATGAGCCCTTCTCCAGTCTTCTGGGACCTATCCTGTGCTCAGAGACTCACTAAACAGTTCTGCTAATGGCTCTGCCAGTTCTACCCTTAGTTCCTTTAGTACCCTGGGATGTATGCCATCAGGTCCTATTGCCTTGTCCACCCTGAGCTTAGTGAGCTCTTGTAGGACCCTTTCTTTTGTGAAGTTAAGGCACAGTTGCAACTTTGCCTTAACTTCACCTGACTTTGCCTCAAAAAAGTGCAATTTCCCAAGGAAAACTCAATGTGAAGTGGCAAAGTGTGCAATTCATGAATTTATTCACAAAAGCAAATTTTGCAACTTCACAAGAACTTTGTAACATCTCTACTGGGGAGACCAGTTCAGATGGGATCTGGTCAGAGAAACTGAGAAGATAAACAGCATTGTGGGAAAAAAAAACTGTTTCACTTATCATATAATCCAAAAAAAGAAGTGAACCATTGTATAATTGCAATAAACCTCTCCAGGGTGTGCATTAAAGGATCTGAATGCACTTCCCAGTGGTGTAAGGACACTCGTCCTTTGGCATTGTGCATCACTCCCCTGGTGTGCACATTAAAATCCTTTAATGCACTCTCTGTCATGGCTTATTGCTTACTTGTACCATTCTATTTCTATAAAAGATACTTTCTAAGAAAAACTAAGAAAAATATTTTTTAATTCTGCATTACTGTTGTCTTATCTGAATGTACCTACCACCTAAGTAATTACCTCAATAAACCTGGTGTGTCTACTCTAAGTCTTTTGTATGACCTCAGAATAAAATTTAAGACAAATGATGTGAACTCTGGACAACCAAATCTGCCATAACAAATCCATTTTAACTGGTTTGTCTCTGGTAAACAGGCTTTGATTATTAGAACACATGTACTATATATGAACTCTGACATTGTGGTTAGTTTTCATTATGCTTGAAGAAGGGCCCTGAGTTGGCCCCCAGATCTTGTATAAAAAATTCTTTAGGCTAGTCTAATAAAAGTTATTTTTGGAAAACTAGATTCCAGATTGCACTATGAAGAAACACAAGGCAAACTGCATCACACATACCCACAAAAGCAAATCTCTGATTCATTATCTCTAATTTCAAAAGATCCATTTGAACAGAGTTCTTATTTAAGAACAAAATAATTGCTGCATCAGCTATGAGCAACTCAAAAGTGTTAGATTCAATGCATGCTCAAAATGGCAAATAAAGTTAAGATTGACATTTCAACCATGAGTCTACTTCAGAAATTATATATAAAGAAGACTGTAAAATGAAAGCACTGATAATGATTAACTATGCTTACTTTTCTCTTTATAGATATTTCCTGAAGAAGACCTAGGAATAAAATGTTCTTTTTATTTTTTTTGTTTACAACATGCATTGAGAGTTCTTAATGTACTACTGTATGTGAGCCCTGGAGTACAGATGATTTGAATGGTTTGAAACCTGATGGACTTGTCCTTCAAATGCATCAAATGCCAAAAACTGTTTGCAAAATGTTCACATTTCATACTGTGAATGAGTAAAGGATATTTGTAGCACCATATGCATTGGTGTTTGCTCATCCTTTGGTTCTGACTCCACCCTGTTTGATCTTATATAAGGAATCATTTGCGACTGAACAAACACTGCATTGTGCTGCATGAGTTGTCCCTTCCAGGATTGCTAAAGATATGGGAGCAATGGATGGTGGGTGCCCTTGACTACAGGTTTTCACAAAATAAAAACATAGACCAACCACCACTAGATTTGGAACCATACACTGGATGCCCCCTCAAGTTATGAATAGTATGGGGAAAAAACAGATTTGCACGCTCAAGGAGTTTTGAATGAAGAATAACAGGCATAAGAGTATCACTACTTCTTAACAGGGGAATTAAAATGAGAGTTACAAAAGCCTTGACCATATTTTTGCCTGTGATTTTTTTTTTTGCACAGTGCTACAGAGGATACTTAGATGTGTGGATATTGGCAAACTGAACAAACGATGTATAACCCTGGTCTGCTGTCTAAGACCCTATCTTGTGGTGTGGGCTCCTGACCTATCATTTTGTTATTGCTGCATAGCAATAATTATGTGATGTACTGCTAAGATGAGTAGGGGCAGGTCAGACATGAACAGGATGTGAAGTATATTTCCTTCTACTTCCACAGTGGAGTTTCATCACCTCTTTGGTATGCATGAGATCAGTGTCTGTCTGTGTCCCCCATCACCCTCTCCCTCCTCCATCCAGATCTAAGTTATTCATGAATGTATGGTTGTGGAACTTTTTTCTTTTCCAGTGCTACCTCTACAGCTGGGGGCTTTGCCCCCCCCCAACCCCATACAGGTGGCTCTTCCCCCCACATCTCCCGTAATTAATATAATCAATGCTGAGTTGGAGTTGATTTGGGAAGGGGGTGCAAGACCCCAAGAAATCAGTGCCAGGGTCCCGCAGTGACATTACAGTGACCTGTCGCTGTGTTGTTGTATTGTCATTCATGGTAGATGTGTCGAACTGGCATCAGCATATATTTTACCTCCATAGTATTTACTGAGGAAAAAGACAAATGGAGAGAACGAGACAACACAAGCAGTCATGCTGATAAGGTATACAATTTACACAGGTAGGAAGAGAGTGGCAATGTAAACTGAAATCTGAACTCTGGTTTGAATAGTCCTCTGCTACCTATCTAATCACTAAGGAACTGTACCATTCCAAGAGTATAATACTGGTGATTACACTGTTTTGCCTCAGAATACAACAGAGAAAGAAAACAACACATGCTATATTGCAAGTGGGTGATACCTTTTATTAGTCCAATAAAAGGTATCACCTACAACATATATTTTATTTCTACTGCACCATAGACTGAACTAACATAGCTGCCACATTTCTTCATCAGAATAGACCAAACTAGAGCCACATTGTTATGTACTATGTCTTCTGCAGAAATCAGAGGCGGGGAAGGGGTGAGGAAATGATAAAAAAGTGAGTGCAATAGCTGTGTTGGGAAAATGCACTTCAGCACCTGTTTCTTAATAGTAGCAGAGAAAACCCCCAGTTTAACTTGTTGCAAAACACTGTATTAATTCCTGATATCTTGAACCTTGTCTTACACTTAGCTACTGCAGCTTGCTTGGGATAACAGTGAGTAAGTGGCTCTGGTGGGATTTGAACCTGAATGTGCTGGTTTCCAACCCTGTGATCAAAATAGTAGACACCAATACCATCCTTCTGTCTTGCATTTAAGGTGATTAGTCAAGCTTAAAGGAGACAGCAGTAGAAATGGGTGGAACTCAGGGGAATTCAATTCTGGGAGTGGAATTAAACGTCTGACTTAGTTCCAGCAGTGATATGAAAATGGACTGCTTCTATGTAAAATACACACCCATAAAGGCAAAACAATAACTAAATAAAGTGTAAAAATGCAGCATATAACAAAGAAAGGTATCTAAAGACCCCTGTTAGATACTGTATGTTCACTACGAGATCACAGGTGATGGGTTCCCTCAGTGAATCCTTTCCATTTCTAACATTGGGCTCTATGCATCAAAGTGTGGACTGTCTACATACCACATATCTGAGGTGCATAGGCAACTTTACATGTGAAAGCTGCACAGCCAGGGTTCAGCGGCATTCATGATCATTGCGCCTGCCAGCTGAACACTGGATCCTCCGGCTGCATATTCCACTCCACACCAGGGGCTGGCGGGGGTCTGTCAGGGTGTGCCTGCACACCATGCAATAAACAAAGGTGCAGTTCTATGCAGCCTTAACTGTTTGGCTCCTTGTCCTACACAACATGGTTAGCACCACTGAGGGCAGACACCCACCACGTCCCATGGCATGTGGCGGCAGCATGTACCAGGTCCCTACGCTGTGCACTGCTGACAATGTTATGGACTCCACTCCCCCATTCTGTCCACCTAACAGTCTCTTGCTGTAGCATATATATAGGTCCATATCTGTACAAATGGCAGTGATCACCCTGTGTGACTGCAGTCAGTAACCCCCAGCAGTTGCCATGGACTCTTTACCCAGGTCACTGGTATTCACATTGCGCCCCCACCCCTTCACCACCCTTCCTCCAGATAGCCCTGTCCAGTGATGTGCACACTGCTTATGGTCCCCCTGTAGGCTGTGATGATCCATGCTGCAGTTGCCCTTCTTGCCGTCTGACACAGTGGCTATCGGGTGCCAAGGTGTTCTTGTACATCCACAGGGTCTGCACTGTCCCAGGCTCCTCTGCATGTCTGGATATGGGATCACTCTGGGCCCCAGGGCAGGCATCTGATTGGATGCCTGCCTGGATCCTGCTCTGCCTCCCATGCTGCCTCACTCAGCAGCACATGGCTGCATGCTGGGGGGGCTGTAGGACATGTGGCTGGTGATCATGAATATTGCTGGTGTGCATCTGCCCACGGTGTGAAGCTGCGTGGGTGGGTACATGCCTTTGTGCATACTTACACCTGTTGATGCATAGGGCCCATTGAAAGTAGACCTTTGTTAGCATTCTGCTGAATGTGGTCAACATCAGAAAAGATGAACTCTGCTGTTTTATCCTATCTGAGGAAAATTCAGTGTGGTGCCGACACAGCAGATCTGTAATGCAATGTTGCAGATTCCATCAGAATATATACATATACCAGCTGCTGATCCCCCATTTCAGAAAGTTTACAGAGGGTACCAGAATTCCTTCTATATAAACTATTTCCCTGCTATCCATTACAGCACAATAATATAACAAATTAATGACAACTAAGTCACGCATTATTTTATATCCCTTATCAGACTGTGCATTAGCAGCCATATTGACCCTGAGCAGAGTTTGTGTTGCAAACATCTCTTCATTTTATTTTTAAAATGTTATTTACCCTTTTCCTTGATGACAATGGGAAAAGATATTTTCATAGTGTCAAATCAATTACAGTTGAAAAGTTATATAATTCAAGAACAGAATTAAATAAAATACAATGAGGTTTGTGCTAACAGTTCTAATTGATAGTATGCAAATGTGGGGTAAGATTATCTGGTTGTGAGGAGGAGAGCATCAGTATTTAAGCATACACATGATGTGTAGAAAAAGTCCATTGCCACATCAATTACTTAACTGATAGAAAAGATAATAGAGAAATGAAATTGTCACATCAAGAAATTAAGTTATGTCTTCCACCTTTTAGATTTTCTAGTAATTTAGAGTGAACTAATATAGCCAGATCATTTAAAGACATATTAAAGAAAAATAGACAAAGTTAGTCTTTTTTCTTCAGTTCAAGAGCGAATAACAATGTGGTTTATTATAGTGAATCCTGGAGTTGATTACATACAGTATTGCTTTTTCTTTGAACACTTTAGTTTAAAGTCTAACCATAAATTGATACAATTATGGACTCTGTTCAGACTGGTGATTCAAGGTAAAAAATATCTCTGCCTGTAGCGTCTGAAAAGGTTGTATGAGACACAGCAGGTCTCTGTGTTTGTTTTGCTCTGATAAAAGCAGAGCCAACTGGCCAAGATCAAAGAATTAGTTGTAGCAGGTGCTTTGTTGAGAGACCTTGTTCTTGTAAGAGAAGGGTAGTGAAAGCTGTACACCCAGCTGCAATGTTTTGGACCAGTAGTTTACATACATTGTGGTCTGCTTCAGTTGCTTGGTGAGACATCTAGGTAGACAAAGATTTTTTTTCCCAAAATACATTGTACTGTACTACCTTTTTGCTACACTATTTATTTTGTATTAACTCCCTATCAGCCTCAAAACCAAGGAAGGTCTGGATTGTTACAGGAGATGAAAAGCTCATTATAGCCTCAGTTTCAGTCTGTTGCTCTTTACATCTGGCAGTGGGCCTCCAGGCTGCTCTGCTTGCTCTGAGAGACCCCTGTTTTATGTGATCTCTTAGGAATACAAGTAGGCATTAAGCCACGACGGTGTGCTCTAATGCTGGATTGATCGCGTAAGGTGGCAGTGCGTGCCGAGGCTAGGGCGAGGGGCTACCACCCGCCCTCCCATGCATCAATCCAGCATTAGAGCACACCGACGGAGTGGCTTAATGCGCTTTGTAACAGGGCAAAATAGCCGACAACTTCTAACCCATCTACCGTCAGAGGAAGACAAGACGTAAGGAGACGGCAGCAACGCTTCAAGTGCTTTATTTGTATAACAGAACGTGGTGTAGTACACCTTACATACATACTAGTGTGCTGCAGTACGGCTCGTCCTGTGCAGCAGCTAAACCAGGCACACAACAGTTCTCTCATATCCTACGGTGTTCAGTGCGGCTGGTGAGCCGGTATTCGTCCTCGGAGGTCTCCCACTGTCAGGTCCCAGAGTCTGCTGGCGCCGTCCTGCGCACGGGGGGATGCCAGGCTTCGCTACTTTCGGGTCCCACAACCATTCCTGCCCAGGTAGCTCCCCTCGCCAGTGATCTCTCTCGTGCCGAGGCCACACTGATTTCCCCTCTCCTGATGTGCAGACCCGCAGAGATCAAAGCATGGTGTGGCGCGGTGCATTGCCACTCACTGCGCACACTGGGTGCTCGCATCAGCGCCCGGACCTCAGTCCTCTGCCCACCACTGCCCCCGGATGCCGTGGTGCTGTCCTCCGCTGCTGTGCCGGCGGGAGCGGCTCATGCGCTGACTCGTCTCAAATGCCAGATCAGACAGTGCTGCTGGGCAGGGGCCTGGCAGCTTCCACGGTACTGCCCGACGGGCACGCGCATATATGCTGGGTTAATACCCGCTGGCTGCCAGTCTCCGTGACCAGCCCCGGCCTATCCGCTTGCTCCCTCAGACCTAGGCAACACATGCCATGTTACAATAGACCTTTACCACTGGCAGGTGCTTAACTGCATCCCTCAAATTAGAAATTAATGAACAGTATTTGTGGCATCTCAACTTCAATTTGTACAAACATATCAATTGTAAGCTGACATTTCTAAGAGTATTTTCTAAATGAATAATTTTTCAGTGCACTGATGTTTAATCTGTCTCATCAGAAAAGTTGAAAGAGAAGTTGCAGGCTCTCAACTGATTTAAGCTGGGTGACATGTTCAACTGCAGATTTAATTTCAATTTGCAAAGCAGTAGTATAGACTTTAACTTCTTTTTAGTCTCACTTGTAATGGTGTCTAGCTCTGCCTTGTACTCTTTAATGACAGATATAGGGCAGGAGTTTCAGACCTGTGTATCCCATTTTGCATATGACTACATTGCACATTTTCATGCTAGTAGACCACCTAGTAGTTGGCCTACCAGGGTACCGGGTCAATACTGCACATGTAAGACAGCGAGGTATTAACCACACTGTATATAATGCACTTTAGTTTACAGTGGCGGGGTAGAATAGCAGTAGGGATATACTGCTACCCTGTCACTGCATGATGATGTGGAGAGAGGAGAAGTTACCGTGTGCTGGGTGCCTGGTCGAGCCACTCCCATGGTGGAGTGACTAGGGTACCAGCACACGGTGCAATTGGAAGACCTGGGACTGTGGTTCAGTTCCTCCCAGATCTCCCCTGCTACAACTTTTGGCAGTATTTTTTTAAATCAAACTTCCCTGTCCCTGAAGTCTGCCCCCTCCCCGTAGTAGTTATGTAAGTTCTGGGAGTGTGGGGATGAAGCCGGGTGAAGTCTCCTGCAAAAGTAAACACCCATTGTTTTCAATGGTGTGCTGTCGTAAACAGGTCAGTGTTTTGCCAGACTCTGTGTTCAGCGCGTGTGGCTGGCATTTTAGCCATGCTATTTTGTCATACTGTGGTATAACCCCATGCCACCTACCAGCATCTGAACACTGGATGCAGTCACCTTCAAAGAAGCAAGCATTTGTCAAAAATGACAAAGCATCATTTTTTGTTGCAAGCTGCTGCAAAATGCAGAAACCATCTCAAAAACCTAGTATCCTTTGAAAAATAAGGGTCCTGAGTTTTGTTGCAATTGGGTGGATGCAGAAATGGATGGAACGTGCACCTGTGCCCATTTCTGTCCCCTTTGAAAATGCTGCTATAGCTGTTTCTAGGAAGCATTTACTGCAAAGAAGTCCTCAATATTAATTTACTGTGGCAACTGCAATCTGGAGATCAAACACAAATAGAAGCGTACACAGTCTTTGTATGCATTCCTTATTTGTATGATTTTGTATAAAATCTTTAAATAAAGAGTAAAATAAGATATTGTTTATGATAAAAGAAAGCATTCATGATGTTTGGTATGGGGTGCAGGCATTTGTTGCAGCACAATTGAAGATGGAGTCATGTCACTGCATCAAAGTCAGTAGGCAAGTCCTCAGGCTTCAGGAAACTAAACAACAGTCCAGTGCCTTTTTTGAGGATGTAATTGCAAAAAGGCATATCTTCAGCTGAGCTAAAAAACTAATATTTTCTTTGATAATCCCCTCCCCATTTGTGAGTGTTCATGCATTTTAGCAGTCATGGCTAGAGGACAAAGTTTCAGGCACTAAATGACATATATTCAAAGACAAAAATCTCATAATAAAACAATCTGTTCCCTAGTGAGAAACTCATATGATTACTCAGTTAATGTTGCTTTTTGATGATGTGTAATGAGTTAAAAATAAAATAAAAAAAAGTTACTGACTGTGAAATAGCTGCAGGTATACAGCCTCTAACCATAGTATGAAAAAAGGTCCTTTGCTGTTAAATATAGCTTAAATAATTTGTAAATTAAATTAAAAAATCTTATTGGAACACTTGCAGAAACCAGCCATGGACACAAGTTTTTACTGATACAATAGGATGGCTCATATCCAAAAGAGAAAACAGTCTCGGTGAGATAAAGAGGATCAGATAGACAATTGATAAATAAGGGAACAATTGGGATAGTTTATACAGAACGTATATGCATCTCTTAGCTATTAACCATTGTAGCATGATACTGAACTGCTGCCCTAACCTTTTTTCTTGCTAACTGCAGTGGTCATCTTCAATCCAGCTGGCAGGGTGCTAGGGTGTCCACCTCAGCAGTCAATGTCAATCCTGGTCTCTGGTTCATGTGTAAGAGTTGCCAGTGCTTCTTAGAGTAGCCAGTGCTTTCCCTGAGGAAGGGAATAAGTGCTTCACAACTTTTGCACATTCAACTCTTGCATGCTCATGGACAGAAAAACAGCACCCAGGTGGAAACTGAATCTCTGAGATTTCTTGGCTGGCCTCCCAATATTTTTGTAATTACATAAAACTGTTACCATGGTTGGAAAAAACTTCCTTAGTAACCAGGATCCTTGAGTACAATCAATAATA
This sequence comes from Neoceratodus forsteri, assembly GCA_016271365.2. Taxonomy (NCBI): domain Eukaryota; kingdom Metazoa; phylum Chordata; order Ceratodontiformes; family Ceratodontidae; genus Neoceratodus; species Neoceratodus forsteri. Next base: position 964,588,834 of record CM028131.1, on the reverse strand, counting down.
TGACGCTGTTATGCACAGAGGAATATCCAAGTATAAAAAAAAGCACTTTATTTATTTATCTATTTATTTATTTATGCAAGTCTTGGTTTGCAACCTTTGAACTATAAGCTCATTTATAAAGATGCCACTTCAGGTAAGAACAAACAGAGAATTACACAAATTGACATACATAAGCATTTTACAGGGCTGTCATGGGTACAGGATACAAGCAGCTAATGGTTAAAAACTCATGAATCAGAAACAAGATAAGGAACATAATGCACATACAAGTAAGATTGAGAAAACAGTGGATTAGACATGTAGAAGGGGTAAAAGGAGGCAGGGAGCAGGTGGGTCCAGTTCCTATTGCCAATGGTAATAGGAAATTAGGAAGTATCAGATAAAGGAGAGGATATCATAGTATAGAGGGGGAAGAGTGGGGCGAAACTGTGTGGGGAAAGAATGGGATAAAGCAAAGTGAGAGGAGGGGATGGCGGGACAGAAAGGCAGGAGTAGGAGGCCAAGACAAATAAAAAATAGTATTTGAGGAGAGGGTAGGATCAATTTGCAGACTTAGAAGGGAATTTAAGTGCCAGGCAAGGACTCAGAATGCCACATGCAGGGGGTTATTTACTGAGTGCAGGTGCACTTTATAAGACTGGATAGGTGGGAGCGGAGCTTTGCTTTAAATGAGCCCATTTCTTTTTTTTTTTACCAGGAGAGACACACTAAGCTGAAAGCTTGTTTACAGGTACGACGCAGGAGCACAAGGAAGTTAAGTGACTTGCTCAGGGTCACACAGTATGCAAGTGGGGGCTGTGGGATTCAAACCCAGATTCCAGGTTTGCAGCTCGGAGCCTTAAACCACTGTGCTATATTCTAGTTACAAAAGGAGGTTGCAAGGTAGGAGTTTAGCAGGTTTGGGGCATGAAAGCAAATGACCGCTGGTCTTGTGAAGTATTTTGATATTCGATTCAACATTTAAAAACAAAAGCAAAACAAGTGTTGCTTTCTGAATTGTGTACTGTGGTAAAACAAGTGCTGAGCCACTGACTCTTTACTCCTGCTTTCCCATTTTTATTGTCCATTATATTTCTGTTCCAGAATTATGTTTAGTATAGTTAACTAGACAGAGTAATGGCCATGCATGGTTTCAGCTTAATATGTCTGCTATATCATTGATAAATTATGTTTTGGGAAACAAAATGGATGGAAACAAGTCAAGAAGTGAAACAATGATTTATTTTGTAGCAGACATTAAATCTGTGTGAACAAATTCTCATTATGGAGTCCTGACATTCATGTAAATCTGGGGCAATGCAGTAGTTGTGCATACTGAACTGGTTCCCTTGTAGATATTATAGCAATGTCTGGTTCATCAGGTATGCATTACTGTAGCTAATGCTACTACTCTTCTCATAATGCTGCCGCCAAATCTTACTTGAAGGTCAAGTAGAAAGCATTTTGTTCTGAAATATCTGTACATGTACTCATGCTTTGAGCCCTGTTCTTGTCTGGTACAAAACCACCACTGTATATTTGGACACTGTACCAAACTAAAACTGGTTTAACATGGCTTGTTGTCAGATTTAAAAAAAAAAGTTTTAGAGAAGCAGTTATAATGTTTTCCATTTTTTTATTATTACTTTCAATTATCCCCAGTGCAACTTTCCTCATGGTTGTCCTGATCTCCTATACCTCTGCTCACCAGACATACCGCTGACACAGACATATCAAAAACACCAAAGCACAGCTCCATCTTCTCACCACAAAATTAAATCAAGCAAGGTTTAAAATTGCACAATTTTACTAAGTGGCTTTTATCGAGCAAGTGCAAATGGTACTTACAGGCAGCAGTGGGTACAAAAAAAGCAAAATGCCAATATTTTACACACACACACACACACACACACACAGACTCTGATACTGACACATGCCTTGTGACCCCCAGTGTTACCCCTGGTCTCAGAAATCGGGGTCTTTGCCTTCCCAGCAAGCACTCAGTCCCTCCATAGCCACCAGAGAGGTGGGGGAAGTGCTGCTTAGTCCTTGAGATCGGTGCTGGGATGCGTGCATGCCACTGAGCAGGGTCGGGCGGCATGGGGCTCAGGTGCATGGGGGCCATCATCAAGGGCAGCCAAGCTGGTCATTTTCCCAACGTACTGTGGCTCTGCCTGCCTCCTGCCAGGCAGTCTGTGCTGGCATCCTAAGGTGGGACCGCGCTCAATGTGTGTTCACCCATGTCATGTGTATTACTTCACACCAACCACCAGGACCCACTCTGAGAGTGGACAGTGCTCGACATTGAGGATTCTATTGTCACCCTCCCTATTGGCCTCTGCTCCTGGTGTTCTGGACTCAGGTTGTGAACCTGGGTCTCCAGTGAATTAAGCTGGTGCCACAATTTCAGTTGTTTTATAACCTTGGCATGATGTTAGCACAGAAATGACTGTATGATGGCAAGAACATTTAAAAACATTTTTGCAGCTTGCAGGTTGTGGGCTTTTCTTATAGTACTTTATTAACATGACTTGTTTGTGGCTGCAAATGATTGGAAATGTTTTTGATACAATTTTGTTAAAAATTATGCAGTTTAAAGAACTCCTTAATTTTATCAGGGGGCAGGCTAGGAGTCCTCTTCTTTTGTTGTGTAAAATCATGTTTTAATTGTTATAAGCGATGATGATAGTCATTTAGAGGGCCATAAAGTTTACAGTCTGTAAAAAAAATTATACCGTGCACCAAATAAGTATCTATGGAACCCAAATGTGACACAAATTGTTAGCTCTTAGGCATACTTCTCTCACAGGGGCATTCTGTGGTTGTAAATACAATCTAGATTAGTAGGATGCATCCAGAAAAATACATCTTCTAAAAGTCTTCTGAACTACCGATACTGTATAATTTTTTTAAGATCCCTTTCTCCTGCCCTTATTTGGTATGTCACTGACACCCATCTCCAGCCAGGACCAGGCTGTGGTACAGGGGGCTTACAAAGCACAGAACAATGCACTCAAAAGTTATATTATGCTGACATACAGAATTTACTTACAGTGCTGTAGTGCAGGATAAAAACACACTACCCCACGCTTTACATCTCTCTTGCTTCGTCAGGTCCCTGATGAAGCACCACATAAGGTGTTTTTGAATTCACTTTAGTATTGTGAGTAACAACTCTATATCAGCATTAAGTAATCCTTTGAATGCATTTTATTTTGTACATTGCACGTCTGTTGTTCGTTTTGACGGCACCCAAACTGAGGCAATGATCATGGCCCTCTTTGTATGTGTTTGTGGTACAGGTGGCCCACCTGGAAAATCTAATGGGGGCAAGGGGTGAAATTCCTTATTCAGAATTGCACTTAAATCTAGTACACTAGCTCTGTGTTTGCGTTTGGTAGCAACAAAGTAGTAACACTTGGTAGAAGATCAGAGAAACGTTATTTAATTAGAAAATAGATGACGTACAAGGATTTTCTGAGTTTAAAAAGTGAGGAGGAACTCAAGTGAGAGGGGTCCACCTGAAAATGTCTAGGTATTCAGGTGGCTAGTCCAACACTGCCCTCAGCTGGGTTTATATGATAAGGGTGAAAGTTAAAGGGCAAACCCGGAATCACGAGGCACAAATAGCGAAACCAGAATACCGACTTTTTCTTTTTTTGGGGTGGGGGTTGCCCCCCCAAACCCCCTTTACTATTTATAACTAACTGCAAAGTTGTAGCACCTCAGGGAAGGAGGAAAATGTTTGTCGCCATTCTGGTTTCACCCTTTTTCAGCTTGATTCCGGATGTCGCTTTTTGCTAATCTGTTCACATGCTAACCCCAGCTGCATGGCTAATATATGGCTTCCTCCAAAGCTAAAGTCAAGCCATGTTTGTGAACTGACCACTAGGGAGTATAATGTATTGACATACTGTACACTAGAACCCTTTCCCTTCAGAGAATGAATCTATCATCTCCACAATATATCTGCTCTGAACTTACTTGAGGAGTAATAAATCTGAAGTGACTGTGGAACCTGGGTCTCCTATGTGTCCTCATACTACTATCATTTATTTGTTTACATTTTCTGTAGCAGGGTATATTTATTTGACATTTGTAATCATTGGGCCCTATTCATGAATGCAGGAGGGGGTAAGCTTGATTGGCATGTATCCCCTCCTGCAGCTCTGCACCCACAGGAGATCTGCAGGGGGACTGCATTCACAAACACCAGTCCCCACCTGGCTGCCTTATGTGGCCCTGACTCCCCAGTGCACCGGGTTCACAGGAGTGGTCCAGTGTGGCTGCATACCTCCGCTGTGCAGCCAGTCGCCACCCGGACTGGGTCCTTAAGTGATCCCTTGCACCCACAGGGTGCCGTGATGGCCCCAGTGTGCAGAGCAACAGGCACGATGTTGGGGTGATGACGCTGGCCAACCGCCTCTAGCCAACCCAGTGTGCCCTGATGGCAGAGGTGTCCCTATTGGGGGGCGATGCCCCCCGCCATGTCCACTGTGGCTGGTGGCTCCATCCCTGGGGGTTGTGAAACCGGCAGCCTGGGGTTATGGCTGCCCCCAGATTGCATAGCCGCTGTACGCAGCACTCTGTGGTTTAGTGAATCGCACAGAGTGCTGCTGTAGCCCCTGCCCCACCCCCTTGCCTACCCCGGTGCAGAGCGGCACACTCTTCCAGGGATTGGGCTGTTAGGTGGGGATGGACCTGCATGTTGAATATCATGGATAGGATACAGTGTGTGTGGCCAGGTGCAGGTGGGCTATGTGCCAGGGTTATTCGGAACCTATCCCATCCACACCTTTTGTGAATAAGGCCCATTGTGCTCACTGGATCTCCTCATGGGATGTGACGTCTCATTTTCAGGGGTGTCCTTTTGCCTACTAAGTTGCAGTCATTTAGACAGCTTCATTTTGGTACCCAAACCAGTTCACATGAGGGTCCCAGGGAGAAGAGCAGGAGCAAAGCAGCAACTACACTTCAGTGTTATCAAGTTAATACAAGGTTAATATATCAGCAATGCTGGTCAACAGGTATATGTCCAGGATGATCAAAACTGCAATATAATTATGTTAAGTACAATTGAATAATTATTAAGATTATAGGTAATTCAATATTAAAAGTGAGTGTGCACAGTTTAACAGTAATGTCATCTATAGAACGTTAACTATGTAGATACTAACAGGTAATGAGCAATGTCATAAACAATGAAATACGGTCTGGCATACCAAAGGGGAGGGAGTGGATGACTATGATTATGATGAGGGTTGTGCAGATAGTACACGACCTGCTCCACCAGGATGTCTAAATATATCTGATCCATTCAGCAGTCTGGATACTAGATTCAGATGGTACCGTATTCACCTTGGATTCATGGATGGTTTATACTATTTATTTATTTGATAATTGGTGACCGGGAAAGGCACACTGAGCCAAGGTTCCTTTCCAGGTGTGACCCTGGGGAAGGGAAGAGGGGAGGTAAATACATAGTTTGGACACGTATACATACAGTTAATGCAAGTTCGTAACACTGACACAGTTCACAGCTACTGTAATGTGGAATAGAATACATGAGTTAATATAAGAGTAAGTGCAATAAGAGCAAGCAACAAAAATTAGGCATTTCAGCTACAGTATATGTACACTGTGGTAGGATGCAAATGTAGGGAGTGCAGTCATGTAATGGGAAAACAGGAGCAGGGGGAGATGTTTCAGCTGGTACCTAGGGGAAACAGGGGATGTAGTGAATCAGAGGGAGAATGGGAGTAGGTTGTCAAGTAAAAAGAGATGATAGGAAAAGCCTGATTGCCCAGCAGAGGAGCAGGGATGAAGAGGGGTGAAAGTAGAAGGATCCCAGGAGTGGAGGGAGCAGGAGGCAGAGGGGGTGGAGGAGAGGAGTGAGGAGAGATGTACGAGGAAAGGGACCCAAACCAATATTTGGATATGAATGAGGCACAGTGGTACTGCCAACGTGATGGTACAGGAGGAATGGATAAGGAGGAGTAGAGTGAACAATGTTGGGTACAAGAGGGGGAGTTGGTAACAAAATGACAGAAGTATTGCAGAGGGTGTCCAGTCTGGCCAGGTGGAGGGAGCAGTGCCATAGATCAAGTCCGCATAGCCAAAGACCAGGAGCACCACTTTGATGACAAGCTCTCAGTGTACCTGGGGAGACAGACAGTCTTTATTGCAGTACAAGGCACCAGGTTTAAGGTGGAGCTTGGCCTGGATGGTGTCAATGTTGGCAAAGAAGTTAAGGTGCTATCTAGCCTAACACTGTAGTATTTAAATGAATGAACCACTTCAAAAGGGATACCATCCAAGGTGGAGAAGATAAGCAGAGATCGGAGTCTGGCTAATTTTTGGCTGTTGCCAAAGGTCATGGACACAGTTGCTTTGTGCGTGTGTTGGTTAGATTGAAACCAGCATAGGACATTATGGAAGTCTTGCTGGAGCAGACCTTCCAAGGCTGTGTGGAAGGACCGGAGGTGTAAATGACTGTGTCATCTGCATACACGTGGATAAGTGAGTTGGTGCAAGCTGTAGGGGAGTTACTAAGGAAGATGGAGAACAGGATTTGCCCCAGGATGGAGCCCTGTGGGACTCTGGCCTGGATGGGAAGTGGAGGTGACAGGGCAGTACCAACCTGTACTGACTGCAGATGGCCAGAGAGGTAGGAATGCAACCAGTGTACAGCAGGAGCTGAAAGGCCTGCAGAACTCAGCTTATCCAGGAGGAGAAGGAGGACACAGAGTCAAGGTCTTGGCCATATTGATAAAAATGGCAGCAGTGATGTGCCCTGATCCATTCCTGAGAAGATAAAATCAGTTACACAAAGCAGGGAGGAAACAGTGGCGTGATGCTACCAGAAGCCAGGCTGGAACAGGGAGATAAAATCAGTGGTGGTTAGAATATTGGACAGTCTAGTGTAGCCAAGCTTCTCTTGCAGTTTAGGAAGGGAAGGGAGGAGGGGAAACTGATTGGAAGTTACACGGGGAGGAAGGATCGCCCCCCTTTGTGGAGTGGAAGAACTTTGGCCAACTTCCAGGAGTGAGAGACAGCACTGAGGGAGAAGCAGAGGTTGAGTAGCTGAGTCAGTGGGTGTGCTATGGCAGGTGCGGAGATTTGTAATAGTTTAGGATCCAGTCTATCAGGACTGGATTTGCACAAGTTGAGGGCATAAAGGGCAGTAAGTGTTTCCTGGGTAGTAACCAGGTGAATGGAGGAGACCAGTGGAAGGGAGAAGAGAGGGAATATGAGAAGGAACGGAGGAAGCTGGAGAGTGAGTGGAAAGGAGAGCACAAGTGACAAAGAACTCATTGAAATGAGCAGCGACAGAAGAGGGGTCAGACACTGGGGAATCATTTACTAGAAGGACCGGAGGGGTGTACCGGATGGGAGACTCAAAGAGGGACTGAATTACTTTCCAGAACTTTGAGGGTGTATTAAGGTTGCTCTGAAGGTTGACCTTGAAGTACTGTGATTTTTGCAGCCCCAGACAGCCTTAGTACAGGAGTTCCTGATAGTTCAATATAACAGGAGGTCAGGGAAGGAGTGAGATAGTATGGAACATGCTCAGGGTGAGATCACGGGGCTTGCACTGATCAATCATTTCAGGAGTAATCCAGGGGTGATGGGTGATATTTGACCCTGGATTTCTGAATTGGCATGCCTGTCCATGTAGTGGAGAATTTGGATTGAAAACAGGGAGGGCAATGTTGATATCTATGGTGGAGGGTATGGCTGTCCAATCTGCAGTAGCAAGGTCACTCAAGAAAGCAGAGGTGTTGAGTAAGCCAGAGGGGCCTAGCTCAGATGTATTTAGGGAGGAATGTGTAGGCCAGATTTTCCTGATGCAGAACATCATGCAGTGGTCGCTGAAAGCATCCAACATGCTTCCTGCTGCTACAGCATGGTAGGGGTGGGAGGAGAGAACCCAGTCCAAGATGGAGTGGTTATGGGAGTGAGGGTTGACCCATATGGGTTCTGTAAAAATCTGCATGAGATTTAGGGGCTCAGCCTTATGGATGAACAGCCTGGAGGCTGGGGGAGCAAAATGATATTGAAATCCCCTAGCAGGAGCCAGCCCAGTGGTGAAGAGGGCTGAGGCACCTCACTCCATTCCCTTTCCCTCACAGGCAACCCAGGTTTTGGAACAGACTCAGGTCATTTTGGGTTGGCCGTAATGGGAGAGGATCAAGTATCTGAGAGACTGCTCTCCTTTCCCAGGGAAGGGATATATGTCAGCCCATCATGGACTGGTTCGAGGTGGAGGTCTGGGGGTAGAGAAGTGCTAGGGAGACATGAAAGGGAGGGAACTGTGGAGACACCTCAGGCAGATGCACATCCACACACAAGCACTGTGCTTCACAGTTGGGTGGGGAAAAATGGAGGAAAACAGCATCGGAGGGGCTTAATGAAGTCCAACACAGCTACGCCTGCACCTGCACTGCTGCTCGGTTAACCAAACTTGGTCTGCCTTGGATTTGTTGATCAGCAAAGAGGACGACTCTCCCCTTCTGTCCCTGCCATGAGAGTGAAGCTCGTGGGGAACTTGATGACCAGGTAGGTGGCTTGGGCTGGTATGGTAGCCAGGTAGGGGGCAAGTGACTAGGCTGATGAGCTGCCCCCTCCTCCCGGATGCAGTAGGATAAAATGTATGTGGAAAAAAGTCCCCTAGCAAGATTAATTCACCAGTGGAGGATTGAGAAGTGATGATAGAGAGGGAATCAACTAGGGAGAAGGGGGATACTCTAGGTGAGGCATAGAAAACCTCAATGAAGATGGGCACAGGGGAGTGGAATGACAGCCCTACCAGAAGGAATTCATGGGAGGAAGAAGCAACCTCACTGAAAGCCATGGTGAAAGAGAGGTTGTGGGAGGTATAGATGGCAACACCATACTCAAATTTTCTCCTGCCCTGCCTGAAAAGATGATAGGAAGGGACAGACTAGAATCTGGGATCCTGGAGAAGAGCTAAGACTCAGAGATACAGAGGATGTTGGTGCATGTTGTGAAATCCAGACAGACAGGAGATCCAGCTTTGGATGAAAGCTCTGAGCACTGAGGTGAAATATACTTAGGCCTTTAGCTGTTGGGGAGGTGGAGAAGGGGGGATAGGAAGGTCCAGGGTTGGACTATACATTGGCAGACAGCAGAAGGAGTAGGAACAGGAGCAAGAGGGTGAAGTGAGATTTCTGCTCCTTAGAGTGGAGGGGGGAGGTCAGTAGAGAAGGGAAGGGGGGCACAATGGAGAAACTCCAGGTTAAAGAAGTGGGAAAGAAGGCAACCAGGGTGAATAGGAGGGGAGGAGGGTAGAGGGATGGAAGGAGGGATGAATGGGTGTAAGGGGGATGAAGGTGGAGGGGAGGAGAGACAGGGCAGGAGGAGGAAGGAGCAAGGGCACTGGAGGGGAGAAAGTAAGGTAGAGGAAGGCAAAGTACAATGTGTTCAGGAGGCGAGATGTAATAGCCATCAGATATACAATAATGTAAACGATAAGGGAAGGGGGAGGACAGGGAGGTGAGGTGCCTACCAGGTGCCACGGCATGGAGGGATGGAAGGAAGATACTGGGGATCACTGGGAAGGCAAGACAGGAGGGTGAGCTGGATGTCATTATCCACCTAGGTACTAATGACTTGGCAAATGGGGAGCCAAAGGAAGTTCAGGAAGAGTTTAGGAAACTGGGGAGGGTCTCAAGCAAGTAGCTACTTCTGTCACTTTCTAGAAGTACTACCTGTGAGAGGCAAGGAGAGCATAGAGTGCATGCATCAGAACTTTAACTCATGGTTGAAGAACTGGTGCTGTAGGAAGGGTTTGGATTCATTGGTGACTGGGGACCCAACTGGAGGGATGGAGGTTTGTTCAAGCCTGACGGCCTGCATCCATCCTGGAGGGGAATCCAAGCACTCAATGATAAGTTTAAATGCTACATTGACAAGCATTTAAACTAGCAAAGGGGGTGGCAGGCCAGCAAGGATGGTACCTACTTGCTCACCCCACAGCTAGTAATGGAACCAGTGAACCAGAGGAGTGGCTATCTCTGCAAAGCAGTGCAAAAGTTGGAGATTAGTGTCCAAAAGGTGGATAAGCAGAAAAGGGCAAAATTCAGCAGAAGGGCAGACAGCAAGGAGAACCAGGGATAAACGACAACCAAGGAAGGAGCTGGAGTAGAACAGTGAAGCAGTCTAGGGAGGTCAAATCATGGAAAGCCATGTGTGCAAATGCCAGGAGCCTTAGCAACAAGATGGAAGATCTGAGGCTGTCATGGACAGTCAGACCTGGACATTGTGGCCATCACTGAAACCTGGTGTAATGATAACCATGACTGGGAGATGGTCATACCTGGCTACAACATATTCAGAAGAGACAGAGCAGGCAGGAAGGGAGGAGGAGTGGCACTGTATGTGAAAATGACATAAGGGCCACACAGATCCAGGAGGAACAAAATGGGGAGAGATACTGTGGGTTAAGCTGGAAAGGAAAATGGGGCCAGCCATCCGCACAGGTGTGGTCTATAGACCACCAGCCCAGGAGGAAGAAACAGATAGGGAGCTGATGCTAGCCATCCAAAGGATGGCAGACAAGGGTGAGGTAGTACTGGTTGGAGACTTCAATATACCAGACGTGGACTGGAGCATCCCAGCAGCAGCATCAACTAGGAGCAGATTTATCCTGGACTCCTTCAGGGTGCCTTCCTCAAGCAACTGGTCATGGAACCAACTCGGCAGAAGGCAATACTGGACCTTGTGCTCACAAACAGGGACAGTGTGATGGGGGTAACAGTGGGGAGCACCTGGGTAACAGTGACCACCAGTCATTGTGGTTTGAAATCACAGAAAGAGCAGAACCAAACCACACAAAACACGATCCTGGATTTTAGGGGGGCAGACTTTGGGAAAATGGGGAGATGCTTGAAAGAGGCATTAAGGGAATGGGACAGGAATCAGGATTGAGGAACAGTGGGCAGTATTTAAAATGGGGATTATAAGAACAACAGAATTATGCATTAAGCAGGTTAGCAAGAGAAAAGAAAGAGGAGACCATTATGGTTTTCCAAAGAGGTAGCAAAAGAAAGTGAAAGCAAAAAGATTGCATTCAGGCAATACAAAAGACACAGGCAGAAGGGGATAGGGAGAAGTACCAGGAGAAACAAAGGGAGGCAGGGAAGTCAGTAAGGGAAGCCAAAGCTCAGACAGAAGAACACATTGCAAAATCAGTGGTTAAAGGGACAAAACCTTTACAGGTACATAAGTGAAAAAGAAGGACAAAGGAGGGATAGTGAGACTGAAGGGGAGGATGGGAGCTGCGTGGAGGATGACAACAGTAAAGCTGACATATTGAACAGGTATTTCTGCTCAGTCTTACTAAGGAAGAGGGGTAATGGGTCTGAAGGGTACAAGGGTGAGAATGGTGCAGAAATGGACACAAGTCCCTTTACACGAGAAAGGGTCCTGAAGGAACTGGAAGAATGAAGCTGATAAAGCAATGGGGCCAGATGGGGTGCACCCCAGGGTCCTAAAGAACTAAGAGAGGTGGTGGCTGAACCTCTGGCTATCCTGTTCAGCCAATCACTGGAAACAGGGAGGTACCCAAAGACTGGAGGACAGCAGATGTAGTCCCTTATACAAAAGTGGGAACAAAGAGGAAGCAGGGAACTACAGACCAGTCAGCCTCACCTCGGTAGTGGGGAAGATCATGGAAGCACTACTGAAGGAGAGATTGGTGGAACATCTGGTTGTCAATGGATACAGGACCCAAGGCAGCATGGTTTCACCAGGGGGAGGTCATGTCAGACCAACCTCATTGAATTTTTTGACTGGGTGACTAGGGAGGTGGATCAGGGAGGGCAGTGGACATGGCCTATCTGGACTTCAGCAAGGCCTTTGACACTGTGCCACATAGAAGACTATTACACAAACTGGGGAATATGGGTGTTGGCAGGACAGTAGTGTGGTGGGTAGGTAACTGGCTGGGTGGCAGGACACAGAGGGTGGTGGTAAATGGCTGTCACTCCACAGAGGGAAGAGTGACCAGTGGGTACCACAGGATCAGTGCTGGGACCGGTCCTATTCAACATCTTCATCAGTGACATTGCACAGGATATAGAAGGCAGAATTTCACTGTTCCTGATGACACAAAGCTCTGTAACAGAGTAGACACACCAGAGGGTGTAGACAGAATGAGAAGGACCTGCAGAAACTTGAAGAATGGTCAGGGTTTGGCAGTTGAAATTCAATGCAAAGAAGTGCAAGATAATACATAGAACTAAAAACCTTGGCACAATATATCAGTTGGGGTGAGGATATAGCATGCACCAAGCAGGAAAGGGATCTTGGGGTTGTCATCTCTGATGACCTCAAGGTAGGGAAACAGTGTGACAAGGCATCGGGTAAAGCAAATAGGATGCTGGGATGTATAGGCAGGCATCACCAGCAGGAAAGGGAGGTCATAATTCCGCTATACAAGACACTAGTGAGGCCCCACCTGGAGTACAGTGTACAGTTCTGGGAGACCATACCTACGTAAGGACATAGACAGGGTAGAGAAGGTTCAGAGGAGGGCAACAAAGATGGTGCATGGGTTGCATCACAAGTCCTATGAAGACAGGTTGAAGGAACTGAACATGTACTCCCTGGAGGAGAGGAGAGAGAGGATATGATAGAGACATACAAGTATCTTACAGGGAGGAACAGGGTGCAGGAAAACACTATTTTTAAGCGAAAAAGATGTTTCAGGACTAGAGGGCATGGGATGAAGTTGGAGGGAGGACGATTCAGAGGAAACATGAGAAAGAATTTCTTCACAGAACGGGTGGTGGACAAGTGGAACACCCTGCCAGAGGAAGTGGTGGGGGCCGAAACAATCACGGGATTTAAGAATGCATGGGATAGACATAAAGGAATTCTAGAGGTCAGGGGTAAGGGAAATAGACTTCTAGGAAAACAAACTGAACTTACAAGCTCAAATGGGCAGACTAGGTGGGCCATAGGCCCTTATCTGCTGACACTGTCTATGTATCTATGTATCTATGTATAATATAAATGAATGTTTGGTCAGATATAAAATGGCAGTCACCTAGTAACAGGCTTGGGATATAACTAGAATTTGGGATAGCTACAGGTAATTGGGCTGTGACACAAATGTAGACAACAGGTTAATGGCTAAGCAGAACAGGTGCAGAAGGCTGGAAGAAACACTAGTGGAATGTCCTGAGCACTGACAAGTATAAAACACGAAACAATGAGCCATTGCTAGGAAGAAAAATGCAAACAGTGAGTACACACAGATAGAGTTGTGCAAGAGTGGGCAAACAATGGCAAAAACTGAAACTAAAGCACTGACAAGTATAAAATCTAAGACAATGAGCAGTTGCTAGGTGGAAAATGCAGAAAAAAGGAGTACACCCAGACAGCACTGACAAGTATAAAACCTAATACAATGAACAGTTTACTAGGTAGAAAATGAAAACAATCGAGTACACCTTGAAAGGATTTTGCAAGGAGTCAGTAAAAATGGCAAAAAAAAAAAATTTAAATACTTTTGAAACTACTGTACTGTACCTCATAGTGAATGGATAGTGTTTGCACAACTCTAAATATGATAGACAGGAGGACCATACAGTGGTGGTAGCCAGAGATAAGTCCTAGTGTATCTAGCTATACCACAGGGAATCTCTATTCATGTCAAGTTGATTTCCTCTGACACATCTAGATATTTACTGGGGCATATCTCTGACTACCAGTGTAAGTAACAGTGCTGGTCCAGGTTCAAAGAGGCATGAAGAAGTGAGAATAGAGAAGGCTGTCTAAAGCAGCTGCTTGGTTTGTTCTGAACAGCAATACCTTGAATCATGATAGATCCCTAACATAGATTTGAGATGCACTCAGGGAACATGTTCTCGTTAGATGGCTCTGTATGTGAGAAGGCCCTTCTGCCAATCTCTAATTTGATTGGTGGGACTGTGAGGTGATCCTTTGACTTACGAATGCAGATTTTATTCACAAACATCATGAAGATTGATAGCCCAGTGATGAACAAATACAGTACAGAACTGCAGTCTTTTGCATAGATACTAGTGGTGCACTGAGCATATGCAGATTATTGCAAATTAGGCATTGGCTATTATAGCACATATTTGACCTGTGCAATGTGGTTAGGTTGTTTACACTGTAAATGATGCTTCAGTATTTCATGGATGGGAAGAGGGATTGCCGCAGGATTCACATCCTGGTACTGGTAGAGAAACACTGTTTGCCTTTGTACAGTGCCAAAAGATTGTGATGAAGGTACTTGTTTTTATGTGCAACATATGTTTCAAAGGAGAGCTGGCTCTTGAACCAAGCCCCAAGGTATCAGAATGCAGAAACCATTTCTAGGGAAGCATCTTCCAATAGTGCTGCAGTATTTGGAGGGAGTTCACCTTCATTTGTTTCAGTTAAAAATGGACATCCTTTTTTACTTTTTAGAACTAAGCAATAGTTCATTCAGAGCAAGCCAAGACTAAAGGCTTTTGAAATCCCTTCCGGCCATCTGTGCGCCCGTCAGAGTGCACCATCATTAGGGAACCAAACTCTGAAATTCACCACCCTCTTCCCGAGGTCCACCCCCCCCCGGAGTTGGAATATTTAGTTAGGGGGGGGCATGGGGCACAGCCCTCCGCATATAGGGCAACTGGCAAAATTAAATCCTGGTATCCTAATGACTGGCGTACTCCAGGCACATTCTGAAGATGGAACCTTTTGAAATTCACATATAATTTGGTGTTTAAGATATTTAAAGAGATTTTATTGTCTAACTGCAATGTCACCATAGAAAAGCAAATGTGAGTGTACATTTATAGAGGGCATTTTGCTTATTTATCTGAATATCTGACCTGGAAAAGCCCACTGAGTCAAAGCAGGTGTGACAGGCAGGTGGGTCATGGGATAAAATGCAAATTGTGGCAGTAGAAATACAGAACTATTGCAACATTTTCATTAAGACATAACACATGCAACTAACAGCAAAAAAAACAAAATACAAATGACATCATGGGAGATACAGAAGCACAGTATGGAGAAGCAGTATGTTGCAGTGAGTGGGATAACTGCAGTGGTAGTGCTTGGATATAAAAGTGACACTATTGTCTAGGAGCAGAGTATGGAGGAATACAGTCTGAACCAGTAGTCTTGGAAGGAGTAGGTATAATGATGATAAACAGCAGAGGCCCAAGTATGGACCCTGATTTATACCTAGCTTGAGGTAGCCTGGGGCAGAGACCACATTGTTGATAACTACTCCAGATCTGTCTCAGAGATAGGCTGGCTTATTGATACAGCAGCAGCAATGCTGCTTGCAGTGCTGGTGACCCACGTTTGATAATGATGCCAGGCAACCAGGGGGCCAGCAGGTAAAGGAGTAATGATTATCTCGTAAGACTCTTGTTTCCTCAGAGGTGGGCAACTGTCTAGAGTCTGCCACATGAATGACTCCGAGGAGAGCCCAATAGGAGCGACACTAATACAGGGAGGGGGAAGTGCAACTGTACTGTTACTTTGTGAATGCCTGTTGTGTGCACATTATAGAGGCATGTTGCATGGTCATTCCGGGGAAGGACAGAAAAGAGTAAAAACAGTAGCCACTGGCAGAATGATGCACATCTGCCGAAGGCTCCAGACTGCTTACTGGACTTGGCGCCGCACTGAATTTGGTCTCCAGCTTGGTCCACTCTAATCAGGTCTCCAGCTTGGTCCACTCTAATTTACTGTAGGTCAATGCTACTGTGTATGCTCTGAGGCACGGCTTCAAGTTTCAAATGCAAAATAAACCAGGTGCAGTACTAGTTCTGAACAGAAAATCACTTTGCAGAGCTCAGCAAAGTAAACATTATCAAAAACTACATTTTGTTTCTATGCACGAAAAAAAAATTCCAAACTCGATCGTAAGCGAGTTTACCATCATCCTGGCAACATGGACATGCGAGAGCATCAGCTGGCAGCCATCAAGGCGGATCGCCTAAAAGTAATTTTTTTTCATAATAAATCAGTAATAGGTAATATTGTGTTACGCCTTAGGCATTAATAACATTTTGTAAAGATGGCAATGGCAACAGGTCCACTTATATATTTAAAAAATGTCATAAAAGTTGACAGTGTCCCTTTAAAAAATCCTTGTCTGTATGCACCCAATCTCATTACTGTGGTACACATTCAGAATGCATACATAACAGGTGCTCCATCTATGCCCAACAGCTATACAGTGAATACCTGCAAGCGAACATGGTTAGCATTGACAAATGCTTGTTTAAATATTGGCACCACATGGTCCACTCTCCAGTTGTTAGACACATATGCAGTTCTGATGGACTCATTGAACAGAATTGCCAGTGTTAGAGTTAATTCCTTTGCTAGCTCTTTCAGGATTTTTGGATACATGTTATCAGGCCCCATTGCCATATTTACATTTACCATCTTTAGTAATTTTTTCACTTCTTCGAGTGTTACGTTGCTGTCCTGTACTGAGTCCATTTGTTTCCCCTGGAATAACATCTCACTGTGGGATATAACTCCACCCAATTCCTCTGTGAGTCCTGAGGCATAGTGTGCATTCAGGCATTTTACCATCTGTCTATCATCTGTAATTACATCACCTGTGCCCTGATCCTTAAGGGGACCAACTGCACTTGATATTTTTCTCTTCTCATTCTCATATTTGAAGAATGTTTTTGTTATTGGATTTGGCTTCAGCTGCTATCAGTTTCTTTATCACCTGTTTTGCCCCTCTGAGTTTGCGCTTACTCTGAGTTTGCCTTTGTAGTTCTGTCTGTTTTCACTAGTTACATGCGTGTTAATCTTCCTGTACGCTGCCTTTTTCTCCCTGATTTCTTCATTTGCAATCCACATTGGTCTGTGCCTTTTACTATTGTGTTCATATAGTATGTCTCTGAGGGATACTGTCTTGGTTTAAACAGTCCATATGTTTTTAAGGGTGTTTAACCATTGCTGAACACTGACACACGTGAACTTGGTTGTGCTGTGAGCGCCCTCATCTTCAGAAGCATGACGTGGGCCATTACCTTAGTTTTTTCACTGTTTCCTCTAACAGTTAATCTGATGATATGGTCACTGTTTTCTAGTGCTTCTCCAATTTCCAATTCTCTGATCAGGTTGTCCGTGTTGCTAAGGACTGGATCGAGTGTTTCCTAGTCTTTCATGGATCACTTTATTTATGGATTGATTGATAGATTGAAATTTTGGAGAATGCCTTTGAGCACAAGTGCTGTTCTACAAAGGTTCCATGCCAGTGACAGAGATTACAGTGTAAAAAAGCAAAAAAAGTGAATTCCAGAGGAATGTAGTCAAACAAGTACAACAAAGGTCAAGCAAGTATATAATAAACAGGTTAGATCAATTGCATATCATTTTACAATAAGGCAGGTAAACAGAAACGGTGTAAAACAAGTATAGTAATAGTACATGACCTCAGAGTCAGAGAATGACACAGCTCAAAGTGTACACCCAGCAGGATGTAGTGTGAATGATTAGCAGTTACAGTGGCATTATACTGTTAGGGTTGCCTGTAGTGCTCTATGAAACGGATCAAACCTTGGTAGATTTAGTAGGGTTTCAGGCAGCTCATTTAACCAGTTAGCAGTCCTAACAGTGAAAGATGCTTGCCCAGCTGACTATGATGAAAAGGCAGTTCAAGGGCATTCTGAGCCATGCTCCTGGTACTGTAAAGATTGGCAACAGGGCAGAAACAGTGAGTTAGTGCCTTGGGGGTTAGGCCCAGGAGTGCCTTTTTGGCTAGCAAATATGTTTGGAACTTAATTCTGCTATCTAGAGGTAGCTAATTAGTTTGAGTGTAGAGGGTACAGCTATAGGTCTGTCCCAAGCACAGAGCAACAAGACTTATTTACAGATCAGATTTATTCTGCTGAGAACTGAGTCACAGGCAGTTGCATAGACAGAGGAGTCACAGAGAACTAGTGACAGTACTGAGCTTGCCACTATGAGGCATCTAGCATCTGCAGTGAGGTTGATCTGGTTAACGGTACAAGGCACCCTGTCTCCTGTTTACTGTTGAGGTATTTGAAGGTTTCTGCCTTTTCAAGTATATAGTCCCAGGTTATTTCAGGTGACGGGGGTACCTTTTTGTCATTTGCAGGTTTGTGAAGACCATGGCATTTTTTTGTAATTTAGAACTAGTTTGTTATGGAAGCACCATCTTTCAAAGGCCTCAAAATTACCTTGGAGGACAACGGTGAGGCAGACAAGGTCAGGCTCCTGGAATAGATGACGGCATCGTCTGCATACACAAGTACATCCTCAGACTGACAGGCATCAGGCAGGTGATTTATGAATAAGCCAAATAGTAGGGGGCCTAGAATGAAGTCCTGGGAATCACCAATGGGTACATTCCTAATGCCAGACAAGGAGCCCTCTATCTTCATGCACTGAGTATGATTAGTGAGACAACTCTGGAACCAGGTGACTGTGTCTAGTGGTCTCAAAGCCACTGCACTCCAATACTACATGAAAACACTGTCCACACATTAGTTAAAACCAAACACACCATAGGGACCACAAATCCCAGTGCTTCGCCAACAAGTGTTGTAGAATATTTGATTAGAAAAAATTGATTTGAAGTCATGGACTGTTGCCAGGATCATCACACTTTTACTATCTTATTACTTATATACAGTAGCGGCTCTAGCCACAAATAGGTACCAGGGCACAGCTGGGGCACAATAGATGACAGCCAGGGCACTGATATATTGTTATTGTGGGGGAAGTTCTGCACCATATGGGGCACCAACTGGGGCACAGCATTGTTTTACCAAGGCACGTGCCCTGGCAGGCCCTGGTGTAGAGCTGCCCATGCTTATATCCTGATTGATTGTACTGGTGAATGCATTTAATTTGATTTTGATATGGGCATTTGTATGCATTTTAAAATCTGATTATTCAGTTAAGAAGGAGGTTGTTAAATATGGATGCTTGTAGTAGTCTCCGCCCCTGATGAAACCTTGTGAGTGGAGCGCTTGCGTTTGCAATCTCTACGGTGAGTTTGGCAGCACTTGTTCACATATTAGCTTTTAACTAATCAGCAGCAGTGTGAAGTATTCCTTTTTTTGTGTGGACTGTGCTTTCACGTAGTATTGGAGTGCAGCGTCTTTGATACTATCCATATGTGCCAGGGTAGCCACCCCTTCTCTGCTCCAGCTTTCCAGTAGCTACTGATGCACAGCTTTTGTGGTGGAAGACTTTGTCTAGTGACAGGCCTAGGCCATGGAGTTTGCTGATCATAGACATTTACCCTCTGAATTTTGCTTAGGCATCTTTGGTTTTCAAGCTGGTAAGGTAGGATTTCTGAGAAGATGGCATACCCTTTTATGTCTTTAACCTTCCTTGCAAGGTTAAAGAATCATTTCTTGATTTGTTTTGCCTTCGTGCCTCTGGTGTTATTTTTTCCAACAAATATTGTTACCAGGGGCTGATCACCAAGGAGCTGCAAGAGTCTGTAGTTTTCGTTATATGTTTAATTCTAGCACCAGTTAAACAGCAGAATCCATTTTTTATACATTTGTACCTTCACTCCATAACCAAAATATGAAATAGCAATTGAGGGTCCGCATAGGGCCTCAACATTAGTGCTATTGCTTGAAAAGTGCGAGACCGAGGTTTACATCCGGAGACTAAGACTGCTGTGTCTGGATGACAAGAGGTTTGGACGTCTCCCAGTGAATGCTCTCCATAGTTACATAGTAACATAGTAATACAGACACATAATACTGTGATGATGGAAGAGACCTAGAGTTCATCTTGTCCATCCCTTCTGCTGCACAGCATTTACTGTACTGAATTTAAGCATGTGCAAATGCTACTACTACTCATGCTGTGTAATCCTGAATGTCATTCTCTCTCTCTCACGAAGCTGCTTAGTTCTTCTTTGAAAGCCTGAACAGTGCTAGCTTCTACAACCACACTGTGTACAATATTCCACATATTGACCACTCTCTGTGTGAAGTAATGCATACTAATGTTTCCCCTTGTCCAGCCCCTTCAGCCTGAGTGAATGTCCTCTAGCTCTTTTTGCCTTGACCAGTTTAACCCCCCCATATTTATGCCAGCCTATGGTCTTCAGTATTGGAATGACATGATTATGTCCCTACTCAACCTCCTGTTCTCTGAAGAATTTAATTTTACCCCATCTCACTTCATAGCTCTTGTTCCCTAAGGCACTAAAAACTTAGTGCCACATGTTTTAAACCCCTTTGCTGTCTTTAATGTCCATTATATTCTGCATTGGCCCGAACTAGACAGAGTACTCCAGGTACGATCCAACCAAGGCCTTCTGGTGGGGGGCACCTTCCTTTACCTGCTTTTCCCCCTTTATAATGCAGGCCAACACAGCATATGCCCTGAACAATGAACAACAGAAAAAAGCAGCACTTGAAGTGGGGTGCTTAAGGACATAAAAGCTAGACAAAGTACAGGGAAAAATCCGGCACTCACCATCTCTATTTATAAATGACCCTGCTCAGACCAAGTTTCAAAAAGGTGCCAATAGTTTATTGCAGGTGCCACAAAGTTTTAAAAGTAGTCCATCTTGGCATGTTTCGCAGATCAAACATCCTTTATCAAAAGATGAGCCCACATTAACAAACCACCATATTTGTAGTCATACTGACATCATACACATGTGCACATGATCAAAACAGCACATACATCATTTGTTTTTATTTATTTTGTCTAGGATTACAAATACCTTTGAGCCAAGGCTCTTTACAAAGGTTCCACATCAGTTACATACAAACAACATGAGAACAGTGAGAAACAATAAACAATGCATGTTACAGTGGGGCTATTGAAAGGTTAAGTGTTGGAATAGAAAGGTGTAGATGTGGAGGAGAAGAGCGGGTGGTTAAGAGAGGCAGCTTAAGTGAAAAGGGAGGAACATGGCTAGAAAACGTAGGCCCACAGGGATAGAGTCTGGTCTGGCAACCAGTGGTGGCAAAGAGACAAGTATGAAAAGGGGGGGTAGGTCGAGAATGCAGTCAATAGCGTTTGTCAAACAGAGAGATGGAGAGGAATGACAGAGGGGAAAGTGGGGATAGGGTACAGAGGGGAAGTTCATAAGGGGTCAAAGTGCTATAAGGGAGCAAAGGGAGGTTAAAGAGGTGATATGAAAACCTGAGAATTTAATCACCATCTCAGGTGCTGGGGGGAGGGGAATTAGCAGAAAATCAGATGGGGCAATTTTAAAGACAGTGTCTTTATATTAAAAACAAATAGAAAACTGAATTAAAACACTGTTATTTTTACATGGGTTACTATAGTCCTTTTTTAAAAAGTTGTTACTGTTTTAAATACTTAAATCTACATCTTATTACAGTATGTATTTCTGTGAAATCAGAGTCTTCCCTTTTGAAAATAGGAAATGAATCCATTCCAGTTCTGTCACCTTGATATGTGAAAGAAAAATATAGTCATGTGAGATATTGCATTTTAAATATACAGCATATGCCCTCTTGACTGGCAGTACACTGCCTGCCTGGGTTCAGCTTCCTGATCACAATTACCCCAAGCTTTTTTTCCTCAGTTGTGCTGGCCACCATCCCGCCTCACAGTCTACATATGAACATACAGATGGTCTCGCAGATAAAGACTGTATGGTCTATGTGATCTGTTCAAATGTACAGTTCCCACTGTGTTTACAGAGGGAACTGCACTCCCTTCCTACATCCCCTTGTCCTCTGTCAAGTACCCCTCCTCCTCTACCTGCAACTTCCCCCTCATCCTGTCCCAACCTCTGTTGAAGCTGTCCAATGTTTTTAGGGATACCACCACCTCCAGCAACTCATTCCACTTAGCCACTACCCTCTCAGTGAAAAAAGCCTCATCTTCCTTTTGAACCTTTCCCCCACCAGCTTTATGCTGCTACCCCTAGTGGTCTTCCTTCCACTAAGGCTGAAGAGGCCCTCAGTGCTCATCCTGTTTATAACCTTAAGGTGCTTGAAGGTCTCAGTCATGTTCCCCATCTCCCTTCTGTCCTTAAGAGAGAACATCTTGAGTCCCCTGAGCTTCTCCTCAAAGGTGTTGCCTTGCTACCCCTGGATCATCTTGGTTGCCCTTCTCTGGACTATCTCCAGCAAGTTGCTATCATTCTTAAGATAAAGGCACCAATACAGCACACTGTACTTCAGGTTTGGTCTGACTAGAGAGCTGTACAGTGGCAAAATGACCTCCGCCTTCCTGCTGGTGAGTGCCCTGGCTATATGTGTGACCCAGATTCCTTGTCCCTTGGTGGAGTACTTTGCACTTGCCTACATTAACTATAAGACCCCGTTTCTCAGCCCATGCCCAGATGTGTGCAGGTAACAGTAGTACATCCTTCTTGTCTGATGTGCCTCTCTTCTTGCCAAACTAACGTAAAAAGCAAACTTCAGCAGGATGCTGCTGACCCCCTCCACAAAGATGTTAATAAGTATGTTAAAGAGCAATGGGCCTAGCAACAGCCCCTGAGGAACTGTGCTCAGCACATTCCTTCACTCAGAATGGTGACCATCCACCATAACTCTGTATCCAATCTGTCAGCTGATTTGCTATCCACTTCCAAGACACTTTGTGAACTCCATATTGTGCTACTTTCTCCATGTAATTTCAATGCGGTACATTGTCAAAAGCCATTTGGAAGTCCATATGGACTACGTCTACCACCCATCCCCTGTCCATCTTCTATCTTCTGAGGTACCACCTCAAAGAAGGCAAATAGGTTGGTTTGTTATGATTTGCTTTTTTTATAAATCATGTTGTGAGCTGGAGAACACACCATCTGGGGAGGGTGACTGTAATGAGATTATTGCATGATTTCAACTCCCACTTGCTGCCTTACGGTTTTGGATGGCAGTTTTGGAACCTACTGCAGTAATAGGGGAGGAGGTGAGTCATTTGACAGCAAGATGGAGTGAAGTGTCTTGTGTCTAGGGTTTGTGTGGGTGTGTGGGCCTCATATAGTGGAGGAAAACATTGGAACTTCTTAGAGGATTATGGCATGGGCCCCCCAGAGAGTTTGCCGGCCTGGTATTAGCAGAGTGTCACTGTTAGGGACAAGCTGTAGGGCGCATCAGAGTGAAGCACAGCATGCGGTATTTGAGGGGTTCCTGGAAAAAAATATAAGGAAAGAACAGAAAATGCAATGGAATCTGTTGACTATGTGTTTGCCAGTAGGAATTAATCTGCATACTGTAGCTTAAAGACAAATGCTAACAATGTATGTTTGCCTCTTTCTTTCTACACAGATGTATTGCAGCAGTTTACTTGGATTGGTGAGAGAGAATCCAGAACCCAGTGGCTGATGAGCATAAGACTTCTACAGAAACCTAAAGAAGAGGTAATGGCAATTACATTTCATTGTCAGATCTTTTGGTCCGACGTAGTTATTGTATGTTTCTGCTTTCTTTCTTTTACAATTATAGCATTTTTCATAATTTTCTATATGTGGCTTTTAGCTTGGTACATGTTTCATTTTTTTTAAACATGTCTTTCTAATATGAGCAAATAAGGCATTTAGTCTGCTTGAACAGTGATATTTTTATTCATATGTTGTCCTTCAGAGCATGTAAGTCTCTTTTAGCGGTTTTATGGTGTGCCCAGGAAAGGTGGCTGACAAGGGAAATGCCTGAAGTGTTATTTTCAAAATAACAATATTATGCAGCTGTTTAGTTCTGTCTGGGTGACAGCATATACACGTTTGTAATATATGGATTTTAAAAATAATACCCCCAAAAAGCATACAAAAAAAAACCTATAATACCTTAGTCAGTGCCATAATACTATACTTCCGGTCCCCGTAATACTATACTTCCGGTCCAATAATACTATACTTCTGGTCCTCGTAATACTATCGTTGCGATCACCAACTTTTCTAGTGTCGAAAGCATAGTTTTTTTTTTTCTTTTCTTTTTATTCTTGAGAGAGAGAAACAGGACTCCATGTGAGAAGGGTGGGATGTGAGTGAGGAGCAAGAACAAGCAGCACAGAACCGTCCCACAAGGAATCCAGAGGTAAGACCTCGTCAGCATCTCGCATCCATATGTTACAAAAAATAACAGTTAGGTTCCAGTGAATCACTCGGCTGTAATTCCATCTCGAGGTTCTGGGGACATATGAACCTCTCGAGCTTTGCTCTCGAGGTTACCTATGTCCCCAGAACCTCTCGATGGAATTACAGCCTTCTAATTCACTGGAACCTATCTATTATTCTATTTATTATACTATGTGCAGTAATTACCTGATAATTAGAAAAAGTATAAAACCTTTCTAGACCAAAAAGGAAAGTCAGAGGAGAAAGCAATGATTCATTTTGAGCGGCTGTTACCATGCTTTTATTATTACTATTACATATTTAATGATGTAAATGATCATATACTAGTGAACTGCATTTCCTCAGAATGCCTCTCAACCAGAATCTGTAATAAAAGGAGATATGTGATTTCATTCGGCATGTCCTGGCATGTGTAATAACACAAGAAAATATATATAAGGACATTAGTGGTTGCCTAATACATGCCTTGCAAAGATGGGATGATGTTTCCAAGTAGAACCATTTGTTCCATTCATTTAGGCTTTGAAGCATTTATATTTATTGAAATCTTGGAAGACACTTTTGACCTAAAAGCTCTTTACATAGGTTCCACGTCATGTAAGTTACAGAAAAAGGAGAGATCATGCAGCCAGCTGACAACTGACAACATTTACAATGAATTAAGTGACAAGGCTATACAGTCAAAAAATGGCATCAGCAAATGACAACAATATAGTGAACAACCAATTGCAGAGAACAAGGGTACACAGGTGAGAAGTACAGAAAGCCTTTAGAAACAAAGACAACATAAGGAAAGGAGGATCAGCCCAAGGGGCCTAGTTGAACAGAAGAGAATTAGGTTTAGGCATCTGCTAGGAGAACCGAGTCTGGGTGAGAAGAACACAACAAAGGGAAGAGAAAATCAGCCCAGGAAGCCTTGTTGGCAAGGTATAGGTATACAGGGAGGAGAAGGAAGGAAGAAAGGGAGGGTCGGGGAGGGGTGGAGGGTGAGGTGACGGGGGATAAGTGAGGGTGACAGATGGAGTGAGAAAGTCCAGATAAGACAGGAGGAGGCAGACTAGGGGTAGGAAGAGAGAGAGAGAGAGAGAGAGAGAGAGGGGGGAGGAGGAGGTGGAAGGGAAAGGGAGGGGTGAGTAAAGTTGAGGAGGGAGCCGGGATTAAGAACAGACAGAGTCAAGGAGGAGGATGTCAGAGAGTGAAGGGAAGGTGAAGGAGTGAAAGGGAGGGAAGGGAGTCGGGGACGTGGGGAAGGACAAAGTGCTACAAGTTGGGTATGTAATGAGGAGGGTGGAGGAGGTAGGTTAAGTATTAGATTTAGATATCTCTATCTCTGACTTATGTGCATTGTCCCGGATTCCCCCCTTTTCCCAAGAAAGGCAGACCACCAGTATGCTGTTGTGCTCAGATCGGCAATCAATTTATTATAAACCATATTTTCTTTGTTACATTCCCATAATCATCTTGAGCTATTGTCTTATTACACCTCTTTCATTCTATTGCATTAAATATCAATATCAGTTCACTTCTCTTCTTCTGCTTCTTCTTGCCTCCCCAGGTGAAAACTTGGGAGCCTTCTTCTTCTGTCTTCTTATAGGTAACGGTGATAACCGAGACCGCTTTCTTCTTTTTCTGTTGTTCTTCTTCTCCTCCTCCTTTTTCTTTTCCATTCCCTCCTCCCCTCCTTTTTCCCATAGCCTGTCTCCAGCTTGTGTTGGATGACTGGTCTCCCCCCCCCTTTACTGTTCCTTCTCCCCCCTCCCCCGGATCTATCTGTTTGTCTGTCTCCTCCAGGCCTCAGTTAATCCCATCATTTCTGTGTTAAACATGTCTATGGTCAGGTCTGATAAGTGAACTCCATCGGATCTGTATAATTCATCTACCCATTCTTCTACTCCCCTCATTATTATGTGTTCTCCCATGCTTTTTACCAATGTCCCCACTCTCCTATTCATCTTTCTCCTGGCTTTATCTACCGCTGCATGTCTGCGTGCAGGTCTCCATACTCTCTGTGGTATCATGTCAGACCACACCAGGGTCACCTCTGGCCACCATTGTCTTACCTTCTCCAAATCCCTCTTTATCTTTCGGTATGTGTCTATCCATGGTTCTTTCCCTATATCATTCCCTCCCAGGTGTATGATAGTCAAATCTGGTATAGGTCTCCGCTCCTTCATGTCCAGTAACAAAAGAAGTAATTGTGCCCACTTCATCCCTCGAATGCCACGCCATATCAGCCTACATTGTCTGACATCTTTGTATAGCTGCTTTCCCCTGACCTTCTTTTCTGCTCTCCTTTCCACCCAGTAAATGTAGGAATGCCCACAGATCCACACTTCCATTATCCTCTGTCTACCTATTGGATTTAAACAAGACACTTTTAATATCAGAAAATTCCATGACTTCTGCTCTACCCCCCCCCCTTGGCCTTTACCTGAAAAATAAAATATAGATGGTATGTTAAAACTTCAAACTTTGAAAGCACGAATGTACCTTTTATAACTGGCAGACCGCCAGCGCCCCATTTTCAGCATATTGTTCACTGATTCTCCTTCAGCCACCCATTTTGATGCAGCTCCTACACGGAATGAATGGGAAGAATAGCTAGCTGGGTTCTCGTTCCAAAAGCACCACGCCTTTTCTTAGAATGGCTGTGACCTGGTAACTGGTCACCTTCTTCCCGTCCCCATGTACAAATAACCTCCCTTCTTTTTTGCATCTCTCTGCAGCGTAAGCCCACAGAGCCTTCACTGGACACAAGGTCCCTTCAGAATGGGGTTTAATGTTTATGACGCAGCCTTTTCCCATCTGGTCTGTTTTTGATCTCTTGATTACCAGTTGTATTGTTTCCCGTCCCCAACTTATATTCCCCCATTCCAGCCCCCCTTTATCATCCTTACCACCATGCCCCACTGCCTCGCTCACTCTCAATGCCCCCACAAACATTACTACATATATTGTAAAGAATAGCTGCGCTTTGTCCTTGGACCTACAAACCTCAGTGAGTACTCCCTTCAGTCTGACTAGCCAATGCTCGGCTATCGGGTGCCTACTGTCCTTCTCTCTCTCTGTTTCAACCTGCTCCAACCTTGCAGCATCCTCCGTATCATCATTGAATTCATGGGATCCTGCCATCTCTTCAGGCTACATACTACACTGATCCCAACTTGGTATACTCTCATTGTGTTGTATGCCAAACCTTTCTCCCATTGATCTACCACAAACTTCCCTAGCTGATCTTCCATTACAGCCCCAATTACCTCCATATGGTGTGCCGCCCTGAAAGCCTGCAACACCCGCCATGCCCTTTCATAAGCCCTCAAGGTCCATGGTACCCATGAGTTCCGAAACAGCATCTTGGCTCTCTCTTGCCAGCATCCCAGATGTTCATTGAGATGGTCGTTTTCAGCTCCTCTGCTGTTGGTACCAGCTCCGGAAACGGTCCAGCTGCAGACGGGAAAGGCTGTCAGCTAGGATATTCCTCACCCCGTCTATGTGCTTGGCCCTAAATGAAATATTCAGCTGTAGCCCCCTCAAAACTAATCACCTCAACACCCACATTACGGGCTCTTACCTGGCCCCTTTGTTATTCAAGATGTCCACCACTGCCTTATTGTCGCACCAGAAAGTCATCTTCTGATTTCGCAACTCCTCCCCCCACACCAAGGTACAAGTCCAAATTGGCATAATTTCTAACAATGTGATGTCCTTTACCCTACCATCCCGCATCTATTCCTCTGGCCAGGGCACTGCAAACCATTTTCCTCTCAAGTACCCTCCCATCCCCTTCCCCACTGCTGCATCCATATATAGTTCCAGATCGGTGTTGTAGACCCAGTCCTCTTGCCAAAATGATATGCCATTGTAGCTGCTTAAGAATTCCTCCCAAACCCTGAAGTTGTCTTTTACCTCTTGGTTTAAGTCCACCCAATGATGTGGCCTTGTCACCCCTGCTGTTGCCCTTGCCAGTCTCCTTGTGAATGGCCTTCCTGGCCCAATTACCCTGCAGGCGAAATTCAAGTGGCCTAACACTTGCTGCACCTGCCTCAGTTGAACTCGCATCTTGCTCATGTGTTGCTGAACCAATTCTCTTAACTTCAGCACTTTTTTCTCCGCTAACCGAAATACCTCCACCAGCACATCTGTCTCAATTCCTAGGAACTCCAACACCCTGCTAGGTCCCTCAGTTTTATCCAGCACCAGGAGCACACCGAGCTCCTCACATAATAGTTGAAAGCTCGCTAGCATATTCTCAACCTCCCTGTGTCCAGTGCCTATCAGTAGGAAGTCATCCAAGTAGTGTATCACCATCTTATACCCATTTTTTTTTTTAAAGGTCCACTGCGGGCAGGTGCTGAACATTTTAAACGTAGCACAAGCTATTGAACAACCCATGGGCATTGCCTTATGAAATAGTATTGTTCTTCAACCTTAAACCCCCAAAGGTCCCAGTCTCTCTTCTAACAGGCAGCAAATGGAAAGCTGATTCAATATCTGTCTTTGCTAGCCAGGCATCGGGGTAGCCCTTATGATGCGCACTGCCTCTTCCAGCATGGCGTAGGTCACCCTGCTGTTTTCTTCGCTTATAAAATCATTCACGGAATCTCCCTCTGGAAAAGACAGGTGGTGTATCACTCTGTATTCCCCATCTTGTTTTTTAGGAACCAAACCCAGAGGGGAAATCCTCAATCTGTCTATCGGGGGAAATGGATATAGGCCATCCACCCTCCCTGCCGCCTTCTCCTTTTCAATCTTTTGTCTCAAAATGTCTTCCTTTCCCCTATCTGACCCCAGGTTTTTTGCTTCCCTCGCTTGCCTTGGCATGTTGCACTGGAAGAAGAAACCAAATTTAAAACCTTCCTGTAACATTTTTGCCTCCTTTTTGTCTGGGTACCCTGTCAGCCACCTGTCCGAGGCTTTACACTTGATAGGAGTCCTGGCGGCCTGAAATCGCTCCCTGTCTCCCCTGTTCCCTCCCTCCCCTGCCTGGCCCCCCTCCTCCTTGTCACTTGACTAGTCCAATCAATATGACTGGGCTCCTCTATTCCCCTGGCCCCTGCCCCTTGTCCCTCTGTTCCAAGCCTGACCCCTATATTCCTACCCTCCCCGAAAGGGCTGGTGACCTGTCCCATGCCCTCCCCTGTTGTATCCCCTGGATCCATGAGGTCCTACTTCTTGATGCTGGATGGGTACCCCCACAGTTTGAACATGTGTGCCTAAAACGACACTGCGGCCAGGAGCAGAATGCCCTGTTGTATCTCCAACAACATTTTTGTAACAAACCCCTTTTCTACTCATGTCCCCTTCTGGGGTGGATTGGTTGGTAATGTAATCCACCCATAAATCTATCTGCTTTGTGTCCCATCTTACATCCCCATATGTGGCCATCCTCTGGCGAAAGAATTTGTCATAGTATATCCATCCCAACCCCCCTTTTGCTTTTGCCTGCTGTATGATCAATGAGTATGTGATCAGTGGGATCCCCAATTCGGGCTTCTTCGCCATCACTATGGCGGAATATGTAGCGAAACTGACAAACCATCCATCCCAGGTTTTCCCTTTTGTAAATTTATCTTCTTCTTTCTTACTCAATAAAACTAAGGCAGCTACCATCTCACTTTTCCCTATACTCTCAGTTTCCTCATATTTGGCCACCGCCTCCCTACTCACCAGAGCAAATATGTCCACGTATTCCCCTTTCCATATCTTTTCCTTTGTAGCCAAAGGCACATGCTCCCCTATCCTCATGCTGGGCTTACCAATTTCCCATGTACCCTTTCCCAGACCATCCGGTTCCTTCTTCTCTTCCCCTGTGTCTTCTTTGTCTGTTCTAATCTCTGCCAATGCTGACTCCATCTGTCCTAAACCTTCTACCCCTAGCGCAGCAATTATTTGACCTCTATATTCTTTAATACTCTCACCTATGGAACCTGATGCACTACCTGTTGGCCTGATCGTTTCCTGAGGCCTGTTGTCCATGATCTGCATCGGTCCTGGTTCCTGTGACTGTACTGTCATATGTGGCACCGGGGGTGATGGGGCAACTGTGGCCTGAGGCAACCTGGGTACCTTTGGGGGCACCACCAATGGTTCCGGGGAGGGTACTAGTGGCTCTGGGGACCCAGGGGGCAGGGCTGCTGGGCTGACTGCTCGGGGAGGTGCCACCACCGGGGGCCTTCTTGGACTCACTGTCCTCCCCATCAGCCTTTTTCCTCTGCCCCCTTTTCCCTTCTCTGCTTTCTGCTTCTCCCCAGACCGCCCAGGCTCATCCCCTTCCACCAGCTGCCACATCATGTTGGCCTTCTCAGTCAACTCTGCAATCGCCTTGTATGCGTCTTCCCTAGATGGCTTGCCCTTCTTTGGTGCCATGTCTCTCCTTGGCGTGCTTCAAGAAATGCTGAAAAACAACTAAAGAAATTGTCACTCATTATCCTTTTGTTATAAACCAAACACCTTTTTTTTATGCTATTTCTCTGCTCTCTCTTTCTTTTTTTTTATTTTTGCGGATAAACCAATCCTCAGTCCCCACCTCTCTCTGCTGGGCCTAGGTCCCCCCAGGCACCCCCCTTCCCATCGCTGCCATGGTCTGATAGGGCCCTGCCATATTGAACTGCCTGACTTCCAGCTAGGTCTCCCTTGCCATCTTAAACAAAACAAAACATTATATTATGTGTATTTTTGGTATATAAGGTATATATGCCTCCGTCCTGCATATCAGACACTGTGGCTACTCCCCTTCATTCCTTTAAACAGACTTGTCTGGAAACCCCCACCCCCCCGACCATGAGGTGTGACGTCACACACCATGGCCTCCACCATGTGGCTTCCCCCAGTCCTTGTTCCATGGAGTTGTAATTCCTATCCATCCACCGCCCCCAGCACAGTTCCCCATTAAAAGGCCTTTTTCCAGTTGCCCTTGATTGCCTCCAGTTGCTTGAGAGTCCCCCATTTGCCAAATGGCCTGACTTGATGCCCAGAACAAAGGCAAATCATCAGCCGCCTGGTTTCTTATTGAGCCTAACCCTACTATGCCTTTTCCAAACTGTTCAATCACCCAAACAAAAAGCTTTATTTGACTGCTCCCACATACTTTCCCCCTTGAAGCCTCCCGTAATGACCTCATCCACGGCTTCCAGGCTAGGCTTCCATCCTAATGTTTTTTTTTGTTTGTTTTTTTCTTTAAAATGAAGGCAACACATCCCCCATCGTTCACCCTTCCCCTCGTTGTGACGTCAGACGCCACTAATGCCACCGGCCGCACGGCTTCCCCTGCTTCCTCAAGGCCTTGTTCGGCTGACCTTAGTCATTTCTCTCGCTACACAAAGAAAAAAGGCGCTCTCCACGATTCTTGCTGCTGTAGCCCAGAGCACCAACTTCTCCTGTCGCCTCAAGTGCCTCCCCTTGCTCTCTCTGCGGTGTTCACCGTTTTCACAAGAAAACATTCAGTCTTGCAAGCAATAGCTACTCGCTAGGTGCACTCCCTGCTTCTTGCTAAAAAAAATAAAATAAAATAAAACCCCTGTGTCCTCAACCAGTGCAGTCTGTCACCACTAACACCTCTGTGTGTGCCCTTGCACTGATGCTAGATCCCTCAACCACAAGTAAAAGGCCTTAACCAAACACTGTATATCTGGCCTAAATCACTGGATGCCCCTCCCCAAGTATCTAATCGGGACAAACCGCAAGGCCTCGAAGGCTTCCTGCTTTCCAGGACCCTTCATTTTCAAACCAAATCAAATCATTTTCAAATCATTTTCAAACCAAAACGGCACTGCAAATACGAACGTAATTGTCTAACACAAATTACCAGGCTTCTTGGAAAAGACCACACAGCACAAAATTACTGTAAATGACCACATCTCCTAGAACCACACTAAGAGGCCTCAAAGGCACATCGTATAGAACCAAAACCAACACTCCTTTTTATTTTCCTTTTTTTACCTTGCACAAAATCCTCGCTTCACTGCTTCACAAACCTTTTCTTCTGATTTATTCTGGTTCTTCCAAATCTTTTGATAGCCAATCTGACGTGCTGGCTGTGTTGATCTAACTCTAACAAAATTTTTAAACCAGCGGAAGAGGCAGATTACCTTTGTGCTACTTGTTATGTACCCTATAAATTCCCCCCTCCCACTCCCTTGATTCTCCTATGGTTCACCTGTTCCTCTTCATGCCCCTCCCCTCCCCTTCCTGCCTTATTGCTCCACCCCTCATTCCCCTCCTCTTTCTGAGCACTACCACTTTTGTGCTTAGGGAAGGAGTCCACCAGGACAACTTGGTCTGCCCCTTAAAGGGGTAAACTCCACTGCTGACTGTTATATCTTTCACATAATGATACCCACATTTATGAAAGAAAAATACTTCCATGGCAATGTTGCATAATACTACAAATACAATACGGTGTAGCTAGTAAAAGCGAGAGATAGAGATGACTGAACCTAGCCAAAACGCTGTTCCATCTAAGATTAAGTGTTGGATCTGGATTCTAGAGTGAAGGTCTTGATTTGGCTAAAAGAAAATCCAGCTTTAAAAAATCAGAAATCATTTAGAAAATACTTGAAGTAAAACACTGTATGCTCTAATACTACTAGACAGTGAAGATATTTTTTTCTGGAGTCAGCTACAAATAAAATGCTGGCTTTGGTGAGGCCCAAGTCTACATAGCATCCAGGATATGACCCTGGCAACAACACACTTGACCAAAAATATTAAATATGGGACACATTGCTCCAGTCAACCCACAGTACCACACTGAAATTCTGTTTGGGGGAAGTATGCCCAGAAAGCACAAGTACACAGCAAGCAGAATTCTGAACTACTAGAAGCAATTTATAATTCACTGGATCTTCATTTCCACAAACTTATTTCATAGTGAGGTAGATGGACTAATGAGTAAGGCTGTAATTAATTCACAGGGGCACGGAATTCATGATTACCGTGACATTTGCAATTTTTCTCTCTGTGCTGTGAAATCCATTGCTCCCTGTGACATTCACTAAAAATAAGCAGAAATGTGCCAAACACCGATCGGACAGCTACTTATGCTCCATTGTATTCCTGTTCTATCACCCCTGCAACCCTCAATGAGCCTGTAAAGGTGTTTGCTTATATCTGTTCCCAAACTCCTACAGCCATTCTGTCCCTCCTGCAGCCCACTGATCGGACAGTTTCCTGCTTCCTGCATTTAGAAGATGAGTAAAAGTGGATCCAAACAGAAGTGCAGAATTCCAATTGCAAGTCCATTTCTGGTCTCCATCCTGAGTTGCGACTTGCAGGGGGAGGGCAGCCATAATCAAACTGTGCCTGCCCTCGGCCCTCTGGTTCTGTTTTTGGCAGCTGGTCTCCAGAGTTGCAACCTGGTTGCAGGTCTGATTTGTTTAAAAAACAAACAAACAAAAAAAAACAGTCCTTGGTGCAGGAAGAGGAATTCAAATTCTGGCTGCCCTCAGACCCTAGGTCATTTGCAGCTCTCACAGTGAATGAATGAGACTCAATTGGGCAGGAGGGGGTGGGAGGCAACGTAAAAAATTTCAATGGGCAAGTCTGTTTCAAGTCAGTTGTTGGTCTCCATCCTGAGTTGCGACCAGAACCGTGAAATACCGTGAAATCTGCCTATTTTTACCGTGAAAAACTTACAGCCCTAACTATGAGGACTGGGCACCCACGCCGAGTAAAGTGTCTCCTCTGGCTCTAGTCCTGGCACATCCTCTTTGGCCAGTAGCAGAGCGTTTTCCAGATTTGCCCCACTCTTAGGCAGTACCAGAGCATATACTTGTTGGACCTGAATATTTGGGTCAGCTAAGTGAAGAAACCCTTCCCCCAATCCTTTCTTCAAAAGAAACAGAGTAATAGTTACCTTTCTGGCCATGGAAGACAATAAAATCTGTTGATGAAGTTTGCTCCCATCTGGCCTGGAGCAGATAATGGTATTAGTTGCAGCATTCATAACTGTCTGACCAAAGAAGGCTGTTTCTAAATCAACACTCTATTCTGTGGTCCAGCATCAGTGCCATCTTCAACCCAAACTTTGTGGTGGGCCTCTTCTTCTTCACAATTTGTGACAGCATTGGCTTTACCCTCTGGTATACTCTATAGGGTAAAAAAGGGCTTTACACAAGATGCTAAAAAAAAAACTCCATTGAACAGATTATCGTTCCTATGCTGGGATATGAATATGAAAACATGATTTATGCATCTGCACCTAAATTTCAAACAGCCAAATCTGACAGCCTGTTCAGTGCTGTCAGTTGATTCACCCTCAGCTGCCCATTCAAATGTATCATTGCTTGCTGTGTGAGCAGCTGGGCTTGCCATCACGGCAGACTATAAATGCATTTTACATTACTGTAGAAAATATGCTTTCATTGCATTCAGCCTTATGCTGGAGTCCATATACTGGCTGGGGAACTCCAGCATACTGCTGTGCTAATAACTGGGCTCAAGCTGGTTTGCAGTGATAACCACCATAAACTAGGATGGACCACAACCAACGCACAATATTAACCAGGTTATCAGCACTGTGGTGGGACAGAGTATTTCCCAGCAAGGCCATTCGCTCTCACACCTTTCTGTCCTAATACTAAGAAGCAAGATAAAAAAACACAAAAGAGAAAAGGATGTGGGAATTAAAATATATCAGACAATTTATAACAAACTCATCTGGGGACATTTATTTACTGTATATAACACACTATAGAAACTATAATAATGTAATATTGAAAGTTACTTAATACAGATATGTTTTTTTCTGTGTTTTTTTTTTTTGTGACCTCTCTTCATCCTGCCCTTTGTGTATTTCAAGTAATTACCATGTTTTGTGTTCCTATCAGGAAACCTTTTACATTAACACTTCAATGTACTTATTCAGTCTGTCTCACAAATGTCTTAGCACTTCTTGCAAAGCATCCCCCGACAGCTATAGACCATTCCTATCAATTGTCCACTCACTCTGCCTTTTAAGTCTTGTGATTATCCTGTCATAAATTATTTTGAAACAATACATTTCACAGTGTAAGTAACTTCAGCTTCTTTTGCTTAGTTTGCTGTTGCACCTGAGAAAGGGACTTGCTGGGCCTTGAAAGCTAGTGTACTAAATCATCTTTGTGCAAGGTGTATGTTG
Source organism: Neoceratodus forsteri (assembly GCA_016271365.2). NCBI lineage: Eukaryota > Metazoa > Chordata > Ceratodontiformes > Ceratodontidae > Neoceratodus > Neoceratodus forsteri. The sequence goes on along the minus strand of CM028131.1, from coordinate 964,553,654 downwards.
ATCCAAAAAAAGGTGTCAAACTATCCAGCGACTCCTGTTTTCCAGTGACCAATACAGCAAAAATCTCTTTTTATTAAAACTTTTATTTACTAATACCCATGTCTCTCTCCTGATCTGTTGTCTATGTCTCTCTCCCCTGATCTGTGGTCTGTAGAATACAGATACCTCTATTTGGGGAAAATTCTTTAAGTTCTAACCCCCACTCCCATCTGATGGTTACTGTAAAATATTCCTTTACCCTTCTTTGCCATTTGTACAATTGTCTGCCATTTCTAGGGTTAAGCATGTGTTGCTCAGTGGCAACACATGTTATCCAGAGCTCCCCATAAGCAGGCAGAGTAATGCTCTACTTAGTGAGATGGGAAGAGAGAGGAAATGGGGGTGAAGTAGAGAGAAAATATAGCTGGACAGAGCAGGAGTCTCCCTCAAGGAGGTCCCCTGATAGGCCCTTGTGGATTCTGTTTCCAAGTTCAAGGAAATTGGAGAAGGGCACTGCATGAGATGACCAGCCGAATGGAATGGGAAGCAGGAGTTTCACCCTTGAGGTGTACTGGGCTCCACCAATTGGATCACTCTCTTTGCCCAAGTAGTCCCAGGAATGTTTACTCGTGGTAAGCGGGGGATGAGGGTGGGGTGCATGGGAGCTTGGTTATCAATGCCAAAGAGCCAGTGTAACATCATGAATCAAGGGGGGTGATAAAACCTAGCAGCAAGTTGAAGTGGCTTTCCCGATTGGTGCCCTGTACCAAGCCCTGTTGATCCACTGGGATCCTTATAATGGATATGCTGTCTTATGTGACGCCATTGTGTCAATGTGAGCAGCTGGTAGCAGGAATGTCAGCATGAGCAGCCGCAATGGGAGTGTGAGGCATGCAGAGATGGACAAGTAAGGTGAAGATGGGCTGCAGGAAAGGCACTTTTATAAATCTGCTTGCTTAATTAAAAGGCCTTAAAAGAACTAAAACAAAAAGAAATGAAAAGATGGAGATGAGATTTAAATGTTTATTTTATAATAATAGGGGTGTGTGTGAGTGGTAGTGGGCTATACAAAATATGTTGTCCCCTGATCCCCCTCCCAGAAATATATCTCTCCACACCTGTTACTGTTGGATGCTCGCTGGCAATGTTTGTTAAGGCACGCAAATTATATTTATATCCCACACTTCATATTTCAACAGTATACAGTATAGTACCACACAATAATTAATTCTGCTTCTTCTTTCTGGGAACCTTCCTCCGACTTTATCCTCTTTTTCTTGCTTGCAGTACTTTGGGGTCCGGACACAGCTGATCCAGCACCCCCCATCCTCACCAGAAACAAGGTACCACTGCCAGGTACCCCCACTTGCTGCCACCACCAGGTACCACCACCATTTGGTACCACTAGCAGGTACCTCCCCTTTACCTGGGTCCGACCTGCACAGGGTCAGTTCCCAGTCCATATCCCCCTAGGTCCAGACACATGATCCAGCCCCCAGTTTCTATCCCCTCCATCCTTTACTTCCATGCCTGAGTTCCTTGGTCCCCAGCCCATGGTGCCTAACTCCCTCCCCCATCTCCTGCCCCCTTTTCCATTTCATTCCACCTTTTTCTTGCCTTTTTTTTCTGGGCAACCTGGTGCCCTCCGCCAGAACTCCTTCCAGCCCCCAGAACCATATACTGCCTTACTGCAGCTCCTGAGCTCTGGACAGGGGCCCCAGGAGCCTGCTTCCTATCCTCAACTTCCTGTGCAGTGCCAGCCAGCAGCAAAACCTCTCTCCTTAGTATAGGGCGGGTGGGTGGGGAATCATTTTTCGAGCAAAGAAAGAGCAACCAGAAAGCAGCAGGCCCTTACAAGCCCCAAATCGCTCCCCTCCTGACCCCTCCTTAACCCCTCCTCCTAAACAATTGGGAAGCTCTCCTTCCCCTGGTCATTTGACCCTTTCTGACATCACAGTCCCTCCCTTTCCTATCCCTCCCCCTTCCCCATTGCTTTTCTGGCAGGAGGACATTAGACAAGATGGCCTGCCTTTATTGGCGAAGCCCTATTGTCCCCTGATCCCCCAGAAATAAATCTCTCCACACCTGTTACTGTTGGATGCTTGCTGGCAATGTTTGTTAAGGCACGCAAATTATATTTATATCCCACACTTCATATTTCAACAGTACACAGTACAGTACAGTACCACACAATAATTCATTCTGCTTCTTCTTTCTGGGAACCCTCCTCCGACTTTATGCTCTTCTTCTTGTTTGCAGTACTTTGGGGTCCGGACACAGCTCATCTGGCACCCCCCATCCTCACCAGAAACAAGGTACCACCACCACGTACCACTACCAGTTAGTACCACTAGCAGGTACCCCCCCCTTTATCTGGGTCCGACCCGCACAGGGTCAGTTCCCAGTCCATACCCCCCTAGGTCTGGACACATGATCCAGCCCCTAGTTTCTATCTCCTCCCTCCTTTACTTTCATGCCTGGTTTCCTTGGTCCCCAGCCCATGCCCCCCCCCCACCTTTTCCTTTATTCCCTTTTCCACTGACTCATCTCCAGCTTGCGAAGATGATGGGGCTCCCCCCTTGTGGGCTAGGAACATAGCACTCTCCCTGCCCTCTCCCCTGCCTTAGCACCCATCCCCTATATATCCAGCAGGCTCCACCAGACCTGCCCCCTCTGTAAATGGGCATCCTCCAACCATAACAATTGTCCTGGGGCAGGGCTTGGACTCCTACACCCTTTTGGCCCTTGCACTGCTGCCCTGGCTGTTCAAGGCCTGCCAGCCCTCACCTGAGCCACACCACCCCTTGGTGCCCCACAGGCCAGCCTGTATGCTGGTTCGTCCCTCTTCCTTCCTCGCATTTGTTGGGATGGAATTGGGTTACCCTATGCCTCTGGTGCCATGCCCCTGCACTCTGTGGCTGAGGCCTGTGCCCACTGCATGCTCTGCCCAGATAGCTGCCACCTTTCCCTGATGAGGGGAGAGCATGCACCCATATCACCTGCTGTCTGCCCTAGGACCTGCGTCCCCCTCATGGCCCATTGGCCTGTCCCCCAGGGCTCTCGTAGCCCTGGTCACCCACTGCCCCCTTTGCTCTGCACTCCAGCCATGGCTTCTCCCAATGCAGCTGCACCCCTGTTGCCGATGCCCGTCCTCCTTACCTGGTCTGGGCAGGGCTCCACCTGCCCTTTTTCACCTACCCTCATTCTCTTAATTCCTGTGGCTGGGCCGCCTGTCCCCCACATACCCCCAATGCGTTGCCTCCCATCCTTAATCTCTTCTGACCTCTATGTCCCTTGTGGCTGTACCATTGCTTTCCTGGCAGGGATTTTCTGCCTTCCCTTGGCTATCCCCCAGTCATTGTATGCCCACTGCTGGGCCCCAAGGGATGCCAGGGCCCTCTGCATTGGACCTTCAACTGCCATCCTGATCTTTGGCCTGACTTCATCCTTTCCCATGCTAATGCTCATTGTTCCCATCCACTCAGCCGCCTGGCTCAGGAACCTCCAGTCCTGTGTCGTGCCGCTACTCTGACCCACGGGCCCCCGTTTTCCTTCCACCACCCAGGGTCCAGTGCGCCTTCATGCCCATCATCTCATGTCCTCTGCCATGCCCCCACAGTATAAATTGCCAATAGTTTTGCCCCAGCCCTAGCTTCCATACCGGCAGCTGCCCTCCTGCCCTGAGAGACTCGCGCTGTCGGGCCCCCAAAATTCCTGCACACATTCACATTGCCCTAGAGGCTTCCCCAATTGACTCCCTGTAAGATCGTTTGACATATTTTGCACTGCACCAAATTCCTCACTTGCTGATGGCCCCCTGCTCCACAAACCTCCTGTTAGCCAGCCTACCTTCCCTGGTGTGCACCCTGTTTGGTCATTGTCTGCCCTTCTGGCTCTTCTCTCTTCCTTCTCAGCTGCCCCCCCGTCTGCCCTCCCCTCTCCCTTCTGAGTCTGCATCGGACAGTCTCGGGTGAACCCACCCTCTGGGGATATGTTGGGTGCTCACCCAGGCATCCTCCCATGCCTCTGGGCCCCCCAGTGGTTTGCCCCCACCCCTTTCTGGACATGAGGGCCCTCTACAGCCTCTGAAACTGCCCGGGACTGACCCAGCCTCAGAGGTCCCTATGCTGCTAGTACCATTGCCGTCAGCCTACTGCCCCATGTTCTGCGCCCTTTTATTGCATTCCTCACTATCCCCTGCCCTTGCTCCCTTCCACTCTCAAGCTCTCTTCCCTGTGATTGGAGGTTCCATGGCCTAGGCAGTAACCTGGCTCATTTCTCCTTACGTGCTGCGACCCCTCCTTCGGGCACCCTTCCCCCTCTCTCTCTTCCTTCCTATAACTGGATCAGAAAACCTTGACCACACTCCTGACACATGCCAACAGGCTTATTACAATGAGCCACAGACAAATTCTCCAGGTTGCTTGCAAAGCATGGTGGAAGCTCCCTACCCCCTTATGCCACCCCCTCTGCCTGTGTTCTCCTGCAAACTTCCCCCAGGTCCTGCAACTATTGCCGTTGTGACGGCAGCTTCCTGGTAGCCCTGTGGAGGCTCTACCTATGCCCTAGACCAGGCTTCCCTTCTCCTGGCAAGGGAGACTTGAGTTGAACCTCCCCCTGCTCTTTCAGTCCTTGTCATCAGATCGCTTATGTCTAAAAATCCGCTCCCCCCATCCTGACAAGTCATTCTCTGGCCTGATAGGCCTTCACCCCTCCACTGTGCTTCTCACCTGCCAGCCTCCACCAGGACCCCTAGATTTATAACCAGTGTGGGGGGATCCAAGTACCCTGCAGGAATTCTTCCCCGTGCTCTAAATTTCCACTTCCCCAGGCCACCGTAACCCTCAATTACCCCCCCTTTTGCCTGTCCCCCAGGTATATAAGGCAGTATGGTTGCACCCAGCCCATTACCCCCTATGGTTTCTTCCCATCCTATTATGACCCTTCTATCCTCACCATGAGGTACCTTCATCCCCTTTCAGCTTTTCTCATGCATCCTGCATGCATACCCCCCTTTGGTATGATGCCACCATGTTGCTTATCCTCGTGAGAATAATGTATTTTGTGTGCAGCCTACCAGATACCCTGAACCTGCACCCTTGCCGTCTCCACGACTGCTGCAAGGCTCCAGATGTCTTGCTGTGCTTCAGTTTGGGGCCTGCACCACCCTAGCTGAATTAACCTAAATGAAGCTATTATGCCTCTCCCCCTGGCCTATGCCGAAGTGTGGCCATGTCCCGGTTTGGAGAAACTGCTCCTCTGGCCCTGCTACACCTCTCCTCCCCTGAGAGAGGGTATCAACCACTGCAGCAATGGCAGGGAAACAACTGATCTAAACCTTGGCGCCAGGATCAGTCCACCTTCACAAAACCTCAATGTGTCATCAACAAACGTTGGATGACTGACAGTCTAACGCGGTCCTTTGAACAGACCAACTACCATTGAGCCCGAAATGAAACCTGAGGTATTCCCACAGACAGCTCTAACCACTGAGGTTCCCCCTCCCTAAACTCCTAATTTTAACCTTTTGTGTTCGCTTATTTGGGTGACTCCCACCAAGACACAGCATCCATAGCCAGACCCAGATTCAAGTAGGAGTGTATGGATGGCAAGATCAAAGGCCTTTTCAAGCTAATGTAAATTGCTCAACCCTACCACCATTGCCCAAAGCCTCATCAAGAAGACTGGTGTATATCACCAGACTGGATAGTACTATATAATTTCCTAGTCTTGTATCTGTTGGATGCATTGGATGTCGTAATTATCTAGGTGGTAGATATTTTGGTCACTTAACACTTTGCAAGCCCTTTGGGTGTTTGAATATTCATTATGCAAGTAGTTCCCTTGCCCAACAAAAATCTTTGAAATAAAACATAGGCCCTATCCAGTCCTTGTGGCCTTCCCGTTTTTGTGTTAAACTTAGCAGAAAATTCCCCAGGGACTATATTTATTCAGTTCTGCTGAAAGTATCCACAACAAGATCCATACCCTTATCCAGTCTTCCTGGTGGGGTATAGCTGGTCATAAGCACCCACCAGACAAGATTCTTGAGGCCATTGCCACCTAAACAGTTTATATAGCCAAAACCTTCCCATTCACTCGACTTCCCTTTTATTCAAATTTCAAGATGTTTACAATGTCCCTGCAGCCAATTGCATGCCCTGCCACTCGTTCCTCATCTGTACTCTAAGCAGAATAAACTTTTTTTTTTTTTACCAAGAAAAGGCCCTGCTTCTTACTGTCTCACTCCGGCTCATTGCCCAGCCTGCTTCTTCCTCCCACTGGGTCCCGGTCCTCTGTTGACCCTTCTTGTATGGTGAGTGGACCTACCGGCAAAAATGCGGTCCCTCTCCACAGATCCAACCTGCTTGGCAAGCACCAGCCAGTAACTAGACAGCCAGCCCCTTGTCCGTGCAGCACATCAAATCAAACAGGCCCACCACCCATGTGGCCCAACCTCCCCCATCGTCTGCTCCAGCCCTATTCAAAATGGCAGACCAAACCAAACAATGGTGACTTCCCACGTGGTGACCAGTGCACCACTTCCTTCCTCAATTGCTCCATCCCTGAGACTGGCAGGCCCCAGGAGACTTTGGCCAGCATTTTCCACTCTTTCCTTTTTTTTTTTATTACAAATATCCATGGTGATGTGTGCGGCCCAAGGTTCCATGAGGCACCCAGGCCGTAACCTAGCCCCCAGACCACATGGAGCACGCCACCCAGTATAAAAGAGACTGTCACCTCATCTGCACCTACCTTCTTTTTCCTGGGCCTCCAGTGACCCTTCCTGAAAGGTGAATGGCTTACCGGCGCCACATGGTCCCTCCCCACAGGCCCAACACACCTGGAAACCCCCAGGCCAACTAACAGTCTGCTAGCCCCTTGACCAAGCTGCATGTCCCAACAACTGGCCCCCTACCCCGTGGCCCATCTTCCCCGATCGCCTGCTCCGGCCCTCCTTGAAAAAACCTGCCAGACAAAATCCATCAATGCCTTCCATGGTGGTGACCGAGCACTGTTTCCATCCTTAATTGCCCCATTCCAGAGACTAGCAGGCCCCTGGAGGCCTTGGCCAGAGTTTACATGCTTTTTTTATTACGTATCTCTGCCAGGCTCCACTAGGTGCCCAGGCCGTAGCCTGACCCACAGTCCACGTGGCGCATGATGACCAGGTTAACCGTGACTGTCACTTCATCCCCACCTACCTTCCCACTCCTGCCAGTACCTCTGCAGTGATTCATGCGGCCCCAGGCTCCACTAGGCACCCAGGCTGCAGCTTGTCCCCCCTGTCCACATGGCGCACACCACCCAGGGCTGCCCCAGTGGCCGCGGCCAACAATAGCACTAGTCCATAAACAACCCACTCACCAAGGTGCTTCAGATAACCCCCAAAATCCCCATGCACCCTCTGGCAGAGGGCACCACTGTATCCACGTGGCGCCCACCACCGGGGATCACCCCTAACAGCCATGGCCAACTGGCACCAGTCCACAAGGACCCGTCTGCTGGGCGCCTACAACCAACCCAACAACTGCAAACACGCCCACCCATAGGGGACACCTCCAGCGCTACTCGACAATGTCTTTCACCGGTCCATCCCGGTATGTGCAGAAAACAAATTGCAGCAATGTACTGCAAACCCTTTTGTGTATAAGCTTAAACACTCTGTGTCTTCTCCTGCACATTGAGCAATTCTAGACTTCACTCTTCTAGACATTTTAAATTATGCTGAGCTCACCAGCTTAACTGAGCGTCAGCCTCCAATATCTTCTGCAGCAAGCTTACCCTCTACGTTGCGTTTGCTGAACCAACCTACGTTATCAAATTGCTGTTACAGGTGCTCTTCCCTTCTTACCCCTAGCCTTGTGTAATGCCTATAAATCCAATACTTCTCAGTCCTGTCTCACAGTGATTCTCTTTCATTACAGAGCTAAAAAGCACCATCATTCCTGATATAATCACAAACAAACAAATATGCCTTTCGGTTCAATTTAAGACTGGAAGCACCCTTATTTCCCAACAGTACTATTACCATCTGGCATATATATATATATATATATATATATATATATATACATACATACAGTATATATATGGAATATGCGTGGGGTGCCTGTGGGATAACCAAGTTATTTGTACATTATCCTGTGACCTTGAGTAACCTCACGAGTGGCGAAGCCATGAGTGAGGTTTATGAGAGGTCACAGGCTACTGTACAAATACTTGGTTATCCCACAGGTGTCCCACGTATATTTAATTTTTGCAACAGGATTTTTTGGGTTCAGTTTTGTTATATATTTTTTTCTTAAGTTTCTGTCCATGTTTTTTTCTCTGTGCCTGGTTGCTGTGTTTTGCTTGCAGGGTTGCTGTGCTGAGAGAGGAAAAAATAGTTTTTTTTTAGTTGAGTGTTTTCATTTAAAATGTGCTCCCAGTTTTTTTTTGGGGGGGGGTGGGGATTTGGTTAGAGTGTGCATTTTGTGAGGCTTTGGGACTGTGATAGCTTTGCCTGTAAAGAGCACTGTGAGAAGGTGAAAGTGAAACTGGGAGGCAGTACTGCTGAGCAGGCAGCACAGGTGGTGGTGGTTAGTGATGCAGTCATTGTGTAGATAAATGGGGGATGATGTAATCACTATGTGGATAACTTCAAGTTATCCACATAGTGATTACATCACCACCATTTATCCACACAGTGACTCAGCTAACTGAAGTTATGTGTCAGTTTTATCCTGACACCTGTTATATATATATATATATATATATATATATATATACACCTTTCTGACCTCCATTCACCAGGTAGGCCCTCTGGCAAAGGCCAAGGGTCCCTGAGCAGTGCCTACATACTGAAACTGCCAGCAGAAGTGCTGAGAATCATTTTCCCAGGAAAAGAGGGCGACCAGAAAGCAGCAGGCCCTTACATAGCCCAAAATGGCCCCTCCCTGCCCCCCTCCTTAACCCCTCCCCCAACCTCTCCTTCCCCTGGTCAATTGACCCTTTCTGACATCACAGTCCCTCTCCTTTCCTATCCCTCCCCTTCCCCATTTGCTTTTCTGGAAGGGGGACATTAGGACAAGATGGCCTGCCTTTTATTGGCAAGCCCTTTTATTTTGATATGTTTATAGCTTATGACAAGTATGTGGGGTGTTTTTAAAAACTATATAAAGATGGCTGCCAGAAAACACTTTCACTGAGACACTGATATTGAAGTACAATGTGCTCTGGTTGCCAGAAGAAGTGAAAAAACAGTGTGGCTTATATTGAGGAACCACACTGCTACAGAATTGTCTCAGTCAATCAAGATACAGGAGGCTTCATAATCATTTTGTAAACTGAAGAATTAATAGCACAGACGGCGATGTATACAACAGCAGTGGAGATAGAAATGAGATCACAAGTGATATCTCTGCATCTAACCTTAAAATACCATGTTGTTAGTGTTGTCATAATTGATATCTTGAGGGCTAGGTGCATTACAATTGAATAATGAACCAATCAGAAAACAGCCTTTGCAATGCTGATGTCATCACAACAGCACTGTACAGCAGTGAATGCAGTGGCTGAAATCAAAGAGAAACAGTTAAACCTTCAAACAGACAACAGATTTAAAACTATAACTAGTAAACAAATGCATTGAATCTAATAAGCCATGGCTTGACTCAAAATATACAGTTAATCTTCACTTGTCAGGGGCAGGACTTTTATAACTCCGTTGTGGCTTCATCATATTGCATATTGTGAGTTCAGCCATTGCATATTCTATATACGATATGTAGCAGATCAGTAATAATGAAAGATTGAGCAGATCTGGGGAAAATGAGTAAGCAGTTTAGGCTGTATCCAAAAAATCCATGGCATGCAAAACACTTAGATGATAAGAAAGTGTGTGCTTAGACTTTTGTTGAAATAACATATGTGGCATAAGTGAACAAACTCTGGTCAGAGTTGATACGGCTGCAGCTGAGCTCACAGAACTCATTGTGGAACACGGCAGTCCACCGTGTCCAAGATAGCCACTAGAGCTCAGTGTGCATATGCGATGTCACTGCAACTGTGGAAGTGAAGTTGCACATGCACGACAACTTGCACATGCACATTGAGCTCTGGTGGCCATCTTGGACATGGTGGACTGCGTCAAGTTCCACCATGAGTTCAGCTAGCTCAATGGGTGATGACAGAAAAAGTAGTGTGCCCATGGGGAAGGGGATGAGTGCACTGATTTGGAGTTGTGGAAGGAACTAATGTCACTCCAAATTTGTGCTTCAGTGTCCCCTTTTCCAACTACAGCAAGACGGCTGTAGGCTCCATCCACTGCAGCCATAAAAAATGTACCAAACACCATATAGCAAGAGAGCCTAGAATGGCCAGACCACTACCCCATGGGTAGAAACTAGAAACTAGCCTGCCCATGTTTGCTTTACTGCCTTGTGGATGCCAATCTTTTAACTTATATAACATAGTATTTTTCATCTAAATATTCTTTTTTTGGGGGTGGGGGGGATTCCCCTACCTTTCCCGATTAATTGGACCTTTCTTATGATGGGGGTCTGAAGGAGGATTAAGTGGCCATTTGGTTTTCTGCACTTGAGTTGTTCATTGCTGTGTGTCTTCCATGTGCATTGAATTATTAGGTGTATTTACACACACTGGGTTTTGGAACCCTTAGACCAACTGTGTGTTGAGTACACTGTTGTAGTCCTTTCCATTATGTCCACACACAGGAGCTGTGAAGCAGTGCAGAAGCAGTGGAAGTGCTGCAAGCAGCTGGCTCCCTCTCCCCCTTGTGTTTTATTCATGTCCCTCTGTTGGTTTCCAACACTGCAAGTGAATTCACTTCAGATGGTGTGGACCATTTACACAGGGACTTTAAACACCTGTACCATTTCAGTTTCCTACCACAGCAGAGTCTCACAGGAGCTGAAATGGATCGGCTTACAATGCTCCCAAATGTGTTTACACTTATCCTCTGGCAGCGGATCAGCTACTCTGTACCACTCACATTGGTGCAGGATGCTCATTGTAAACAGGCTTAATGAACAGTCCAGAGTAGAGGGTGTGTTTTAAAATGTGCCATGTCTAATCTGAAATTCTGGAGGCAGTATAGCATAGTGGTTAAGAGAAATGAACTACAAACCTGAAGTGCTGGGTTCAAATCCCACAGCCACCACTTGCATACTGAGTAACCATGAGTAAGTCACTTAAAGGGGACAGGAATTGATCACTTATGTGCAGCTGTTTGAAATGTCTCTATTTTCATAAATTATATTCATACCTCTAAAGGGTCTCTATTTAACTGTGCCTGAATAAAAGCTGAAGCTGTCAGTTGTGTTCTGTATCATTTTCTTTGTATGGACAACATTCTGTACAGTTCCTTTCATGGAAGCAAGCATTTGGAGTTTTGACTATGTCAATTCATGGTTCAGAAATGTGAGCATGAATTTATCAGTACAGTGCCCACGGTTCTGAAACCATGAAGTGACATAGTCAAAACTCCAAATGATTGGTTCCATAAAAGGAGCTGCACAGAATGTTGTCCATACAAAGAAAACAGTACAAACACAACTGATAGCGTCAGCTTTTATTCAGGGACAGTTAAATAGGGATCCTTTAGAGGTATGAATATAGTTTATGAAAATAGAGACATTATAAGCAGCTACACATAAGTAATCAGTTCCTGTCCCCTTTAACCATAAAAATGCACCAAGCACCATATAGCATGAGAGCCTAGAATGGCCAGACCACTGTCCCATGGATAGAAACTATAGAGACTACCCTGCCCATGTTTCATCTAAATATTCATTTGAGGGGGGGTCCCCTAGCTTTCCTGATTAATTGAACCTTCTTGTGATGGGGGTCTGAAGGAGGGTTAAATGGCCATTTGGTTCTCTGCACTTGAGTTGTTTATTGCTGTGTGTCTTCCATGTGCATTTAATTATTAGATGCATTTACACATGTTTTGGAACCCTTAGAGCAACTGTATGTAGAGTGCACTGTTTTAGCCCTTTCCAGTGCGTCCACACACAGGAGCTGTAAAAAAGTGTTAAAGCAGTGGAAGTGTTGCAAGCAGGTGGCTCCCCCTTCCCCTTGTGTTTTATTCATGTCCCTCTGTTGGTTTCCAGCACTGCAAGTGAATTTACTTCAGATGGTGTGGACCATTTACACAGGGACTTAAAACACCTGCACCATTTCAGTTTCCCTCCACAGCAGAGTCTCACAGGAGCTGAAATGGATCGGCTTACAATGCTCCCAAATGTAGGCTTGTTTACACAGGAGCTTGCTACAGTGCTGCCCATCAAGTTGTTCAGTCTGCTGGTTTAGAAACAGTGACCGATCACCATTCAGATGGCCCTGTTGTGCACTGATGTTGAAGGTGCACATTCAAGTTCCAACGATGTCACTCTGGTTTCGGGTTGCAGTCTGGGTAATTGAGTGGGAGAATGGTTCAGTGGTTGCCAGCAGGTTACACAGCCAGTGACACCTGCTAAATAACCACGCTATCCCAGAAAAACAGGGATCATGCTCACAACATGCTGCAGAAAATGGAAAAAATGAAAGCATTCAGACTGGACCAGGTGCAGTACACCAGCAGAACTGGCTCAGATTTTGCTTTGTGAACGAGCCTTGTGTTTACATTTATCCTCTGGCAGCCGATCAGCTACTCTGCACCACTCACATTGATGCAGAATGCTCATTGTAAACAGGCCTAATGACAGCCCAGAGTAAAGGGTGTGTTTTTAAATGTACCATGTCTAGTATGAAATTCTGGAGGCAGTACAGCATACAGTAGTGGTTAAGAGCAATGAGCTACAAACCTGATGTGCTGGATTCAAATCCCACAGCCATCACTTGCATACTGAGTAACCATGAATAAGTCACTTAACTTCCATATGCTCCCAGGATGTACCTGGAAACAAGCCATAGCTTAATGCATATTTACTGGCCACAAACTGTAAAAAAATAATTACTTTTCCATATAGATTTTTATCCTTTTGCTCCATTGCAGGTTGATCAGCTGTGTCAGTCCTGTCCCAGTGCACTGCAGCTGCCATCCTCCTCCCAAGACCGAGTTGGCTGCCTGAGCTAACAGAGAGGCCTTCATGAAGCCCAACCTCCATTTTCCTCAATTTTCTTCCCGGGGCATGGTGAATGTGCAATGTGTGCACAAGTACACTCTCTACCTCCTGAGAGGCGCTCTAAGCATACTGAGCATTGGCCCTTCCCCTAGTTAAGGAACTGCATACTACCACCTGGCTACCCAGGTGGTGAGTCAGCAGTGAGTCACAGGAACCCCCTCCCCAAGGAAAGAGAGCTGTTCTGGGATGTTCAATCTTCCCTCTCCTGGCCAGACCCCGAGCGACCCACAGCCATTCCCGAACCTGGGTCACCAGCGTGGTGGCAGGGAGGCATGGATAACTCAACCCACTGCACCACTGGGCTGGCATAAAAATATAGTGTTTGAATTGGTTGGCCTCATAAAGGCAAAATATTACAGTAAGAGTCCATTGGTGCTGCAGGGCTAGGTGGCGCAGCACAAAAAGAAGGAACTTTAGCTGGGAACTGTTCATTGTGGTTTGGAGTGAGGGGGCTCAGAAACCCAGAGATAGGTGAAAATCCCTATATAGGGTAAGGTAATAGGTAGGGAAAAGGTGAAGCACTCTATACAGGGCTAAAAGTACACTAGAGATCAAGAAGATACAAAAGCCTAGGGGTCTTTGAAAAACCCTATATAGAGTAGGGTTACAAAAGGAATTTAAAAGGGTGAATTAACAGTGGGAGCAGATAAGGTAGAATGAGGGGAGTGGAGCAGTGCAGTTGTTGTGGGGCGGTGATCATCATGGAGACTTTCTGGAGGCTGCATTGCTGCCCTATCTGCTTGCATCTCACTGGGCTGAAGGAGGAGTGGCCAGACTCAAGACCAAGTTGGCTTGGGTTTGGAGGACGTTCTCTTCCACCCAGGGACCACATAGTCCACCACTGCTACCTCAGAGGTTGCCCAGCAGGAGGAACAGCTGGACAACAGTGGGCTCAGGTAGGGTTAGGGTGGTGGAGTTTAGGCACATCCCACAACCAGTTCCACTACAAAACTACTATGCCATCCTGGTGGAGCAGGAATGTCCCACTGAGGTACCCATAGTAGTGACTGGGGTGGATGTGGGGGTCCTCCACAGTGGAGACCCCAAGGAGGTGACAGTGGACCCCTGAGGCAGAAGAAGTGAATCCTGGTAGGGGGGCTCCATAGTAAGGGGGATAGAGTAGGGAGTAGGTAGTAGGTAGAGATGAGAAGAAGGAGGTTCAGTGCCTCACCGGCGCCATGGCACACATGGATGGAAAGAGGATCCAAGGGATCACTGGGGCATCAGGAAGGGAGAGAGAGTCAGATGTCTTTGTCCATCTGGGGACAAATTACCTGGCTAGGGAGGAGCCAGCCATAGTGCAAAAGAATTCAGGGAGTTGGGGAGGGGTCTTAGGCAAGTAGCATGATCTGTGACCTTCTTAGATGTGCTACCTGTCATGAGGGGACTGACAGAATTCTCCACACCAGGAACTTCAATGCATGGTTGAAGAAATGGTGCAGAGAGGTGGGTTTCGGGTTCACTGGGGACTGGGGCTCCACCTGGAGGGATATGGGCCTGTGCAGGGGTGACAGCCTGCATACATTTAGGAGGAGCCTGACATTGGCAGGCATTTAAACTAGTCAAGGTGGAGGCAGAATGAGGCACTGGGATATAAACTGCCCCCCCATAAGCTCAAGAGGTCAACTACGGGAAGCCGAAGGGAGAAAAACCACACCCTCCAAAAAAAATAATGAAATACAGGGGCTAGAAGAAAAAAAATGAAGCTAAGATAATGAGTGAGCAAAACAAGGGAAGGCAAATGGAAAAAAGGAGAGTGGTTAGCAGCACATTCTGGAAAGCCATGTGTGTGAATGCTTATAGCCTGGGCAACAAGACTGTAGACCTAGAGGCCATCATGGTGGAAGCAGACCTGGATTTGGTTGCCATTACAGAGACCTGATGCAGTGAAAACCAGGAGTGGGATATGGCTATACCAGGATATGTTCTGTTCAGAAGGGACAGGGTAGTAGAAAAAGGAGAGGAGTAGCTCTTTGTATAATGGACAACATAAAGGTACTGTGGGTTACCCTAGAGAAAAGGAAAGGGTGTGTTATTCACACATAAGTGATCTACAGACCTCCAGCTCAAGGGGAACAAGTGGATGGGAAAATGATGGAAGCAATTAATAGGATGGCTTGCAAAGGAGAGGTGATACTAGTAGGGGACTTCAATCTTCTGGATGTGGATTGGAGCCTCCCAGCAGTGGCAATAGCCAGAAGTAGGGACATCCTGGACTTGCTGCAGAGGGCGTTCCTCAGGCAACTTATAATGGAATGGAACCCACTCATGAGGGGGTGTTGCTGGACTTGGTATTGACTAATGGGGAGAGTATTGCTAATGTCACAGTGGGTGACCATCTTGGGACCAGTGACCATCATACAGTGTGGTTTAATATGAGAACAGGGTTAAAATTGAACTGCATGAGGATGAGGATCATGGACCTCAGGAGGGCAGATTTTAAGAAAATGGGAGAATGCCTCAGAGACGCCCTGGCATGGATAGGGAACTAAGGGGAGTCGAGGACCAGTGGGCAAAAATAAGTTAGGGCATTGAAAAAGCTACCAATCTCTGTGTCAGGCAAGTTAGCAAGGAAAAGAGGAAAGATAAACCACTATGGTTCTCTAGTGAGGTAGCAGAAAAAGTAAGAACAAAAAAACTGGCTTTTAGAAAGTTTAAAAAAAACACAGAAAGAGGAGAATAAGGAGACTTATCAGGAGAAACAAAAGGAAGCAGGGAAGGCAATTAGGAGCGCAAAAGCGCAAACAGCAGAGCATATTGCCAAATCAGTAAAAAATTGGGGACAAGACATTTTTTAGATACATAAGTGAAAAGAGAAAGACCAAGGGAGGCCGAAAGCAAGGCTGAAAGTGGGAGGAGGGATTTGTGTGGAAGGGGACCACCAAAAAGCGGGCATATTGAACAAATATTTCTATTCAGTATTTACAGAGGAGAGGTAGGCAGCGGGCCAATAATAAAACAAAAAGGGCATTAAGGGAAGGGAGGTGGACACTAGCCCTTTGCAGTGGAAGCGTCCTAAGGAATTGTTACATTTAAAGGTAGACAAGGCAATGGGACCAGAGGGTGCACCCAGGTTACTGAGGAGCTCAAGGAAGAGTTGGCTGCACCTCTGACAGCCTTGTTCAACCTGTCACTAGAAATGGGAGAGATCCTGGGAGACTGGAGGAGGGCTGATGTAGTTCCACTTCACAAAAATGGAAACAGGAGGCTGGAAATTACAGGCCTGTCAGCCTGATTACAGTAGTGGGCAGAGTAATGGAAGCACTACTGAAGGAAAGGATTGGGAATACTTTGTTCCAATGGTCTTCACGATCTGAGGCAGCATGGATTTACAAGGGAGGTCTTGCCAGACAAATCTGATCGAGATCTTTGACTGGGTAATCAAGAAGTGGATCAGGTGGAGCGGTTGATGTAGCCTACCTGCACTTCAGTAAGGCCTTCGACATCGATCCACATTTTCTTTTCTTTTTTATTTAGTCTTTGGTAACTGGGTAGGCCCACTAGGCACAAGTGCCTGTTTTCAGGGGTGACCTGGGAGCACTGAGCAGTTAAGTGACTTGCTCAGAGTCACACAGTATGCAAGTGGAGATTGTGAGAATCAAACCCAGGTCTGGTCTGCTGGATGTACCAAGCCCATTCACAGCTCATTACTCTAACCTCTAGGCTATACTGCCAGTCTAGAAGACTGATGAGCAAACTGAGAAGCCTGGGAGTGGGTCCTAAAGTAGTAAGATGGTTAGAGAGCTGGCTCAAAATAGGAATCAGAGGGCGGTGGTTAATGGTGTCCACTCTGAGAGGGCAAAGTGGCCAGTGGAGTGCTACAAGATACAGTAGTAGGCCCAGTCCTCATCAATGTGCTTATAAGTGACATTACAGAAGGACTGGAAGGGAAGGTATGCCTGTTCATGGATGACACAAAAGTCTGCAACAGAGTAGACACATCGGGGGATGTGTGGAAAAATGAGACAAGATCTAAAAAATCTGGATAAATTGGTCACAAGTTTGGCAGCTGGGCTTCAATGAATAAAGTGCAAAATCATGCATTTGAGGCACAGAAACCTGGGGGCAACATTCAAGGAGGAGGAGTACTAGTAGTCACAAAACAGGAAAGGCACCTGGGGGGGGTAATAATTTCAGATGACCTGAAGGTAGCTAAACAGTGTGACAAGGCAGCGGGAGAGGCTAGCAGAGTGCTCGGATGCATTGGCAGGGGTATCACAGCAGAAAGAGGGAGGTAATAAGACCCCTGTATAAATCACGTGTGAGACCCCACCTCGAGTACTGTGTCAAGTTCTGAAGCCCCCACCTCTGAAAGAACATAGACAGGGCATAGGCAGTACAAAGGAGGGCAACCAAAATGGTGCAGGATCTGTACCAACCTATGAAGAGAGAGGCTTATGAATAAATATGTACTCCCTAGAAGAAAGAGAGGGAAAGGAGGGATGTGATAGAAAACATTCCAATACCTCACATGAATAAACAAGATACAGGAAGTGAGCAATTTCCAGAGAAAAAGATGCTCGAGGACAAGGGGTCACACTATGAAGCTGGAGGGCAGGAGGCTAAGTGGAAATGCGAGGAAGTACTTCTTCACGGAAAGGGTGGTGGATGCTTGGAAAAGTCTCCCAGCAGAGGTGATGGGGGCTGAAATGGTTATAGGATTCATGAAAGTATGAGATAGACACAAGGGGATCTTAGAAGTAAGGTGGGGTGGTGCAAACTGGAGATGAAGTAGGGTCTGCTGTGGCACTGTAGGTACAGAAAATAGGGCAGACTGGGTGAAGCGGTCCTTATCTGCCGACAGATTCTATGCTTCTGTGTTTAGCTCTGGGGTCACTTTGGTCTTCTGAGTATATTGCATCTACACGGTGCTGATTTTACAAATGAGGGTGCCATCTTTTTTCTTTGCTACCCTACAGTATACGTTTTTACATTTATTTATTGTTTATTGGGCAGGTGGCCTGAGACAATGTCCCATTTATTTGTGAAAGCCTCCTTGCATGAGAGGTGCGGTGTATTTCTCCTGACTGCTGGTGCTTCAGCGTGTATTACTAGACACTGTGTGTGTCTGTTTAGCAGTGCAGTCTAGTAGTGAGCAGAGGATGACAGGGACTGTAGTCCATGCTCAGATAGAAGGTCTACTGACACGGACTCCACCACCGGTTGGCAGCTACATATTGAAAAGACAGAGTTTGCTGGAGCTAAATCCAGGGCTGCTAAGCCCAACAAGGGAATTTTAAGCACATTGGTGCTAAGTATTTTAAAGGGACATTTCGGAAGCAGAGTAAGCGGTCCATGGCCTTACTTTCACATTCTGCAGGTCAGAAATCTCACCCTGGTGCAAGCACAAGCGGATACGAGCGCGTGGTCTCCCCACACAAAGACACGCCCAGCACATTTGCGTGTGACTGCAGGTGTCTGCAGAGGAAGCAGATCTATAAGGTACCAATATTTGACAAACTAGTTCAATTGCCTAGGGTAGGTTGTGAAAAATACAAACCACAGCAGTAGAATTTAAGGATGGTACTCTGTGGGCTAAATGCAATAGCTGTGGGAATGTATCTATTGAACTGGGTGACAGAACCAAGTGCATATATCTGCAAACAATGTAAAGAAATAAAAGAACTGAAGTCTAAAATCTGTGGTCTTGAACTACAGATTGTTGGTTTAACAATTAGTAGATGTTGATATTATGGGGCACAGAGTGAGATATCACAAGGCGATAACAGATGTGAACAAGTAAACAAACGATAAGAGAGAATAAGGAAGAAGATGATTGGTGTCAAGAGTACAATATTCCTACCCATAAAAAGAAAAGGAAAGAAAGAAGGAAAGGGCATATCAATTGAATTAAACAATAGATTTGCACCACTCATGTCTCTAATGAACAAAATCGAAGAGCAGGCAGATGATCTGATACAACTGGCCTCTAAGGTAAAACAAGGCCCTGAAGAAAATCCTATAAGTATAATGAATGGTACTAAGGATCAGGTTGGACAATGTCACAATGCCCAAGGGCACCCACATAACCAACTGATTATATTTCCCCGTGTAGTGCCTGATCAGGGAATGCCAATAAGCTCAGGGCCTAGTAATAAAATAGTAGGGCCTAGTAACACATTACAAGAAGCCCAAGATAATCAGGAACTGACTACCCCTATACTAACTGAACAGGGAGTTATAATGACTGCAAATACTAATGACCAGGCTGAGAATATGAATACCAGGCAAGGGGAATATCTCAATCAAATAATACCCCCACCCTCACTACTTGACCAGAGTAATTTAATAAATGATGCAGAAATACAAGAAACGGCCAACAGGCAAATATATATCCTGGAAGATTCCATGATAAAATATATAGATTATTATACAACTAAAGGCGATAAAGAGAATTAGCCAATTGTAGCTTTTCTGGAGCCACTATCAAAGATATAGGATATATGCTACCCAATAGTTTAAAACCTGCAGGATCAAACCCTTAGTGGTGTTGCACACTGGCACTAATAACACCAAAAGACAGTCTGTGGATGAAGATTTTGCTACCACGCTTTACTTCAGGAAAGTGAGACCTTTCACCACACCCTCAGCATAAGCCTTACTATTTGAAGGAATGGTGGAGCTGTGGCCTAACCCTACAGGAGTCAACTCTGAGCTATGCTAAAGCTTTCAGTTTGCTTTGTTTTAGGCTAGCCTCTAAGCATTTCATTTGAGCCCTTATTCGATTTTTTACCTCAGGGTGTGTGCACTAGGACTCTACTAGCAACGTTGTTGTCATGGGGGGTGTCTACCGTACTCTTCCCTATTTACTCATGTTCGAAAGGAGGAGGTAGTCTGGCTCAGGCTTTTCTAACAAGGCTACTATGGTGATATTTTATAAAGGCTTGCTTCATATCATTTGTGGATCCAGACAGGAGTAGCACTGACTCACAGCTAAACTCTTAGGGGTCTCCATCTTACCCGTCCTTTGGGGATGGTGACTCTGTTGGCCCAGTGGGTCAGCTGGTGGATTGGTGCCACTGTCTGTGCTTACAGTTAAGGGGCCTCACCTATGTTCTTAGTCCTAGTCTGCCTGGCTGGGGGTGGGGTAGGTGTCAGTGATCAGTTCCCCAGGTTTGGGGATTGTCTCCACATTGGTGGCCTATGTCTCTATCTATTACTATAGCCCCATTTCCTGACCATATTCTGGATGGCTAAGGGGAGGGACTGTGTTTTATATGGCTGATGGCTGTAGACTGTTGTTTGGGTCTCAGCCCAGATTGGGATTCCAAGTTGGAGAGAGGGGGCTTATTTTTTTCTATGGGGCAATAGTTTGTCTGGCATCCTTGGCCCTGGGGGGTTGGTACACAGGAGCACCTCACAGCATTTTATAGCAGCTGCTGGTTCATGAGGCTGGTATGCGGCTTGTTATAAGAAAAACAGTAGCTGTATCTGCTCTCTAGCCATGGCATTCCTTGATTAATATGCCCAACTCCATTAGGGAGAAGAGGATACAGTTTCTACCGATACCTAGAGCAAGTGGTGGGACTGAGCCCACTCAGTAACTGGAGGCACATTAGTTGTCCTCCATTGTACCTCAGGTACACTCACCTTGGAAGTAGATGGTCTGTAAGCTTTTGAGGTGTGTATTCATGCAGCTAGGTATTTTTTTTTTATTTCAGTGTTATGTTACCAGTTGGTTATGGTTGTTTCTTTTATTTTTGTTGGAGTTTAGCTTAAATCGCTGAGTTGAAATATGGTGTCTGGAGGGGATTGCCATGTCCTGAATTATGATATCACTTTTTTCTGTGCTCATTTATTATGGAATCACTTAGAATAATCTCCTATGATATTAAGAGCTGTAACTCACTAGTTAAGAGAACACAAATTTTGGCAGAATTAAAACATATGAATTCTGATGTTTCTTTTGCAGGAAACGCACTTGTCTCCAGCAAAGCATTTGAACTGAGGAGGAGTTGGGTGGGGAAGTGATGGCAGCCTCCACCCATCAGGGAAAAAACAGGTGTAGCCATTTTAATTAAAAGGGATATCTGATTAAGATTACATCAACAGAAACTGATTTGGAGAGAAGCATGGTAATTGCTACAGGTCAATTACAAGGGTATCTTCATTTGGTGACTGTATACATTCCCAATGATACAGCAAGTGGTTTCTTTAAAAGGGTTTGTAGCAGGAAGCCACATTACAGGGTGGCCAAATCATAGTAGGAGGGATTTCAGTTGTATGCTGGTGCCTAGAGAGCCGTTCCTTAGGCCAGACAGGCACAAATAAAGCAACAGCCCAGACACTTAAAGCATTGTTGGAAGAACTGAATATGATTGATGTGTGGAGGCAGCTGCACAGGGAAAAGAGACTATACTTTCTCTTCAGCCCCTAATAATGCTCAGTCCAGAACTGACCTCTTTTTTTTACTTAGAAAGCTTTACTGCATAATATAGAATCTGCAGAAATTCACAATATTGTACAATCAGACCATGCTTCTGTCTCCCTGCAGCTTTGCCTAGGTCCCGGGGACAAAAACATCTCTTTGGAGGTTTAATTCATCTTTATTAAATGACCGCAGTTTAAAGACTAAGATGTCACAAAGTATAAAGCAAGTATTTGATTTGAATCAAAGTACAGAGCTGTCTGCCGGCCTGGTGTGGGATATGGTCAAAGTGGCAATTAGTGGGGAGGTTATCAGTTATGCCGCTGCTAAAAAGAAAATTGGTGAGAAACTCGAGCAGATCTTAATATATCACATTGCTGAGCTTGAGAGGTGGCATAAATAAATCCCGGGAAAGTGTGGTTGCTTAAGGAATTGATGGGAGCACAACAAAGGCTGAAAGAGCCTACAGAGCAGAAGGTGGAGGGGTACTTTTTTTTTTTTTTTTTTTTAGTCCTTGGTAACTGGATAAGGCCAACAAGTGCCTGTTTTCAGGGGCGACCTGGGAGCACTGGGCAGTTAAGTGACTTGCTCAGAGTCACACAGTATGCAAGTGGAGGTTGTGAGAATCAAACTCAGGTCTGGTCTGCGGAATGTATCGAGCCCATTCACACCTCGTTCCTCTAGCCTCAAGGCTATACTGCCAGCCCTTGAGACATGCCAATCAGAAGTATTGTGAGGCAGGAGGAAAGATGACAAAGCTTTTAGCTTTTAGACTAAGGAAAATGGCTGCAGATAGAAATATAGCAGGTATCAGGGACAAACATGACCTGGCCCAGAGATGGGCCATTCCTGGGAAAATTGACCAATGTTTTCAATAATTCTATTCAGACCTATACCAGGAACTCTTTATCTTCCGAGGAAGTGATAGCTCGCAGTAATGTCTTCTTATAGTTGATACACCTTGAGGTACTCCCAATAGAAGTTAGTGAAAGGTTAAAGGTAGCAATGTCTGAGGCAGAGATCACAAATGTTATTCTTGATAATAAAAGGAGTAAAACACCTGGGTCTGATTGATTCAATACCAATTTTTATAAAGCATCTGTGGAATGGTTGGTTCCTATATTAGCAAGGTGTTTAATAGCATAGAAACATAGAATCTGACGGCAGATAAGGACCGCTTGGCTCACCTAGTCTGCCCATTTCCCTACCTAATGGATAAGCTGCAGATCCTAGTTAACCAACAGCCTACTTCCTCCTACCCCCCGCTAGAATTGCCTTATGTCTGTCCCATGCATTCCTGAATTCCCCCACTGTTTTTAACTCTATGACCTCCTCAGGAAGGCTGTTCCATGCATCTACAACCCTCTCTGTGAAGAAATACTTCCTCACATTACCTCTGAGCCGTCACCCCTATATCTTCAAATTGTGCCCCCTTGTTCTTGCACATCTCTTTTTCTCAAAGATGCTACCCTCTTGGACTTTGTTGATTCCCTTGAGGTATTTGAAAGTTTCTATCATGTCCCCCCTCTACCTCCTATCCTCGAGGCTATACATCTTAAGCTCCTTTAGTCTTTCTTCATATGTCTTCTGGTGCAGACCCTGCACCATTTTGGTTGCCCTCCTCTGGACAACTTCCAACCTATCTGTCTTTGCGGAGATGGGGTCTCCAGAACTGTACACAGTACTCCAGATGTGGTCTTACCAACTGTCTGTACAGAGGGCCAGCAACTTCCTGTTTTCTACTGGTGATGCCTCTCCCTATGCATCCCAGTATCCCCCCAGCCCTCCTTACTGCCGTCTCACATTGCTGGCCCACCTTTAGGTCATCTGATATGATTACCCCCAGGTCCCTTTCCATTTTTGTTGTTGTCAGTATCTCCCCATTGTGTACTCTTCCTCTGGATTTTTGTTTCCCAGGTGCATTACTTTGCACTTCTTTGCATTGAATCTAAGCTGCCATACATTTGACCATTCCTCCAACCTTGCCAAGCCCCTTTCCATCCTTTCTGCCCCACCTTGCATATCAACCCTGTTGCAGATCTTTATGTCATCTGCAAAGAGACATACTTTCCCTTCCAGTCCCTCTGCAATGTCACTTAGAAAGACATTTAAAAGGACCAGCCCCAGTACTGAACCCTGCGGTACCCCACTAGTAACCCTCCTTTCTTCACTGTGGACTCCATTTACTATTACCCGCTGTGTCCTGTTGTCCAGCCAGTGTTTTACTCAGGCTACCACCCTGGGACCCACCCAGGCTGGCTAATTGTTTATTAATCTTTTGTGTGGGACTGTGTCAAATGCCTTGTTAAAGTCTAGGTAGGCCATGTCCACGGCCCTCCCTGGTCTACTACTTTGGTCACCCAGTCAAAGATAATTACGTTTATTTGACTTGACCTTCCTGCTGTGAATCCATGCTGCCTTGGGTCCTGTGCCCCACTGGCCTCTAGGTACTCAACAGTTCTTTCCTTCAGAAGTGATTCCATCATTTTCCCTACTACTGAGGTCAAACTGACAGGTCTGTAGTTTCCTGCCTGTGTCTTTCTCCCACTTTCATGAAGGGGAACCACATCCACCCTCCTCCAGTCCTCAGGTACCATACCATCCTCCCATGATTTATTAAAAAGGGTAGTCAGTGGTGTTACTAGTTCTTCCCATAGTTCTTTTAGAATTCTGGGGTGAATCCCATCAGGCCCCATTGCTTTATCCACCTTCAGTTTTAAGAGTTCTTTCGGAACCCTTTCTTCTGTGAAAGGACTAATATCAACCCCACTATCCAGAGTGCTTCTATTGACTGGATTAGGTATCTCCCCCTGCTTTTCCATTGTGAATACTAAGCAGAAGTATTCGTTCAGTATCCCTGCTTTTTCACTGTCACTCTCTGACCAACCACCTTCCTCTTTATTCAGCCTCAGTATCCCTGTCTTAGTCTTTCTTTGTTCCTTAAAGTACCTACTGTATAAAAGGTTTTATCCCCTTCTTACCAAATTGGCTATCTTTTCCTTGGTTTGGGCTCTTGCTATTCTGACTGCCTTCCCACTTCCTTCTGCTTTAACTGGTAATAAAGCAGACAGAAAACCAGCACCGTAACCAAGGCTCATGTGAACAAAGTCTCACTCAAGACTAAAAGTTCTTTAAATGACTCACCGACTCCAGAATCATGAATGACTGTGTCCACAGTATATTTTAATGATCCAAAAAAGAGTAAAATCCATGGTGAAATACAAAGAACAAACAACTCAGCACACAGCTATACACTTCCTGGTGTGAAGTCTCATCACCTGAGGCGTTTCACCCAATCAGGGGCTTTCTCAGTCCTGCTTCTTCTGTGTTTCCTTATACTTCCTGAATGCTGTCTTTTTCTCCTGTACCTTCCCCGCCACTTCTTTTGAGAACCATAGTGTTTTTTTTTTTTATTTTGATTTTTTTATTTGCTTCACACAAAGGCTTGTTGTCTCTGTGATGGCAGTTTTGATGTTTCCCATTGTTGCACCACCCCACCTTATTGCCTGTTTTCTAGTGCTTTTCTGAGGCACTTTCCCATTTTGACAAAATCAGCCCTCCTGAAGTCCAGCACCTTCACTTTTGTGTGGCTTGACTCTACAGCTACATGTATTGTGAACCACACTGTTTGGTGGTCGCTTGTTCCCAATTGGCTACCCACTTCAAGATCAGAGATCTCTCTGTCCCCATTTGAGAGTACCAGGTCTAAGATTGCTCCTTCCTAGTGGGTTCCAAAACTAGATGATTTTGGAAGATGAGGTGACACCTGCCTCTTGTCAGGGAACATGCTGGTCACGGTGCTCCTAAACCAGGTATGAACCCAGAGTCCTGTACTTATACTGACCTATTTTACTTTAACCAGAACTTGAAGCTTTTTGCCAAGATCCTGGCCAACCCACTCAAGGGATGCAATGCTACTTTGGTCCATTCGGATCAACCTGGCTTTATACCATGAAGGCACTTACACAGCAACATTCGAAGATTGCTGAATGCATTGGCTCATCACAGAGAGCCTAATAGGTTTCAAGTGGCTTTACTTTTAGATGCTGAAAAAGCCTTCAGTTGCTTGAACTAGACTTACCTAAAGCAGGTCTTGTTGATCATGGGCTTTGAAGATGGCTTCACATCCTGGATTGAGATGCTTTATGCCAACACGAGTGCCAGGATAAAAGTAAATGGGACTATTTAAGATAGCTTTAAAATAGAAAGGAGGGCAACACAGGGCTGGCCCCTTTCCCCACTTCTGTTTGCCCTAAGTATGGAGCCCCTTGGAGCTGCAGTCAGGGAGGCAAGGGACTTTACGGGGATCTGAGTCAATGGTTATGAAATTTACATATTCTTGTATGTGAATGACACACTTATATACAGGGAAAACCCCATGCAGTCATTGCCCACCATTCTAAATATTCTTCGGGAGTTTGGTCACATAGTGGGATTCAAAGTTAATATGGACAAGAGTGAGGTCATGATAGCCAGTGGACAGACACCGGCCCTTTTTAAGAACATTTCTTCTTTAAATGGATTAAGGACAAGATGTTGTACTTAGGTATTCAAATTCCTACCCAACTATATGGATTGTATCAGGTAAAATATGGTGCTTTAATGCAATAAGTTGGCACAGATTTGAATAGGTGGTGTTCTCTACCTGTGACTTTCTGAAATAGATTAGAAGCCATTAAAATACATTTTCTGCTGAGGTTTCTCTTTTTGTATTTAAATCTACCCCTGCCCATACCACAAAAGGACTGGAAGGATCTGAAACATAAACTGACTAAATTTATCTGGGAGGGCAGAAAGCCCAGGATTCGATGGTCACTATTTACCGAGTACAAAGAAACAAGGGGATTAGGGTTCCCCAAGTTTTGGCATTATTATGAGGCTGCCCAACTTTAACATCTTATTGAAATTTTAAAGGGAACCAATGAGAATGGATGGGTTAATTTGGAGCAAGGCACCCATACTTTTTGCCTATTAATATACTCTCCTGGGTAATCATGCCACAGGAGTTAAAAAATGAGCACCCTTAGCTACAGACCCTGAGAAGGTGTCCATGTGGAGCCACAAAACATTGGCAGATGGGACAGAAGTGACCCCATTTGACATAAAATACCTCTTCAATGGCTGCCAAACTTTCTTCTGGGTCATTGGGATGGTAGCTATTAGTCTGGACTTGGAAGGGTTTAACTACCTTATAGTATTTTATGGCAAGGGGACCTCCTTTCAAAATTTCCTGCTAATCCAGAGGGAATTCGGGTTATCCCCAAATATTTCCAGAGATATTTGCAGTGTTGTGATTATATTTTTAAAGGCCCAGGGTTAGCCAGTATTTTGAAAACCTCCTCACAAGAATTGAATTTCATCTGGCATTCAATGACAGCTACAGATCAGAAAAGATTTATATCGCAGGCCTACTCACTCTTAAATGGGAAGGAAGGTCAACAAGCTATAAGCTCAGGTGCAAGTTAAATGGAAACTGAGGCTAATGTAGTCATTACACAGTAGGTTGGACAAGGATCTGGTGTGGGTCCATAAACAACGGTATCCATGTCTCAGCATGGCATGAATTCCATTGGG
Source organism: Neoceratodus forsteri (assembly GCA_016271365.2). NCBI lineage: Eukaryota > Metazoa > Chordata > Ceratodontiformes > Ceratodontidae > Neoceratodus > Neoceratodus forsteri. Next base: position 964,526,603 of record CM028131.1, on the reverse strand, counting down.
AGATTTGCCAAATTTTTATTACCCCAGTGATTAATTGATTGATTGATTAAAAGTTTATTTTTCACAGGAAATTCATTTGTTAGGACAAAGTCCCGTTTACAACAAAGTCCTGCAGTGATGTCGAACCATTTTGGCACTTAAAACACTTCTGATAGCTGTTGGAGGGGGGCAAGGTTCTATGTTACATATATTCTGGCACTGTCCAGAAATTCAGCCTTTTTGGAGAGAGGTAGCTGCAGTGATCCAGAAAATAATGGATCTTATTATACATCCATCTTTTGAGCATTTAGTGCTAGGTCTCCCTTCATAGGGGATGGAAACACCACATAAAGGTATCTTTTCTCCATTTTATTATGTGCAGCCAACAAAGTGATCACCCAACATTGGCTCACAGCATCTAAACCTGACATGGGTCAGTGGACGACAATATCCTTAGAATTAAAAATATGGAAGCCACCATGGTCCGTCTGCATCTGCAACAAGACAATTTCCTGGTGGTTATCCTTTTCCACCATAGAGAGGAGGTACAACAGCTCTCAGTTGTTGAGCAATTGCTTGATTAAAGCAAATTCAGGCATGGGGGTTACACATTTAGTCAAGTTCAGTGAAATGTGTGTTTACTATCTATTAGTTTGTAAATGCATTATTGACTTGCTGTGTTTGTTGCATGTTCTTATATTTGACACAACATTCATCTTCAGGGCAACAGTTACTTGACATTGCAGGAGATATCTTATGAATGAGTCAATGCGATTGTTGGTCTTTTTGACTTAACTGGTCCCAATTTAACGGACAAAACATTTTACCTAGGAAAGTGTAAACTTAATGTATGGTTAGTTGCTTCTGTCAGGCACATTATAAGATGCTTGTGCTTAGTGGTACAGTAATTACTATAGTGCCTACCTGATGACTATTACTCTCTTTTTATGATTGATATTTGTCAGTATGGCTAATTGTATGATGTAATTTTCTGAATAATCTACTGTCTTCTTAATAAAATGTAACATGTTTAAAAAGAAAAAAAGAAATCGGCCCTTAAACTCAGAGATGTTAAATTAAAAAAGATAATTCTAGGACAGGCTTCGTCTCCCAAAAAGTTGTGAACATGAATCTGCATATATGGTTTCCAGGTGAGCATTAGGGGAAAAGGATTAATCATATACTGCAATTGATGGTATTTTTTTTTACTGTGTATACCACAGTTCAGCTGTAATTGTAGTAGCCACGTTGTATTTTGTAGTAACCACATCTGATTTTCATTTGCCATTGGTTACTGAGGCTACCCTTAGCGCTGCACTGGGAGTCTGTGGACATGAAGACAGTACATACCTTCAAGATAAACTTTGATAAAGTTCTTAATGGGTTCACCAGTAACACGAAGAGTACAGGATCACTATGAATTTGCACATGATGCCTATTGCATTGATTCATTGTACTTATGAAGCTATGGTGGGTGGACCTAATGTACCTTGAAACCTTTCCAACATTAAATTGCTGTGTTTCTTACTCCTAATAAAAGGTATCAAATCCCTTACTTTGCATATCCTGTTTATAGGGAAACCATTCAGAATGCAAATGGACACAGGCTGCTGTATATATGTTTATATCATTCCAGTGAGAATAAATCATGGCAGATAAATAGGGTATATGACATGGGCTGACTTAAGATATAATTTTTATCTTCATGAGAGGGTATTGATCAGTTGATATCTCACAAGTGGCGAAGACATGCATGAGATAGCAATAAACTAATACCCGCAAAATGAAGATAAAAATTATGTATTGTCAGCCCATGGCATATTTGATTTATACACAGGGCCCAGATATTCAAAGGGCTGGCAAGATGCAACAGTGTTGCACCATGTGCAACCCACTGATGTTTCCGCGACATTCAAAGGAAAGGCGCTGGCACAAATCCCAATGCGCCGGAGCACATCAGTAATGTATGCAGGCGCAGGTGGGGGGCATGCCCATGCTTACCCCTGCACAGCCCAATATTCAGCCTGGGATGTGCAGAGCCATGCATGTAACCCCACCTGTGTCAGCACAAAGTTGATCCAAAAAACGGACAACGGATAGCCACCACAGGTGAGCTGCCGCATTGCAGGCGCACACGCAGCTGCCACCTGTGGGTGGCCACCGAAGCTCCCGCTGCACCTTGCGGTGTTCTCCATGCCCGATCGCGGGCATTTGTTAAAAAGAACTATTCTGTTCAATATCCTGGTGGTCAGTGACCGGATCTCGCCCATCGCCGCCATTTGTATAAATACAGTAATAAGTCACATTCTGGTGGTCCAGTAGACTGCTTTGCCGTCGATCGCAGGCATCTGTATAAAGAAAGAAATAAGTCCTATTTCGGTGGTCCAGTGATGACCTGCCGATCGAGATCTTGTGGGTAAATAGTGATTTTCCTATATTCTCAGGTTCAGTACTTCTCACCCACCTCACTGAGCCCCCCGCACCGCCCCCCGTCAGCCGCAGGGCAGCAGCACCCCACTCCGGCTTGTCGCTTCTGTCGCTGCTGATTGACACCATCGGGTTATATGCCCATTGGTTTACAACGCGAGATATCGGGCGTGCAGTTTATACCAGAGCCACATATTCAGATATGTGAATGAATCATTCATGTCTGAATGTATAGTACAGTATAGCTGCATGCCCATTGGCCTCATGCTGTGAACCAATGGGCGTGACAGCCCACCGACGGTGTGTCAGTTGGTGGGCGGCGGTGGGTACTGCCGGCTGACCGGGGAGCAGGGTGGTGGGGCTCAGTGGGCGGGTGGGAGGGGGGCACCTTAAACCACCAGAGATATAGGAAATATTTTATTTTTACTTACAAATGCCCATGATCGGGCAGATAGCAGGCCACTGACCACCAGGGATATGGAATATTTTATTTACTACAAATGCCCGCGATCAGGCAGATAGCGTCCACTGGACCACCAGAGATATAGGGAATATTTCTATTTTTACTTACAAATGCCCACGATCGGTCAGATAGCGGTCCACTGGACCACCAGGGATATTGGACTTATTTCTTTCTTTATACAGATGCCCGCGATCGGGCAGGCAGCGGTCCACTGGACCACCAGGGATATTGGACAGAATATCTTTTTAATACAAATGCCTGCAATCGGGCTGTGGAGCACATTGCCGGCTGCAGGGGGTGTCAGTCCCCAATGGCTGCTGCCTGGCAGGGTGCCAGGCACAAGTGGTCGGGGATCGGTGCACCTGCATGCAAATGAGCCCTAATGACATGCAAATGGCTCCATTTGCACCTTGCATACATTATGGCCCCATTTGCATGTCAAGTTTTGAATATCACTGTTGCTGTGCATAGCGCAATGGAACTTGCACTAGCACATCCCCATGCTCCACTCTGGCCACTTGCACTGGCGCAGTGCCACTGCGCCATGCACACTGCGGGTGGCCAGGGTGCAATATTCAACACTGCTGAGCCATGGCGCAGCTCCGTTGAATATCGCCCAGTCCACCCCCCTGCGCAGCCAGGTTGAGCTGCATCCAAGCTTGCGCCACAGCCTGGCACAGTTTGAATATCTGGGCCCAGATGTTTAGGTGGTTAGTGATAGAAATGGTAAAAAGCTACAAAAGTGAAAAAGTAAACATGTAAACTATGTAGACTACTTTTTTTTTTAATATACTTTATTAAGAATATTTTTGAACAGAATAAATCAACATAAAATACAAAAACATACTTTGGGGGCATTCGAGGATACATGTATATAAAAAGAGAACAGGTTAATTATATAATACACTTTCAACTCAGGCAAACACATAGAAAGACAAAGATTAAATTCTCACTAATGGAGGAAACAGGCTCATTTATTTTCTCCTAGAAGTCAATGTTATGTTGTCTGGGTGATCAGTTTGATACCACAGATGTTCAAATAATACGGTTTCTTTTAAAGGGTCACTGTCAACCTCCTTAGGCCTCAAAGTGTCTCTAGTTTTAAACATACATTTTATAATTTGTCACATTCTGTAGTGAGTGCTTTTGTAGCTGGTAGTTTGATTTCATTTTTTCTTTGAAAAAGAAAGACTGCCCACCGCACTGGTTTTACCACAGAAAAGTGTGTTTGTTTACAGATTTTGATCAATTCTCACTGCATCCTTCCTGGACTTGAGAACACCCCAGTATAATCTAGATACAGTACTCAAGATGCAGTAGGGTGAGAGGAGACTATTGCATAAAGAGTGTCTGTACTGTTTGGGATGTTCCTAATGTTCAGAAAGCTTGCAATAAGAATAGATCAAGGATTTGAAACAAAAAAAGGTTAGATTTAACTACACCATTCGCATGCATTTCAGTTCTAAGAAAGGATGCAGATAAAACAACCAGCAACATAAATGAATTTTAGAGAAGGTAAGCAATCATAAAAGTTGGGTTTTAACTAGGAGTATTATGATGCAAAAGGATTGACGTTGTCTCTTTAAAGTGTGCCGTCATCTCTGTTTGATTTCTTGTGGGAGGGGTTTAGATTTTTCTAATATTCCAAATGATTCTCTGGGTAGTCATAGTACCTAAATTTAGAATCTTTTATTTTTTTTTGGTTCTTTGAAAGTTTAAAAGAATCAAATTTATTAAACAATAAATATCAAGGGGACACATGAAATTTGAGTCTACAACAGTTGTGAAAGTAAATTGTTTGTCACCATTTTAAAAGATGTGGGCCACTCCAAAAATTATGGGTAAGCTCTGCTAAGGTACCACAACCACATCAACATAAGGTTGAAAGATTAGGATTGATTTGAGCGAACGGTTGAGGAATGATATAGGCTCTGTTTATGATCTTACTCTGAATCAATTTATTTTAGCTGAAATATAGCGAATACTGGATGGGCAGCTGTTGTATACACAGCCAGTGTGTTCTGCCATAGAGGGGTTCTGATTCCATCTGACCTCGAGAGAGAAGCTTGAGAGGTCCATTGGAATCAGAACCCTGAGGTGGCAGAACACACTGGTTGTGCATAGAGTTGTACATCCAGTATTTTGTATAGTGTATGGTGCCCCTATAAATAATATAAAACAGTTTTATCTCTTTTTAATAAAAAATAAATTTTGTCTGCTCCATGTTCGGGATTTAAGGCTGGTTGCTAGGGTGATTGGTCTGGTTGTTAGGACCAGACATCCCATCATCTACAGCGCAGGCTTCTATTGGTTGTCAGTTGCAATTGGGAGAGATTAAAAAAACATAGCAGCCATATTTCTCGCTAAGTGAGAGGACTGTTAGTGGAGGAATCGCCTTTGTTCTGTGAGTAATTTTAAATATCTGGATGATCATGCAGTTGGATTTTTCTGTAAATGAAAATATCTGGTTGATCCTACATTTTTTTTCATATTCGATGGATCCTGCATTTGCAGGATTTGTTCAATCACTGGTGCAAGTGATCATGCCGCTGCCACAGTTTCTGACTGGTTGATCCTGTGGTTTCTGTTGCCTCAGTTAAACTGTGATCTTGCATTTCTTTCTCTTTTTTTATTTATATTTTACAATGCTCACACCCCCTTCTTCTCTGTGGCTCACCATTGGGGACCTGACAGGGGCACAAATCCCGATACAGTCCTCGGCCCCCATCCTGCCCCAGATTACCCCCTGGTGGGAAGGGAGGGGACTACCCCACATTAGTGCCATGTGTTTGGCCTCCAGCCAACCTGGTCCACAGCTCCCCCTGCCAGCCCCATAATCAGGTGAGCAGTGGGGCCATTTTCCTTTTTCTTCCTGGTGCCCCTGAGGATGTAGGTGGTTGAGGGGATCCATAGAAAAGGCACACACTGAGACATGATGCCTATCTGGACCCCAGCCAATGTCCTCCCCTCCCATGTGGTGCCCTGCTACACCTCCACCTGTGTGCACCCAGGTGGTGGCATTGCAGCGGGAGCAACATCCCTCCCTCCCTGGAGGAGGCGAGCGCCCCTAGGGTGCTCAGTTCTCCTCCCCCTGGCTGATCCTCCAGCTCCATGGCCTTGTTCCTGAACCCAGGTCACCAGCGTCGCAAGCGGTAGCAGTACCCCTGTGCCGACGGGTTGGCCCAGACTTTTTCATTTCTAAAAGCAGCCGAAATGTTGTTGTACCATAGTAGGCTATTGCTGCATTTGATGACCTTTGAACTGTGGTACAACAACATTTCAGCTAGGATGGATTTCTATGCAGAACGTGTCCTCACCATACACTAAATATAGAATAGTGCTTGGGTGGCCATACACAACAAGGCTGTGTTTCCATCAAGGGTATGTGATGCTATCATAAGAGAACTCAAGAGAGAAGTTCAAGAGGTCTCCATGATGTTATCATCTGCTTGAGATGAAAACACAATCTTAACTGTGTATGAACACCCATACATTAATTTATATAGTGTACGGTTTGCCCCTGCTGAAACTTCTACTTTCATACAGTTTGTCAGTACCTTGAACCATTGATTCTGCTTGCTCTGGCACCTCACTGTCACACCTCTCTATTATCACTTTCATGTTTTGCTCTGGACTGTCTGTTCCTTTCGTTCCTGACCTTCCATCAGTCTCTAGATATACGATCCATGGCAACAATGTTTAAGAAAAGAACACAAACTGATAAATAAGTCATGTTTGGTACCGGAACCATCTTCCACTGTGCGTGTCAACTGCCCTGGTCACCGTCATAAATGGTGCTGCCATTTTCTCCTGACTTTTCTTGAAAGCCATATCTTTAACTAGTCAGAAGGCATATATATGGATGAAAGTTGTTGTGGTATTGTTGTGATGTTAGAACAATACCATAACAACTTTTCATGACCTTAGAACTGTACCGTGACAAGAAAATTGTCGGATAGAAATAATAATAATGGACTTTATTTCTGTGGCGCTTTCAAAACCAAGGCACCTTACAAAATTTAAAAACACATCAAACATTTCAGAATCTTAAAATATATAAAACAACTGGTACAATTAAAATACAGAAGTTAAACACCAAATGCTTGACACCACAAGTATGTTTTCAGGGCCTGTTTAAATCCCTCCTATCGTCACGCACTCCGAATTGATAGGGTAGAGAATTCCAGAGGGTAGGGCTGCATGCATGAATGCACAGGCCCCGAGATTTCAAAGACACCTCAGGATCTCTAGCAACCTCGCCAGTTGAGCGGAGCAATCACCCAGGTGTAAGGACCAGGAGCTCTTCAAGTAGTCCGGGCCCAGTCCATGTAGAGCTTTGACAGTCAGAAGACCGACTTTAAAGGTAATCCACCACTGAACTGGCAGCCAGTGCAGTCCATGCAGCACTGGTGAAATATGACTGGACCGAGAAGTTCCTGTCAAAAGCCAGGCCGCTGCGTTTTGCACCAGCTGCAGGTGGAGGATTTCCACCCCAGATAGCCCTAGGTAGAGGGAATTGCAGTAGTCCCAGCACAAGGACACAAAGGCATGGGCCAGCGTAGGAAGACAGATGGACGGAACAAGGTGCTTAATCCTGGAGATATTCCTCAGATGATAAAAAGAGGACTTGATGGCGGCAGACACCTGCGAACACAGAGTCAGCCCTTCATCAAAAATTAGCCACAGATTTCGCACATGTTCAGAAGTCGGGAGTGATAAACCCCCAAGGTAAAGTCCGGAGGGTAAACCAACCCCCGGCCCTCCTATCCAGTGCGCCAGAACCACAACCAGCACCTCAGTCTTTTCTGAGTTCAACTTCAGCCAACTCGAGTCCACCCACTCCTGGATTTCTGCGAAGCAGTTATTAAAAACTGAGAGAGCTCCATCCTGGTCAGGTGCAAAAGAAAGGTAGAGCTGGGTATCATCAGCATAGCAGTGAAACCTCAGCCCATACCTTCTTATAATGTCTCTGAGGAGCAGCATGTACACTGCGAACAACATGGAGGACAACACTGAACCCTGAGGAACCCCACATGACAGAGAAACTGGGTCTGAGGAATGAACCCTGGATACTACCCTCTGAGTTCTTCCAGAGAGGCAAGATGTAAACCACCTGAGGACTACATCCAATAGTCCACAGATGAACCTCAGGCGCTTAAGTAGGACCCCATGGTCCATAGTGTCAAACGCTGATGAGAGATCTAGAAGAACCAAGATGGAATGGTTCTTCCAATCCCTAGCCAACAGGAGAACGTTGAGCACTTGAACCAGCGCTGTTTCAGTTGTTTCAGCCTCTTTCGAAAACCAAACTGGAGGGGTTCATAGATATCATGGATGGTCAAATGGTTCTCCAGCTGTACGGCCACTACTTTCTCAGTCACCTTCCCTAAAAAGGGAAGGTTTGAGATAGGTCTGTAGTTCACATGGCAGTTGGGGTCCAAAGAAGCTTTCTTCAAGAGGGGTGTTACCACTGCCTCCTTCAGGGAGCTAGGAAACTCACCTGTTTCCAAGGAGCACCAGACTATCCGTGCAAGAACCGGACAGATGGAATCAATACAAACCAAAATCAGGGAGGTTGGTCTGGTCCGAACTTCAGCACGTAGGGTCGCACTCTGAACAATCCGCATGACATCAATGAACTCCGTTGGTCAAAGGTACTCCAGGAAAGCTGAGAAGCAGTGGCCATGCACTGATCCAGAGCAACATCCTTAGAGTGTGCTGGATGGAGTGCCACCCTGATGTCAGCCACCTCAGTTGCAAAGGATTGAGCAAGTTCATCGTCACTACTTGCGTAAAAGGCTTTTGAACTTGCAGGCAGGCTGGGTTGCACAGTCAGTCTACAGTGCGAAAAAGCTAAGCTGGTTGATTCTGAGCTGCCGCAATCTTCCCGAACAGGAACTCTGCCTTCTTACGGGTGATTGCAGATTGATAAGCTTGATAATGCTTCATCACTCCATACACAATAGTGGCAAACTAAACACTATAAAGTATTTACTAGCTGAAATAAGTTTTAATTAATCTCTCCATTTATCGTTCATATGCTGTCAGCTGGCTATTTGAGTCATAGTCAAATTCTTATATATTTTAGAGAATAGAGGTTGGATTTCCAAAGGTTGGCTGCTGAGCTGCAACACTGGCAGCTTGTGCTGACCACCCTGCATCAGGGACCCTGTTCCAGATTCAGTTTCAGACAGGATCCCTGAGCTGCATCCTCAGCCTGCAGCATCAGTGGCAGTCTGACAAAGTGACAGTGCATACTCCATGTAAGCTGCAAGCCGTGGGGTGGTTGCAGCTGCTGCACTCTTTGAAAGGAGCATGGTAGTGGTTCATCACCCCACCCCACCAAGCCCTAATCTGCCCGTAAGTTTTATTATTGTAAGTAATTAATTCCCTGAGATCTAGTGTCCCTCCCCACCCGATCAGCCTGTAGGTTTTAATATTTTCTGTAATTAATACCCTGGTGATTAGTGGCCCCTCCCACCCTGATCTACCAGTAGGTTTTGTTATATTAGTAATTAATTCCCTGGTGATCTAGTGGCCCCCCACCCCACCCAGGTGGTGCCTACCACCTCTTGCCCCCCATCCTGACCTCTGATCTGGTGACTGGCACGGCCCTCCTCATACCACTGTGGCTGGCCTCCGAAATGAACTGTCAGAGCATGTACTGTATACAGTACATGCTCTGACAGTTCATTCAGTGGCCGGCCATGGTGGTGTGAGGAGGGCTGTGCCAGTCACCGGATTGGGGGTCGGCATTGGGGGAAGAGGGGTGGTGGGCACTACCTGTTGCGGTGGGGGGCCACTAGATCACCAGGGAATTTATTGCTTAAGATAATAAAACTTACTGGCAGATCGGGGCTTGGGGAGAGGGGGGTGACACAGTGGTGCATGGTTGGCAACCCTCCCAGAGGGTGTCTAAGTACCGTTAGACCAGCTTTGGACTGGTCTTATGGTACTATACCATTGAACTCTGGGAGGCTTCTTTGAATACCAGTTAAGAGGATATGGCAACCCGCGGCTGCCGCAGTTCCCCATGGCGCCATGTCGGAGCCTCTTTCTGTGGTGCAAGGCTGGTGCAAACCCTTTGCTGCAAGCAGCCTGTGCTTGATGCAGACTGCTTTCCTGAATAGCTTCTGGCTGCATCTTTTGATGCAAAGTGTCAGTTACATCAGAAATGTTTGATGCAGGCACCTTGCATCCATCTAAGGGCTTTGAAAATATGATCCCAGCTTTTTATTTGAATAACCAATTAATTTAGTTTCTCTATCTAGTCATGAATTTAGATTTCTGATGTAGTTGCTTGTGTTATGTAAGAATGAGCCAGATTTTTAACATAATATATTCTAGACTAAAAAATTACCCACGTGACCTTTACCCACTACATCTAAATAGTTCATAAACTTTAAAAGTTTATTTCTCTCAGTAACTCAATCCATCTTAAAATGCTTTCCCTTTAATATAAAAATTAATTTTTACCACTACTGGAATTAAAATAATTTTAACATTAAGACTGGCATACAACCACAGTCTAATATTTTTACCAAATTTAGTAACAACTCTTTGAAATGAACAAAACAGTGGAGTAACAGAGGACCCGATTTCAAAGAGCCCATAGAGTGATACAAGTTGCGTTGTTCCAGGGCTGCAGCAAACTCCGGGTGTGCCAGGGGAAAATCAGGGTCCCAGTGCCAAACTCCCTGGATTTGCCACAAGTCCACTGCTGTGCCAAACAGTTGGCACACCTGTGAGAATAGCTAGAGGGACCCTGCCCCCTACCAGGCACAACACGAGAAGAGCCTGGATAGTGGTGAGTGAAGCTGTTGGACAAGAGGAACTGGGTGCAGAACGGGCACAGAATGTGGCAAAGGTTTAGTGGGGGGACATCTGGGCATCAGTGGAAGTGATGTGGCACCCAGCATGGTGCATTTGTATTGTAATGTATTATATATGTACAGTATACTTACCTTCCCTGGTGGTCTAGTGGACCCCTCCGATCCCCGATGTCCCCCAGAAATATTGATACATCCTCCCTGGTGGTCTAGTGGACTCCCCCCTGATCCCCAGTGTTCCACATATATATTGATATATCTCCCCTGGTGGTCTAGCAGACCCTCTGATCTCCAATCTTCCCCAAAAGCATTTATATAACATTCCCTGGTGGTCTAATGGACCTCCCCACCCCATACCCCGGTAGGCATTGCCCCACCATGCCACTTCCCCATCCCTTCTATGAGCCAGTGATCGGCACAGCCCTCCACTGTCCACCATGGTGAGCCACTGACTGAACTGTCAAGGAGCACATACTGTATACAGTATATGCTCATTGACTGACAGCTCATGAGCGTGTACTGTATACAGTATGCTCTCAGTGACAGCTCAGTCAGTGGCCAGCCATGGTGAAGAGCAGAGGGCTGTGCCAGTTGCCGCATCATGGAAGGGATGAGGAATAGGGGTGGGGGGCACTGCCTGCTGGGGGTCCACTAGACCACCAGGAAGTGTTACATAAATAGTTTAGGGGCTCTGATAGACCACCAGGAAGATATATCAATTTCTGGAGGACATCGATCGGGGGAGTCTGCTGATCACCAGAGAAGATCAGTATATCAGCATATATAATGCATTACAATGCAATGCATCCCATCGGGTGCCACATCACTCTGCTGTTGCTGAGCTGTCCCACCGACTGCCCCATGCCACCTCCCATGCCCCTTGTGCACCCAACAGCCTACTGTCAGACCCCATCCCACTCATGCACACCACTTAAACTACCTCCTGGCTGATCTAAGTGGTGCCCCTTGCTGTGTCCATGGTAGGGCTTGCAAAATACCAAACAAGGGGGTGCTGCAGCCCAACCATGGCACATGTCCCCTTGCAACCTGGTGCACTGGGTTGTTTGCCACAACCTTGGTGCAAGGGGGCTTTGGCACAGCTGTGTCAGGATTTGATGAAGGCTACATTAGAAAATGGTGAATGACCCAAGTTGTGATGCAAGTTACCCCTTGCGTCAAAATCATTTGACACAAGTCCCTTTCATCATTCTAGCCCCTTTGAAAATCAGGCCCAGAATATTTTTTGTTTCTATCAAATCATCCACAAATAAGATATTTTCCAGTGAAATACAGTGGCATCCCCCAGGATGAAACCCAATTCTGCAGCATTTTGCAGCACTCTGCAGAATGTTGCAGCAGACCTACTGAATAAAGCAATGTAATTTCAATGACAATTAGTCCCTTTTGTCATTCAGGAAAATGTGACACTGCCAGGATGAAATGAATGCCACAGTTTCCTGCATGACAAAAGGGACTAATTGCCATTGAAATTACATTGCTTTATTCAGTAGGTCTGCTGAAGCATACTGCAGAGTGCTTTAAAAGTGGGTTTCATCCTGGGGGACACCACTGTATGTCCATAGAATCATTACTTATAAGTTAGATTATTACCTCATGATCTTTTTTAAGGAAATATGTCCATTCCCAGGTGATCACTAATGACTGGGCTAAAAAGTATCTGTAGGAATCAGGACAACCGAAGCCTCCTTGCATACCTGTCAGCCTTTTGTCACTGAAATGAGAGACACAGACACTCAAAATGAGTGACAATAAGGGGCACACTGATCCTCATAATGAGGAACACATCTTCAAACATGGACATACAATCTCAAAACATTGTGTAAACCATTGTGCTTACTTGTGCAAAGCTTATTTTTGATTTAGCTTCTTCAATTATTTAGAATATTTGCTTTAAAGTTGGAATTTGCAACACATTCTCTGTGGCAGCAGCACCTTTTCCATGAGGGACAAAGCAGGGACAGAGCAATTTAGAGGGGTAAATTGAGGGATGTCCCTCATAATCAGGGACAGTTGAGAGGTGTCAGTTGACCAATGGCTCCAGACTATTCGCGGTTTACTTCCCCTGCATAAAAATTTGCTGAAGATTCATATTAGATCAGCAAACAATTTAACATTATGTACCTAAAGCACTGCCTGAACTACAAAAACAAAATAAGGTAGAGTCATCATTGTAAGCACTTTAACTCTTCTCCAGAGGGACAGTTCCATAATTTAGGGCTGTATTAGTCTGAACACTATTGTTAAGTGTAATAACCAGCATTACATTTCTATGTTTCTTACTTCTAATAAAAGGCATTAAATCCCCTACTTTGCATATCCTCTTTACAGGGGAACCATTCAGAATACAAATTGCCACAGGCTTCTGTATATATGTTTATACCAAAACAGAATAAATCATGTCAGACAAATGAGGGATATGACACTGGCTGACTTAAGATATCATTTTTATCTTCATAAGAGTATTGCTGTGTTGATATCTCACAAATGGTGATGCAGTTAATGAGACAGCAATAGACCAATACCTCCAAATAAAGATAAAAATAATATCTTAAAGTCAGCCCATGGTATATATAAGGGATATGCAGCAGTTCAGTGTGTGATAATGCATTTATCTTGTAAGTTTCCAGTGACCTCAAGTAAACCTCACGAGTGCCAAGGCATGAGTGAGAGTTACGAGGTCACTGGAAACTGTACAATAATGCATTATCACACACTGAACCACTGTATATTCCATTTATGCAACAGGTTTAGATGTTGTGAACATTTTGATTTTGGTAGGTGTAAATAATTTGTCAAAAAGGAAAAGAAAATTGAATTTTATGCTGTTTTTTATTATAAAAACAAAATGGTATCTATAAATGAAACACCACTCATTTTGTAGATAATTTTGAGCTGAACATTTTTCGTGCTCACAGTACCATGCTATAATTTTTTGTTTTAAAGTTATTTATATCTGTTTGTCAAAAAAGTGAACAAAAAATTACATTTTCTTCTGTTTTTTTGCTAATCATATACAATATACAGGGTTGATATAAATGAAACAGTATTCATTTTGTAGACAATTTTGTGCTGAACAATTTTCGTGGTCACAGTACCATGTTATCTTTTTTCGTTTTTAAGGTATTGACATTTAAATATGGTTAGTACTGCTTCTGAGGCCGAACATTCTAAATGAATTCCGAAGAGAACTGTGTAGATAAATGAGCTAGTGATGTAGTTACTGTGTGAATAAATGGGTGATGATGTAGTTACTATGTGGATAAATAAATTTATTACCATAGTAGCGAAGATAAATGGTTTTATTCTACAGTTTTTATCCTGACCCCTGTTGCATAAATGATTTATACAACAGGTATTAAGGTGGTGTGTGATAGAAATGGTAAACAGCTACAAAAGTAAAAATGTAAACTACATGGACTACTGTATATTCAATCAAAAAATAACTGCATCTCACATTTATTTATTTATTGAAACAGTTTTACTAGGAAATGCTTGAGAGATAATAGTTCATTTTTATAAGCATCCTGGGGGGAATAAATGAAGTTGGTCATTGAGCATGCTCAGAAAGTCATCTTCACATATGAAAATACATTTCTGAGCATGCTCAGTGTGACCAAAATGAGTGGGACACATTTCTGAGCATGCTCAGTATCTAACTTAATTTATCTACTGCAGTGCATTCCAGGTCTATGAAACAGAACAGGTAATACAGTACCCATTTCATTGTGCCTGTCAAAAAGACTGATGAGAAGGGCAACCTAAATGATTCAGGGGTTGCAAGGGAAGTCCTATGAGATGAGTTTGAGGGCTCTCGATATGTACACTCTGGAGGACAGGAGAGCAAGGGGTGACATGATTGAGACCTTTAAGTACCTCAATAGAATAAACATAGTGCAGGGAGGGAGCTTGTTTCAAAAGAGGAGGAGCTTCAGGACTAGGGGGCATGAAATGAAATTGGAGAGGGGAACTCTCAGGAAGGATGTGAGGAAATACTTCTTCACAGAAAGGTTCATAGAAGCATGAAATTGACTGGAGGTCAAAGTTGTAGAGACCAGAACATTGGAAAGCTTCAGCAGACATGGGATAGACACAGGGCATGCTAGTGAAGAAACAGGGAGAGGGAGGGTCCCCGGAGACCAGTTAGGGTCTGCAAAGGTACAATAGGCAGGGAATCCTTGGGCAGACTGGGTGGGCCAAGTGGTTCTTTTCTGCTGACTAGTTTCTATATCAATATTCATTACCTACCTCACAATTGCGGTTTGTGACGTGGCAGTCTGTTCTCATGGTAAGCAGTATGATGTCATGTTCAAAGGTATTACAAGATTGGTAGAGGTCAGTCAAATACTTTTTAGAGAGACTTTTTAGACAGGCTACCAAGATGTGGTTTAAACCCTGAAAATGAAAATGTTGAACTAAAAAATGTATTCTCTAGAGAACCAACATAGCTGAAACGTTATGTTTATGAAAGCACATGCTGAAGTGTAGAGCTGCTATTTAAGTTTGCAGTCCAAAAGTCTCTTGCTTATTTATCTAGTTACCCTCTTTAACATATCATAGTATATAAGCCCTTAGGGTAGCTGTCTTAGGGTAGCTGGTCCATTCCACTGGGGTGTCAAACAGATGAGGCATACTGATGAGTCCTGGTAGGACGAAACATGTGTCAATGTCTTCTGTTAGCACCCTTTGCAAACTGTGTGAGAGGCCTTTCGGCACCATGCAATTCTGCTTAAAGTTGGACCAGCATAACATTCTTTGGTGATTTGCTTATGCAGCCCATGATGCTTTGCATTGTGTGGGCATGTGTGATTTTGTATTTTCTTGAAACTTGGCTTCCAAGCCAAATGTTCTTTGGGGTAACCCTTGCCTCAGTGTTTGCGCACAGAGGTTCTTTGTCTTTTAAATAGTTTTTTATTTTAATGGGTTCACCACAACATACCCACGACACACTGTCTTAGGGTAGCTGGTCCATTCCACTGGGGTGTCAAACAGACGAAGCATACTGATGAGTCCTAGTAGGACGAAACACGTGTCTATGTCTTCTGTTAGCACCCTTTGCAAACTGTGTGAGAGGGCTTTCGCACCATGCGATCTCTGCTTAAAGTTGGACCAGCATAACATTCTGTGGTGATTTGCATATGCAGCCCATGATGCTTTGCATTGTGTGGGCATGTGTGATTTTGTATTTTCTTGAAACTTGGCTTCCCAGCCAAATGCCCTTTTGGGTAACCTTGCCTCAGTGTTTGTGCACAGAGTTCTTTGTCTTTATATCATAGTATAATGCTTTGTGGTGCGTGTGCATGGAAGATGCCCATCCAGCTTGGCATTGATTATGTTGCTTTTAAACAAAAGGATAACCACAGGATGAACAACAGATGTTTTTAATGAACTTTGAAGCAGATACAGTAATATTCTGAGCAGTTATAGGACTGGCAAGAACAGCAGAAAATCAAATTAGGAATATTGAGTGTACCCAAGGATACTGAATTGTATATCTACACACCCTGAGAAGGTGTCATTGTGGAGCCACAAAACATTGGCAGTTCAGCTTATATGGTGGATGTGTAATTCATGTATAAATTGGTGAAAATATAAAATAAAAGTTGTTTTAGGTTGAGTGTAGTTGGTTCAGTGTTTCTTCTGCCAAGTAATTACTTGGAGCAGCCTACTGTATGTAATCATGTTTTGAGTTACATAAGGTCCCCTGGATCTGTTCTCAATAGTATTTGCAGATGTGGAGCCTGGAGGATGGAATTATTGTGTTCCTTGGCCCATCATGCCAGCCCATTCCTATCTATCTAATGTGGAATGTAGAAGCCCCAGTGGCTGTTTACTCCCCCTTCCTAGTACTTCTGTACTACAACTTCCGTTGAAGTTGAAGGCCCCCATATTCAAAAGGTTAGTACGGTACAAACTGGTTTGCACTGTGCTAACCAGAATAGTGCCGCCCAACAGGGAGTGGTCACATTCAAAGTCTACCTATGGGTGGTGCACTCCAATAGCACCACTGCACACACATATTGCACTGCACCCATGCAAATGAGGGATCCCCATGCATATGTGGCACAACACAATATTGAAAGTTTCAGAAACACTAATTGGCTGCTAGCATGCTGTAGTTTAATGTTTCTGAAACCCAGCCGTAGTGCACAGAGGACTGTGTGCCCCACACTCTGTCCATGCACCGTCAAGAGCTGGGAACCCTAGTGGTCTAGCTGTCCTTCCTAGCCCCAATTCCTGCGTATACTAATGTAAAAGTCATCCTGGTGATCTTTATTTTATTTATTTATTTATTTTTTAAATTTTTTAGTTTTTGTTGACCGGGTAAGTGCACTAGACAAATCCTGCCTATTTTCAGGCATGACCCGGGGGAAGGGGATACAGATGAATGCCAGCTGACCTTGAACCAGATTAAGCTGTTGGTGATATTTATAGTGAATGAGGGAAATTTGGCCAGGACACCGGGGAAATTCCCCTACTCTTTCCGATAAGTGCTATGGGATCTTTAACATCCACCTGAACTACCACCAATCCAGGCAGATGGGACCTCGGTTTAATGTCTCATCCAAAAGACGGCACCTCAGAAGTACAGCACCCCTCTCATGCTGCACTACAGTGTCAGTACTGAGATATTAACCCAAGTGCCAGATGTGGGAACTGAACCCACAGCCCTCTGATCTCCCGGCCTCAGAGGCGAGTGTGCTACCTACTGAGCCACTGACACTGATCTAGCAGTCCCTCCCCAGTCCCAATCCCCTATTATATACCTGGAACAGTTTCCCTGGTGGTCAGGTATGATGGATTTCAGACTTATAATATTAAAATTATTTTAGAACTACCAATGAATATATTACAACCTGTAAAAGGTATCACCAAATCCAATTTTATTATGAGGGTTTAGACCAAACAAGACACAGATGTTCAATATAAAATTTTTATTTTCATAGACCATTATATTGCAAGCACACAAAACCTAGAATATAAATACATTTTATACTCGTATTATAAAAGTACCCTATTATATTGGCTAGCTGTTGCTAGATACACTAAAAATAGTTTATACTCACAACAGGGTTTTCACAGATGAAAGTTTGTGATGCCGCCATTGTGTCTTTTTGTGCAACATAGACTGATAAAATCCCCATAGCTTATATACACTTTTGGTAGCCACTATTGCCCAACTCCTGCTGACTCCATATATTTCCCAAGGTAAAATAATCTGCTTTTACTTAGGACTGCATGACCTCATACTAGTCTACATGGCTAGGCTGTTCCCAGCCTCTATTTCTGAGTTGTACAGACATACCTCAGATAATGCACCTGGACATTCTGAACTAGACAGTTTTGTCAGCAGAAGTTATAATGTAGTCAAAGTGATGGATAAGAAAGAATAAACATGTGTTTGAGTTTTCACAACAACATATTCCAGAGCCTACCAAAGTTTTAGCAAAATTAAAAGTATTTTTTGCCTATTTTATGTTAACCCTTAGTGGTACTGTAGTGTGCCTATCCTACAGTGTAGTGTGTGTCCACACAGTATGCAAACCTATAGCGGATAGAATAACACTGTGAATTACATACTGTGTCTGGATATAAACCTTTGAGGCCATTGATATAGTAATTTACTGTGTATTAATAAGTACAGTGCATATAATAATATGCTCATGCATATAATAATATGCTCATTCCAACATTCCCCACCTTGAGACATCTGAGAATACACTGAAGGTGTCTCACCTAATACTAGAGGTGTCATATGGCACATTTGTGCTTGTGCTTTAACTTGAGACATGGTATGCTTAAACTTTTGATACATACAACAACTGTATACAGTAAATATGAGTTGCAAACACAGAAAGATACTGAAAATAACCAGTGTAGTCAGGTGCTGGACATACGTTTGGAGAAATGGCCAACAACCAAGGGTGGGCAAAGCACAAATGTTTTTGCTGATGACATAATTGTCCATATTTAAAGGAATTAAATTTTTAGCCTTGTGGTCCAACGAAGTTCGTATTTGAAGCAACAGTTGTGAAATCTTTATTAGTCTTGGCAGCACAGCTGTGCAGACGTCTTTCAGGTAAGCCAATTCAGCCTGGATGGTGGTTACGTCGGGAAACACAGACATGGGTCTGATGATGTAACCATTGATGACAGTAGTCAAATTAGGCTGAAAACGGAAGCTTGAAGACCAAGCTACACAGTTATTCTGACTCCATATGTCATACAATTAGTGATTAGCAGCAACACAGTAATGTCCATTGCCAGCATAAGCAACATGCACTTGCATATTTTTAGTCCACAGTTTAGTTTGCAAGTGACAGTCTTCAGCTTTGCTAGAAATTACAAGGGAATTGACCCTGCAATGAAATATCACATTTACACAGGTATACATTTAACAATTATATGCAACATGAAAGGTCTGTTTTTATCTATTCATTATGTACCTGTGTGATGGAAAACAGAGCAGGCACAAGCTTTATATGATATGGGTGCTCCATTTTACCCAAATTTACAACCTTTGCCAAACTTAAAACTGCATTTGACATGGTTCAATAGATATTTGTAATACAATAGGCACCAAGGTGAGCTGTTTTTTTTAATTTTCTGTTTTTTCCCCCACTTCTCTGGTGCTGTACCCAACTCCTCTGCCCCCTACTACCTGCCCCCGAGGTCTCCCCATGGAGTGCTGGCTTACCTCCCAGGTGAGGTTGCAGTGGGGGTCCTTCTCTTACCCCCACCCAAGGATTCAAGTCTTTGTCGGGACCCTGGTGCTGGTTGCATTCGGCATGCAGGGGGAAGGCCCACTATCAGGCCCTCGCATCATTGTTGCTCCAGGAGAGGTGTATTTTTGGATGTATTCCCCTCAAGTGTGACATGCCACATGATGCCATGGCTATACTGGCATCTGTTGCGCCCCCCGTTGGTCAGGCGTTGGAGCTGTGGTACCTCTGGCTTGATGCCAGAGGTCAGACCACCCCTGGGCCTGAGTACTCCCCTTCCCCTGGAGAAGCTGAGAGGTCTAGCATATACTCAGACTTCCTCCTCCCGGCCAGCCCTCTGGCACCTGGGTCTGCTCCCCCAAAAAGAGCTGTGATTGAATACACACCTCTGTCCAGCAAAATAAAGTCTAGTTAGTTTTCTGAGAAGGCACGTATTATAAGAATTTTTGCAATATAGTGGTGTTTATAAAAGCTTGAAGTTTACCTGTCTCAATATCTTTGAAAGTATCTTGTAATCTGTTTAGGACAGATACACTGTATGCAATGCACACCTCATTTTCTTTGTTTTATACATATCACTAGCTTCTATATCGCTAACCAGTTGTGTTCAGTTATGTAGGAGAAGGAAACCATGCAATATTTCTTTCATGTTAACAATGGTTTTATAATGTTTATCTAAAAGTCCCTGTCAAATGTGTACTTTTTGTCTAACACCCCTGTTAAAGTACTAGTTTAGAATTTATTTGATACTCCTTTACTGTTTTTAAATCCATAGTATTTTAAACTCACATTCTTGAACCTAGAGTACCTGTAATATCTCCCCATAAACATCTTTTTTCCTTTTAAGTCCTTTTACCCAGCTATGGTAGTTGTGGAGGCTCAATTCTAGTATTTTTTTAATTAATCCACATATCAGTAATGAAAATATTATATGACTGTTTTAAATGCGAGGGCAAATATCTTTTGGCCACTAATAGTAGATACATTTAACAAAACAGAGACAGTGAAACATTGTACATTGTTATAATGCTGTCTCAGTCCCTTGTTGACTGGACTGAGTTCAAAAGGCACAGGAACCACTGTAGTATCAATTAAGCTGCCAAGAGCATCTACTGCTGGCAGCTTCTTCACATCTCCGTTAGTGACTCTTGATGGTTTTGGAGTCATGTCAACTCAATTATGAGGAAAGACAAAAGTGAATCCCTAATAGAAATGGTCTTGGATGGAACTAGCTGCAATTATGCTCTCATCAATAATGAGGCTCTCAACTTCTGCTTCATGGACCTCTCTTCTTATGCATCGCCCCCTGCACCCTTGTCTGGACCACCTTCCGACAACAGTGAACCTGCAAAACCTACTTTCTACTGCCACCTTGTCACCGTAACTGAAGTTCTACATCTTCTCAAATCCATTCCTTCCTATGGGTCAGCTGGAGTAGATGGGATGCTACCAATATTCCTGAAAACCATTGCCCCCTTCATTGCTTCCCCTACAACACATCTCCAATATGTCCCTGGCTATTGGACATGTCCCTTCCCCCTGGAAGACTGCCTGCATCATCTCCATCCACAAAAAGGGGGACACCACAAACATGGGTAACTACCACCCTATTGACATCCTTTCATCCTTATCCCAAATCCTGGACAAAATTGTTGCCCCCCCCCAGGTATCAGACCACCATCAATTGCACAATCACACCCCAGATCAACACGGTTCTCGACGAGGGCACAACACATCCACTGCTCTTGTCCAGTTCACCAGCAATGTCAGGCTTGCAATAGATAAAGGCTATCTTACTGGGGCAATCTTAGTGGATATCACAAAGACTTTTGATTTGGTAGACCACCCGCTGCTCCTATCCAAGCTCTCCACCCTTGGTTTTTCTTCCTCTGTAACCACTTGGTTCCACAACTATCTCACAGAGTGTCAACAAATTTGTACAAATCAGAAATGCAAAGTCCTCCATATCCCCTACCGGGATTGGTGTCCCACAAGGATTGATACTGGGCCCTATACTTTTCTCAATATTCATAATTGATTTCCTCCCCCTTTCCAGTCCTTGTTCTGCCCTGTTATATGTGGACGATTTGGTACTTTACTCCAGCTCCTCAGATATATCAGTCATCAACAGTAATCTCAACCCTAACTTTAACACCTTCCAACTTTGGCTGAAGCAAAACAAACTGATCCTCAACATCAGAAAGACTGTCGACATGCTCTTTGGCTCGGGACCCAAACTCCAAGCCTGTTACCAGCCTTTATGAATCAGTACAACCAAAGACACCCCCCTCAACACTGTTTTCTCCTTAAGTACCTTGTGTCAACTTGGATCCAGCCCTGGACTTTGAACTGTAACTAACCACTATTATCAAAGCAGTCAATATTCAACTTGGTCTGGCATACAAAGTCAGGCACCGCTTCACACCTGCCACAAGGCTGGCCACAAGAGAGGGTTCTCACACCAAAACTGGCCTATGGATTGATTGCCTTTCTGGAATCCTTTAAAAGACTACTCCGCAAGTAGGACATCTGCTACAACAACATCTGCTGCTTTGCTCTGTTGGTACCCAAGCTCTCTCACCGCTGCTCCCTCTAATCCTGTCTGGGCTGGCTTGCCCCAACAGCTTTCCGGCAATACACCACTACAACCTGCTTCATCAAAAACATCATCGCCTCCCAGACACCGGATAAACTGGCCTCTCTACTAAAACCTGCTTACTCTGCCTATGGCCTAACATCTGCTGATAAGTCCCTCCTTGCCCAACCCAAGTGTAATACATTAATGGGTGAGAATGCCTTCTTTGTCAGTGCTCCAAAAGGAGGAATTCCTTCTGCTGATACTCAGGAACACCCAAACACTCCATAGCTTCAAGTAGGAACTCTGGACATTTCTGGCCAACTCTGCACCCTGCTCCTGTGGTGGTGCACCCTCTCACCTGCCTGTCCCTCCTAGCGGCTTACCAGGGCTCTGGTCCCATACGTGTTCTTCTGAATCATTTGGCTAATTCTGTTTAATGCCCTAGCACTTATTTCCCTATCTTTTGCTTAAAGGTGTTATTTGTTGCATTTCTGGGTCTTTAAAACTGTTGCCTTTGCCACTGTACTGTTTTACTGATGCCTTGTGCCTTACTCCTGGTCTCAGTTTGTTGTTACCTGACTATATGTTTTTATTTTTACACCACTTCTTGTAACCTGTTTTATCCCTTGTTATCTCACTGTTGTTTTCCCACCCATAAGTATTGTAACTTGAGCAGCAGCCCCCGAATATGCTTAGCAGCTGCCAAAAGCATCACCAATTAAGGATCTGAGGGCAAGCTTGTGCCTGCTCTCCCCCCAGCCCCCACACTGAGTAGACACCGCTGAAAGCATCACCAGTTAAGGATCTGAGGGCACACTTGTGCCTGCGCTCCTTCCCAGCCCCCATGATGAGCAGCCACTAACAAAAGCATCACTAATTATGGTATGCAAGGGAAGCCCAACGGAACCCAACTCCTAGGTTCAAATTTGGCGCCATTATCAGCCACTGTTTTCAGAACTCGGCTCCTAAGAGCAGCTGCCACTTACTTGGCAGTTTTTCAATGAAACCCAGCTGTGCAATTAATTTTATAGGGCTGTGTAATTTAATTTCATACCCATTTTCTGTAAAAGCTGCTGTTTTTTTCTGCAAGTTTTTTTTATGGCACCTGCTGATTAATTACTTATGGTAGGGCTGAGAAATTGTAATGTAAACCCTTTCCTACAGTTTATCTACTGTTTATTATTTAGTGTAGGTCTGATTGACCTGTAATTTTAAACCCCTCTCCTCTCAATTTTCTTTCTTGCTTCTCTGTCCTTAGGAACTTTCTTTCTCTGCCCCCACTGTGACCTGTTTTAGCCAGCACAGCCCCACCCCTGAATCTCTTTTGTTCTCTGCCCCCTCCAATAAGTTACCTCTACAACTTTACCTGTTTTCTCCCTATCCCTCCCAGACCTCAGTGCCCTCTGGGTGCTACTAATCTATCTCTTTGTTTTGCAGGATCTGAGGGCAAGCTTGTGCCTGCACTCCCCTCCCCCAGCCCCCACACTGAGCAGCCACCACTGAAAGCATCACCAATTAAGGTACACAAGGGAAGCCCAATGGAGCCCAACTCCTAGGTTCAGATTTGACACCATTGACTTCCGGTGACATCAGCAGACTAATGGCTGCATAGTTCTTGGGCTCCAATTACCCTCTGACAATAATCTTTCTGCATCACCCATAAAGAAGATGTTGTCACTGCTAAAAGCCAAGAGAAACAAGCCAGGGAAGCCACCAGTCATGCCAGCCAAAAAATTGAGAGGTCTGATAGACACAGAAAGAGTAGGAGGCGGAGATGATATTGAGATGTCTGAAGCTCTGTGCCAACAAGGCCACATCCAACAGGCCCTCTACCCAGATCTAACTGAAACAATTCTTCAAACAGCCAGAACAGTCTCCAAAATCAACCAAATCCTCACTGAATTTAGAGCGGATCTGAATAGGGTCGACCACAAAACAGAACAACTAGAATTGTGTATGACCCAGGTCGCAGATCAGGGAGACAGGCACGACAGGCTGCTATTATACCTGTTGGCCCGAGATCGAGAATTAACACATTGCCTGGATGACCTAGAAGGTAGGAGTAGGCAGCAGAATGTGAGGATCTATGGGGTCCCCAAGGGCGCAGAAGACAAGCACCCCAATGTTATCTCCTTCTTGCAGGACTTGTTATGGTCTACCCTTATACTCCCTCAGGACTTTAACCTGGAAATTGATTGCACCCATAGATCCCTGGGGCCTAGACTTTGTGGTGCCGAAGCACGACCATGATCAAATTATCACTCGACTCACCTCCTACCAGTCTAAAGAGGAGATTTTACGCAAGGCTTGGCAGCAGGGGAACCTACTCTTCGAGGGTCAGAGAATAAATATTGATAACGGCCACACAACTGCAGTGCAGGAAGCCAGGAGAGTAATGTGACCGATACTTAAACAACTTAGGGCTCAAAACATTAAAGCCCAGCTCCTGCACCCAGCCAGCTTGAAGATTACCTCGGATCAAGGCACGAAAATATACCAGGATCTGCTGTCAGCTACTCCTTACCTTCGGTCTATGGGAATTACTGTTCCTCCTCTCATGAAAGAAAAGCTAGAAAAGCACCTTCTCTCCTCAACGTGGACCATCACCCAAAAAGGAACTTCCAAGTTGGGCTCTACTCAAAAGCTCCTGAACACTAATTTGTGAACAGATGTCTCGGCCTTGATCCAGAGATACGGAGTATCGTCACATGCAGATAAACGAGCATTGCACCTTCAGGGGGAGGCCGAGGGTTCATCTGCGATCAGCGACTCTACAACAGAGCAGGAAACCTGAAGCAGCCAGTGTGGAATCATCTCATCTTGATCCCTTAAAATACTAATCCATTTGTGAGATGCTCCCCTTTGCCCTCGAGACCTCGCTTTCACCCAGTCCCTTCTCCAACATTGAGACCGTGCCTCCTGAATACCTATGGCTGCACACCCAGAGACCAGAAATTGAAGAAAACAGACAAAACAGACAAGACTTATGCCATGCAACTTCCTGTGAGTACTGTTCTGTGGGTGATAAAATTAGGATCCTAACCTGCCCAGAGGTGTAGAATCGGGTGGAGGGTCGGGCGGCTGTGTGGGGGGGGAGGAATGCTAGCATCGCAACCCAGCAAAATGGAGATCGCCGTTTCGTGCTGATTCCTCTAGGGACCGGTGGAACTCCTGCAGTATTATACTGAGTGGAACTCTCTTCGCTAACAGCAGTATTACGCTGATGTACTGAGACTGAGATTGCTTGTTTGCACCTCCATTTGTTCCTGAATCAAATTGGGCCTTAAGGCCTTGGGGGGGGCAGAGGTTATTAAGGAGGATATATGGACCAGAGGCAGTAACTCCTCACCCTAAGGGCCACCATCAATCCAAAAGTTGGTGTCTCAGAGGGAGCCTTACCTGTAGGGGCATTTTTATCATGGGTCTTCGGCATGCTGATTTCGATGAGTATTTCAAGGTTTGACCACTGATCATCATCTATATGCTAAGGAAGTTGGGATTGCTCCAATACTGTTTATCAAAGGTTAATGTTCGTCCTGTTAAAAACGATTGCTCAAATGTATGTAGGATTTTCAGGCAAACATTTTTAAGATTTTTTTTTGCCTGCTATTAGTGTGGTCATGAAATTAGACATCTGATGCATAATATAGTTAGATATATTTTATGAGGGTGCTTGCAATAAATATATAAGAAAAGAATGAGGGGTTCGAGGGGTGCATGCTTACATGTCAACTGTATCTACTGCTGACCAAAGGGCTAGCCTGATAGGGGGTATAACCCAAAGGATCGAGGGATTACTCACAATTTTCATGGGTACCCTCTTCCTGCTCTTTCACTGAGAATGCCCTATGGCTGAATAAAATGCACCAGCCTCACCTTGAAGCAAAGAGTTCTCACATTGCATGGGAGGCCCTCGAGATACAAGACTTCTGATGCACTGAGCAGTCTGTTATTGGTTGGCCCTATTTACTAGGCCTAAATGTTGGTTGTATGATTACCTTATAATGTATGTTCTGATATAAGAAATTTATATAGGTTATTTGTTGATGTTTGTGAATTTAAAGTTATATAGGTACTGCTTTTTGAAAAGTATTGGGGCTTTCAGAAAAGACAAGGTAATTTACTCCTGCCGTATTTGTTAGAAGGCTTAATCTTGAGGAAACCTAATGGCTAATCACGCTAAAGTGCTCTCCTTTAACATTAATGGCTGCTCCAACCTTATAAAATGGAAACAAGTTTTGAAATTCATTTCCATGTAATGATTTGAGGTGAATTTCCTGCAGGAAACTCACCTCTTCCTTCCAAGTGTTAAAACTCAAGTCAAAGACCTATCCCCACCTGTTTCACTCCTCGTTAGATTCGGCAGGAAGAGGGGTAGTATATTAATGTTGCCTCCCTCCCTCCCCTTTATACAGGAGGAGGCAGTTGTGGACCTGGGGCCAGGTACGCTTTGGTGCTGGGCAGGATACAGGATGAATGGGTGACTCTGGTCAATGTTTATGCCCCACCCGGATCTCCCATCTCATTTTACTCATCACTATTCCAGCTCGTGGTGGAGAAGACTAAGGGGACCCTGATAATGGGGGAGGGGGGACTGGAATCAGATCCTAGATAGAACATTGGATACTACCTCCCATGTCCAGAACCCAGACTTTCAAAAGGCCAGGGCCCTTAAAAAGGTCTTAGGTCAGATGGGCCTGGTGGATATTTGGAGGGTAAGATATCCTAAAGCAAGAGAGTATACATGCTACTCCCTCAGATTCAAAATTTTCTCCCATTTGGATACATACTTTACTTTCTCCACGGGTCTGTCCAGCTTCCCCTCTATGTGGATAGGAACATCCACTATTTCTGATCATAGCCTGGTTTTTCTTGCGGTCGCTCTTTCCCTACCTAAAAAGACTACACATTGTAGGCTAAATACATCATTACTGAGAGATAAGGAGGTACTAAAACAACTTAAAAAACAAATTAAGGACACCATATCTGATAACACAACACAACACCAGGGGTTACACCCCAAATCTTGTGGGACACCCTCAAGGCCACTATCAGGGGGAGACTAATTGCACTAGCTCTCAAAAAGAAAAAGCCTGTATGCTTCAACAACAAACTTTGACAACCCAAATAAGGGAGCAGGAAACTCACAGAAAATAAAGTGGGAGGGACATAGAGACTCCAAGATAAAGGAACACAGGGAAGCCTTGCAGAAGCTTCAAAAGAAGAAATAGAGCAATCTTTGTTTTATTTGAAACAAAGTACTATGAAGGTGGCCTGAGGGCCACCAGACACTTAGCAGTGCTTTCATCTCCGGCAACAAGCAGCAAGAGCCACTATCACCAAGGTAACTTCCCCACTCACTGGGTGCCTGGTAATTCATTCTGAACAAATTACAGAGGCCTTCGTCCATTACTACTCTAAGCTTTATAGCCCCCAAAATGACTCCACTACAGAAGACAAACTGAAGTATTTGACAGCTCTCTCCCTTCCCACTCTTTCCCCTGAGAAGGGCCAGGCGCTGACCAGACCAATCTCGCAAAAAGAGATCCTGGACACCATTAGAGACCTTAAAACAGAGAAGTGCCCAGGACCGGAGGACTTCACTGCCTTATTTACAAAACTTTTAAGTTGGAGGTAGTCTCTGCTTTCAGATGTGTACTCCAAGTTTGGAGGAAGGAACCCCCATCATGGCAATATGCCACTATAGCCTTAATACACAAAGAGAATAAAGACCCTGCTCGATGTGAATCCATCAACCCGCTCTCTCCTGAACTCAGACTGTAAGATATTTACTTCTATTATAGCTTCCAGAGTAAATTTGTTGCTCCTGGGTCTGATTAGACAAGGTCAGACTGGTTTTGTTTCTTCCAGACAGGCTTTAGACAGTGTCCGATCTGCAGTAAATATTATTGACACCATCCACCGCACCCACCTTCCATTGTGCCTTATGAGTCTAGACACAGAAAAGGCCTTTGACAGTGTCTCTTGGGTCTTTCTATTCTTGGTGCTCGAACGAATGAGCTTTCCCCATGCCTTTATAAATAGTATTAAGAGACTCTATAGCGGCCCACAGGCCTATGTCAGGGTCAATGGGGGGCTTTCATCTAGATTTAGTCTATACAGGGGCACCCAGCAGGGATGTTCCCTCTCCCTGCTGCTTTTCGCTTTGTATATCGAGCCTCTAGCGGAGGCCATACGTACCTCAGACACCATCAGCGGAAAAGAGATGGGAGGCCAACAGAGGAATGTGTCCCTGTACGCAGATAACATTTTGCTTTATCTTTTTTGCTCTGAGTGGTAGATACCTAGTGTGTGGTTGGCCCTGATGGAGTTTGGGAATCATTCTGGGTACCTACTTAACAAGACCAAAACGGAGCTGCTTAGCTTCCACTACTCACCATCCCAATCAATTTTAGACTTCTTACCCCCAAATTGGAAAGCAGAAAAGATGAAATACCTGGGTATTTGGCTTGTGAAAAACAATTCCCAACTCTTTAAAATAAATTATACCCCACTTATGAGCCAAATTAAAAAAGACTTCGATAAGTGGGACCTGATAAATTTGCCCAGTTACTCTAGGATCCAGGTGATTACCATGAATATCCTTCCTAGATTTCTCTACCTTTTTCAGTGCCTCCTCTTCATTTGTAAATTGCATTTCCAATCTTGGCAGAAACTAATTCTCAGTTTGTTTGGAGTAACAAAAAACCCAGGGTAAATATGAGAATTTTACAGGCAAATAAATCCAAAGGGGGAAGATCCCTCCCAGATTTGGAGGACTATTGTCTAGCTACCCAGTTGAAGATGGCTCTGCACTGGGCTACCCCAACATTCACTTCTACTGTAATTGGAAGGAAATGGAGAGAGAGGGAGAGGAAGAGGAGGCTCTGGGTGTGCTTCTGGAGACTAGACTGCTGAATTCCACTAACATAGCCATAACTCATCCGCCTAAACTATTTACAGTAATAAACACAATAAAAGCTACTCACAGGGTTTGGAAAAATTTAGGATGAGAGCATCCCTTTGGCCACTATACCAACTGGCTAGAGACCCCACTTTTGTTCCATCTTTATTTGACCACACTTTTAGGACTTGGGAGAAAATGGGCCTAGTATACATAAAACAGTTCTTTCAGGGGAGATACTTCAGAGCTTCATGGACCTTAAGAATAAATATGGGCTGCTGGACTCTGATCATTACAGATACTTACAGATACAAATTTATATTCATAAATACCAGCTGGTGGACTCGAGCCCACTTAGGCTCACACAGTCTGTAGATTGTTTATGGTCGATTCTCTCTTCAAAAATCACCAAGGGCCTAGTTTCAACAATTTATAAAACCCTGTTGGATTTAAAGAAAGACCCCCTAGAAAAAATTAAAGAGGCTTGACGGAGAGAGGATGCCTTGGTCCAAAGGGATATTAAATAGACCGCAGTATTTCAAGTTGTCACAAAGGCTACTTGTTCCCCCCTTTGGCAAGAATTCAACTGGAAGGTCAGGGTTCGCTACTTCCTCACTCCCCAAATGTTAAATAAAAAAGACCCTACTAGACAACCAGCGTGCTGGAGGCAATGTGGGGCTGATGTGGCCAGCCATTTACATATTTTCTGGCTCTGTCATGGGGTGGAGACCTTCTGGAGGAAGGTCATCAAGGCCTTGGAAGCAATGTTCTCTCTGGTTTCCCCCTTAGACTGGCCCAATATGATTCTAGGAGACCCCCGGAAGGTCTGAATAATACTGATTCAATCTACTTATGGGCTGTCCTCCTAGTGGCAGCACATAAGACCATCACCTGCCTGTGGTTAAAATCTGAGTCCCCTACTGTACATACCTGGATACAGGTGGTACAGAATGTAGCAGAGCTTGAGGAGCTGTCCTTTAAGATTAATCAAAAGACACACATTTATGTCAGATGATGGACAAGATGGCATCTGTGGCTGGACTCTGGCTCTCAATTGATCTCTTAGATCTAATGTTAGGGGCATCTGCCTTGTTGGTCCTATGGTATGGGAAGTCTTTGTCTGGTTCAAAACCTTTGGATGAGATATGAGATAAACTATTTATGAATGGAGTTAAAGTCAGATAAAATACAATACGCTGAGATGTTTTATGTGAGTAATAACATGAAAAACGTGGAAGGTGAGAGTAATAGATTTGTACTGCATGATGAAATTACATCTGTAAATATACCAATGTAATCCTGTAGTCCTGATGAAGTAATTGTATCCAATTGTTGTTAATAAACTTGAATTAAAAAATTGGCACCATTATCAGCTCATTGTTATCAGAACTCAGCTCCTAAGAGCAGCTGCTGCTACTTGGCAGTTTTTATCTGTTAAATGCTCTCATGCTCGCCCTACAATCCTGATAGGGCATCATATTCAGTAGGTTGTCCATCAATAGCACTCCTGAGTTCCTCTTTCTAGCCTTAAAGATACAGTATAATTCTGACCAATACACTGCCTTAAAGATACAGTACAATTCAGCCCATTAAAGTGCCTTAAAATGCAGTTCCTTCTTTACCTAATAAAGTGTATTCTCTATCTCCAACACCTAACTAAGTGAATTCACTCTCCCAACACCCTTAAAGTGTAATCTACTGGAGGTGTGCGCTCAGTGGTCCTCCTGGTTTCTGCTTTCTCTTTAACTGATGTTACCTCCCTAATCTGGCAGTAATATGGCTAAGACTCTTACAATCTCCCTGGTACTTTTGTTCACCCTCCTTCCACTAGTGGGGCAAAGTCTTTTCCCAGTCCTGCCTCCCGACCCTGGCCTTAGCACAGCTGTTCTAATACACATAGTGCTATGAGCAGACACACTAACACATGAACCTATAGTGATACCTCAAGCACCTCCGTATCCTCATAACATTTTGTTCTCTGCTCCTTAGATTCGCTGCAAGATCATTCTTTTTCCTGCTGCTCCTACTATCTGGGGATGTGCACCTTCATCCTGGGCCACCCACACCCAGGTCCCAAGATGTTAAAAAGGGCTGCTACCTGAAAATTGTAGCTATGAGCATCTGGAGCCTTCTTCCAAAAATAACACAGTTCCAAGCTTGGATACAACTGCACTGCCCTGATATTATCTACCTGACCGAGACGTGGCTCACCTCAAAAATAAAGGACAATTATATTGCATTACAAGGATATGAAATCTTTTGGCTTGATAGATCAGGAAAAAGGGGTGGGGCTGCCTTATCTTTGTTTGGGATTCTATTCAGGGGAGTATGCTACCAATCTCAGACATCACTGAAGATTATGAGCTGTTAGCAGTAAATCTAATAGGTCAACAAAAAAGTCACTTACCATTGCCACAGTTTACCTGCCTCTCAGTAAGGTCAAGCAGGCACTTGGCTTAGTCATGGATTTAATCTCAAAAGTAAAGAGGAACTCTGAAGTCATTGTCACAGGTGACTTCAACATTAACTGGCTCGGCAGGGACTCTGACCCGTTAAAGGACCAGGTAGCCAGCATATACCTCATGCAGCTGGTTAGTGACTATACTAGACTGAACATTAAGAGCAAGAAAGGATCCTGTCAAGCTGTCCATCCAGATTCGGAAATGTTGAGGTGCTCTCTGACAGCCTTAGTGATCATTCCCCTGTACTTTGCCAATGGGTATCCAAAGACAAAATAGATCCCCCATCACTATTCAAAAGAGGTTACTTAGATGCGTTTAAAACTGCCCTTTCCTAAATTGACTGGTCACCCATAGATGAACTATATGACATAGATCAGGCAATGACATTTTTCACAAATAAATTTATTGGAAGTGCTGATATCCATGCCCCAGTGAGGAAGAGAAAAGTCGGAAGTTCCTCAAATGAGTGGATTACTCAGGACCTCCCTGAACAGTTGAGGGCTAGGGATAACCTTTGATGCAAGGCCAGGAATTCGGGCAACCCTACTGACTTCCAGACACACAGGGCTGCTAGAAATATGTGTACAAACCTCACCAGGCTTGCTAAAGCTAGATTCTTCAAGGAGCAGTTGGAACAGAGCTGGGGTAATGGTAAAAAGTTCTGAGCTAACATTAAGGACTTAATTGGGAAAGGATAGGAAGCACCCTACTATGCTGAATATAAATGATACCCTCTCACTAGATCCTCTTCTAATTGCCGAATCATTTAATTCAACCTTTTCCGATCTAAGTTCTGTCCTCCCTCCAGGCTACATTAGCCCTGCTGAGCCATTGCTGCTGTTAAGCATAAATTACTCCAGCCAACATAACTTTTATTTCAAATGTGTCACTGTCACAGAGGCCAGAAAGTATGTTCAAAAGGCTTTAGGTAAAATAAGACTTGGCAGCGACAACATTGATATGAAGCTTGTGGCAATTGCCCTTAATGAAATCATAGCTCCAGTCACTAAACTTTTCAATAAGTCACTTGCCCTGGCAAAATTCCCTCCTGTGTGGAAACTGGCTCTCGTGACCCCAATTCTAAAGAGCAGGGATCGAACCTGCAAGGCCAACTATCACTCAATTTCAATTCTTTCCTCCTCTCTAAAGCACTCGAGAGAATTGTAGCAGATCAGCTATCAGAGTATATCCAGATATATGATCTTCAGTGTCCCCAGCAGCACGGCTTTTTTAAAAGCCACAGCACGGCCACTGCATTAGTCGAATTCTCAGATTACGTGCACAAGGCTATGGACAGTGGCAAATTAGTGGGATCTATTTTCATAGATCTCACTAAGGCCTTTGACACTGTCAACCATCCCATCTTGCTTGAGCAGCTGCTGTCCCTGGGACTTACCTCTGAAATGGTCCACTGGTTCAAGGACTACCTGTCCCACAGATTTCAGTGCATCAAAATAGGGCCTGTAACATCCACTGCTTGGGAAATCGGGCTTGGGGTTCCACAAGACTCCATATTGGGCCCCCCTCTTGTTCAGTCTATTCCTGAACAGCCTGCCTGAAGTTTGCAGGAGCAAAATCATACTATATGTGGATGATGCAGTCATACTGGGTTGCAGTGTCCAGCTTCTACAGCTGCAGCAGGAGCTACAGTCCACCTTCTACCACCTTGAGGATTGGTTTAAGATGCAGAAACTTCTTCTTAACTATAAGAAGACTAAAACAATGTTGATATCAAGCCACCATCTCAAGAAGGCATGCCCTGTCCTTTCTATTGTTAACAACAAGGCCGAACCCCTGGAGCAGGTACATACCTTCAAGTACCTTGGGGTCACTGTTGATGACACTCTGTCCTCCACCCAGCATATTGATCAGGTTGTAAAAGCAGTGAATATCAAGCTGGGTGTCCGACTATAGACATAAACAATATCTTGAACTCACTGCCCTATGGTTATCGGTCGCTAGTTCCATTCTGTCAATCACTTACTATGGATTGGTAACCCATGAAGTGGGTGCAAGAGGAAGGGCGCCATCTGTTATGGTGACACCTTCCTCATGCAATCCACTCACGGCACCTACGGTAGGGGCGTACTTGGGATGAGGGGGGTGGACAAACTAGGGGTAACAGGATGTCGCTTATATGTACACGCGGGGAGTGAGCGAGCACGGCGAGCATGGGCTGGGGTAGAGAGGCTGTAGGGGGTGGCAACTTGGTCATTGGTCGAGCAGGGTGTGTGGCATCGGGTTTGGGCAATGGCTGGGGTGGTTGAGTACTGGTTCTGGTCCGGGCGCTGGTGTGATTTTTATTGTGCCGGCCTGAACCTTTTTATTTTACTACTTTCACCTCCCTAACATGCACCTTGGGTTGAGAATCCTTAACAGGTAGGGAGGTGGGGCAAAGCCTCCCCACAGAAAGTAGTAATATGTCCTGGCGCCATTGTGTTGTGCGCTGGTTGTCAGAGTGCCGAAATGTGTTCAGCACTCTGATTTTGAGCAATAACGGCGTTCGCCGTTATCACATAGACCCCTCTGGATTGGTGGTCTATGGTGTGGCATCAGACACTGCTGTCAAGCAGGTAATGACTGCACTCAATAAGGCATGTAGACTTACTCTTAGTGCAGACAACCGTACTCAGTCCTGCCAACTCTATGAACAAACTGGCTGGTTCAATCTAAATAATAGGTTAAAGAATCAGACTTGCCTCCTGGGTATGAAAACTCTAATTGGGAAAGTTCCCCCTTGCATTAAAGATATACTACATACTAGTCACTCGAGTTATCAGACCAGGGGTATTAACCGAAGCTCCTTGGCTGTTCTGTTTAGGAAAACTGCCCTCGGGCAGCATTCCTTCTGCCTACATGGCACCTCTATGGCTTAATGAGATCCTCTATTGTACTTAACAACAACAGTCTCCCATCATTTAAAGCTGAATTGAAGCAATACCTCTTTGTTGCTGGTTCCTGTGCTTGCAGGCTACCAACTTAAGCTGCGGATACCGCCATTGCACAATCTCAGTCTTCAGCTCTTCTATCCTCTACTCTTGATCAGAGGATACTGCCTCCCACCCCAACTGTTTTTTGCACTTTATACCTGGTACTGCACTTCCTTCTCCCCCTCTACTGAGTATTCCCACATCCCATCCCTTAATGTTGCCTTGGCTGTCACACTGCTGCCACAAGTGTACACTTTGCCTGGCCCTATTCCCTTTATCTACCTTGTTAACACCATTCCACAAACACCCTGACCTAAACTACCTTGATAAAGAAAAGGAAAATTCCATTTTGCAGATTGAAAAAAACGGTATTGTCACCGGTGTCAGCAAAGCCAAAATCTGTTTTTACCAGTGTTTGCTTTGGGAACTTGATTTAACAATTTATTTCATTCTGCTAGTGTGCAGTTTAGCAATTTTGACCTGTAGTGTTGTAAATCTATACTTGTAACTATTAAGTTATTGTAATAGCTGCAAGGTATGATGATAGCAGCAAAAGCACTGCAGCCTTCATCCCTCAGTTATGATGACAGCAGCACCCTCCATTTCAGGAATCACAGCAACACTATGGCCCCCCTATCCTTCAGGTGCAATGTGGGCCGCAGCACTGCAGCCCCCCTCCCTCGGGTGTTATGGCAGCAGCACTATGGACCCCCTCCCTCAGGTGTTACGGCAACAACACTGTGGCCCCCATCCCTCAGGTGTTATGGCAGCAGCACTGTGGACCCTATCCCTCAGGTGTTAGGGCAGCAACACTGCGGCCCCCATCCCTCAGGTGTTATGGCAGCAGCACTGTGGACCCTATCCCTCAGGTGTTATGGCAACAACACTGGGACCCCATCCTCAGGTGTTATGGCAGCAGCACTGTGGACCCCATCCTCAGGTGTTAAAGCAGCAACACTGTGGACCCTATCCCTCAGGTGTTAGGGCAGCAACACTGCGGCCCCCATCCCTCAGGTGTTACGGCAACAACACTGCGGCCCCCATCCCTCAGGTGTTATGGCAGCAGCACTGCGGCCCCCATCCCTCAGGTGTGATGGCAGCAGCACTGCGGCCCTCATCCCTCAGGTGTTATGGCAGCAGCACTGTGGACCCTATCTCTCAGGTGTTAGGGCAGCAACACTGCGGCCCCCATCCCTCAGGTGTTATGGCAGCAGCACTGCGGCCCCCATCCCTCAGGTGTTATGGCAGCAGCACCTGCGCCCCATCCTCAGGTGTTATGGCAGCAGCACTGCGGCCCCCATCCCTCAGGTGTTATGGCAGCAGCACTGCGGCCCCCATCTCTCAGGTGTTATGGCAGCAGCACTGCGGCCCCCATCCCTCAGGTGTGATGGCAGCAGCAGCACAATGACCCTTATCCCTCAAGTGTACTGGTAGTTGAAGCACTGCACCCCATCCCCTATGTGCGACAGCAATAAGGAAACCAGTGTCCCTTCTCATCCCTTGATGCCCATGCCCCACTTGCCCAAGTAATACATTTCTAGGTCTCCTAGTTTATGATAGCTCAGATGTGAATTAAACTGAGCACCAGACACCACCTTTGACTATCTCAGTTCCATCCTATCTAGTATCTACCTGTATTTGCTTCTTTGAAAGTGCACAGTTTCAGTACAGGGTGAGAGAGTTTCAATTGTCAGATGCCAGATTGGGTCAGATTTCCAACCATATCAAATTTGGCAACCTCAGGATGCAATAATTGTGGGTTTCTGCAGTGCTGTTTTTCCGTCCCTCTTATAAACACTTTCCCACTTAAAAGCTGGCCACAGGACACATATGAATGAATAAGTACAGTACTATGCTTTGAACCCTGAGATTGCCATTAGCCACAACACAATGCAGACTAAGTTCCCACCCCACATGACCTTTCTTGGCAACCTTTATCCAAATAAATGTAAATGAAGTCAATAAAAGTACATTTCAAGAAAAGTGGTTTTATAAAGTCAGCAAAATATTTTCATAACAAAATGTGGATAACAGTGCAACAGTAGAAAAAAGTGTACTGGAACAAAACCTAAATGAAAATGTGCATAATGTTGAAAACAGTGAGACAAAATATACAATGAAAAACAAGTGAACTGAAACGTACAATATTTAAAAACATGAAATATACAAAACAGTGCAACACTAAGAAAAAAGTGAAGTGAAACAAAACCTAAATGAAAATGTGCAAAAAATTGAGACAGTAGTGAAAAACAACTCGAATCTATGGTATATAACTAAATGCATGAAACAATTTAAAAGACAAAGAACCTCTGTGCACAAGCACTGAGGCAATGGTTACCCCAAAGGGCATTTGGCCGGGAAGCCAAGTTTCAAAGAAATACAAAATCACACATGTCCCCACAATGCAAAGCATCATGGGCTGCATATGCAAATCACCACAGAATATTATGCTGGTTCAACTTTAAGCAGAAATGCATGGTGCTGAAAGGCCTCTCACACAGTTTGCAAAGGTTGCCAACAGAAGACATAGACACGTGTTTCGTCCTACCAGGACTCATCAGTATGCCTCGTCTGTTTGATACCCCAGTGGAATGAACCAGCTACCCTAAGATGGTCTAGCTGGTTATGTTGTGGTGAACCCAATTAAAACAAAAAACAATTTAAAAGACAAAGAACCTCTGTGCACAAGCACTGAGGCAATGTTTAACCCAAAGGGCATTTGGCCGGGAAGCCAAGTTTCAAAGAAATACAAAATCACACATGCACCCACAATGCAAAGCATCATGGGCTGCATATGCAAATCACCACAGAATATTATGCTGGTTCAACTTTAAGCAGAAATGCATGGTGATTTGCATATGCAGCCCATGATGCTTTGCATTGTGGGGGCATGTGTGATTTGGTATTTCCTTAAATACATGAATATACAAAGGTACATGAAATGTGGAAACCAGTTAAAGAGTAGGAAAAACTAATCAAGACCTAAATGAAAATGCAAAAGTGGAAAATAGTGCAACAAAATATGCAGCAAAAACATGGAACTAAAATCTACAAATATAAATGCATGAAATGTGCAAATGAATGTGAGAACAGGGCAACAAAATTAGTGAAAACATTGAATTAAACCATATGTAACTTACATGAAATGTGCATAACATTTTATCCGATGATGCTACAAAATGGTGAAAAGTGTTTGTTAAACATACTTATGAAAATGTGAAAAATGATTCCAACAATTGGAAAATATCCATAAATCTAATCTGTTGGTTTATTGTACATAAGTTGGATAACAGTTTCATATTGTCCACAAGCAGGTTCTGCCATTGGTCCATGTGCATCTGTCCATAAACAGAGAAGGATGTCTCCACATCCATGCTTGTCACTGGTATCCATATCGCTTGCAGAGCAGCTTGGGATAGTACAGGTAACTGCAGCTGCATCGAAATCCAATACTGGCCAATATTAAATTCTAATACCTCTGGAAGGTCTCTTATGTCCTGTCCAATATATACCTCCCAGTCCTTTCATAGCGCCATTTCATTGTGCAGAGCAAATACACGAATGTCACTGGAGCAGTGTGAGAAGTCTCTACTCAGTTTAGGAAGGTTGTAGGGCTCAAAATATGACAAGATTTCAGGAGGTCAACAGACGGATTTGTGTCCATGTGCTTGGCCAATTTGTTCAGTGCTATTCCAAATACTTTTTGGAACAATTCAACCTGTTCCTGCTTAACCTGTGGCCTAAGACGAGTCATGTACGCATCAGTTCTTTCTCCAAATAACTCGGTCTTTACTAATCCTGCCTGAAACCGTTGTTTTATTGTGTGAAACATATCATATGTAGAAACAGCTAAGGGATTTTCCTTGCTTTGTACAAACTCTATTGCCTTGATAAGGTCGCTGCAGTTCTTGGCAATGAAGGTTGTTTGAATCTGCAGCTCAGTAAACCACTCTTGGAAAAGTTTTTTTAAAGAAATTATGGAGTTGCAGTCACTGGTGTCCTCCTGGAAGAAGTCTCTTAAGTGCTCAAGATAAAGGGAATGGTACTTCACCTCTTCAAACCATGTGTTCCAACAGGTTAAGACCGGAGCAGGAGAACAATACTTTTGGCGCCCAACAACCCACACTGGATCACATGGTCACCAATAAGGCCTTGCTAAATGTCTTTAAAGCACTTCAGCATATACCGTGCATTGTCACTGATGAAGGCGACTACCTGGTCCATATCAACATCATATTTTTGCAATGTATTTAAAACATTTTGAGCTACTGTGGAGTGGTTCATGACTGTCAGTTCTGTTGTGTTGGCTACAACAGATTTTTCACCCTCCATGACGAAAATAATGTTCTGGACACAGCAGAAGTCTGCATCCATTGTCTCATCACACATTACTGCGAGTGTGTTCCCTTTCACAAGCTTTGAAATTCCCTCCTCCATCTCCCTATTCAATTCAGGTAAGTAATTTTGTCTTAAAGTTTCTGCCTTTGGGAGAGCTCCACTTCCTTTGATGTACTTCCCCATCCAGTCTCTCAAGCATGGCTGGTCTAGCTTTTCAATCGGTATATTGGCACTGCATCAAGCCCTCAGCATGTCCAATACAATCTCCTCCAGTGCTGCAGCTGCAGAAGTTGTGGCAGTAAAGCTGGTGTGCAGTGTCACTTGCCTTGTGTTATACTTCTGGCTCACATTCTTCACATGTTTTTTACTTTTGCAGTGATCCACCACTGTATCCTTCCTGGTATAGTCAACAGGGTGATCGCTGAAGTGACAGCACATTTTCCCTCCATCCTCATACATGCTGTCAGACTTCAACTGCAACACATGCACGGTCCTTAGCAGTAACATTGGAAAGTTTTGCCATCTTGCTTGGTGTTGCCATTGTGACTTGTAGCAAGGATGACTCCAAAGAACTAAAAGTGAACCAAAGTTGGAGATATTAACATCAGCTTCAGAACTGTAGTATGTTATTGATCAGAATCTCACATCTAATTTGTGGCCGTGGATGAGAGTCAGGAGAAGCAGCAACATAAAACATGTTGACCTCAGCCACTCACAATCCATACAAAAATGTCAAGAGAAGAATGCCAGCATCAGAATCTCACTGCTAATCCATGGCCATGGCGGAGAGTCAGGAGGAGCAGCCACAGAGATCAGGCTGACCTCAGAAGCTGTCACAGTATGAACTAGAATGCAAGAGAAGAAAGTTGGCAACCAAATATATCCCAAGTCACAGCTGAGAGTCTGGAGGAGCAGCTACAGAAACCACGTTGACCTCAGCAGCTCACAATCTGGACTGAATATCAAGAGTAGAACATCAGCATCAACATAGATCTCTAATAATTCCTGGTCACAGCCAAGAGTTGGGAGAAGCAGCTACAGAACACACGCTGACCTCAGCAGCTCACAAGCCATACAAAAATATCAAGACAAGAATATCAGCATCAGAATCTCACTGCTAATCCATGGCCAAGGATGAGAGTCGTGAGGAGCAGCTACAGAAATCACGTGACCACAGAAGCTCTCACAGTATGGACTAGGATACAAGAGAAGAAAATTGTCATCCAAATATATACCTGGTTACAACTGAGAGTCTACAGGAGCAGCTACAGAAAGCATGCTGACCGCAGTATCTCACAATCCATACAAAAACCTCAAGAGAAGAAAACCAGAAAACTGCAGGCCCTGGATCTTGCGAACAGAAAAGCAGCAATTCTGTGTTGAGTGAGGACACAAAAAGTCCCAACTGTGGATGGCCCCACCAGTTGTTTGACCAAGTTCAGAAGTTCCAGCTTGTGCACCTTGACTTCACGTAGTGTCCATTGAGGGACCCTGTGCATGTGGCTGCTGCCGTGAGACCCAGAGGATAAAGGAATGCACTTTTCGGCACATGGTGGCTGGCGTATATGCACAGACACACGATTAAGGAGTTTTGCTCAAATCACACTGGAAGCAACATGATTTCTTTTTTTATATTTTTAATTGACATTTTATACCCAGATTTACAGTTTTCTCCTGGCATTATGCTGCGTGTGTAGGCATGCACATGCCATGGCTTCACAGCGCCCTCCCTATGCTTGCTGCTAGCCTTCCTTCATTACCCTCGGGCCTCCACCTGCCTGTGGTTGAATGGCAGGGGGAAGACAGGATTCCTCCCCGGGAGAGGAAAGCCACCTTACAACTGTTCAGTCCACCCCTCTCTTCCACCACCCCAGACAGCTTCCGACAACCCTGGCTTGTTCTTGAAACTGGGTTGTTGGCATGGTGCCAGGTGAGTCTCAGCACTCATACATACACACACACACACACACACACACACACACACACGCCAGCAGGCCTGCTTGCAACAAAGGAATTTATAGGACTGAAAACTTTACCTTTTAAAAAGTACAGTAGTCGCAGCAGCAGATCTTCACACAGCAGCACCTCTGATGACCTAGAGTACAAACATTAAAGAAAGTTACTATCCAATGATGCACACAGAGGACCTGCCCAACCAACACACACCATGCAGTGGTGAATCCCCATACATGCATCCCAGCACCTTCCCACTAAAATTAGCTGACCCGCAAGCATTGTACACACCCATATCCTGCAGCATCCCTCACACTGTCCCGAGTCAGCTGCAGAGTATCTTATATGTCCGTCTCACCCCATCTCCTGACACTTCATCAGGGCTTCGGATGGTGGACAACCACGTACAGTAGTAAATGTACTTTTTGGCTCCCCTCCCCACAAACACACAACATTCTGCTACAGTCACAGGCACTCAGCACTAGGCCGCTTGGGGGTTGGGTGGGGTGGAATATTGCACCTAAAATACAATTGTTTTTATTTTTTCTGTTATTGTAACCTGAGTCTTGGGGGTGGGGGCCTTGTCGTGATGACCCAGCTTGCCACTAACACTCCGCCCCATGAACAATCCCATGGGAATTACATTTAAAAAAGTTCTCAAGTTCTCAATGGACCTAAACTTACTCAGAAACTTAAAAGAACCAGACACACACACACACACACACACACACACACACACACACACACACACCTACTTACTTGAGTGGAGTGAAGGAACAGGCCTGAGGTGCTGGTCTAGTTGTTGGCTGGTGGTTCAACATCATCAGCATGAATCTGCAGCAGCACACAGTTTAAGGCACAGCATTCTTGGAGACTTCAGCTTCTCACTCCAAGCAAGATGGCAATAGCAGTCTTTCATCTATCTGCCTCCAAGTTAGACAGCAGCAAGTGTGATGGCAGCAGGTTGGTCACTGCAGCCCCCACCCTTCAGGTGTGATGGCAGCAGGTAGGTCACTGCAGCCCCCACCCCTCAGGTATGATGGCAGCAGGTAGGTCACTGCAGCCCCCACCCCTCTGGTGTGACGGCAGCAGCTGCAGCACTGCAGCCCCACCCCTCAGGTGATGGCAGGCAGTGTAACACTGCTGTCTCACCCTCAGGTGTGATGGCAGGCAGTGCAACACTGCTGTCTCACCCTCAGGTGTGATGGCAGGCAGTGCAACACTGCTGTCTCACCCTCAGGTGTGATGGCAGGCGGTGCAAC
Source organism: Neoceratodus forsteri (assembly GCA_016271365.2). Taxonomy (NCBI): domain Eukaryota; kingdom Metazoa; phylum Chordata; order Ceratodontiformes; family Ceratodontidae; genus Neoceratodus; species Neoceratodus forsteri. Next base: position 964,484,737 of record CM028131.1, on the reverse strand, counting down.
ACTGCTGTCTCACCCTCAGTGTGATGGCAGGCAGTGCAGCACTGCTGCCACTCTCTCAGGTGTGATGGCAGGCAGTGCAACACTGCTGCCCACACCTCTCAGGGTGTGACGGCAGCAGGTACAGCACTGCTGCCTCCACCCCTCAGGTGTGATGGCAGCAGCTGCAACACTGCAGCCCCCACCCCCTCAGGTGTGATGGCAGCAGGTGCAGCACTGCAGCCTCCACCCCTCAAGTGTGACTGCAGTAGCTGCATCACTGTAGCCCCCAACCCTCAGGTATGATGGCAGCAGGTAGGTCACTGCAGCCCCCACCCCTCTGGTGTGACGGCAGCAGCTGCAGCACTGCAGACCCCACCCCTCAGGTGTGACGGCAGCAGGTACAGCACTGCTGCCCCACCCTCTGGTGTGATGGCACAGCTGCAACACTGCAGCCCCACCCTCAAGTGTGATGGCAATAGCTGCAACACTGCAGCCCCCACCCTCAGGTGTGATTGCAGCAGGTGCAGCACTGCAGCCCCTACTTCTCAAGTGTGATGGTAGGTGGTGCAGCACTGCAGCCCCCACCCCTCAGCTGTGACGGCAGGTGGTGCAACACTGCAGTCCCCACCCCTCAGTTGTGATGGCAGCTGCAGCACTGCAGCCCCCACCCCTCAAGTGTGACTGCAGTAGCTGCATCACTGTAGCCCCCACCCCTCAGGTGTGATGGCAGCAGCTGCGTCACTGCAGCTCCCACCCCCTCAGGTGTGACGGCAGGTGGTGCAACACTGCAGTCCCCACCCCTTAGTTGTGACGGCAGGCAGTGCAACACTGCAGCCCCCACCTCTCAGGTGTGATGGCCGCAGTAGCATTATGACCGTACTCACCCAATGCCATGTACTAAAGCTTGTTTGTCAGAGTTCAGACGTGAATTAAGCCAAAACACCAGATGCCAAGGTGGACTCCGTCGGTTCAGTCTTTAACATTTCGCTGCCTGAATTAGTTTATTTGTAAACAAAGTGCATCTAAGTAAAAAAAATCCACAAGTGATTAATGAGGATGCTAATGGACAGATACACAATCTTTCCCAAGTAATAAACCAATCTGGACTAGCACCCACAGTAAATTGGTTACTTTCTGACTTGGTCTTCATGAAAACGGAGCCTCTTAGTTTTCACGATGGAGATCAAACTCATGAAAGGAGTTCTACTGGCTGAAGTGAAGCCACGACCACTGTATAGATTGGAGCTTCATCTTTCCTATCCCCTCTGCAGTCAGCATAAATAAATTAATCTTTGTACCTGATCACTAGTACAAACTGGAACATCCTCCGGTGCGCCCGGCATTTTAATTATGGCGCCATTGAACATGACGCACTCCTGCTCATAAAAGTGCAAGCTGATGATGCTGCCTTGCCCCTTCCTCAATAGGCAGGGCAATGGTGCCCTAGGCACACCCATGGGATTTATAAAAGAGCATTGTAAATATAAACTTCAATCTCCATGCATAAGAGCACTATTAAGAAAGGGGCAAGATAGTGTCAACAGTTCATGAGTGAGAGCGTGGGATGTAAACAAGTGCCAAAATTATAATGCTGGGTGTACCAGAGAATTTACCAGTTTGAGTGATCAGGTACAAAGATTATTTATTTAATATAGTGCCTGCAGCAGGGACCAGAGAGGTGAAGCCCCAATCTATACAGTGGTCGGGGCTTCACCTCTGTGAGTAGCTCTCCTTTAAGAACTCATCATCATCTCTGTAGTTCCACAACCCCATCCAAGCAAACACGGACTGCCCTGGCATCAAGGCGGTCCTACCACACCACCCAAGAGAACAGACACCACAGGAAGTTTGTGGGAATGACACCTCCAGATACCCACGCACAGCCACGCAGGATCCACCCCGAAAGGTAAGTACTTGGTTGCTGGTTTTTATTAGCATCACCTATGACAGTGAGTGGTGGGCCTGGTTGTGGTAGCCCAGATTGCCGTGAATGCTCTTTCCCACCAATTACTTCACAATTGTCTCATCCGACGGTTTTGAAGGGCACAGATGAAACATGGTTGATTCAGTTAGATGTGGCTTAATAAAGTTTTTTTTGTCTGAGTGTGTGTCTCTATTCTTCTACGCACAGACAGACACATACTACCCAAAAATGAACTTTTTTTAAAAACATGTTTACATTCAGGATAGAGACAGGGTGAAGTAGGTCCCGGCAGTACAACACAGTAAATTAAATAATTCATTCAGTTAAGACCTGTGCCCAGCAAACCACCCCAAGACCAGCAAACAATGGACCTTCTCCAAGCCCAGGGGGGACTGGCTGGGTCACAGGCCAGGGAGCTAACTGAGGAGGACAGGCCACAGAACATCTTGTTGAACCACACTGTAATGTGACATTTCTACATAAACATACACATTAAGATGTTTGTAAATATTTTCTACTGTAGGATTTCATACCTCCCAACAGTCCCTAATTTTGACACAGAAACTTTTCAGTGCTCAGCAGTCTCTTGTACGAGGGGATAAACATGCCATGCACTCAGCGGACTGGCATACATGTGGGAAAAAATGGTTCTGTGCCAGTCTGCCCGTCCACCCATCCCTCCTCATCACCAGAGGCCAGAACCTTTTTTTCAGCATGTGTACCAGTCTGCCCAGCCCATCCCTCCATCAACCATCAATGACCAACCCCAGGAGCATGGCACGGACCCAGCGGACTGGCATACACGTGGGAAAAAATGGTTCTGTGCCACTCTGCCAGTCCGCCCCTCCCTCCTCCATCACCAGAGGCCAGACCCATTTTTTTCAGCATGTGTACAAGTCTAAAGTGGAAGACTAGGTTTGCTGGCCAAGGCATCTAGCTTCACCTGAGCTCTTTTCTTCTAGGTTGCTTGAAAGGAGAGAGCAAAGAACCTTACCAGAGCAAGGGAAAGGATTAAGACTTCTTTTGGCTAGGCAGATTTACTGTGTGTTTTTACTTTTATTTTGTACTCACAGGGATTGTTACTGTTTGTTGCTAACATTTTCTTGCTGTATTTTTCTCTGATTCAAATTGTTGTTGCTGGGTATACCTTCTGCTGCATTATTACAATGTGTGCCTACAGGTGTGTGCTAACAGATTACTGCTGTAATCTTCTGATTCAAAGTGTCTTTTACAAGGTATATCTTCTGTTACTGCTTTATTTTTCTCTGTAGCAAAGTGTTTCTTACAGGGTATATCTTCTGTGAAATTATTACAGGTGGTGCTCTACAGGTTTTACAGTTTTATCTATCATTAGGATAAGCTTTCAGGGTTACTGCATTTGTTGCTGACTGATTATTTCTGCTCTCACCTCCTTGTTTCTTTCATCCGTAGTTATTCTTTTTCGGCAGGGAAGGGCCCAGCTACCCACCCCATCCCCAACCACCCACACTACACTTTTACAGGGTAGCACAGTCGTTACATTTCCTGTGGCAAAGCAGGAAGGGTGGATCAGTGGGATATCCACATGGTGACCTCATTTACAGGGGCACTAGTAATTTAACTTGTTATAGCAAGTTACACAAAACAAACAAAACACAAAATAAAACTTTTGCTTTCATTTTCTTCCTTCTAATTACTCTGACCAGGTTATAAACCCAGCAACTTATCTGGAATGGATATCATTAACTGCAGGTACTACGGAACACTTTTCAGAATGGCAGTTTTACAGGATTTAGGACACTGTCCTACATGCTGGGCCATTGAGATCTTAGGGCTCAGCTCCAGACAGCATGAGCAGAGATTGCACGCTTCAAATTTCATATTCAAGAAGAAATATATTATAAGAACCATCTGCCATTTCTCCAACATCCAACAGAAGCACCTTGACCGCAGAGGGTAGTTGGTCCGGGAGGTTGGCAGGTGGTTAGGAGGGGCCAATTGGGTGCCCATCACTTTCCAACATATTACCTCCACAAACCATATAAAAACTACAAACCGGTATCTGCCTCTAGTTCCAAAATCAAACAAAGGGGCAGAAGACACTGCAGAGCAGGACACAGCAGCACAGGAGCTAGCACAACAAAACTCGCTCAAAACAGGAACCAAAACAAAAAAGCAAAAAGGAAATCCAAAAAACTTCTGATCATAGGAGACTCCATGATTCGCGGAGTTGATACCTATCTCCAGCCAGGGGTAATGGTCAGATGTCTCCCAGGTACATCAGCGTGGAGAGACACTGACTGCATTGTTAAAATTGTTCGGGAAGCAGGAGAAAAAATTGATGTCCTGGTATACATAGGGACTAATGATCTCGCCAGCTGGTCAGTTGTGGAGACCAAGGAACACCTGACCAGGCTGGGTGACAAACTAGCATCCATTTCATCTGCCATCTCCTTCTCTAAAATCTTGCCAGTCTGGGAGAGGGGGCAGATAGATGGAAGGTCAGAGAAGGGGAGACAGGGGAGCTAAACATGTGGCTCAAGGCTGGTGCCAGGAAAAGGACACAGATTTGTAGGAACTGGCAACAGTTCTGGGAGCAAAAGTTCTTTAATTTGATGGACTGCATCTAAGGAGGAATCAGTGCATTGGGGCAGATGTTTGATGTCTTTGAAGAATATTTATACTAGTAAATGGGGAGAGGGGTGCAGTACCCCATACGTCGAATGGGAAGAATACCCCTCCCCCCTCAGCTAGTGGTCAAACAGGAGTTCAGCATGTTTGCAGTTCATTTGCATCATCAGGTAAGGAAAAAGGTCCACCTCCCCATATGATGCACAGGGGAAACGCCAGACCTCACCCAACAACTAACACACTGAAATCTTGCCAATGGAAAATCATGTACACAAATGCTCGCAGTCTGGGAAACAAGATCCCAGACCTGCAGACAATAATGACAGAGGCTAAACTGGACATAGTAGCAATTAGCGGGACATGGTTTACCAGTAACCACACTTGGGAGACTTCAGTACCTGGCTATGTACTGTTCAGAAGAGACCAAGGTGCAGAAAGGGGGGGGGTGGAGTGGCCCTGTATGTCAATGAAAATATCAAAGCTACAGAAATTCAGAATACACATAAGGGCCAGAAGAACTGTGGGTCTCCCTGGAAACAGGAAATGGGACAGCCATAAGAACCGGGGTTGTCTACAGGCTCCCAGACCAGGGGGAGGACATAGACACATTACTGTTAGAAGATATACAAAACATAACAGCTAAAGGGGAGGTTCTGATAATGGGAGACTTCAACATGCCAGATACAGATTGGTCAATACCAGCAGGAACATCTGCCAGAACTAGACACATGGTGGATTCTCTGCAGTGGGAAGGCCTCAAACAACTGGTACAACAACCCACAAGAGACAGGGCTATCCTAGATCTAGTACTGACTAACAGGGAAAGGATCACAGATCTCCAGGTAGAAGGTCACCTGGGGGCCAGTGGCCATCACATGCTGTCAGTCTTGAGAAAGCACGAGGTTTGGCGTGAAAACGTTTGAATGTTTGAGGGGATGGGACATGGACTATCTATGTACCTGCCATTCTTGTGTGCAATAAATGTTGTTTATGCCTATTATCCTGCGAATGATCTACATTTTTTCCAGCAGTGATGTGTAGCCGTGCTGCTGTCTGCTCTGAGTGAGTACACTATTGCATTTTTGGCTCCTATGTAGCTTAGTAGCCGGCTGCTTCTGTCAGACATCACATGGTATGGTTCAATTTGGCCACTACAACTAAATCATCCCATTCCAAGACAAAAATATGGGACTTCAGAGGAGCTGACTTTGATAAGATGGCCAACAGAGTTAAGCTAGCCCTGGCAAAAGAAATACAGGTGAGGGTACAGGCAAAGTGGGCAAGCATTAAGGATGCAATACTTGAAGCAACATCCCATTGTGTTAGACAGAAAAGGAAGTGCAAAAGAAGAAGGAAACCACTTTGGTTCTCAAAAACAGTAGCAGAAAAGGTCAGAGCCAAAAGGCTGGCCTTCAGGAAATATAAGGGAACACAGCGGGATGAAGATAGGGAGGCATACCAAACTTCCCTAAGGGAAGCAGGGAAGGCAGTAAGGCAGGCAAAGGCCCAAACCGAGGAAACACTAGCACAAACAGTAAAAGAAGGTGACAAGACTTTCTATAGATACATTAGTGAAAGGAGAAGGTCCAGAGGGGGTATTGCTAAGATCAAAGGAGATAAGGTGCGTGTGAGGAGGAGGACCATGTAAAAGCATCTATCCTAAATAGATAATTCTGCTCAGTATTTACTGAAGAGAAGGTAGGGCAGGGCCCAGAGCTCAGCACCATGGACACAGGGGGGAAGGAGGTGAGCATTAGTCCCTTCACAAAAGAAAGGGTCCTACAAGAGCTCGATAAGCTCAGGGTGGATAAGGCAATGGGACCTGATGGCATACATCCCAGGGTACTAAAGAAGCTAAGGGTGGAACTAGCAGAGCCATTATCAGAACTGTTTAGCGAGTATCTGAGCACAGGAGAGGTCCCAGAAGACTGGAGAAGGGCTCATGTGATCCCGCTCCACAAGAGTGGTAGCAGGGAGGAGGCAGAGAACTACAGACCAGTCAGTCTTACCTCAGTAGTGGGCAAGATTATGGAGGCACTCCTTAAGGAAAGGATAGTGCAACACCTGGAATCCATAGGAGCACGGGATCCAAGACAGCATGGGTTTACAAAAGGAAGGTCCTGTCAAACTAATCTCATAGATTTCTTTGACTGGTAACTAGAGTGGTGGACCAAGGGGGAGCAGTTGATGTCGCCTACCTTGACTTCAGCAAAGCTTTCGATACTGTTCCACATAGAAGATTGATTAATAAGCTGGGTAGGCACAGGGTGGGTCAGAAGTTGGTTAACTGGGTGGCAAACTGGTTGACAGGCAGAAAACAGGGAGTGGTGGTAAACGGTTTACAGTCAGAAGAGATGCAAGTCACAAGTGGAGTACCTCAGGGATCAGTCCTGGGGCCAGTCCTCTTTAATATCTTCATCAGTGACATTGCAGATGGACTGGGGGGTAAGGTTTGTCTGTTTGCAGATGACATCAAGATCTGCAACAGAGTAGATGATCCAGATGGGGTGCGCAGAATGAGAAAAGATCTGAATAAACTAGCAAAATGGTTGGAAGAGTGGCAGCTGGGGTTTAATGCAAAGAAGTGCAAGATCATGCACATAGGGAAGAGAAACCCTGAAGCCACCTATAGGCTGGGAGGGGAGTTGCTGGCATTCACAAGGGAAGAAAAAGACTTGGGCATCATCAGCACCGATGACCTGAAATCATCCAAGCAGACCACTAAAGCAGTAGGTAAGGCTAGGGGGGATGTTGGGATGTATTAGTAGGGGTATCACAAGTCAGAAGAGGGAGGTAATAAACTCTCTTTACAAGACACTGGTTAGGCCCCATCTGGAGTACTGCGTGCAGTACTGGAGGCCACATCTTCACAAGGACATTAACCAGATTGAGGCAGTCCAGAGAAGGGCAACCAAAATGGTGCAGGGACTGCATCAGAAAACATAGAGGACAGATTAACGAGCTCAATATGTATACTCCCAGAGCAAAGGAGGGAGAGGTGGATATGATCGAAACATTCAAACACCTTAAGGGCATTAACAAGGTGAAAGAGTCTAACTTGTTTCAATATAAGAAAATAGCAGGACAAGAGGGCACGGCATGAGATTAGAAGGAGGCCGATTAAGGGGTAATGTGAGGAAGTTCTTTTTCACAGAAAGGGTGGTGGATGCATAGAACGGCCTACCTCAAGAAGTGATGGATATGAATACAGTGCAGGGCTTCAAACAGGCATGGGATAGGCACAAGGGAGCAGTACAGATGAGTATGAATAGATAGGCCATTGACAGAGCAAAGGCCGATGGCACATTTATAAGGTAGAAAAAGAAATGGGCAGACTGGATGGGCCTTGCGGTCCTTATCTGCTGTCAACTTCTATGTTTCTATGTCTGCCCAGCCTGTCCCTCCACTGACCATCAGTGACCAACCACAGGAGCATTGCACGGACCCAGTGGACTGGCATACATGTTGAGAAAAATGGTCCTGTGCCAGTCTGCCATCCGCCCCTCCCTCCAACAGCACCAGTCTGCCCATATGCCCCTCCATCCAACAGCACCAGAGGCCAGATTTCGAAAACATTATTATTTTTTTTTTTTAAATATAATTTTATTAGTTTTATACTAAACAAAACACACATCACGTAGTGCAATTAAATAAGTGTAGATGCAACACTGTTTCTCATTAATGGTCACCAAACTTATACAGATTGTAGATAATTAAGTCCAGTCTCTACTAAATTTATATTTCATTCAGTAGACATCTTCACAGACCAAATATTATTATCTTTTAATATTTTTTATAATTACACATGCCAGCTTATACCCCCATCTTCCCTTCCTTGCTTTGACGACATTCAAACAGCAGCATGGCTATCAAAAAAAAAAAACTTACCAGATTGTAGCAAGTCCAGTCATCAGCTGCACAAAGAAGCAGAAAGGGCAGGTTAGCAGCACAAAGCTGGCATGGCAGTCAACACGCTCCATACCACACCAGAACCAGAGTAAGGAGGCGGGACAGAAGGTATGCAGGGTGGTCAGGCAATGAATTATAGTTCCTTCAGTGAACCCAAACAGCTGCACCTCTCCCACCCTACCCCAGCCCACAGCATGGCTGTTATCCCATCCCAGCCCACCAGCATGGCTGCTATCCCCATCCAACCCCACCATCATGGCCTCCCCACCAGCATGGACCCTCTCCCCACCCAGATAGACCTACCGTCCCTCTCCACCACCCATACAGAGCTGCAGCCCCTCCCCACCCAGATGGACCTGCATGGCCCCTCTCCCAACCCTGACCCACCAGCACGGCCCTCTCTCTCCACCCTTACCTACCAGCACCGCTCTCTCCTCACCCAGATGGACCTCCACAGCCCCTGTCCCCACAATGGCAGATTTTGAACAGTTCACATTCCCTTCCTTTGTTATTGTTAGAGTAGGTGCATCCCAAGTTGACACAGCTCCCTACCCTACTGCCAGTATCCCACCCTGCACGGTTCCATGTCATAACGGTGACTGTGGAAGCGTTGCCATTAGGGCAGGTGTACATCACAGAAAATCAATTTCAGCAATGTACACTACCGGCGTGCAACAAAAGGCGCCAGAGACTTCAATTTTTTTATTTATGGGGTGGGCTGTGTCCCCACACACCCACCAGTAAGAGCTTTTGCCCGCCCCAGCACATCCCTACTTAAAGATTCTCAACTCCAAGGGGTGCATGTCGGGGAGAGGTGCAAAACAAAAAAAATTAAACCCCAAACCGGTGCACAAAAAAGACTGCACCTAGAACCGAACCCGGCACCCTCCCAACCCTAGCCTACCACCAACCCACTATGCCACATGGCTCAGCTTGGCAGCTAACCACCGGACTACACCACATAAACCCTCCCTCCCTTCACCTGTCACATGGCATGCTCACTCCCTTCCCATGAGTGTGTACATATAGTGACATCCTGTCGCTATATTCATGAGGACCCTCCATCTGGTCGCCCTCCTGCCCAGTAGCCCTGTGCACAGGTGCCGTGATTGAGTCACTTGTTTTGAAAGCACTCAGTCGTGATCGCCATTGTCACAGGCTACCCCTGCACCAACATTATACAGCCAGTACCTACCCCTTGTATCACCATGGCCAGTGTCCCCACACCACTGCCAGTATTCCCACCCACCACAACCAGTGTCACACCAACACTGCCAGTATCCCCACCCACACCGCCATGACCAGTGTCCCCACACCATCATGACCAGTGTCCCTCACCACTGCCAGTATCCCCGTCCCACCACAACCAGTGTCGCCACACCAACACTGATAGTGTCCCCACCACACTGCCAGTATCCCCACCCCACCCCACACCAACATTACATGGCCAGAACCCTCCTCGTCATACCTCTCAACTGCTATTAATTTTGCATAGTGCTATGATTTTCACACTCACATGTATCCTCCTTGCTCTGCATAGGTTTACTGATGTTCTTAATAGTAGGGCTATTCCTGGACACACAAACTATTAAATCATTGAACTAAGTTGATAGAAACGTTCCTTATCACTAACTATATGGGGCCCACTATTTGTAGATGTATATTACCATTTAAAATAAGGAAGTGCTACACATTCTGGCCCTTTGCTATGTTTTTTTAAACCCAGTGCTATGATTTTTAATGCCGAGAGGTTGAGAGGTATGCTCTCCGCACCAACACTGCCAGTATCCCCACCCCGCACCACCACGACCTGTGTCCCCAACCAACTGCCAGTGTCCCCACACCACCACAACCAGTGTCGCCACACCAGCACTGCCAGTATCCCCACCCTACACTGCCACAACCAGTGTCCCCACACCACCATGACCAGTGTCCCCACTCCACTGCTAGTATCCCCACCCTGCCCCAACATTACATGGCCAGTACCCACCTGCACCACCACAACCAGTGTCCCCACACCAGCACTGCCAGTATCCAAATCTACACACCACCACAACCAGTAGCTCACCCCACTGCCAGTATCCCCTTCCTACCAGAAGGTCACCACACCAACACTGCCAGTATCCCTATCCCACACTGCTATGACCAGTGTCCCCACACCACCATGACCAGTGTCCCCACCACACTGCCAGTATCCCCACCCCACCACAACCAGTGTCACCATACCAACACTGCCAGTATCCCTACCCCACAATGCCACGACCAGTGTCTCACACCACCATGACAAGTGTCCCCACCCCATTGCCAGTATCCCACCCCAACCAGTGCCCCACCCCACTGCCAGTATCCCAACCTGCACCAACATTACACAGCCAGTATCCCCACCACGCACCACCATGGTCAGTTTCACCACCCCATTGCCTATATCCCTACCACACACCACCATGGCCAGTTTCCACATCCCATTGCCAGTATCCCTACCCCCCCACCAACATTACATGGCCAGAACCCCACTGCCATACCTCTCAATTGCTATGAATTTTGCATAGTGCTATGATTTTTACACTCAAAAGTATCCTCCTTGCTCCGCATAGGTTTACTGATGTTCTTAATAGTAGGGCTATTTTGGACACATAAACTATTAAATCGTTGAACTAAATTGATAGAAACATTCCTTATCACTAACTATATAGGGTTCGCTATTTGTAGATGTATATTACCATTTAAAATAAGGAAGTGCTACACATTCTGGCCATTGCTATGATTTTGGAAAGCCAGTGCCTGATTTTAATCTGCAAAGAGGTTGAGAGGTATGCCCCCACACACCACGCAGCCAGTGTCCCTGCACCAGCACTGCCAGTATCCCCACCCCACAACACCATGACCAGTGTCCCCACCCCACTGCCAGTATCCCACACCACCACAACCAGTGTCACCACACCAACACTGCCAGTATCCCCACCCCACACCGCCATGACCAGTGTCCCCACACCATGACCAGTGTCCCACCCACTGCTAGTATCCCCACCACCCTAATATTACACAGTCAGTACCCACCCACCACCACAATCAGTGTCCCACACCAGCACTGCCAGTATCAAATCCCACACCACCACAACTAGTAGCCCACCCACTGCCAGTGTCCCACCCACAACAACCAGTGTCACCACACCAACACTGCCAGCATCCAACCACATACCACAGCAACCAGTATCCCCTCAACCCCCAACCAGTGTCCCCACCCCACTGCCAGCATCCCAACCCACACCATTACACAACCAGTATCCCACCATGCCACCATGGCTGGTTTTCCCACCCATTGCCAGTATCCCACCCCACCCCAACCAGTGTCACAACCCACTGCCAGTATCCCACCCTGCACCAACATTGTAGCCAGTACCCACCCTTGCCACCATAGCCAGTTTCCCCACACCACCACAAAGTATCCCCCTATTGCCAGTATCCCCACCCCAACCAGTGTCCCCACCCCATTGCCAGTAGCCCATACCATACCAACATTACACAGCCAGTACCCACCCTTGCACCACTATGGCCAGTGTCCCCACACCACCATGACTGGTGTCCCCACCCTACTGCCAATATCCCACCCCACCACAGCCAGTGTCACCACACCAGCACTGCCAGTATCCCCACTCCACCCACCATGACCAGTGTCACCACACCACCATGACTAGTGTCCCCACCCTATTGCCAGTATCCCACCCCTGCCAGTATCCCAACCCTCACCAACATTACATAGCCAGTATCCCATCATGAACCACCATGGCCAGTTTCCCAACCCCATTGCCAATATCCCACCACACACCATCATGGTCAGTTTCCACATGCCATTGCCAGTATCCCACCCACACTAACATTACATGGCCAGTACCCACACTTGCACCACCATGACCAGTGTCCCCACACCACCATAGCCAGTATCTCCACCTACACCACCATGGCCAGTATCCCCACAATAGCACTGCCAGTATCCCCAACCCTCACCACCACAACCAGTGTCCCCACACCACTGCCAGTTTCCCCACCTTATCACAAGCAGTATCACCACACCAGCACTGTCAGTATTCCACACACCGCACCACCATGACCAGTGCCCCCACACCACCGACAGTGTAAACACCCCACTACCAGTATCCCTAACCTACTCCAACATTACACAGCCAGTGCCCCCACACCACCATGACCAGTGTCCCCACACCACTGCCAGTCCTCACATCACACCACCATGATCAGTGTCCCCACACCAACATAGCCAATATTCCCACCCCATTGCTAGTATCCCCACCCCACCCCAACCAGTGTCCCACTAATATTACATAGCCAATTCCCCACCCACCCATTACGTCAGTGTCCCACACCAGCGTGCCCAGTATCTCCATCACACCCCACCATGACCACTGTCTCCATTCCACTGTTAGTATCCCACCACACATCACCACAACCAGTGTCCTCACTACCACGGCCTGTATCTACACCCTCACACCACCAGAAGCAGTGTCCCCATCCAACTGCCAGTATCCCACCTCTCACCACCACAACCAGTGTCACCACTCCATGACCTGTGTCCCCACCCTACCAACACAGCCTGCCTCTACCCCACACCCCAAATAGATGTAGCCCCACCATGAGGCACACATACACAAAGGTTTATTTCATGGAGAGGAGCTGGAGGTGGAGAGGACTGAGCTACTGGCAGTTCACTTGGTTGAGTGACTGACTCCCAACTCCAGCCTCAGCCTGCCCCCAGGATCAACAACACAGTTTTATTTCTTTGCAGGGTGGAGAGAGAATAGTTGTACCAAAGGCACACATACACAACATTTGGGCTGGATGGATGCAAAGCCTGGCTATAGTGGACAAGGTCAGTGGTCTTTTCAGCTGGCAGTACCACAAAACCTGGAACTGAACGGTCTCGCACCCCCTTCCCCCCAACTATAGGAACATGACATCGCAGCACCAAACACGCTTGATCTAGCATTCGGTTCACTCCCCCCCCAAACCACTACCACCACGAACTTCGGGACTAGAAATGAAAGGCACATATTTGGGCAGCTCCATTCCACAATGGACTTGGAAATATAGCAAGGAAATCTGGCTGCAGAGAGATGGGGAGAAACACTCGATAGGAGCCAAGGTAAAAGGCAGCAATGATAGCAAAGGAGGATGCCTGGCTAACTTAAATGCTGAAAGTCCACTGTGTTTGGGCCTTAAGAAAAGTAAATGATGGCTATGTTGGGCTAGAAGTCACCAGAGACAACAGAGTATTATAATCATAATAAAAATGAACACAGCTTTCAATACTACAAATGATTTAAACGTGAGCTCTGATCAAGTGTTGAACATCAAAGATCATAATCACCATCATGTAACAATGCATCTAAAGATTGCTGAGCCTGTTGCATACTGTTACTAATTCTAATTAAATGTTCATTCTTATGTTCTAATAGAAGCTGTAGATTAAGAGAGAGAAGAGAGGCGCAATATGCACATTAAAGGTTGGGGTGTATCTAGTGACATCATCTTGGTGACAAGGTTCCCTAAGAATAAATTGTTCAACATGAGGTACTGGCAAAATAACCATTTGACCGATGGCAGTGTGAGCAGTGGGTGTGAAGCAGAAGTCTGCAGCAGTTATCGAACATGTAAGTTTATCATACAGTATGTGAAGGGTTTATGATTGGTAGCTATGCAATACTGACCATCCATATTGTAGGTGACTTCTAACCATCGGAAGGCACCATTTGGTAAGTCACACTGGACAGGTGCCATTTGCAAGATTATGATGCTGATGCTCTGTTGCATACCTCCATCGAGACTGCACACAGGTGTTGCCACATCAAAGACATCACAATGTCATACATATTGTTGTCCCCTTACTGAGCAGCAAGCTGTGTGTAGGACCTGCCACAGGGCCATAATGGGGTTATGGGGAAATATGGAAAGATATTAGGGATACCATTCTAGAGGTAACAAGACTCTGCATCAGGACTACAACAAAGAAAAATAGGTTTAAGAGTCCACTGTGGTTCTCCCCTCCAGTAAGAGAGGCAGGGCTAAATGGAATGCATACAAATGGTTCAGGCAACTTACAGGGGACAGGGAGTGGGAGGATTACACTGAGAAAATTAAGGAGGCCAGGAAAATAGTGAGGGAGGCCAAGGCATCAAAAGAGCTGCAAATTGCTTGTGGAGTCAAATCAGGGGAGAAAATCTTTTTCCATTATATCAGTGAAGAAAGCGGGAGGAATTGTAAGGTTAAAAGTGGGGGATGAGGCTCTGGAGGACAGCGGACAAAAAGCAGAGGCCCTAAATGAATACTTTTGCTTAGTACTCACATGGGAGAATCGGGGCCCACTGCCAGACAGCGGTATCAGAGCTGAGACCAGAGGGATTCAGAGAATGTGCACCCAGGAGTTCACCACAGACAGGGTCAGGAAGGGTCTTTCAGACATCAGACCTGACAAGGCCCCTGGCCCTGATGGTTTTACACCGAGAGTGCTCAGGAGCTTGCAGAAGAGCTGGCATCACCTCTCTTGCACCTATTCAACAGGTCACTGTAGTCAGGGTAGTCCAGGGACTGAGGGTGGCTGACATGGTGCCACTGCACAAGAGTGGAGACAGGAAGATACAGGTAACTATAGGCAAGTCAGCTTCACATCATTTTTATTTTTTTTATTTATTTAAGTCTCAGATTACATATACCTTTGAGCTAAGAGCTCTTTTACAAAGGTTCACATCAGTATAAAGGACAACAGATTAAACAGGACAGTAAAGTACGGTACAATAAAGTGTAAATAGGAGGTACAAAAATCATAATGGACACAAAATCATAATGGACAGTCAACATAAAACAACAGAGACACATTATGCTAATCAGTTTCAGGCACAGGAAAATGCATGCAGTACACTGATAGCCAACAGGCTTTGTCCAAGACAAACAGGGCACAGGGTGTAGGAAGGATGTGGGAGGGTGGGCTGGGAAAGTAAGGGGGTAGGGTGGAGGACATGAGGAGAGATGGGGAGGGGATGGGGGAGGAATGGTGGAGAGGAGGTAGGGAGGATGCAGAGGGAGGGGTAGGAGGCAAGAGTGCTAAGTCACTATGAAAGAGGTAGAGTGCTAAGGTCGAGGTTTGGGAAAGCATGGTTAAGGGAGACTGTCACAGGTGGTAGCTGTAGAGAGTAGTGACTGAAGCTTGGATCTGAATGAGCTCAGCTTAGTTTTGGAGGAGATGTCACTGTTGAAAGCATTCATCCAGAGGGGGTCCCTGTAGGTGAACGATCTTTGCCCCGGGTGGTTCAGTGATGAGGGACCTGTAGGAGCTGAGATTCAGAACCTCAGGTGCAGCATGGATTACAAAGGGGGCTTAGAAGATCTTGTACTCCAGGTAGCAAGAGTCCTAAGGTTATTTTTTTGGCCATCAGGCATGTTTGGTATTTGATGTGATTTTTAAGCTGTAGCCAACCGGTTAAGGCATAGAGATCTCACGTGCGGGTGAGATGGTGGGCTCCTGAGATGAGATGACATGCTTTGTTAAGAGCAGTGGAGATACATCGGAGGGCGGTATCAGTCGCTGAGCCATAGATAATCAGTCCATAGTCAAGTATGGAAATAATAGTGCTCTGTAAAGCTATCCTTAAGGCTTCAGGGGTCAGAAATTGCCTGTGTCTGTAGAGTAGACCAGTACGAATATTTACAGCTTTAGCAACGTTATTTATATGCACCCCATATGATAGGTTGCTGTCTATGGTGATTCCAAGATACTTAAAGAATTGTACCTGCTCAAGGGCAGTACCAAGGCAGCTAGTGACAGTCAGAGGATGTTGCATGTGCTTGTTATGGGAGCTGCTGAAGAACATAAGCTTTTTTTTTTTATATATAGTTTAGTATCAATTTGTAATGACTAAACCATTTCTCTACCGAGGTAAATCCAAGTTGTAGCTGGTTCTCAAGAGGTATAGGGCTCGGGTCAGTTGTGTAGATTATGACATCATCTGCATAGAGTAGGATTTGTTCAGGGCAGGAGCTTGGGAAACTGTTTAGAAACATAGAAGTTGACGACAGATAAGGACATCAAGGCCCATCCAGTCTGCCCATTTCTTTTCTACCTTATAAATGTGCCATCAGC
Source organism: Neoceratodus forsteri (assembly GCA_016271365.2). Taxonomy (NCBI): domain Eukaryota; kingdom Metazoa; phylum Chordata; order Ceratodontiformes; family Ceratodontidae; genus Neoceratodus; species Neoceratodus forsteri. Next base: position 964,468,169 of record CM028131.1, on the reverse strand, counting down.
CTTTTGCTCTGTCAGTGGCCTATCTATTCATACTCATTTGTATTGCTCCCTTATGCCTATCCCATGCCTGTTTGAAGCCCTGCACTGTATTCATAGCCACCACTTCTTGAGGTAGGCCATTCCATGCATCCAACCCTTTCTGTAAAAGAATTTCCTCACATTCCCCTTAATATGCGCCCCTCTAATCTCATGCTGTGTCCTCTTGTCCTGCTATTTTTCTTATATTTAAACATGTTAGACTCTTTCACCTTGTTAATGCCCTTAAGGTATTAGAATGCCTCAATCATATCACCTCTCTCCCTCCTTTGCTCAAGGGTATACATATTGAGATCTGTTAATCTGTCCTCATATGTCTTCTGATGCAGTCCCTGCACCATTTTGGTTGCCCTTCTCTGGACTGCCTCAATTTGGTTAATGTTCTTGTGAAGGTGTGGCCTCAATACTGCATGCAGTACTCAGATGGGGCCTAACCAGTGTCTTGTAAAGAGGATTATTACCTCCCTCTTACGACTTGTGATACCCCTACTAATACACCCTAACACCCCTAGCCTTACCTACTGCTTTAGAGGTCTGCTTGGATGATTTCAGGTCATCAGTGATGATGATGCCCAAGTCTCTTTCTTCCTTTGTGACTGCTATAACTCCCTCCCAGCCTATAGGTGGCTTCAGGTTTCTCTTCCCTATGTGCATGATCTTGCACTTCTTTGCATTAAATCCAGTTGCCACTCTTCTGACCATTTTGCTAGTTTATCCAGATCTCTTCTCATTCTGCCCACCCATCTGGATCATCTACTCTGTTGCAGATCTTGGTGTCATCTGCAAACAGACAAACCTACCCTCTAGTCCATCTGTAAGGTCACTAATGAAGATGTTGAAGAGGACTGGCCCAGGACTGATCCCTAGGTACCCACTTGTGACTTGCATCTCTTCTGACTGTATACATTTACCACCACTCTCTGTTTTCTGCCCGTCAACCAGTTTGCCACCCAGTTGACCAACTTCTGACCCACCCGAGCCTACCCAGCTTATTTATCAATCTTCTATGTGGAACAGTGTCAAAAGCTTTGCTGAAGTCAAGGTAGGCGACATCAACTGCTCCCCCTTGGTCCACCACTCTGGCTACCCAGTCAAAGAAATCTATGAGATTAGTTTGACAGGACCTTCCTTTTGTAAACCCATGCTGTCTTGGATCCTGTGCCCCTATGGATTCCAGGTGTTGCACTATCCTTTCCTTAAGGAGTGCCTCCATAATCTTGCCCACTACTGAGATAAGACTGACTGGTCTGTAGTTCCCTGCCTCCTCCTGCTACCACTCTTGTGGGCGGGATCACATGAACCCTTCTCCAGTCTTCTGGGACCTCTCTTGTGCTCAGAGACTCACTAAACAGTTCTGCTAATGGCTCTGCTAGTTCCACCTTTAGCTCCTTAAGTACCCTGGGCTGTATGCCATCAGGTCCCATTGCCATATCCACCCTGAGCTTAGCAAGCTGTTGTAGGACCCTTTCTTTTGTGAAGGGAGTAGTGCTCACCTCCCTCCCCCCTGTGTCCATGGTGCTGAGCTGTGGGCCCTGCCCTGCCTTCTCTTCAGTAAATACTGAGCAAAAGTATCTATTTAGGATAGATGATTTTACATGGTCCTCCTCACATGCTCCCTTTTCTCCATTAAGCTTAACAATACCCCTCTGGACTTTCTCCTTTCACTAATGTATCTATAGAAAGTCTTGTCACCTTCTTTACTGTTCGTGCTAGTGTTTCCTCAGTTTGGGACTTTGCCTGCCTTACTGCCTTCCCTGCTTCCCTTAGGCAGTTTGGTATGCCTCCCTATCTTCATCCTGTGTTCCCTTATATTTCCTGAAGGCCAGCCTTTTGGCTCTGACCTTTTCTGCTACTGTATTTGAGAACAAAGTGGTTTCCTTCTTCTTTTGCACTTCCTTTTCTGTCTAACACAATGGGATGTTGCTTCAAGTATTGCATCCTTAATGCTTGCCCACTTTGCCTGTACCCCTCACCTGTGTTTCTTTTTGCCAGGGCTAGCTTAACTCTCTGTTGGCCATCTTATCAAAGTCAGCTCCTCTGAAGTCCCATATTTTTGCCTTGGAATGGGATGATTTAGATGTAGTAGCCAAATTGAACCATGCCATGCGATGGTCACTGGACCCTAGGTGACCTTCTACCGGGAGATCTGTGATCCCTTCCCTGTTAGTCAGTACTAGATATAGGATAGCCCTGTCTCTTGTGGGTTGTTGTACCAGTTGTTTGAGGCCCTCCCCCTGCAGGGAATCCACTATGTGTCTAGTTCTGACAGATGTTCCTGCTGGTGTTGACCAATCTGTATCTGGCATGTTGAAGTCTCCCATTATCAGAACCTCCCCTTTAGCTGTCATGTTTTGTATATCCTCTAACAGTAATGTGTCTATGTCCTCCCCCTGGTCTGGGGGCCTGTAGACAACCCCAGTTCTTATGGCTGTCCCATTTCCTGTTTCAGGGTGACCCACAGTTCTTCTGGCTCCTTATGTGTATTCTGAATTTCTGTAGCTTTGATATTTTCATTGACATACAGGCCACTCTTTCCCCCTTTTTGCACCTCGGTCTCTTCTGAACAATACATAGCCAGGTATTGAAGTCTCCCAAGTGTGGTTACTGGTAAACCACGCCTCACTAATTGCTACTATGTCCAGTTTAGCCTCTGACATTATTGCCTGCAGGTCTGGGATCTTATTTCCCAGGCTGTGAGCATTTGTGTACATGATTTTCCATTGGGCAGATTTTGGTGTGTTAGTTGTTGGGTGAGGTTTGGCATTACCCCTGTGCGTCGTATAGGGAGACAAACCTTTTTTCTTACCTGGTGATGCAAATGAACTGCAAACATGCTGAATTCCTGTTTGACCACTAGCTGAGGGGGGAGGGGTGTTCTTCCCATTCGACGTATGGGGTGCTGCACCCCTCTCCCCATTTACTATTTTAAATATTCTGCAAAGACGTCTAACTTCTGCCCCAATGCACTGACTCCCTCCTTAGTTAGATGCAGTCCATCAAATTTAAAGAACTTTCACTCCCAGAACTGTTGCCAGTTCCCTACAAATCTGTGTCCTTTTTCCTGGCACCAGCCCTTGAGCCACGTGTTTAGCTCCCCTATCTCCCCTTCTCTGACCTTCTGTCCATCTGCCCCCCTCTCCCAGACTGGCAGGATCTCGGAGAAGGAGATGCCGGACGAAATGGATGATAGTTTGTCACCCAGCCTGGTCTGGTGTTCCTTGGTCTCCACAACTGACGGCTGTCGAGATCATTTGTCCCTATGTACTAGGACATCAATATTTTCTCCTGCTTTGTGAACAATTTTGCAATGCGGTCAGTGTCTCTCCATGCTGATGCACCTGGGAGACATCTGACCATACCCCGACTGGAGATGGGTATCAACTCCCGTATCATGGAGTCTCCTATGATCAGAAGTTTTTGGATTTCCTTTTGCTTTTTTGCTTTGGTTCCTGATTTGGGTGAGTTTTGTTGTGCTAGCTCCTGTGCCACAGTGTCCTGCTCTGCAGTGTCTTCTGCCTCTTTGTTTGATTTCAGAGATAGAGACAGATACCTGTTTGTAGTGTTTATATGGTTTTGAGGTAATATGTTGAAGAGCAGAGAGTGATGGGGCACCGATTTGCCCTCCTAACCACCTGCCACCCTCCTGGTCCAACTACCCTCTTGAGTGAGGTTTTCTGTTGGATGCTGGGAAATGGCGGGTGGTTCTTAAATGTATTTCCTCTTGAATATGAAATTTGAGGCATGCAATCTCTACCCATGCTGCCCAGAGCTGAGCCTAAGATCTCCAATGGCCCAGCATGTAGGACAGTGTCCTAAATCCTGTAAGATTTTTAGAGAGGACCAAACAGGAGTGGGCTCAGGATGGACCCTTGAGGAACCCGGAGTGAACAAGTCTTGAGTCAGAGAAAGCGTTGACAATTTTGACTTGTTGGGTGCGTTGTCCAGATAACTTTTAAACCAGGCAGTGGAATCAGAGGACAGCCCTGCATTAAGTAGTTGTTCCAGTAGTAGAGGGTGATGGATCATGTCAAATGCTTTTGTCAAGTTGATGAAGGCAGCACCAACTAATTGACCATGGTCCAGGGAGCTGTGTTTAAAACCGATGAATTCCATAAGGGAAGAGGTGGTACTGTGCCCTTTCCTGAACCCATGTTATTGGGCGCATTGGATTTTATGTTTGTCAAGATATTCAGTACGCTGGTCAGCTACAATGCGTTTAAGAGCCTTAGAGAGAGGTGGTAATATGGAGATAGGCGGTAGTTTACATGAAGAGTCCTGTCTCCACTTTTGTGAACCAGGGTAACCATGGCTGATTTCCATTTATTGGGGAACTGTGCAAGTCTGAGTGAGAGGTTAAAGATCCTGGTTAAAGGCACTAACACTTCCTCAAGGGTGAGGGACAGCAGTTTGAAGTCAAGGAGTCCCACTGCATCTAGATTTACCAATTGCTTTATGGACTACATCAGTAGTGGTAAACTTATGGAGGCCCTTATCAAGCAAGATCTAGTGGAATACTACAAAGTAAATCACCTCCAGAACTACAAACAACACAGGTTTGTGATGGGCAGGTCATGTCAAGCATACTAACATATGAAAAGCCAGCAGAAGAAGGGCATTTAGTCTATTCTATAGTCTGCTCATATTGCAGGGTACACAGCTTTAGCTACTGTCCTGCTGTCCCTCACACACTCCCATTGTCCCTACCCATGATCCTTACCTTCCCCATGCCTATCCCAGGCTCATTATGTTACCTTATTACATTCTTTGATGAAGTGACCAAGGAGTTATACGGTGGACTTGCTTTACTTTGACTTCAGTAAGGCATTTGACACAGTCCTGCAGAGCGCCTCTTTAAAAAGCTAGAAGATCTTGGGGTAGTAGAACAGATAGTAAAGTGGGTACGGAGTTGGCTGAGGGACAGAAAACAAACGGTGGTAGTAAATGGGGTGAAATCCAATGAGAGGCAGGTCACCAGTGGGGTGCCTCAGGGGTCAGTCCTGGGGCTGGTCCTCTTCAGTGTATTCATTAGTGACATCAGTGAGGGCATAAATGGCAACACACCCTGTTTGCGGATGACACGAAACTCAGCAGAAAAGTGGATAGTACAGAGGGAGTCAGACAACTGCAGGAGGACCTTAAGAAGCTGGAAAGGTGGTCACAAATATGGCAATTAAATTTCAACGCTAAGAAGTGTAAGATGATGTACCTGGGTAGGGCCAACCCCAAGGAAGAATACAGGCTAAACAGAGTCCAGCTGAGCTCCTCTGCTGAGGAATGTGATCTGGGAGTCATCATTAGGGATGACCTCAAGCAGCAAAGTCAATGCAATAAGGCTTACAACAGGGCTAGCAGGGTGTTAGGATGCATTGGCAGGGGATAAACAGCAGGGACAGGAGGTGACTACCACTTTGCCAGTCATTGGTGAGGCCTCATCTGGAATACTATGTACAATTCTAGGCCTCATCTAAGAAAGGACATTGATAGGTTGGAAGTGGTCCAGAAAAGGGCAAAAAAAATGATACATGGCCTTCAGGAAATCACCTATGAAGAGAGGCTTGGAGCTCTGAAATTGTGCTCGCTAGAGACCAGAAGGGAGAGAGGAGATATGATTGAGACCTTCAAGTTCCTTAAGAGCATCAACAAGGTGCCAGAAGCACAGCATTTTACCAGGAATGTCAGTTCTACTACAAGAGGGCATGAGTGGAAACTGAAGGGTGGCATGTTCAAGAGGAGCATCGGAAAGTATTACTTCTCAGAGAGGGTGATGGAACCTTGGAATAGATTACCTCCTGAGGTGGTGGCTGCAAAGTCAGTATCAAGCTTTAAGCATCGGTGGGACAAGGATTGGGAACAAATGCATGGCACTGGCAAGGGCTAGGCTGGGTGTCTAGGAGGACAGAACACTAATACACAATAGGTTCCGGGATACCTCGCTTGGGCAGACTCGATGGACCACAGATCCCCTTCTGCCATCATCTTCTATGTTTCTATGTTATACATTACTAGGGAAGGTGTGTCCACCAAAAACAGCCTGGGTAGGATCAAATACTGAGGAAACAGTGAACAAGATATACAAGGTATCCTGAACAGAGCAGGACTGTGTGGTGTAATATTGACCCTGATTAAGGTGCAAGGTAACATACCCCACATTCTTGGCTGTCACAAATGAAAACTTCTGATAGGCTTTTAAGCAGGCCTTATGGATATTATAAATCTTAACAATTCATGCTGGGCAATACCATTTGGTCAAATAGTTATCTATGATAAGGTCAGGAAATCACTCTGCCTCTACATCCCTAATTGGATTAGTGATCATTGTAAGCACATAATTCCCAAATGCTGTGCATATTATTTCCCTGCCGATATGTTTATATTTAGCTTCATTATTATTACTTGTAGCTAACTCATTATTTTTGACCTGTGTTTCAGTAAATAATCTTGCTATGTTATACATATCATAGAGTGTGTGTTTTTTCTTCTGTGCTTGACCCTCAATACCATGTAATGCAGGGCTCAGGACAGACTCAACGAAACTGATGTTCAAAATAGCTGACATGCCTCCTTATTGTTTCTATGTCTGTCATATTCCACAATGACATACCAGAGCCAAACAACCCTGAGACAGTCCCTGCCAATCCGTCCAGACTGTGTAGCTTTCTGGAATGGTAGGAGCTGCTATTCCAGGCGACTTCATAACCCGCTATGGGGTCCTGCACTTTGGCTTGGTATGTAGCTAATACATCTAAAAGCAAAGAGGCAAGAAACAGTGATACATTTGTTCCCACACAAGGCCCATATTCCATCATGTTCCAATGAGAAAGATTAAACACTACAAGTATATACATAAACTCTACATTATTTAATAAAGTCCCTGGGATTGAAGTTACAGTAAGCCCACTAGGAGGACCCAGTTCCACCACAGGGCACTGTAAAGCCTCAGTCTCAATGGTGGGTTGAGGAATGTTCATTTTGTCCACAGTGGGTAGAGGAGTTGTGGCCGAGGTCACTTTCAGTTTCACCTTGCCATATACTCATATGTAATTTGTGCAGTCAATCTGTGTAATATTAAAAATGTGGTGTTCCAGATACTGTGATCCTGCCTCCTAATGTTCACCACCCAGAAGGATCCATTTTCATACCCAGTCACTCTGTCCTTATACCATTGGCATGAGCCTAGCCATCCATTTTCTCAGGCTGGTGGTGGGCGTCACAGGACCTCTCCATGTCACCATTCTTACGGTGCCTCAAAAACTTTCATAGGAAGGAGGATGATATCACCTTCCTTGCCATGTATTGGTGACAATGATTCCAGCCATGCGCTCTGTCCATTTACTGTACACTCAATCAGGCAAAAAGTGATAACAGAAACTATCAGCATTCTGAAATGACAAAGCACAAAGAGGCAAAGATACCCCTCCACACACACACACACACACACACACACACACACACACACACACACACACACACACACACACCAGTAGAGATGGAGATAAGAGGGGAGATGTTTTTGGTTCCTTTAAATAATTTCAGCTGGCTGATATGCAACCATTTATCAACATGTTTCTTTTTCTTGGTGATTCTCACCATATACACTGATGGGCTGCAGTCATCAATAATAGAGTATGGTCCTTCCCATCTGTGTCTCAGAGAGTGGTATTGTGTGCCATAAGACCATATCATAACTTTCTGACCCACCTGCCACTCATTCACCTACACACTCTGGTTAAAACACATACTGTAGCTCCTGGGCCTATACTTGCCCAGGCTTTGTGCAGCTGTTAGGTAAATCTGTTGTAAGTTTTCTTTCAGCTGCTCCACATATTTGTCCACCTGGACTGTGTCTTTCATAGGTGTGTTCAGATCATACAGAAAATGTTCAGGAAGCCTCCTTTTTCTGCCAGTCATAATTTCAAATGGTGTCAGAAAGTACTTCTTGCAGGAGTGGTTCTCAGGGCCATCAAAAGTAGTGGTACTAAGATATCCCAGTTTTACTATTTTCAGCCTCAGATTTCCTCATCATAGTTTTAATGCTTGTTTGCTATTTACACCTGGCCTGATGACTGTGGGTGGAAGCCAATGTGAAATGTTTGTTTGACCCCTAGCAAATACACTGTTGCATGACAGCTCCTATAAAGGATGGTCCATTATCTGAATCTATTCTCAACAGCAATCCCCACCTGGGAAACAGTTGTTCCACTAATACTGATGCAGTAACCTTAGCAGTTTCAATCTTGGTAGGAAAGGTCTGAATCCATTGTATAACAAGTCATTGACTACCAGGAGGAATTTGTGGCCACTAACAGTAATGGGGAGGGTCCTATGTTGTCTACTTGGAGCCGAGTCCACAGTTCCTCAGTCCTCTGGCCCTTGAGAAGAGCCTTCGTTTGCTTTGGAACCAGGTTATCCTGTGCACAGATCAGACAATTATCACAGTATATGTCAATGTCTTGCTTCACGGTAGGCCACCAGCCAGTGGTTTCCAAACAGGCTATAGTATTTTTAGCACTTTGGTTCCCTCTGGTTGTGGTATCATGTGCCATGTTCAGAAATTCAGTTCTTAAGTCTCAAGGGATGACCTACATTGGATACTCGGAACCCACATACAGGAGTATTGTATTATCAGGGGACAATTTAAGATTAGCACTGTGCTTTGCATAGCCTGAATGGGTGATCACTCAGTTGGGAAGTCTGTTGTTGAGATATAATGATTTTCTGCTCGGGGTCCTGCTGTTGCAGGGCACAGAGGTCAACCAGACCTGGGGGGGTCACAGCAGCTGCAGCAACATCAGGCACCACCACATCTGTATGACTCCAGGGGTCTCCGTTCATGGTGTCTGACTTAGCCAGGTTGTCTACCCTCTCATTTGCAGAGGCATAAGGTGTAGTTTTGGAATGGGCTTTTATCTTTTGGACAAACAATGGTCCTACATCTGTTTAGCTTTCATGTTAATGTAACACGGTAATTTGTGATATACCAATAGTTTGTCATCAGATGACCTGCAGTCACTTTACTCCCACACTGGTAAGAATTTGGTTAAAACATTACAAACCCAGACAGAGTCAGAAAACAAAACCAGTCCTTGAGGCACAACTGCAAGACCCATGCCACAGCAGAGAGGTCAGCAGGCTGTGCTGTGTGTGGAATACACCAGAAGGAGAATTCCTTCTCTTCATCACCTTGTATCAGACACATTCCAAGGCCTGTGTAGGCCTTTCCATCCTGTTAGTAACTCAAGCCATCTACAAAGGCCTGGATTTCCTCCATAATGGAGTGCCCTTCTGGTAACACCTTAAGCACTGATCGGGCCTCTGGCTTGTAATCAGCATCAGGACATTCATGGGGTTCTCCTTCATATAGGAGAGATTGGGCTAGCATGGAAGGGGTATTCTGATGCTTAATGGCTATATCCCTATCTTGTAGCAGCAATGCCCAATGGGTTAATCTTGCATTTGAAACTGACCCATCCTTAACTTTGCCGGACAGTAGATACTGAGTGGGAGTGTGACAAGCATGTAGGATAAGAGGATGCAGGCCAACAATATACTGTAAGTAATGTGTTTCACAGCCCAGAATGTAGCTAGCAAGTTTTTCTCACACCGTGTATAGTTCGTCTGTACTCCAGAGTCAGCATTCGAGAAGCATATGCTATGGGCAGCAACTTTTCAAGATGTTCCTGTGCCAGGACAGCAGAAATAGAGTGCTCCATTGCAGCTACCTCTAGATGGAAAGGTAAAGCTTGTTCTGCGTATGCCAAGGCTGGGGCCTTTGATAGGGCCTCTTTTAGGGTCTGTACTGCCTCTGTATGTGCTGGTGTCCATTTCCATTGCACTCCCATCTTTAAAAGGTCATACAAGGGTTTGGAAAGATCAGCAACATGGGGAATAAAATCCCTAGAGTATTCTACAAGGCCCAAAAATGCCCAGAGTGCTGTTTCTGAGACAGTAGGTAAAGGCAAGAGCCTGATCACGTCAATCTTGTATTGATTAGGAGTATGCCCCTCCCTTCCTAGGGTAAGACCCAGAAAGGTAACCTGTTGTTTCATTAGGTATACCTTCCTGGGTTTACCTTTAGCCCTTCTGCATCAAAATCATTGGAAGCTTTTTCAACAAACCCACATGTTCTGATTGTGTGGAGGTGGCTAACAATAAATTATCAACATATTGGAGGAGGCAGTATGACTTAGAGAAGTCTTGTAAAGCTTCTTTCATATGTTGTTGAAAAATGGAGGGTGAGGTATGAAAACCCTGAGGCAGTCAAGTCCACGTATACTGTTGTCCCTAAAAGTTAAAAGCAAACTTGTATTAGCAGTCTGGATGCAAGGGAATAGACCAAAAGCCATTAGAAATGTCTAACATACTTGTGTGGATGCCACTGTGGAAGCACAAGCAGGTGTAGTCTGATTAAGCTTCCTATAATCAATCGACAATCTCCATGAGCTGTCAGGCTTCTTCAATGGCCAGATAGGTGAATTGTTTCTGGAGGCACACTTACGCAGCATGACCTGCTACATTAAGGACTTAGTGGTTTTCTGTATACAAGGCTCTGCTTCCTTTTGGAAGCTGTATTGTTTTTAAGGTGGAGAATCGTCCCCTTGAATCAACATACAGGCTTGCATCCTGCCTGTGTTGAGGAAGAGGACCAGAACCATGTATTCTTTTGATTAATTTATTCTTTTCTAAATATGCATCTGTTTCAGGTACAAGATGGCTACCAGATCACATGATCAAGGACTATATGACAGCTTATGTCAGCCAGGATGGAGGGTCTGATGTTCTCATGGGAAAGTAAACAGGAAAACTATGGAGGAGGCAATAAAGCAATAAACCCAGTGGGGAGTCCTTCGTTGAGATTTTCCCATATTAGACAAAGAACAGAGGAGCATGTCATAATGTTAGCAAGGAGGTGCTTAAGTGTGAGGACACACACACACACACACTCAAAGAGAGCTGGGACAATATGAAACCATCACTCAAAGTGAGTGAGACCCCTCCCCACAGGAGTAAGAAATATATTGTGTTGGCCCGTCAGTGCAGTAGTTGGATTTCCACTTGCGATGCCAGCGACCCGGTTCGGGAATGGACCCAGGTGCTGGAGGGCTGGCCAGGGATAGAGGGCTCAAGCATCGGATGTCTGCTCACCTTCTCTTGGGGGGAAGGCAGGGAAGTGACATGGCACTTGCTGACCCGTGGTGGAGGAAGGGGGTATGGCAATGTGCTGTGTCCCAAATGACTAATGGTGCATGGTGAATGTCGGCATATGCCTTGATGTTTGTGGCATGCCATGCCCCGGGGCAGCAAATGGGAAAAGAGCCCCATGGCTGACTGGATGACAATCGCTCCCCACTGCCGCATAAGACCCTGAGCAGCCCACAGACCACCTCAGCAGCACCTGGACCAAGAATTGTGCTGGCTGCCCACAGTGCCTTCTCCTCGGAGGAGAGGGACCCACCCAGCAAAGGGTTATGGCCTGGTTACCGGGGCTGCAATGTGGGGTGATGGGTGGCTGCATTGGTACAGTGTGGCAAGTGAGAGGCATAAGAAGGTCTGAAGGAGAGGCTGGTCTGGAGCTGGGAGCAAAAAAAAAAAAAATAAAAGAAATATATTGTGGTGCTGTAAGAAGGCTCTTTCTCTTGGACCTGGTACATCTGAAATCCAGAGCCCAGCAGTTAGAAGTCTGGTAAGTAAGACAGCTTAGGGAAAAGTATTTTCTTCATATGCAGCAGGTAAAACATAGGTTTAGGTGAGAATAGCTCAGAATTCTGCTGTCACTGTCTGTTCAACCTGATTTATTTTCTTCTTCTTAGTAATGTTTGGTTGAGGAGGGGGTACCTAAGCCAAACAAGAGAAACACTCTGAATAGGAGGGTCAATATCAGTCCATTCACGGAAGAAAGGGTTTTGAAAGAACTCTTGAAACTGAGGGTGGACAAAGCAATGGGGCCTGATGGGATTCACCCCAGAATTCTAAAAGAACTAAGGGTTGAACTAGTAGCGCCACTGACTACTCTCTTTAACAAATCTTGGGAGGATGGGGTGGTACCTGAGGACTGGAGGAGGGCAGATGTGTTTCCACTTCACAAAAGTGGGAGCAGGGTAGAGGCAGAAAACTGCAGACTAGTTAGTTTGACCTCAGTAGTAGGGAAAATGATGGAATCACTTCTGAAGGAAAGAAGTGTTGAGTACCTAGAGGCCAGTGGGGCACAGGACCCAAGGAAGCATGGTTTCACAGCAGAAAAGTCATGTCATATGACCCTAATAGGTTTCTTTGACTGGGTGACCAAAGTAGTAGACCAGGGAGGGTCTGTGGATATGGCCTACCTAGATTTTAGAAGGCATTTGACACAGTCTCACACAAAGATTAATATACAAGTTAGCCAGCCTTGGAGTGGGTCCCAAGGTGGTAGCCTGGATAAAAACTGGCTGGACAACAGAACACAAAAGGTAACAGTAAGCGGAGTCCACAGTGAAGAAAGGAGGGTAACTAGCGGGTACCACAGGTTTCGGTACTGGGACCGGTCTTTTAATGTCTTTATAGGTGACATTGGAGAGCACCTGGAAGGAAAAGTATGTCTCTTAGCAGATGACACAAAGATCTGAAACAGGGTTGATACACAAGTTGGGGTGGAAAGGGACTTGCAAGGTTGAATGAATGGTCAAATATATGGCAGCTCAGATTCAATGCAGAGAGTGCAAGGTAATGCATCTGGGAAACAAAACCCAGGGAAGAGTACACAATGGGGGTGAGATAATAACAACAAAATCAAAAACGACCTAGGAGTAATTATATCAGATGACCTAAAGGTGGGCAAGCAATGTGAGAAGGCAGTAAGAAGGGCTGGGGGGATTCTGGGATGCATAGGGAGAGGCATCAACAGTAGAAAGCAGGAAGTTGTTATCCCTCTGTACAGACAGTTGGTGAGACCCCATATAGAGTACTGTGTGCAATTCTGGAGACCACATCTCTGCAAAGACATAGGCAAAGTGGAGGCTGTTCAGAGGAGGGCAACCAAAATGGTGCAGGGTCTGCACCAGAAGACATACGAGGAGATACTAAAGCAGCTTAATATGCATACCCTTGAGGAAAGGAGGGAGGGGGGCATGATAGAAACTTTCAAGTATCTCAAGGGAATTAACAAAGTACAAGAGGGTAGTATCTTTCAGAAAAAGAGATGTGCAAGAACAAGGGGGCACAATTTGAAGATAAAGGGAGGATGGCTCAGAGGTAATGTTAGAAAATATTTTTTCACAGAGAGGGTTGTGGATGCATGGAACAGCCTTCCTGAGGAGGTTGTGGAGTCAGGAATAGTGGGAGAATTCAAGAATGCATGGGACAGACATAAGGCAATTCTAGTGGGGGGGTAGGAGGAAGTAAGCTGTTGATTAACTAGAATCTGTAGCTTATCCGTCAGGTAGGTAAATGGGCAGACTGGGTGGGCCAAGCGGTCCTTATCTGTAGTCAAATTCTATGTTTCTGTGTTTAAATGTGCAACCCTTTTGTTTTTCTGTAAATACATACTGTTGTAAATAATCGTAGTATTTTAGTAAAGATTCTATTTTTATAGAATCAGTGACTGCTTGTTTTATTTAAAGGGTAATTCTACTATTTCTGCTGGACTCTGTTTGCAGTCGTGTCTCTGAAGGGACGCTCTACCCACAGTCACTGTGTTGACCTTCTTGATCTTGTGCAAAGGATGAGGTAAGAAACAGGTTTCCCTGGTTCCTGTTAGTAAAAACCACAGTGGTGGAGTTGTGAACTTAAAGTTCCTGGTGAGGGATTTCTTGTTACATTGGTGGCAGAGTGGTGGGATCAGTGTGGCAACTGGTAACAGTGCAGTAGAATAGCATAAGTGTGCTTTTCTGTGAGGCAGGAACTGAGAGAGAGAGAGAAAAAGAACGAACACTGGTGATGGAATGACAGCAGAAATATACTTAACTGTCATGAAACAGATTTTCAAAAGGTTGCATTGTTTACTACTGTTTTTTTTTTTTTGTTTTTTTATTTTCTAGACAATTTAGTGCAGCTTAGCTAGAGAATATGAGCTCCTCAGGCTGTGTCAAATTTCATGTACAGCAACTTCATGAACTGTGTGCAGCAAGGGGATTGTCTATGAGGGCATGACAAAGGTGCACTCATGGAAGCCCTGTTGGCACATGACCAGCTGCAGGAGGGCCAGACAGTCTCAGATAGACATGGCCCAATACCTGGTTAGCAAGTGGTTGCTGAGAACAGTGACCCAGGTAGCAAGCCTGAGGTCACAGCAGGCTGAGCAAGGGGCACCTTGTGGCACAAGCTGGGGAGCGGTGCAGCCCAATCAACCTCAGCTTGAGATCCTGAAGGCAGAGCTTGAGCTGCAGGATGCCAAACTGCAGAGGGCAAGGCTGGAGGCTGAAGGAACAAATAAGGCTGGAGGTAGAGGGAAGAAAGAGATTTGCCAGAATGAGATCCTTATGTGAGAGGAAAGGGAAGATTCACCAACATGAGATCCTTATGCAAGAGGAAGGAGAAGATTCTACCCCATGAGATCCTTATGCAAGAGGAGAGAAAGGAATGAGCAGAGTGAGAGAGAATGACAGCACAAGACTGAGATGGAGAAACTGCGCCAGCAAACAGTGCGACAGACCGCAAATAATGGCACAGGGTTTCAACCCACAAAGCCACAATTCATTCTAAAATGTTCCATAATACCAGGAAGGATGATCTGGATTTGTTTTTAAAATCATTTGAAAGGGTTTGTGGGCAACTGAAATTAAACAAGGCTTTGTGGATGATCCACCTGACCCCATTGCTTACTGGCCACGCTTTTCGCGCATTTGCTTGAATGGACGATAATGATTGCATGCACTATGAAAAAGTTAGAATGTTATTAAAATGTTTTAAACTGACTTCTGAGGCTTATAGATGGAAATTTAAACAGTTAAGAAAAGGCCCAGGAAACAGCTATGTAAAACTGCATGTCTAAATGTGTGCTTATTCAGACCATTGGGTAGATGGGGCTAAGGCAAGGACTGTAGCACAGATGAAAGATTTAAAGGAACAGTTTCTTAAAATTGTACCTGATGACCTGCACATTTGGCTACTGGACTGCAGCTTGCAGCTCCGCAAAGGAGGCAACAGAAAGTGCTGATTTATGTGTGGCCAGCAGACCATATTCGGAGCGTAAGAACTATGGGGATGGGGCAGCACATGGTTTTAAGGGGACAGGGAGGGCAGCCTAAAGAAAACCAGCCAGCACCCAAACTCAAAAAGAACCCACTGAGTCTATGGGAACAAGGAGCTGGGGCAAAGGAATGCTGGATTTGCCAGAAAGTGGGGCATCTATCCTATGACTGCCCTAAAACTGGAGTAAAGGCAAAAGCCGGGAGGGTGACCAAGACAGTACACTGCAACTGGTAAACTGCACACACTCCAGGATGCATATGCACCCTATTCTAGTCAATGGGACAGTACACAGGGGTTGAGGGACACTGGTGCCTCCATCTCCATGGTGAAACAGGATCTGATCCAGGCAGAGCAGATTCTGCCAGGGCAATTCTCCAAGATTTGGGGAGTCAGGTCCAATGGTCCAAGTACCAATGGCTCGGGCCTTCCTGAGCTGGGAGAGTGGCCATGGGGTACAGGAGGTGGGGTTGTACCTGATCTCCCTGTGGATGTGATCATGGGGAATGATTGTGACCACTGGGAAAACCTAGTATGTGTTACTACCCATAGCCAGGCAAAAGCAAGCTTCTGAGGGGGAGGAGAGGGTGACACGGCTTGTGTAGACCCATCCATCAGAAGCTGAGGAAGAGGTTAGTGTGGGTGAAGGGCTAGCGATGGGTAGCAGCCCTGAGCCCCAGCTGCAAGCAGAGGAGGATGCCACCAGGGACAGTTTTCCTTCTGAAGGGGAACTAGGGAGGCTCAGACATGAGCAGCTGGGCAGGGCACAGAGAGCTGATCCTACCCTCCAAAAACTGAGAGAGATAGCAGATAGTGCTGAGGACTCTCAAGGGAGTAAAAAGCCAGTTTATTGGGAAAATGGGCTGTTCTACAGGGAGTGTACACCACAAAGAGGGCTTGAGGGAGAGGTACTCCAGCAGCTGGTAGTCCCCCAGGACTACTGAAAGCAGCTTCTGGCCCTGGTCCATGACATTCCTTTTTCAGGCCACCTGGGTATTAATCACACAGAAAAGTGGCTTGCCTTCAATTTTGTTTGGCCATGCATGTACACAGATGTGGCACATTACTGTCGGACTTGTCCACAGTGCCAGCAGGTTAGAAAGGTCAGGCACAAGGCTAAGGCAGCTTTGGTGCCCCTGCCTATTATCAATTAACCCTTTAAGAGGGTAGCTGTGGACATAGTTGGGCCCCTAAATACCCCAAGTCACATGGGCAAACAATATATACTGGTTGTAGTGAATTACACAAGCAGGTACCCCGAGGCAGTGGTCATTTTTCTCCATTGAGGCAGAAAAGGTGACCGATGAGCTCCTGGGAATCTTTAGCCAAGTGGGATTTCTCCAGGAGATTTTGTCAGACCAGGTGATGAATTTCATGTCATCCTTAATGACCAATTTGTGGGAAAAGTGTGGGGAGAAACAGCTCTGTGCTTCACCGTATCACCCCGAGATAAATGGCCTGGTCGAGCAGTTCAATGGGATCCTAAAAACTATGCTCAGGATATTTGCTGACTAGCACAAAGGGAGTGGGACAAATATTTTCCCACCTTCTGTTTGCATACAGGGAAGTTTCACAGGACTCCACAGGGTTCTCACCATTTGAGCTGCTGTTTGGTCACAGGGTGAGGGGCCCGTAGATTTAGTCAGGAATGAATGGGAAGGTAACCATGCCTCCCAAGGGGAGTCTGTTGTGAGTACATCCTACATTTCAGGTCCAGGCTTAAAGAGCTCATGGGGCTCATCCAGAGTGCTTAGCCACTGCACAACAGCAACAAAGCTTGGTACAACCGTGGGGCCAGAGTCTGGGGTACAAAGTCAGACAGTGAGTGATGGTACTTGTCCCAGTCTGACACAATAAACTGCAGGCAGCATGGGAGAGCCTATTCTCCATAATCAGAAAGTTGAGTGTTTATAGTAGGCTGCCTGACACAAGGCACAGGTAGAAAGTATATCATGTGAACATGATGAAGCCCTGAGACCCAGTCATGTGACCCCAGTTCTGCATGCTCTGCACTGGCTGCCAGTCAGGTGGAGGGTCCTTTTCAAGGTGTGTCTTCTCACCTTTAAGGCCCTATATGGACTGGGTCCTGGTTACCTGTCTGAGCTCCTGACACTGGTGTCCTCTGCTCGCTCCCCCTTGATGAGCCTCCTGGATGTTCACAGGGTTCGACTCAAGACCTCGGGAGATCGTGCTTTTAGTGTCTCTGGGCCAACCCTGTGGAACTCGCTTCCATCTGCAGTCTGGGTGGCTCCCTCAATTGAGGTGTTTAAGGGGAGGCTAAAGGCCCACCTCTTCAGCCTGGCCTTTGGCTGCTGACACCAACTTTAGCTCTGGCCAGTCCCTTGAAGTTTGATTGTTGGAACTTGGAAGCCTCTATTTTGTTGAATTTTAATCATGTTATGGTTTAATAAATTCTTATTATGTTTTTATTTACTGCTTGCTGTATGTTCTCATGTATGTTCGGTGCCTAGAGCCTCTGGGATTGGCGCCTTAGAAATAAAATTGCCTTGCCTTGCCTTACTGTGATAGGGAGGAAATGATCCTTCCTTGTGCAGTGTACCAGAGGAGGAAATGAGGCTGATCCCCTGCTGGACCTCCTTGGGGAGGCCCGGGAGGAATCCTCAGTGAATAACCTCACCCTCTCAGGGCAGCTGACACCAGCCCAGGCTGAGAAGATGAGGGGGTTGCTGTGAGAATTTGGGGACATACTCACAGGGAATCCAGGGTACACCACAATGGCTGAACACCTCGTGGACACTAGGTGTCGCGGGGTTCAATTCATGAAGACAGCAGGAACCATTAAATATGTAAAACACCCTGAGGTGCTGTTTTATTGCCAGGTTTGTACATATGGCATCTTCAGATGTTAACTTTTGTCAGGTTACTATAAGAAATACAGAGAGTATGGGCTGGGAGTTAAGCTAGGAGACCTTTCACTAGAACACTGCAGTTGGACCTTACAATGCCCTCTAGAGACCAGGAACTGAACCCATCGCATGATATGGTCACCCTGCCAATATCTCCTGGGTTTCTGCAACTTCCTCTGCAGTCTGAGTATCTGCCCACTCAGGCCTCTGCAGCTTCTCACCAGTTTGAGTCCTCTGCCTTTGGTAAATTCCAGGTGAGCAGCTTCTAGCATCCAGGTAGCCCAAATCTAACCTTTGGAGGTCCAGGGCCAATCCCAGGCCACAGTGATTCCTCCTTGCTTTTAGGCTTTACAGGACTTTCAACCTGAGCTTCATCTTAAGCTTGCCTCACCTTCGGGTAACCAGGATCTCAGTACTTCAACACTGCATGTCTCTCTCACATTTGGCTGCTTCTCTGGCTCCACACTGCTTCTCCCTGAGGTTACTCTCTGCTCCTCAGCCCAAAGTAAATCTAAATTGTAAGTCACCTGAGCATCCCTTATATAGAGCTCAGGTGTCACATCATTTAATCAGTCATATTCTATTAAACAATTGAAGGAATACTAGATTTATAATTCACACAACTGCATTATTTTCGAAGAAATATACAGGATACATATAAAGGGGCAATTGTTACACAATGCTAAGCCCCTTACAAAAGCATAATCATAACATACAAACAAATATCCTTTTCAGAAATTTCATCCCTTTAAACTAATCACTTTCTGGCAGGACAAGACCCAATCCTTCCCTGTATACTAATGCAATTAAGGGCCAGCCCTTCTCTAAGGGAACATCTTTCTAAAATGGCTGCAGCTGCTGAGATAGCAGCAGCAACAGAAACACAGACCCAGGAGCTTCTGAACTCCAAGCTTCCAGGTACACACTACCTTTAAAAAGCATAGATTTTTCTAGAGATGAACTCAACCTTTCACCATTATCCTGCATTTACTTTTAAAGTTTATACACATCTCTTTTTCTAAAGCTATCAAATGCTTCCTTGTATCAAGTTTTCTTTCACAGAAATTTAGTCTCAACTATTTCCTAAAATCAGCAGCAGCCTGTAAACAACAAACTATTTAGCACAGCTATATTTGCCTGGATTTACTGCTCAGCACTTTGTTACACTTGTACTGGGGGGGGGGTTGCATCCTCCCATTATATAGGCAAACTGCCATGCTCAGTGTTTCTACAGCAAGGGGAACTTTTATTTATTTATTAGCTGGCAGATTACACCCCTTGGGCAGATTCTTTTACTCTTATTTAAAAGGGAAGAACACCCCTTCCCCCTCAGCTAGTGGTCAAACTGGAATTCAGTGTGTTTGCTGTTCATTTGCATCACCAGGTAAGAAAAAAGGTTTGTCTCCCCATATGATGCACAGGGGTAATGCCAAACCTCACCCAACAACTAACACACCAAAATCTGGCCAATGGAAAATCATGTACACAAATGCTCACAGCCTGGGAAATAAGATCCCAGACCTGCAGGCATAATGTCAGAGCTAAACTGGACATAGTAGCAATTAGTGAGACGTGGTTTACCAGTAACCACACTTGGGAGACTTCAGTACCTGGCTATGTATTGTTCAGAAGAGACCGAGGTGCAAAAGGGGGAGGAGTGGCCCTGTATGTTAATGAAAATATCAAAGCTACAGAAATTCAGAATACACATAAGAGCCAGAAGAACTGTGGGTCACCCTGGAAACAGGAAATGGGACAGCCATAAGAACTGGGGTTGTCTACAGGCCCCAGACCAGAGGAGGACATAGACACATTACTGTTAGAAGATATACAAAACATGACAGCTAAAGGGAGGTTCTGATAATGGGAGACTTCAACATGCCAGATACAGATTGGTCAATACCAGCAGGAACATCTGCCAGAACTAGACTCATAGTGGATTCCCTGCAGGAGGGCCTCAAACAACTGGTACAGCAACCCACAAGAGACAGGGCTATCCTAGATCTAGTACTGACTAACAAAGAAGGATCACAGATCTCCAGGTAGAAGGTCACCTGGGGCCAGTGACCATCACATGGTATGGTTCAATTTGGCTACTACATCTAAATCATCCCATTCAAGGCAAAAATATGGGACTTCAGAGGAGCTGACTTTGATAAGATGGCCAACAGAGTTAAGCTAGCCCTGGCAAAAGAAACACAGGTGAGGAGGTACAGGCAAAGTGGGCAAGCATTAAGGATACAATACTTGAAGCAACATCCCATTGTGTTAGACAGAAAAGGAAGTGCAAAAAGAAGGAAACCACTTTGGTTCTCAAATACAGTAGCAGAAAAGGTCAGAGCCAAAAGGCTGGCCTTCAGAAAATATAAGGAAACACAGCGGGATGAAGATAGGGGCATACAAACTGCCCTAAGGGAAGCAGGTAAGGCAGTAAGGCAGGCAAAGTCCCAAACTGAGGAAACACTAGCACAAACAGTAAAAGAAGGTGACAAGACTTTCTATAGATACATTAGTGAAAGAGAAAGTCCAGAGGGAGTATTGCTAAGCTAATGGAGAAAAGGGAGCATGTGAGGAGGAGGACCCTGTAAAGGCATCTATCCTAAATAGATACTTTTGCTCAGTATTCACTGAAGAGAGGTAGGGCAGGGCACACAGCTCAGCATCATGGACACAGGGGAGGGAGGTGAGCACTACTCCCTTCACAAAAGAAGGGTCCTACAAGAGCTTGCTAAGCTCAGGGTGGATAAGGCAATGGGACCTGATGGCATACATCCCAGGGTACTTAGGAGCTAAAGGAGGAACTAGCAGAGCCATTAGCAGAATTGTTTAGTGAGTCTCTGAGCACAGGAGAGGTCCCAGAAGACTGGAGAAGGGCTCATGTGATCCCTCCACAAGAGTGGTAGCAGGGAGGAGGCGGGAACTACAGACCGGTCAGTCTTACCTCAGTAGTGGGCAAGATTATGGAAGCACTCCTTAAGGAAAGGATAGTGCAACACCTGGAATCCATAGGGCACAGGATCCAAGACAGCATGGGTTTACAAAGGAAGGTCCTGTCAAACTAATCTCATAGATTTCTTTGACTGGGTAACCAGAGTGGTGGACCAAGGGGAGCAGTTGATGTGCCTACCTTGACTTCAGCAAAGCTTTTGACACTGTTCCACATAGAAGATTGATAAATAAGCTAGGTAGGCTCGGGGTGGGTCAGAAGTTGGTCAACTGGGTGGCAAACTGGTTGACTGGCAGAAAACAGAGAGTGGTGGTAAATGGTATACAGTCAGAAGAGATGCAAGTCACAAGTGGGGTACCTCAGGGATCAGTCCTGGGCCAGTCCTATTCAACATCTTCATTAGTGACCTAGCAGATGGACTAGAGGGTAAGGCTTGTCTGTTTGCAGATGACACCAAGATCTGCAACAGAGTAGATGATCCAGATGGGGTGGGCAGAATGAGAAGAGATCTGGATAAACTAGCAGAATGGTCAGAAGAGTGGCAACTGGGATTTAATGCAAAGAAGTGCAAAATCATGCACATAGGGAAGAGAAACCCTGAAGCCACTTATAGGCTGGGAGGAGTTGCTAGCAGTCACAAAGGAAGAAAGAGACTTGGGCATCATCATCACTGATGACCTGAAATCATCCAAGCAGACCTCTAAAGCAGTAGGTAAGGCTAGGGGTGTTAGGGTGTATTAGTAGGGGTATCACAAGTCGTAAGAGGAGGTAATAATCCCTCTGTACAAGACATTGGTTAGGCCCCATCTGGGTACTCGTGCAGGTATTGGAGCCACACCTTCACAAGGACATTAACCAAATTGAGGCAGTCCAGAAGGGCAACCAAAATGGTGCAGGGACTGCATCAGAAGACATATGAGGACAGATTAACGAGCTCAATATGTATACCCTTGAGCAAAGGAGGGAGAGAGGTGATATGATCGAGACATTTAAACACCTTAAGGGCATAAACAAGGTGAAAGAGTCTAACATGTTTAAATATAAGAAAATAGCAGGACAAGAGGACACAGCATGAGATTAGAGGGAGGCCGATTAAGGGGAATGTGAGGAAATTCTTTTCACAGAAAGGGTGGTAGATGCATGAATGCTTACCACAAGAAGTAGTGGCTATGAATACAGTGCAGGGCTTCAAACAGGCATGGGATAGGCATAAGGAAGCAATACAAATGACTATGAATAGATAGGTCACTGACATAGCAAGGCGATGGCACATTTATAAGGTAGAAAAGAAATGGGCAGACTGGATGGGCCTTGCGGTCCTTATCTGCCGTCAACTTCTATGTTTCTATGTTTTTAAACCCCTCATGTAATGCTTCTTATGATGATGTCTATATACCAGCATGCCACATTCTTTGGGGGGGGGGATTACAGAACAAACTAAATTGAAGACTACCCTGATAGTGGCCAGCTAGCAAGGCTCAAAGATAAACAAAATATAAAGTACAACAGACTTACAGTACATAAAGGAAGGAAAAGATAACTACAACTTTATTTTACTTCCAGGTACTACTGCATGCTATACATATCCCTAATTTGGCATCATTGGGTAAACTTTGTTGAAGCTGAGCTGCTTTATCCATTACTACAGTTTTCCAACTGTGGTAGGGTCACCCACACTATCACACTAGGGCCCAAGTTCCGCTGTGGCAGTGCCTGTACAGGATACCCAAGAGGGTTAAGAAGATCATGCTGGAGGAATGCAGAAAAATGCTGGCCCTTGGAGTGATACTGGAGTCCAGTAGCCCCTGGGATTCAGCTATAGTCCTGATCCCCAAGAAGGATGGTACCACATGATTCTGTGCCAACTACCAGAGGCTCAACAGCTGTATGAAGTCTGATGCCAACCCCATGTCCAGAACAAATGAGACCTTGGAACGGCTGGGGGGAGCCTGGTTCCTGACCATGATAGACTTGATGAAGGGCTACTGGCAGGTGCCATTAACCCCCACAGCCAGGGAGAGGTCTGCTTTCTTTACCCCATATGGCTTGTTTGATTTCAGAGTAATGCCATTTGGGATGAAGAATGTGCCTGCAACCTTCCAGAGGCTTGTGGATAGCATCCTGGCTGGGGCAGGTGAACATGCACTGGCTTAAATGGATTACACCACCATTTATAGCCAGACATGGGAGGATCATGTCAGGCACATAAGGGAGATGTTCTGCAGACTGAAGGCCACAGGGCTGACAGTTAAGGCAGAAAAATGGCAAGTAGGCATGGCAGAAGTGTCCTACCTTGGGCACGGGGTGGACAGTGGATGCATCCGTCCAGAGCCAGTGAGGGTTGAGGCCATCCAGGCCTGGCCTGCCCCATCCACAAAGAAACAGGTAAGGGCATTTCTGGGTACTATAGGAGGTTTGTCCCTCACTACAGTGATGTGGCCAAGCCCCTGACAGACCTGACAAAAAGAATGCCTGAAAAAGTTCTCTGGACAGAGAACTATGAGTCTGCCTTTCGACAGTTAAAGGAGGCATTATGTGGGTCACCTATGCCTGCTAGCACCAATTATGACTTAAATTCTGTTGTACACATGGATGCCTTATACCATGGGCTGGGTGCCATCCTAAGCCAGGTTACACCGCAGGGGGAGGAGTACCCCCATAGTGTACCTGAGCCGGAAGCTTCTGCCCAGGGAAGAGTCATATGCCACAGTTTAGAGGCAATGTCTGGGGGATAGTGTGGGCCCTTCAGAGTTGCAGCCATATCTGTATGGGAGGGAGTTCACTGTGGTCACAGATCATAACCCCTTGACATAGCTCCATGGGACTAGTGGGGAAAACACAAAGTTATTTGCTGCAGTTTGGTACTACAGTCATATAATATGATCATTCAGCACCGAGGTGGGTTGCAGAATGGCAATGCAGATGGACTGTTGAGGCAGGGCTAAGTGCATGGCATATTCCTTTAGGCACTCCACAGGCTCTACATGAATGGCAGTGTCTCTAGGGGTTGCCCAAAAGAGACACACCTTCTTTTTCTTGAGGGAGGAGATGTGACTGGAAAAGGGACCAGAACCATGTATTCTTTTGATTCATTTATTCTTTTCTAAATATGTATCTGCTTCAGGTACAAAATGGCTACCAGATCACATAATCAAGTAGTATATGACAGCTTATATTAGCCAGGATGGAGGGTCTGATGTTCTCATGGGAAAGTTAACAGGAAAGCTAGGGAGGAGGTAATAAAGCAATAAACCCAGTGGGGAGTCCTTCGAGGAAATGTTCCCATGTTAGACAAAGGACCCAGGTGCATGTCATAATGTTAGCAAGGAGGTGCTTAAGGGTGAAGACACACACACACACACACACACACACACATATGGCTGGAAAACATGAAACTGTCACTCAAAGTGAGTGAGACCCCTTCCCACAGGAGTAAGAAATATATTGTGGTGCTATAAGAAGGCTCTTTCTCTTGGATCTGGTACATCTGAAATCCACAGTCCTGCAGCTAGAAGTCTGGTAAGAAAGACAGCTTAGGGAAAAGTATTTTCTTCACATAGCAGCAGGTAAAAACATAGGTTTTACGTGAGACTAGCTCAGAATTCTGCTGTACACTATCAGTCTGTTCAACATGGTTTTATTTTCTTCTTCTTATATGTGCAACCTTTTGTTTTCTAGTAAATACATCCTGTTGTGAATGCATGTATTTTAGTAAAGCTTCTGTTTTATAGAATAGGTGACTGATTGTTTTATTTAAAGAGTAATTCTACTTTTCTGCTGGACTCAGTTTGCAGTCCGACTCTGAAGGGCGCTCTACCACAGTTATTGTGTTGACCTTCTTGGCCTTGTGCAAAGGATGAGGTAAGAAACAGGTTTCCCTGGTTCCTGTTGGTTAAAACCACAGTGGTGGCGGTGAACTTGAAGTCCCTGGTGAGGAATTTTTTGTTACACTGCCACAGCATGTTTACTCTTAGAAAAGACTTCCAAGCACTCATTCACCATGGCAAAAACTTCCAACTCACACTCTAGTCCCTGCTCTGTCAGTACCTCCATTGCTTCATAGTCTGCAGGCTTTTTAATAGCAAAAAACAACGTGCATCGGATATCTGCAGGTCTGCTATTTCAAAAGTTCCTTCTACTCTCCACAAAATGTGATTAGCCAAATGTACAATACATCTACACTTGTTCAGGAAATCTGCACCCAAAATATGCTGTTGATGTGTCATAATAGCCAGCTTATGCTCCACACTAATATGCCCAAGTTTCACGAATATGAGAATCAATTCCATTGCCCCTGCTTCATCCCCTGAGAATGACTGTAATGAAAATGCCACTCCTGATGAAAATTCTGACTGACTTGGTTGTCTCATGTGGTAGACAGACATTGATGCACCCAAATCAATCAAAACAGTGTTTTGGCAGCTTTCAACCAAAGTATTGACATTCGGGCACCTCCCCATACATCCATCTCTACAGGTGCAACAACAGTGACAGATGCCCTTATTTCCTATGTGGAATCTGGTGGTTCCATCCCCTCCGGGGTGGCAAAAACTTCCAGTCTGGCTTGTGTGGCATCTTGCTGTTGCTGCATTGCATCCAGATAGTCTCACTGGAAGTCTCTGTAGAACCTTCTGCCACCTTTTCCTCAACCCCTTCCCCATCCTTAATTCGGGTTATAGGGAGGAGGATTTTGTCCCTCATTTGTAAAGATTACTTATAGAGCCTGGTTCTTATCAAATTTTTTACAAGATCCCTCTGGAGCCTGTTGCATGAGTGATGTAACAGCAGCAGCTACTTTTTTGGACAGTTTACCTTCCAGCCCCCCTATGGCTTCCCCTGCTAGTCTAATTTTCTCCAAAATCTCACCATATGTGTTCTGATGGTTAACATACACCTTTACCTTTGCTTTTAGGTGGAGCAGTGCATTATTTAGCAAATAGCTCTTGAAGGATTCATCCTTCAATGCCATCTCATACTTAAAGTGGTCATAGACTGCAAATAATCTATTAGCGTAGGCCTCGGGGGGGAGCTCATTTGGTTCCTGCCTGCATGCAGATATTATCTCATACATATCTTCATGTTCCCAGCCATTTAATCTAAGGAACCACTCTGTAGCTTTCTCCCATGCTGGGTTGCATCCTGCAACATTTATGGGCATCACTCTCCATTGTTGGGATGGCAAGGTAACAGTTAAAACTTGGGTCTTTTTACACCCTGCAAAGTGATATAAATTTCCCAAATGACTAATCCTCAACATATGCTGAAATGGGACTGGTCCTACTCAACAAAACTTACTAAGTCAAAGTCTTCTCTGGCGTCTGTCTTGACCGTGATTGGAGCCATGAGTGGTACCTTCTTCACGGTCTCAGATGCATTAATCTCCTGACCTTCCTTGTAATGCTCAAACTACTGCCCAGTATCAAAATCAAAGGTCAGGTACACCCCCTTCGGTTTTGCGGCATGGTAGTGTGACGATGCTAATGGAATAATTTCAAACACCACCACTGCCACCACTCCCAGATGCAGCTGCATTTCTCTTTTCAAGTCCTCAGTCTGCCTTTTATACTGCGTATGATCTACCTCAGTGCCCCTTTTGGCTTGTACCGACAAATCAACCTGTTTTCTCAGAGCATCTTTCAAGTCTTCATTTTCTTTCTGAATTCTGAGTCTCTCTGCTCTTTCTTTTTTCCAACTCATGACACAGGGTGTCACTAATACACCATTGCCCAGATATTCAAGGCGGTTGTGCCTGGCGCAACTGAAGTGGTGCACCAGTGCAACCCCGAAATGTGCCCTGGAGCAACATTCAAAGGGGACTTGTGCAGCACAAATCCTGATGCACTGGGGTGCAATGATAATGTATGCAGCGCATCCCCAGGCGTGCCCATGCATATGTGGTACATCCCAGTATTCAGCCTGGGATGTGCAGTGCATATACTGGCACAACTCTGAGATGTACTGCATCCTGGCACAATGTTGAGCCTGAAAGAAAAGGCTCAAATGGGAGCCACACCCACAGGTGGGCCACTGTAGTGCAGGGTGCAACACAGTGGCCGCCAGCCATGGGTGGTACCCCAACACCATCCACAAGCACCCACATACCACCCTGGTAGTCTAGTGGTACCCCTCCCATCCTGTAGCTGCAATCGCTCATACAAAACAGTGTCTTATATGCCTGGTAGTCTAACAGTACCCCCTTCTGCCTTAGCAGTGATCACCGACAATTAATAATATGCCCAGCTCTGGTAGTCTAGTGGTACCCCTTCACCCCGCCCAAAACCCCAATCACTGGTACACACTATGTAAAAACATTCCTGGTGGTCCAGTGGCACACCCACTCCCCCACCCACACAGGACCCCCTGCCCACCCAGCTCCCCCCGTCATTAGCAAGCAGCACAAACCCACTCGCATACCACCTGGCTGCCCGCCAAATGACAGCTTACAGTAGCAGCTGTAAGCGTATTGGTCCACACTGTGGAAGTCATTCATTCATGGTTTAGTGAATGACTATTACAGTATGCATTGCAAGCCCATTGGTCCACAGTGTGATCCAATAGGCTTACAGCTGCTACTGTAAGCTGTCATTAAATCGAGCAACCGGGCAGTATCGCGGGTGGGTTTGTGCTGCCTGCTGATGATGAGGGCTGGATGGGCGGGGGTCCCATGTGTGGGGGTGGAAGGTGCCACGGACCACCAGGGATGTTTTTCGTGGGGTGTACTGGTGATTTTGCTTTTGGGTGGGGGTGGGGTGGGAGACCAGCAGACTACCAGGGTGGGGTATTTTATTAATTGTCAGCGAGTGGAGCATCAGGAGGGGCAGGGGAACCAGTAGACTACCAGGGGTGCTCATTGTATTAATTGTCAGTGATTGGAGCATTGGGAGGGGTGGGGGGGTACCGCTAGACTACCAGGGCATATAGGACATGGTTTTGTATGGGCAATCATGGCTATGGAGAGGGAGGGGAGTACCACTGGACCACCAGGGATCTATATTTTGTTCATATTTGGTGATCGCGGTTACGGGGAGGGAGGGGGTGCCACTAGACTATCAGGGAATATGTAAAGCATTTTTATGGCGATTGCAGCTATGAGGTGGGAGGGGGTACCTCGAGACCCCCTCTGGCAGCACCACATGCTGTGCAGGGCACCATGCACATTTTGCTGGCCAGCCCTGCACAACTCATGCAAACGGGGCCATAATAACATGCAAATAGCCCCATTTGCACCTTGCATACATTATGGCTCCATTTGCATACTGTCGGCTGAATATCAGGAATTTGCACACAGCATAACTCTGTTGCGCTGGTGCAGTTCCCATTCCTGGTATTCAGCCCTGTCAGGGGAGATGCACTGGAGCATCCTATTTGAGCCATGCACATGACCTGCTATATTCAAAGGGAAATGTGCCATGGCTCATCTCCTTTGAATATATCCCTTAGTTGCACCAAGACATCTCAGTTGCGCTGCGCCACCACTTGCGCCATTGCCATGCACAATTCTGAATTTCGGTCCCCATGTGTCATCGAGCTGCATAGTCAAACTACATTACATAACGGTGGACAGTAATTCTTTTTATTTGACTTCATCTGTTTCTGTAGATCAGCATTATGCGTTTTCATCTCAGAAGCATTTTTCTTAATGCATTTAATCTTGTCTTGTAATGCTAATATAGTAACATACAATTCCTGCATACAATGACCCTTTTTTTTTGTTCATCCTTCGGTTTCTTATCTAGCACTAGGTGAAACTGCATTCACATGTTCACAAGGATCTTCTTGGTGTTTAGTAGCCTTACAGAAATCCTGTGCCCCATGGGCAACAACAAAATGAATATATTCTTCCATGCTTTCTAAACCTGCCTAATTCTTGCTAGATTGGGTCTTAAAAATACAAGACCTTCCGTTACTAGTCTCCTCTGACTATCAACTCCCACCGTCAGGTACATCTAGGCTGCAATCCTTCTGTGCACCTATTCCTTATTCTTGGGGTGATTTAAGCTTTTTTTCTCCTGGCTGGCTTGCCAAAAATGTTGGGTTCTCAACCAAATCTCAAAGGAATCACTGAGGCAGGAGCTCCAAAAATAAGGCTTATTCAACTAATGCTATGTACAGCAATAATTGTGGCAATCTAGTTTAACAGAGTGGGTTCGTCACTTCTCATTCTCCTTCTCTCACAACCCACCTTTTATACAATCTCCAGAAACAGTATTCTTGCACAACTCGGCATATTTCCATACAAGGCAATGCTTCCTCTGCATTGTACAGCTTGGCACCATTCTTCTGATTTGAAACCATACATAATGTAACATAACTCTTGCTATTTTTGACTTTGTGTATGTTCAGAACTTAGCGAGTCAAGTTGTACAAGGCAGTACTTTTTCCTAAACATCAGGAAATACCTTTCTTATTAGGGTACCAAACTGTGCTCAGTGTATTCAGTTCACAGGTTGATTTCCCAAGCAGTGGTGCAGTCTGTGGCAATGTCAACATGTTGGAACAGAAAATATTAGAACAGAGAACATTTTCATTAACCCTTTAGCTCCTTCTGCCAATACTCAATTTTATGATTATAAAATAATATGGAATTCAAACAACATGAAGTCTTGCTGTATTCTGACAAATGCAGTTAGCCCCAGCCTTTAAACTGCCCAGGAGAACAAAGGGTTAACTTTCTATGCAGATCATAGAATGCTGAGCTCGAGCTCAGTTGATGTCTCTGTCTGGAGCTCTTTGAAATCTGGAGATTTTTCCTGCAGCTTGATTCGAAAGTTGGTTAAAGTGTCGGTTTTTAACCGAAAATTATTTCTACATAGTCGGTTCAGTCTCTGTCTGTGGTGCCATGAGTACTAGATAGGTTTTGTGATGATTTTCTGTGTGGAGCTTGTAAAAGTGTAGATCGGTTCAGCTGAACCGATCATTTGTGGTGAATACTTATATCTTTCTTTAGTGTGTGGTTACCGTCCTTATCGGTTCTAAAAAACTTGTTTTGTGAGTTTTTTCCAATACCTGTGACATGGTTAGGAACCGATAAGGGAGTCTTGCCTGACGGATGCCATAAAAGGGTAAGTTGGTTACGTTGGCCATGTCTGAGAAACCAAGAAAAAACTGGGCCCACTGGGTTTCAACACTGCAGTGGGAGGTCTTTGCTAAGGTCAATCCCCACACCACCTGTGTTTATTGTCTGGGGTTTGAACACCTTGATTCAGACTGCCAAATATGTAAAAATGTTCCCAAATCTACCCTTGAAAAGAGACTAGGTAGACTGAGGGAAAAGGAGGCTGAGAAGTCCGCTGACCCGGATGGCCAGCCCAGTTCGATTCCGACCGAACCTGAAGGAGTGCCCTCTGACTAGGGCACTACTTCTTCGGGCAAAAGGAGAGCAGATTCCGAGGATCGGTTCTGACAAAAAGAAAACGCAAAGAGAAATCGACTGGTTCGGATCCAGAAGTTCATGTTCTGACCGTCGAGGAAATTGCCAGAGCGATTCGGATTGTGGAATCGCTTCGCCCGGTTCTGTCCGATCCGGCACCTTTTGGCAGGGGTTTGGTTTGGTCTGTTCCCCCGGTTCACAATTATACCCTGAAGAATTTTATGAACCAGAGTTTGAGGAGGAGGGGGAGTTTGAAGATGATGATGGTGATGGTGAAAGTCTGGATGTGCCTGTGGAACCGGACATCTCCCCAGACAGACCTTCGGGTGTATCCCCTCCTAGGCTTTCTGAGTCCCCTTCCCACTTTATGTTTTACAGAAAAGTGACTGAAACCCTCCAGCTTCCTATGGAGGAGGCAATGGAGGATCAAGAGGAGCCTGATATGGACATCCCAGAGTCCAGGAGACTGTCTATTCCCCCTTCATAAATCTTTGGGAAGCAGACACAAAAAATTCTAAAGTCTCCCAATTCTATACCTCCTGTTGATAGAAGAATGGACAAGAAGTATACACTATCAGGCTCAGATATGGAGTTTTTATACCAGCAATGCAGCCATGTTGGGGTTGTGCAGGCTTCTGCCTGTGATAAGGCAAACATTCCCTTGGCTTCACACCCCCCAGACAAAGACTCCAGGAAGATTGATGCCATGGTAAAAAAAACAGTACATGGCATCTTACTTGGGACTCAGGCAGGCAAATTATATGGCCTATACAGCCAGGTACCAGAAGTCCAGGTGGGACACTGTACTGGCACTGGCTAAACAGGCCTCCCCCCAGCTAGCCAAGGAGCTGGAGGAGGTGGCTGCAGATGGGATTGAGGCATCAAAAGTACAGTTTCATGCTGCTGTGGACTCCAATGATGTGTCATCAAGAGTCATGGCTACATCTGTGGCTCTTCGGAGAATGGCTTGGCTCAAATGTACTAGCCCTCACAGGATACCCAGGCTAAGGCCATTGATTTTCCTAGTGGGTAATTCTCTGTTTGGAGAGCAGACAGAGAATTACATGAAGAAGATGGACAGTACAGGACCACTTACAGGAGTGCTCAGGCCAAGGAGTGGCAGGCAACTCTCAATGGCAGCAGTCTAGGGGCAGGGGCAGGCTTTCTCATAGACCTTTACCAAGCACAGGCCTCTTCTCCTTTTCACAGAGGGGTTCTTTAGAGGAGAGGCAGAAGGGGATGAGCAGGGCTGCATCCACTCCTCAGCCTAAGGCCCCTGCTAAGCAGATACCCTGATGGGCCCGCCAGATCGACTCTCCTATTCGGTGGGGGCAGGCTGGCTTTCTTCATCCAGGACTGGATGTCTATTACCTCAGACAAGTGGGTCCTGGAAGTAGTAAGCCAGTGACTGTCTCGGTTCCAAAATTTCCAAGATGAGAGCCAGATCTTTTCCACCTGCAGGTCTCTCAGAAACCCTTGCCTTAGAGGCAGAGGTTTCATCTCTTCTGGCTTTAAGAGCCATAGAGAGAGTACCTACCCTACACTGGGGCAAAGGTCTGTACTTCAGTTACTTCTTTACCCCAAAAAAGACAGGGGAGTGGTGACCCATCCTAGACCTAAGATACCTAAACAAACATCTTTTAAAACCAAATTTCAAGATGGTAACTCTGGGAATAATTCTTCCTCTCTCAGGCCAGGGACTAGCTAGCCTCCCTGGACCTCAAAGATGCCTGTTTTCACATTCCCATGAGGTGCTCCCACAGAAAGTACCTCAGATTCGAGTTGCCCTCAGGCCACTATCAGTTCAGAGCAATGCCCTTTGGTCTAACATCAGCCCCAAGGGTTTTCATAAAGTGCCTGGCAGTAGTTATTGCTTTTCTAAGGAGGCAACAGATTTCCATTTTTCCATATCTGGACGATTACATAGTGGGCCAGTCTCCAGACCAAGTCAAGTCAGACCTGCAAGTGACCCAGCAAGTGCTTACTTCTAGGATTTCTTCTCAACCTTCCCAAGTCAGTTCTCGAGCCTGTCCAGCTTCTTACCTTTATAGGGCAGAGCTGGATAAGGTCAAAGTAAGAGCCTTTCTTACTTACTTGGTATGACTTGGTATGAAAGAACAGAAGAAGGCCAGAGCCCATCGAGACTGCTCCCCACACTATGTGGGACATTATTTATCTATCATCCCTCAACCAAACATCTAATTTGTTTTTAAAGACAGTGGCATTAGTTGCCTCTACCAATTCTTGTGGCAAGGTGTTCCATGCAATGCATGCTCTTATTGGAAAAAAGTTTCCCCTTTTGCTGGTTTTATAAGTTTTTACTTCAAGCTGTTTATTATGCAGTCTCGGAACATGTCTCCTTTTGAGAGTGTTAGATCACATTTTCCATTAGATCTGGTGAATTTATTAAATTAAAAACCATAAGCATATCACCTCTTAATCGTCTAGTTTGAAGAGAGAAGAGACCAGTAGCTTTTAATCTGTTCTGATAATCCATGTTTGTTAATCTTGGAATCATTCTAGTTACTCTCCTTTGAACCTGTTCAAGAATTGGTATGTCTTTTTTTTTGGCTTGGATTCCAGAAAGGGAAGCCATAGTCTAGATACGGTCTAATGTATGCCCTATACAATGGAATAAGGCATTGTTCAGTGCGATTAACAAAAGTGCGTTTTATTTGCCTCAAAAGTCTGTTGGTCATGCAAGCAGTTCTAACACAGTGATCATTTGATGTAAGTTTATTATTAACATATATCCCTAAATCTTTTTCACAATTTGAAGAGTGAAGTGGTAGTCCATTTATATGATATATCATTTTTGGATTATTTACACTGAAATGCACTACTAAACATTTGTCTTGATTAAACTGCATATGATTTTCATTTGCCCAAAGTGTTAATTTTTCCAAATCCTTCTTTAATGCAGAAATATTTTCTTGATTATTAACCTTGCCCCCCAATTTAGTATCGTCTGCAAATTTAACCATGAAGTTATTTGGCCCTGTTTGTAAATCACGGATAAAGAGGTTAAACAATGTTGGTCCCAAGACCGACCCTGTGGTACACCACTTGTCACACTACCCGAATCAGACAATATATCTTTAATTCTGACTCTCTGAGAATGATTTGTTAACCAGTTTAAAGTCCAGTTGACAATATCAGGTGACAAACCTAGATTGTGCATTCTAGTAATGAGTTTTTCATGTGAGACTTTATCAAAAGCTCTACTAAAGTCCAAAAGAATTACATCAGTAGGGATACCCTCATCTAGTAGAGTACTTATATTACTGTAAAAAGATATCAGATTGGTGGTGCAGGAATACTTGGGAGTAAACCCATGCTGATTTGAATCATAAATTCCTAATTTTTACAATCTTGATCTATTAGAAACTTCATTACTCGTTCCATTAATTTACCAGCCACTGAGGTCAGGCTAATTGGACGATAATTTTGCACAGAACCTCTACTGTCTTTTTTTAAATATGGTAGTAACTATTGCTGAATGCAATCATTTGGTACAATGCTTTCTTGTAAGGATTTATTGAAAATAATTGACAAAGGTATAGAAATATTTATAGAGGTTTCGATCAGAAACCATGGATGAATACTGTCTGGGCCTGGACTAGTATTTTTTTTTAGTTTTTTGATAGCCTTATAATGTCAGTTGGATAGAGCCTATGATAATCTATGTGGTGAATTTTAAATGTACTAATAGATGATTTTTGAGAGAAGACAGAACAAAAGTACTTATTAAAGAGATTTGAGGTTTTTATATCAGATACTGAAGAGCCATTGGTTATAATGGGACCAATGGTCCTTGATACACCTTTTTTACTATTTATATAGGAGAAAAGAGATTTGTGACAGTCTTTTGTGTGAGCTAGTTTAAACTCTAGCTTATTTTTTGCCAATTTAATAGAATTTTTTTAAGTTTTTCACAGATAGTCTGTATTTATGTAATAGAGTAGTTTTAAATGGAACAGAACTATTCTTAAGTTTCCTAAAAAGTTTAATTTTTATTTTAATCTGATTTTTAATTGTCTTGTTGAACCAAGGGGGAATTTTTCCTTTATTATTAAATTTCCTCTTAGATGGAATGAAGGTATTTTCCAAATAATGTACAATGTTTTTAAAAAAGTCCCAAGCTTGTTGTGTTGTACAATTAAGAAGATTAAATTCCCAGTTTATGTTTTGTAAGTATTCATTGATTTTAGAAAAATGTGCTTTGTTATAATTTTTTGTATAGTATAACTTCCTTTGTGTAGTTTTAAACTGTTGAAATTCAAAAAGAATAGATGAATGATCACTGGTCCCAAGTGGATCCCAAATTTGTAAATTGCTAATTTGTTGCTCTGTGTTAGTAAATAATAGATCCAAAATATTAAGACCTCGAGTGGGTTCAGTAACAAGTTGTTGTAATCCAGTACTAACTACCACATTTATTAGTCCTTTCTTGGCATAGGACTGTCCTGAGAATGAGTCCCAGTTAAAATGAGGGAGGTTAAATTCTGAAAAATGTGTAATTTCTTTAAACATATCAGTTGTGTAATCTGAATTTGCAGATGGAGGTCGATAGATGTTACCAATAGTTATATAGGACTGCTCCTTCAATAAGATTTTAACCCATATACTTTCCAAAGGAAAGAGAGAACACACTTCAAAAGAAGGAATATCATTTCGTATGTACATACAAACTCCACTGCCTTGCTTATCTAATCTGTTTTATGATATAACTTAAAGGAAAGGCAAGAGTCCTTATAGAACTAACTTCTTCCTTCAGCCTTCAGGTGTCTCGACCAGCAAGACATTTCCTCCAGCTCTTGGGCCACATGGCAGCCTCTACAGCAGTAGTCCAAGGGGCAAGATTCCAGATGAGGAACATTCATAGAAACATAGATTTTGACAGCAGATAAGGACCACTTGGCCCACCCAGTCTGCCCATTTCCCTACCTAATGGATAAGCTGCAGATCCTGGTTAACCAGCAGCCTACTTCTTCCTATCCCCACCCCCTAGAATTGCCTTATAACTATACCATGCATGCTTGAATTCCACCACTGTTTTTGACTCCACAACCTCCTCTGGAAGGCCGTTCCATGCATCCACAATCCTCTCTGTGAAAAAATATTTCCTTAAATTACCTCTGAGCTGCCCCCCTTCTATCTTCAAATTGTGCCCCCTTGTTCTTGCACACCTCTTTTTTTGAAAGATGCTACCCTCTTGGACTTTGTTGATTCCTTGAGGTACTTGGAAAGTTTCTATCATGTCCCCCCTCCCTCCTTTCTCGAGGCTACACATACAAGCTCCTAAGTCTCTCTTCATATGTCTTCTGGTGCAGACCCTGCACCATTTTAGTTGCCCTCCTCTGGACAGCTTCCATCCTGTCTATGTCTTTGCGAAGATTGGGTCTCCAGAACTGCACACAGTACTCCAGATGGGGTCTCACCAACTGTCTGTACAGAGGGATAATAACTTACTGTTTTCTACTGGTGATGCCTCTCCCTATGCATCCCAGTATCCCCCCAGCCCTCCTTGCTGCCCTCTCACATTGCTTGCCCACCTTTAGGTCATCTGATATGACTACCCCCAGGTCCCTTTCCATTTTTGTTGTTGTTAGTATCTCACCCCCCATTGTGTACTCTTCCCCTGGGTTTTTGTTTCCCAGGTGCATTACGTTGCACTTCTTAGCATTGAATCTAAGCTGCCATACATCTGACCTTTCCTCTAACCTTGCCAAGTCCCTTCTCATCCTTTCCACCCTACCTTGTGCATCAACTCTGTTGCAGATCTTTGTGTCACTGCAAAGAGACATACTTTTCCTTCCAGTCCCTCTGCAATGTCGCTTATAAAGACATTGAAGAGGACCGGTCCTAATACTGAACCCTGCGGTACCCCACTAGTAACCCCCCCTTTCTTCAGAGTGGACTCCATTTACTATTACTCTCTGTGTCCTATTCTCCAGCCAATTCTTTACCCAGTCCCTGGGCAGTGAGGGCCCCCATATGGGCTCCCCAGTTCCATCTGAGGGCCTTTTGGTCCCAGAGGAAGGATTCCATTACCAAACTGATTCCAGTGACTCTGACCTTGATCCAAGCCCTT
This sequence comes from Neoceratodus forsteri, assembly GCA_016271365.2. Classification (NCBI taxonomy): domain Eukaryota; kingdom Metazoa; phylum Chordata; order Ceratodontiformes; family Ceratodontidae; genus Neoceratodus; species Neoceratodus forsteri. The sequence continues at coordinate 964,431,696 of CM028131.1, read as the reverse complement.
CAATGGTGGCAGGATCAGGACAATTTAAGGCAAGGAGTCCCATTTGCCACTCAGTCTCGTTCAGTGGTCCTTAACACAGATGCTTCCCTTCTGGGCTGGGGAGCCCATATGGGGGCCCTCACTGCCCAGGGACTGTGGTCCCCTCAGGAGTCCCTTCTCCATATCAATCTTTGAGAGCTCATGGCAGTTTTTCTGGCTCTGCAAGCTTTCTCTCAGTCAGTGCAGAACAAGGTGGTTCAAGTCAGAACAGACACCACCACCATGTGGTACATCAACAAGCAGGAGGCACTCGTCTATGGCCTTGTGCACAGAAGCCATGAAGTTGTGGCTCCTGGCTTATTCCCTGCAAATCTCTCTGATAGCAGTTCACCTTCCAGGGAAGGACAATGTGCTAGCAGATGCACTGAGCAGGATCTCACAGGGCCATCACGATGGTCCCTGGACCTCTGGTATTGAAGGTGATTTTTTCAAGATGGGGCACTCAGAGATAGATCTTTTGCAGCCCCAGACAATCAGCAACTTCCTCTCTTTGTTGCAGACCCCAGTCTTGGGCTCAGTCCCCTGGATGCTCTGATTCTGAACTGGGAAGGGAAATTTCTGTATGCCTTCCCTCCCTTCCCTCTTCTGTTCAAAGTTTTAGTCAAGATAAGGTCACAGCCTTGCAAAGTGATTCTGATTGCTCCAGACTGGGCCAGACAGCCTCGGTACCCCCTGTTGCTGTCCCTAGCAGTCCATCTTCCCCTGTCTCTTTCCAGGAATTATAACCTGTTAACCTCCTCTCAGGGGAGGATTTGGTACCCCAATCTTCAGTTTCTCAATCTCTAGGCATGGCTCTTGAAGAGCTAGAGTTTGCAGATTTGTATCTATCTCAGGGGTTCTGGATGTTCTCAAAGCTTCTCGAAAGCCCTCCACCAGGAAGACTTATAACTCCAAATGGAAGAGATTCACCATTTGGTGTTCCAAGAAGCATATTTCTCCAGATACTGCTGGACTCCCTACAGTTCTGGATTATATGGTCCATCTTAATGGCCTAGGCCTCAGACCAGCTACTCTCAAGGTTCACTTGTCAGCTGTTTCTGCTTTTCTGTCAGTGGGAAAGTCTTCCTCACTATCATCTCATCCTGTGTTCTGTAAAATTTTTAAAGGATTGCTTCATACCAATCCTCCCTTTAGAGACCCTGCCCCTGCCTGGGATTTAAATGTTTGCATTGCTCAACTTATGCAACCTCCCTTTGAACCTTTGTCTTCAGCTGAGCTTAAGTACTTGACTTGGAAAACTGTGTTTTTTAGTAGCCATTTCATCTGCCAGACGTATCAGTGAATTGCAAGCCCTGTCAGTGGAACCTGATTTTATCTCCTTTCACAGGGATAAAGTGGTCCTTAGAACCAATAGGAAGTTCTTTCCCAAAGTGGTTTCAGACTTCACTTAAATCAGTCCATGTCTCTCCCTGTCTTCTTCACTGATCATTCTTCCTCAGGGAGAGAAGACTACACAGTTTGGATGTTAAGAGAGCCCTTAGCTGCTACATAGAGTGTACCAAGGGTCACAGGTTTGATTCCCTTCAGTTGTTCCTCACTTATGGAGAAGTGGGAAAGGGCAAACCTGACACCAAGAGAATTATTGCCAGGTGGATTGTGTCTTGTATACAATTCTGCTATGAGAAACTGGGAAAGATTCCACCCTCAGGCCTGAGGGCTCACTCTACAAGAGGCACAGCTGCTTCCCTGGTTGCTGCCAGGGACATCCCTCTCTTAGAAGTTTGTCAAGCAGTCACCTGGAAAACAGTCCACACCTTTACCAAGCATTACTCCCTGGATATCCAGGCTAGGAGTGATGCTCTGTTTGGCACAGCAGTACTTCAGAGCCTATTCCCAAAGTAGGTTCTGTCCCTCCTCCATGGAGGTACTGTTTGGTAGTTCTGCATTTGTCAGAATACAGCAAGACTTCATGTTGTTTGAAGAAAAAATGACTCACCTTAGTAATTATGTTTCTTCTACTGGAGTCTTGCTGCATTCTGACCTCCCTTCCTGCCTCCCCTCTCAGAACCTGGTATTGGGAAGTGGGTGGGCAGGCTCAGTGTTGCACCTCAGGGGTGCTCCTTGTACACCCTCTTCTTCTTGTCTGGGTGTTTGTTTTATTATTATTCTTATTTGGATTGGTTTTGGGTTTCCTGACTTGAGTCTTCCTTTGGGAATCCAAAACTTTTTGTTGCCAGTTGGCTAGTAAAAATTTTACAATTTCCACATAGGATAGTTAGTGAGTTTTTTGCTTGTAAGAATCTGATGGTTGGATTTCAAAGGGCTCCAGACAGAGACATCAACTGAGCTCAAGCTCAGCATTCTATGCTCTGCGATGAAAGTTAACCCTTTGTTCTCCAGGGCAGTTTAAAGGATGGGGTTAACTGCATTTGTCAGAATACAGCAAGACTCCAATAGAAGAAACATAATTACTAAGGTGAGTAATTTTTTCTTATGTCATATCCCAACAGGGTCAGTTGCATTAAGCCCTTCCCATACTTACCCTTTTTATAGGGTTTTTAATGCACAGAAGACCTATGTTTTTCAGTAAAATGTTTAAAACATTTTAAAAGTTGATCATCAGCTTTTTACTAGTGATGCTCAGATAGTGCTTCAGTGGATCCAATCAGCCTCTGTCAGATAGTACTGATAACCAACCTGGGATCCAGCAAATAGCTGACCAAACTCGGACCTAGGATTCACGGTCAAATATTTATGTATCAGAGTTTGGATCCAGGTATCCTAGGTGATGTCCATTAGATCCACTGATCAGATACTTGGATCTGCTGGTCAGATCCATCAAATCCATTGTTGGATCCATAGAAGGGATCCTACAAAAGCAGATCCATTATAGGATGTTAACACTATTTTCTGACATCCGAAAGCCAACCTAACACCACTACTTTTTACCCTCTCAGGTTATTTTCCTTGATGAGCAAAACATTCGCATAAAAACAGGACTGAATGCTTGCTTGGTGGTGAAGAGGGTTCAGGTACTCTCAGCACCTTATTTATTCCCACACCAGCAGCCTGAGTTTGGGAACCAACTCAGGTCACAAGGAGCCAATGGGAGGAGGACCTAGAGAGGATCGAGCAGTCATCTAGCAGCTCTACCTCAGATTGGGGTGATGTATATTCTGGCTCTTGGCTGCCATCAGGTGAAGACCTTTTGTAGAACTGATGCCCAGGAGGTTAGATGTCAATCGGGGTGGGTGGAAATAGCCATGGTTCAGGACCAGATATGTGCCTCCACACACATGTATCATTCATGTTCACTGTGACTCTGGGGGAGAAAAATGAGGAAATGGAGCAGAGCACACTGGGACATCCTGACCTGCCTTCTACTCCTGCTGGCTTGCTGTATGAATATGCTAGTTCCTTGGTGGAGGAGAATGGCCTTCCCTCTCCTGGCCCCACCACAGGGGAGGGTAGGATCTGTGGGGGAATTGGACCCCCAGTGAGGAGAGAAGAACAGGGTGGTCAAGAGTGTCTCAAGTCAGAAGTGAACAGCCACCTTGGGTCTGGCTCAAGTGGACAAACATTTCTATGACAAAAAAAGGACACTATTCCACAGGAAATAATGATAATATGCAGAATAGTTATGGTATGCTACCTGCCTCAATAAAAGGGCACCTTCTTCCATTAGATCAAATTACTTGGCATTCTTATCAGCATACCTTTCAACCTCTCAGCATTAAAATGCATGGCACTGGCCTTCAAAATCTAGAGCAAATAGTCAGAATTTGCAGCACTTTCTCATCTTAAAGTATTGTATAATAAGTTTAAGAATAGTGGGCCCAATATATTTAGTGTTAAAAAAGGTTTTTAGTGTCAACACTAATGCACATGCTCATAGTCTTGGCTTTATATTTTAAACATTGATTTCAACATGTTAGAGTGCTCATTTTAGCACCGCACTCACTTTGCTAAACTCTGTGAACTGTCCTCACTTCAGAAATCACTTTGTCCAACACAAGTTTAAAAAAATCTGAACTCGTGATATGCATGAGTTTAAATGTGCTTTGGCACTATGTTTTAAGTGCATGTGCTGGAGGAGCGGTCCACTGGGGACTCAGCTGGGTGTAGTAGCTATTACAAATATTGAAAATAACACTCTAAATGCTCATTTACTGTCAAGCAGGAACTATGTATATTATTTACAATAATAAGAGTGCCTACAGGTATTGTTTTAAGTGGAGAAAAAATCAGCGTTAATTTATAATTATCAAACTTTATATACTTATGGGTATTTGTCCATATTTTGTCCCACTCCTTCTAATGGTGTCTAGTCTAGTTTTTTTCAAGTAGGTGGATGGCTTCTTTTGTTGGTGTGGCATCCAGCCCTGAAAAGCTTTATAGAACTCAGAGACAACATGCCTTTCTGACCCTATAGCACTACTTTTTGCTATTTAGTTACCTATATGTGCTGACCAGGGTGGTCTGCCTAATGTTTTAGTGAGAACATGTTGTAGCTGTAAAAATGTGAAAATGTCTTTTGACACCAGCCCATGGCATCTTTACATTTGCTGAAAGGTTACCCATTGATCTAGCATACAGAACTGGTCCCTTTTCCACTCTGTCTGTCATTGCTGATAGGTTTCCCTTGTATCTTAAAATGTAAATTATTTCAGAGAAGTTGGGAGTCTTGAAATTTTGGGATAAATGTCAACACTCTACAGAGTTGCCTAAAGATTGAAATGGAGGCTGTAATCAGTTAGCTCACTAGGACTTTCAGCTGTTTGGCTAAAGTTGTATACAGCAAGGATGTTATGTGGCCACTATAACCCCCATATTCAGAGCTGGCCAGATGCGCACACAAAATGGTACACCATGCATATAACTTGGGCCAACCAGCTCTGGCATCAGACCCTGAATACACGACTCCCTCCCCAATGAGGAGAGCTTTACCCTCGGAGTGCTGGGGAAACTTTGTTGTATGTCCCTTAATAAATAATTGCAGCTTTTAAAGTGCTTGCCCTGTGTGCATCACTGTTCCCTATTCTCATGAAACTAACTGCCCTTTGAACAGTGGCTCCACAGGAAGACCGTACACCACACTGTTTTTGTGTTTTAGTGTTTGAATATCAGACCTCGGATGTGCGGCGCACAAGCAGAAAAATTACTGTGTACAAGGAATATACGGGGGTGCACAGAAAGGCAGCCAGCCAAACAATGCAGAAGAAGGAAAACTGGGACTCCAGGAGTTGATGCAAAAGTGTTATTGGCAAACAAAGCAAGGAGGACACGGTCAGTGTCCTCCTTGCTTTGTTTTCCTTCTTATGCACGGTGGACAGGAGGAGTCACCATGTTCTGTGCAATGTAACCAGGGTGCGGGGCTGACCACTGTCCATAGGGGTACTGCATGGCTCACAATAGTGTGTGCTGCAGCCCCCATGGGTGATATTCAGCCCAAATATGCAGATGAGCCCATTGGGCATGCATGATATGGGCTCATCTGCATGCATGCACTGCCATGGAGTGTGCCAGGCCAGTACCCCCCAGTCCCAAGCACCAACAGAATAATAAAAAAAAATGATTCCTATATACCTGGTTGTGTAATGTTCCCCCAGCCTGATTACCAGCAGCATAATAAAAAAATGATCCCCATATCCCTGGTAGTCTAGTGGCCCCTTCCCTGATCCCCAATCACTAAATTAAAATAATTTCCTTGTATCCCTGGTAGTCTAGTGGCCCCCACCCCGTTAGAGCAGTGAGCTGGTGACTTGCACAACCCACTTCACACTGCTCTGGCCAGCCACTGACTGAACTATACAGGAGCACTGCACTGTATATAGTACACACCCATTGACTGACCGGTCAACCAATGGGAGTGCACTATATACTGTATGGTGCTCTTGTACAGTTCAGTTGGTGGCTGGCCGGTGCGGTGTGAAGTGAGCTGTGCCATTTGCCGGCTCCAGTTGGGTTGGGGTGGAGCAGGGTGGTGGCTCACTGCCTAATTTTGTGGGGGCCACTAGACTACCAGGGATACAGGGAAATTATTTTAGTTCAGTGACTGGGGATCAGGGAAGGAGGCCACCAGACTACCAGGGATATGGGGAAATTATTTTAATTCAGTGATCGGGGAACAGAAAGGGGACCACTTGACTACCAGAGATACAGAGAAAGTATTTTAATTTAGTGATTGGGGATGGGGGCCACTAGACTAACAGGGATATGGGAATCAGTTTTATTTATTATGCTGATGATGAACGGGCTGGGGGGGAACACTACACAACCAGGGATGCAGGGATCTTTTTTTTTATTATACTGCTGTTGTTTGGGACTGGGGGGAACACTACACAACCAGTGATATGGGAATTTTTGTTTTATTACAGTGATCTGGGATCAGGGCTAGGGAGGGACTGCTGTATCACCAGGGTTCCCTGCCCTTACCAGTGGGCAACAGGGTCTGTGCACTAGTTAGAGCAGGGTTTCAGAAGCCTAAATCTGTACCACTACTGGGGGCCAATTTGTGCTCTGAAACTTTTCAGTATTGTGCTGCACCCCATATGCATGAGGGATCACTCATTTGCATAGGCACAGCACAATATTGTGCATGTCGGCAGTGTCAGGGGTGTGCTGTGCATCTGTCCCCTTTGAATATGGGTGCACCCCCAACAGTTGGCATATTTCCAGGTTTGGGCAGTGCATCCCAGGATGTGCCACCCAAATCTTTTGAAAATGGGGCCTTATGTTTCTGACAGAGTTCAGTCTCAGTTGTGAGCCACTGAGGGGCAAAGGTGTATCTAGTATTTACAATACATTCTGTTTCATTCTCCATTAAAGGTACTGTGCTCCTTTCAGGACATGAAAATATGTGAGTAAGTCTGGAAGATTTAGTCGTCCTTTTCCTTTGACAGCTGTCAGTTTAACATATGCTATCCTTGATTTTTTCCCATTCCACAAAAAGATGAAAACGATAGAGTGGAATTGGGCAAACTATTTCTAGGGTATTGATATAGTAAGCATTCACAAGGGATAAAGAATTTTGGATAAGATATTTATCTTTACCATGTTTCTACATCCTTATAGGGAAACAAGTAAAACAGACTACGCTTCCAGGTCATATTTGATAACATGTACCTGTTTTATCAGATTATCTTACATCATCTGTCATTTAGAGGCTAAGACATGAATACCTAAGTTCAATAGTTTTTCCCATCTCAGTTAATGCCCACGTTGGTGAGTGTGGTGAGTTTGCCATTGTTGTAATATTGCAGACATATTGCTGATATATTTTCTGTGATTTTGTTTATGTTTAAATTTCCAAACAGGCCAGGATGCTCATGTTTCTTTTTTTTTAAAAAGGGGGTACTGGAGGAAAAAGAATGTATATTGCAAATGTCTGACATTCCTCTCTAACCTGAGAAAAGGCTGCGTAACAGGAAACTAAAATTCCATTTCAAAGGGGAAAGATGGTATTTCCTAATAAACTAATCAGGGAAACAAGTCCAGTAGGACAGGAGATGGGAGGAACTCTCTCACTGTAATAAACTTTACACTTCAAGAGAAAAATATTTTAAGTTCCAGGAACTGTCATGGTATATTTACATTTTATTAGTTGGCAGGAAGGAGAGGGATATCAAAGGTCTGGAAGTCTATTGGTCTATTGTGAATTCATGTAAAGTGTTATATTCATCTCCATGTAAAAGCGGCAGAAGGGAGACTTTTTTTTTTTTTTGTGGTTCACTTACAATTTGGGAAAGAGCAAGACAGGCCCCTGCTGGCCTAAAAAGATAGGGCCACCAGCTAACCACAGACAGGACCAGGTATATAAGGCCCTCAGAACAGGGCATTTGGCACACTCTTTCATGAGACACTCTTCTGACACAACACAAGACAGCCAGACTGCAATATGAACTGGGACTTGGAAAACTTTTGCAGAAATGTTGTTTATTTTCTGGACTTCTGATTCCCCACAAATAAGGTAGAAACTAGACAGCTAAATTTCACAGTGCGTTTTTGTATTTATATTTTTCCAATTTTGTTTTGTTATATTGTAACCAAATTTCTGAATATTTTGTTTGTAAGTCTTGTATGATCATTATTTAGTCATTGGTAAAAGCATTTGCTTTTAAAACTGCCTGTGAGTGATTTGTGTGTGAAAAGGTGGGAAGGTTTATTCAAATCTGAGACCAGCCTGTTTAATGCAAGGTGTCACCATCACTAATGAAGACTAGGATTCTGAAAGGGAATCTGGAAGCTTAAAGTAGGGGAAATACATAGGTCTTGGGAGGGATCTGTAAGGAGGAACTAGGTCGCTGCACCACCCATGGGAGAAGACACCATCAGGGTTATGAAAGAAAGCCCCAAACAGCTTGTAATGCCTGTTTTCCTCCCAGTACAGCAACTGAGGAGGGTTCTCAACTGGCTATAGACTTGAGGCTGTATTTACCCTTACCCAGATTAGAGAAGAAGCCCTGGGACCTCATGGCGAGTGTTCAGTTGTGAACTCAATGAGCACTCTAGGAGGACATGGAGAGGGTATTCCTGTCTCCCCCATCAAGGATTACACTTAGGTGTGGGTGCTGTGAGCTCAGTGGACCTGGCTCCCAGGAGCGGGTTCATGACAGATCTGGTGGCATAGTGGTGGGATCCAAGAGATAGCAGAGGCATAGCAGTCAGATTCAAGGCCAGTATATCAGACTGATAAACTGTAAACTGTCCACAAACAAACAGGGCAGAGATTTAGAAAAAAAAATTTGGCTACAGTATAAAGTTCCCTATCCAGTTTATTTTTATATGGTGTAAGCTAGTGTAGCAGTAATTAGGGAAGAAGATGGCTTCCAACTACAGGAAATGCACTGCAGACAAGTTAAGCAGTTAAGTCAAGAAAGAGTGGTCCATTATGAGGGCAAACCTAAAAGAACCTCATGGACATTCTCGTGGCAGCCGATGAGCAAGCAGTTGCCCAGAACCTCGAGTCATGGCCTGTGACTGAAAGGGACCAGACCTTGGGCGTGGGGGTGCCAAGGGCCATCGCAGTGTCTAGTCCCAGAGAGAAGAACAGTGATATCAGGGGGAACCCAGAGCCACAGCACCAAGGGAAGGCCACCACAGAGCTGAAGCTGGAAGGGATCTGGCTACAATCTGAGCTGAGGAAATTGGAGCTGGAACAGAGCAAGTTCGAAGCCCAGCAGAAGAGGGAATTTGAGCAGAGAAAGTTTGAAAATGAGTGGCAGGAAAAGCAGTGCCAGAGAGAGGCAGAGGAAAAGCAGCACCAGAGAGAGGCAGAGGAACAGCAGCACCAGAGAGAGTTTGAACCGGAGAGGCTTAGACTCCAATGACCAGCACCAGAGGAGGTAAGTGGTGGGGTGAACCTGAAACTCCAGGGTTGGGGTATAAGTTAAATTCCAAGTGAATAGCTGAATTTAAAGAGGTGGAGGATATGGATGCATTTTTGAATTCATTTGAAAAGGTCTGTATCCAGGCCAAGGTACCCAGGGAGGCCTAGAGCTTTCAATTATCCCCACTGCTTACTGGTAAAGGTCGTGAGGCACTAGGCCAAATGGCCCATGATGATAGTAAAGAATATGAGAAACTTAAAGCTGCTTTACTTAAAAAGTATGAACTGCTGACTGGCCCAGTGGCGTGGAGGGCTGAGGCAGCAATGCCTTACCTCCTGCCACACCAGCGACCTGTGCTCATGGTGTGAGTGGGTCGTCAGGGGTCAGCCAGGGAGGGAGAGGATTCAGCATCTGGAGGACAGCTCTCCACTCTTGGGGAGAGTTGGGAACAGAGACTGACACTTGCCTGACACCTAGTGGAGGCCAGGTATTGGCATGGTGAGTCCTGTACAATGGGGGTTGGAGGAGGAGCAGCTGACTGGCATGCTGCATATGGATGCCCATGCAGCTCTGCCATTATCAGCACAGCACATTCCCCATTGCAGACAAAGGCATAAAAATTGGGTCCCAGTCATGCGGCATGAATGGTCATCCTCCACAGGCGCCGCCCCCGAGAAGACACCTCCCCGATGCTGGATCTAGATTTGGTGGGTTTAGTTGGGGGCTCCCTGTCACCCTGCCATGGAGGGTAAGCCATGGGAGAACACGGGAGGGGGTCTGAAGTTCAAAGGATGGGGCTGGGAGGATGGCAATGAGGTAGGGCTGACTGGGACAGGGGAGAAAAAGATAGCAAAAAAAAAGAGTATGAACTGACTCCTGAGGCCTACACGGTTAAATTCCAAAAACTCTGAGAAAGCCCTGACATGAACTTTGCAGAACTCACCACAAAGCAATGTCAGTTTTTGAAACATTGGTGGGAGGGGGTGGAAGCAAACTCTGTGTGGAAAATTGAGGAGGTTGCACTTTTAGAGCAGTTCTTTTGGGCTTGCCCAGTGGAGTTGAAAACCTGGCTAGAGGACCAAGATCCAAAAACAGCACAGTAAACTGTTGAGCTCTTGGATCGCTATGCCAGGAGCAGGCTTGCTCTGAAAGGAAGTGGGGAAGGTGCTGCAGGGCAAAACAGAAAAGCATGCCTTCAGGGCAGCTGAAACCCCATTACTGCCTCTGCAGAAAGGGGAAGCCCCAAGTTACCAAAAAGAGATTTCTTGATAAAATAAATGATAAATTTTGGTTTTATAAATAGCCAGGGCATCTTGCTAGACAGTGTCCTGAGTGTCCCTCTAACAGAGGTGGGTACACTGTGTATCCCTGAAAACATGCCTGTAAACATGAGGAAGCACATACAGCCAACTGCCATAAATGAGGGGCAGATCCAAGGGGTAAGGGACACGTGGGTATCCCTTACTCTGGTAAAAGGGGATTTGGTTGGGCCTGAAGAACTTATACCAAACCAGTTTGTAATGGTGAGGGGATTTGCTGGGGAGGAGAAAATCCTGCCACTAGCTAGTGTCCTCCTGGACTGGGGTGAGTCCGGACAGATGGTGCAAAAAGTGGCAGTGGCAGACAATCTCACCCTGGATGTGATTATAAGGAATAATCTACAGCAGGGGGTGGTGTGTGTGGTTGCCTGCAGTCAGACAGCTAAGGCCTCTTGTAATTCACTGAATCCCACAGAAGCCCCTGTGGAAAATAATAGGAGGCTGGTTCCCCAGCCTGTGTCTCCTGACATGGAGAATAATAAAGGGAGGTAGGATGTCCCCAAGTAACCATTCACCAAACAGCTACAGAAGGTTACTCTGAGGAGGGAGGGGTAACAAATGGTCAGAAGGTTAGGGATGGCAGTGACTCTGAATGCTCTGATGCTAGAGCTATGGACCCCAGTTTAGGAACTGAGAGGGACATGTCCCATGCTTTGGGAAAATATGAAGATTTTGCTGCCACTCAGAGGACTGATCCTAGTTTGTAGAGGCTGAGGGCTTGTGCAGAATCTGATGGGACACAGGGAGGTGACATGAGACACAGGGTATTTTGGGATCAAGGACTGTTGTATACACAGGATGTGAGGACAGAGGGAGGGTGATGGGCAGGCAGCTTGTCATTCCCCAGGGCTATCATGAGCAGTTGCTCAAGGTTGCTCATGATATCACCATGTCTGGACATCTGAGCATAGTGTGCACCATGCAGCCATTGGCCCAAAATTTCTATTGGCACAGCTTCACCCAGCAGGTGAAGGAATACTGCAGGTCTTGTCACCAGTGCCAACAGATAGGGAAGGCAGGTAGTAAAACCCAAGCTGCCCTAATTCCCTTGCCCATTGTGAAGGAGCCATTCCAGAGGGTAGGAATGGATGTGATGGGACCTTTGAATACCAAGCTCCTCTGGGAAAAGTTTATCCTGACAGTGATAGATTACACCATCCGATACCTAGAGGCAGTCACCTTCTCCTCACTTAGGGCAGACAAAGTGGCGGACGCCTTGCTAGGGTTTCCGCAAGAGGTTATCTCTGATCAAGGGGGTAGCTTCATGCCGGACCTGATGAAGTGTTTGTGGGTGAAGTGTGGGATGGTGCAGAGATGCACAACACCTTATCACCCACAAGCCAATGGACTCATGGAAAGATTTAATGGTACCCTAAAATTGATGCTCCAAATGTTTGCTGAACAGCATCGGACTGGGAGAAATACCTTCCCCACCTGTCGATGACATACAGGGAGGTACCCCAAGAGTCGACAGGGTTCTCCTCCTTTGAACTCTTATACCATGCATTCATTCACATAACGGGCCTGTGTAATACAGTATGGTTTGCAAAACCATTGGTCGCAGTGGACCAATGGCCTGAACCATACTGTACACAGTCAGTCAGTGAGCAGCCAGGTAGCATGTGGGGGTGCTACCACCCGCCACTGACTGGGGGTGTTGGGTGGCAGGGGACCTCCAGTGGGTGGGTGGGGAGGGGGTACCACTGGACCACCAGGGTTTCTTTCCCTATTCCCGCCCACAATCGGGCGCCGGTGGGGTTCCACTGGACCACTAGGGACATTCCTTTACTTATGCCCACGGTCGGGTTCTGACAGGAGGGTTTCCACTGGACCACCAGGGGATTCATTTTACAGATGTCCATGATCAGGCGATGGGGGGGCAGTCCACTGGACCACCAGGGATTTATGTTATAGGTTCCCATGATCGGGCAGTGGGGAGCTGTCCACTGGACCACCAGTGAGTTCCTTTCTATGTATGCCTGCAAACGGGAGTGGGGACTGCCATGGGACTTCATGGTGTCAGTCCCCGACGGCTGCAGTGTGGCAGGGCGTCAGGTGCAAGTCGCCAGGGTTCAGTGCACCACATTCAAATGGGGCCATAATGGCATTCAAATGGCCCCATTTGTGCCTTGCTTGCATAATGGCCTCATTTGCATGCCCATTGCTGAATATCGTGGGTGATGCACCTAGAGCAACTGCACTTGCGCTGGCGCATCCCCCTGCTCCCATTCTGCCACTTGCACTGGTGCAGTGCCACTGTGCCATATGCAGTGGTGCACCCTCAGTGCCATATTCAATGGTGCAGAGCCATGGCGCAGCACCGTTGAATATCGCCAGGTCCATGCCCTGGTGCAGCCCAGTTGGGCTGCTCATGGGCTTGCGCCTCTGCCTGGCACAGTTTGAATATCCAGGCCACTATATTTACACATTATACTTATACTATTTTCTTGTGCACTTTTGTGGGCATGACTGACCCACTAGGATTGAGCACTTTCAGAATGTAGGATTCTATAGTCCACACTCTTCCTAGGCCTGAAACTGTAATTCTGTGTACTTTGACTTTCGTGAATTTGTTCTTCTTCTGGCTCTTCCGAAGAAGTTTGCACATCTGGTGCACCCCCAAAATTCATTCCAGTGTAGTTTGTCCTATCTCTACTTCTAAACTTCCAAAGATTGCTAATGTTGTGTACCCACTGTCTAGACCAGTGGATGGGTCTCTCAGAAGGTACATGACCTCTGAACATTTTCTGGCAACAACATATGGTCCTTCCAATTTCTTGCAAGCTTTGCAGAAAATTTCTGAGTCTTATCCAATTGCGGTTGACTTCATAACAGTACCATCTCTCCACAGTTCATATTTACATCTCTTTTGTTTTGATCATAGTACAGCTTTTGATGCCTCTGGGCATAGTTCATATCGCACTTGCAATTTCCCAGCATTTTTACTTATTGTCTGTTAAAGTCTTTATATATTCTGGTATGTCTTCCACTATTTCTGGTTCTCCTGACAACTCTCTGCTGATGGGTAGCATTACTTCTCATTCATACATCAGTAAGGCTGGGCTACATCCAGTCGAGTCTTGTACCGCACTCCGTAAGGCCATTAACATTCTTGGTAAATACTGATCCCAACTTGGTTGATTGTTATGTACTGTACATGTACTCATCAGTCAGTTTTGATATTTCAGTTAGTTCTCTCAGTCCAATTACTTTGCAGATGATATGGTGTCATGTAGAAGGCTTGACCCCCCCCCCCCGAAGCTTTACAGAATTGTTTCTATTGTTCAGACCTGAGCTACAGTCCACTGTCAGTTACTGTGTGTTTCAGAATTCTCCATCGGCAAAATATTTCCATTTCCATCTTTCGTACTAACACATCTTTATTAGTTCTGTACAAAGGAAGAGCTACCACCCATTTGGTGAATTGGTCTACAACTACCATGATGTACAGTACTCATTCTTTTATTTGTCTTTGGCAACGATAAAACTAAGTCTGTGGCAATTGTTGGCCACAGTCCACTGGGATGATGTTACAATCATTTGCCCCATCATTTTCTGATTGCTTGCCTTTGTCTCTTGGCATGTAATACATGACTATATTTGTTATATCATATCTTTACACATTTTTGGCCAATAAAATCATGTTGTTAACCTGTCTAGTGTCTTCTTCCTGCCCATATGTTCTGATATGTTGCAATCATGCATTAGTCGCATAGATTTCTCTCTCAGTTTTTCTGGTAGGATTACTTTCCATTCCTCTAGACTCTTGATGTGTAGCATGAGTATGTTGTCTACCAGCACGTAGTGGTGCTCTTGACTCAGCACTCTCCATTTGGCGAGTAAACTTTCGGTGTCTTCTTTCTGGATTATCTCCATCAGTTTTTTCAATTTTGGATCATTTCTCTGCAGTCTTCCAACTTCTCTTTGGTTGAATAGGAGCAGTTGCTCTTCTTCTTCTGTACACTCAACACTTGTTGTCCTGACACTACAGCGTAAGTCAGGAATTATTCAATCCATGTCAGTAACATCTGGTTCAGCATCTCTTTCATCACTTTCAGTACTCTGTGATAGATAATCTGCCATTACATTCACACTTCCTTTGCAGTGTTGTATTTTAAATGCATACTCTTGTAAGAGTAGTGACCATCGTCCTAACTTTTCATTGGTGTCTTTCATTGTGAACAACCAGGTTAAAGTGTTATGATCTGTATACAGTGTGAATGGTTTGCTCTCTTGGTATCCTCTGTACTTTTTGATAGCCCACACAATTGCTAAACATTCTTTCTCTGATGTGTGATACTTTCTTTCAGTTGCGGTTAGGGTTCTACTAACCTACGAAATTACTTTTTTCTCTCCTTGTTCTCCTTGGTATAGCACTGCACCAATTCCTTTGTCACTTGCATCCATAGCTAGACAGAAAGGCTTGTCAAAATCTGGAAAGTACAATTTCTTGTCTTCTTCCATTTTCTCTTTGATGGTTTGAAATGCTTTCTCTTGGACGGACATTCATTGCCTGTAGCAGACCACACTCACCCCTCTCAGTTCTGGAAAGTATGAGATCTGACACTCATTCTTTTAAGTGTGTATTTTTATTCAGCCATTAAGCATGCCATATAGAAAGATGAGTGGTGCTTCTCTGGAAACTATGGAAAAACTTGCTACCAGGGCAAGAAGAATGCACAAGCAAAGATTAACAGTGCAAGCTTACATTAAAGTAAAGCATGTTCCTAGGGACTTAAAATCCTTAAACACCCAGCATCAGGCCTTTGCAGAACCAACTTTATAAAATGCTGGAACACCATAATGCAATATGCGTCTACTAAATTAATGGAGCTTCGGATTGAGGATGAATTTGAAATAGAAGCTGATACTCAAGAGGGTATAAAACAGCAGGATGAGAAATTATTGGAATTTAGGGAACACCAGGACTTTGAAAGATGCATGAAAAAAATCAAGGAATATATGGTGTTTTATGACAATAAAATAAAAACACAGAAGCAAAAAAAGTTTTTCCGGGACACAAATGATTATGCAGACAATAGAATTTTTGACTGGAGAAAGAAAGGGCTCTTACAAGAGATTAATATCTCTGACATCAACCCAGCACTTAGTTCCTCAAATACACTGAGGTCAGTTCTCAAGCAGACTGAGGATGTAGCTCAAGACTACAGCACTGGTGACAGTATTTCAGACCTGGAGGAAAGTGAGGGAGAACAGGGTCCTTTTTGGACCAACTGCTCCTGGGAACAGTGGCCCCAGGAGGAGCAACAGACAGACACGTTTTCGCTTGCACAGAAGGAAGATGAAGACAAGGAGGGGTGAAGAAGAATAAGAAACAGAGTCAGAGGCAGGGGCAGGGGCTCTAGTCAAGGAACAGCCCCCCCAACCACTATTGACAGTAATTAACTTATCAGAAAGAATTTTGTCTGAGAATGAAATAAAGGTAGTCTTTAAGGGGCTATCTTTCATACCAACAAATAATAACTCTGAATTTAATATGTTTGTGGATTTACAGAAGTTAGTAGGGAAACGTAACTTAAAAATATTTTATGCAGACAAAAACAAAAGGTTTGAACAGCAGGAATACAGTAGGAACCAGTCCCTCCCCTGCCCACACACCCACCCCACCCCTCCTCACCCAGTACAATAGATCAAACTGAGACAGAGCACATCCAGAGTGAGGAAACAAAGGTTTTAGACCCCAATCAACCTTTTTCTCCCCACTACATCCAAGTGTGGAGACATATTTAGATTGTTGTGTTATTGATCTACAGGAAATGTTTCAAGGGCCCTCTAGGATGAACTATAGTAACATCTCAAAAGCTGATCGCTCTGCCCTGAATGACTTGAGCAATGATATGAGCATCATAATTAAAACAGCCGATAAAGGTGGCAGTATTGTCATCCAGGACAGAGAGCAGTATGTGAATGAACTACATAGGCAGTTATCTGATACTGCTTTTATTAACATCTAAATTTTGACCCAACTAGTAAAATCAAGAGAAAATTGAACAATACCTATTGAGATTTACCAGGAAGATTTAATTACAACAAATGAACTACTTTACATGTCTGTTGAAAACACCAAAAGAAAACAGCATTTTACATGCTCCAAAAGTACATAAAGATCCAACACACACCCTGGCTGCCCCATCATATCTGGAATAGGGTGAATAACTGAGCCCATGTCTAGATTTACAGATAGTTGTTTGAAACCAATAGTGCCCCAAATAAAGAGTCACTTAAAGGACACCAGTCATATATTATCTTTCTTGGGAACATTCAAACTGAAGGACACTGGTGGCTTGTAACACTAGGTGTGGATGCATTATATACAAAGTAAAGGATTGTGTATGAGCAGTCATACATAACAAGGATATTCTTGTATCAAGAGCTTTCCTTGGTAACAGATGACCTCGAGAGTGCAGCTCAAGAGGTCCTCTGTTACCAAGGGAACCTCAAGATACAAGAATTTCCTTGTTTGTGTATGACTGCTCATTCATAATCTTTTATAGCGAATGGGCAGTCACAGCATTCAAAATCACACAAAACCAGCTGGAGAAGACAACAGAGAATATAAATTTTAACATTTTCTTTTTTTTAACTGACACAGTGTGCTGCAGATGTTTCTGCAAGCTCAAGTTTAAAAAAAACAGCAACTTCCAGCTTAACAGGATTGAGGAAAGCAACTATGTGGCAGCATTCCAAGTTGTTATGCTGTAGTAGTGACATAGCTAGTGCAGTATAACAGCTGTGATGGCATAGCTACTGCAGCATAACAACTCCATTCTAGTTATGGATTTCTATCCATAACATAGAGGAGATAATGTATGGTCCTCTATCGGTAACTGTTGTTTAACCATTGAGAGGTTGCCAGGGTGACCGTGTAAACCTTGAGGCGAAGCCGAGAGGTTTATGCGCCATGGCAACCTCAAGATGGTTAACATTAACTCGTTGCTGATAGAAGGACAATACATTGTTTTATAGTGTATGGTCCCAAGAAAAGGGAAAACGGCTCTCTTACTTTTCAAAACAGAGTCACCGCGAGTCGCTCAGTCCTTCCCTTACCGCTGCGTGCATCTGTCAGTTCCCAAGTGTAAAAAAAAGGCATGCACATGCGCAGACCAATCCCTGTTGTTAACCTATCGATGTGACGTAGCATCGCTAGGTTAACAACATTAATACGTCACATTGATGGTATAACAACCTTAGGAAATAATGATTTTCTAAGGTTAACAGCGTTCTACCATACATTATAACATTTCACATTCACTATTATGCCCCAGGGGGGAGGGGCTACAAGTGATTGAATGCAATCTGTTAAAACACTCAAACTTGTCACAATGGAAAATTAACATGGTCGTGAATTTAGCTGAAATAGTGCTCAGAAATAATATTTTTATGTGTGAGGATGTCATTTTTAAGCAGAAAAAGAGAACTGATATGGGGGCTACTCTGGCCACAAGTCTTGTGAGTATGAATTTGGGAGAATGGGAGGATCATTATGACTCTCATGAATATAATTCATTTCTTGACAAAACTGATTTCTACAAGAGGTTTTTGGATGATATCTTTTTAATATGGAGGGGAACAAGGGAAGAGCTGACAGACTTTGTTAACTATTTGGAGGGTACTAATGAGAACCAGATTCAAAGTCTCAGCAGACTTAAATTCTGTTAACTTCCTGGACCTCACCAAAAGTAAAAAACTGGATGGCACTATCCTAACAGACCTATTTAAAAAAAACAATGGACTGCAATGCCCTGCTACATGCAGGAAGTTGCCATCTGATGCACACAAAGAAAAATATCCCAAAAGGGCAAAATGAAATTGTGGGTCAGAGGAACTGTATGAGAAAAGGGCAAAGAAACTGGCAGATAGATTACTAGAAAGGAATACAGTCCAGGTATTGCAAATAAAGCAATGGAGGAAGTGAAAGTGATGGAGAGAGAGACACTGATCATGCCAAAAAGAAAAACAGAACCAACAATGATGTTTGTCACCACCTATGGGGGTGGGTCTCATGAACTGGTAAAAATAGTGAAGGAAAATCTTGGCATATTTAGGAGCACATCACAGCTAAAAGATGTTTTAGACAAACCACTGCAAATATTGTACAGAAGGGAAAAAACATTCGGGACATACTAGTCCAAAGTTACCTACCAAAACTGAATGTGAAACCTCCAAAAAAAACAGGATGCAAGCCATGTGGCTTCTGTAATGTATGCCACCTTATGGAAAAATTTTCTGAATTTGAGAACCCCAAAACAAAAAATGGAGAAAAAATTAAAGGTGCTGTGGACTGCAATACCTTGGCTGTGGTGTACATGCTAAAATGTACCTGTGGTAGGTTCTATATAGGCAGAATGAAAAGGAGATTAAAATTATACCTGTATGAACACAAACAAGCTATCGGGACAAATAACCAGGAATACACTATGGCGGTTCATGTAAACAGTGCGTCAAACAGAAATATGCACAAGCTTACATCTATTGGCATGGGGCAATATGCACAAATGCAAGAGGGGTGAACTGAACAACCTTTTGAATCAGAAGGAACATCAATGGCTATATAAACTGGGGGCATTGAAATATCCAGGCTTAGATGGTAAATTTGAAGTGGTTCACCTTTTGAATACAAGATAAATATCTTCTTCAACTTTCAACTCCTTCCCCATACCCGAAAAGGAAATTTATCAAATGAAAAGATTTTAATTACTATTTCCTGACATCTTGTGAGTGATGAAAACAGATAATCACTGGTTTCTCGCTTGATTCTTGATGTTCTCTATTGCAGGTCTGGGGTGCATTGACTGCTTTTCTGAAATAAGGGGAAGGGAAAGGGAACATTGTTTAACCAGGAGTAGCACACTAAGCCAAAGCTTGTTTCCAGATGTGACCTGGGAGCACAAGGAAGTTAAGTGACTTGCTCAGGATCACACAGTATGCACCTAGGTGGCTGTGGGATTCAAACCCAGGTCTCCAGATCTGCAGCTCAGAGCCTTGACCCACTGTGCTATATTGCCTCCTTAATAAGATCTTAATAAGGCAGCCTAACTCACTTATATTCTCAACCTATTCCCACTTAGATGTGTGAAAGATAATTTAAGATTGGCTCAGGATATACAATATTCCATTGTCAAATGTAATCTGAACGTGAGCAAGTCATCTGTTCCTTACAGAGGAGCTGCGCTGTGGAACCAAATTCCATTAAATTTACTTGGGTCTGGTCAACTAATTCACCTATCCGATCTGAACAAATGGTGCTTGACTTGGTCAAGTAGTTCCTTCCATTGTAGTTAGTATGATGCTTGTTAAAGTGAATTACCAGTCTCAGCCGCTGCACCTGATATATAGGTGCCTTACCTCCACAGCATGGGTATTGCTAAATGCCAGAAAATAATCCAACAGATAAAAGCAGTAACGCCTGTAAAATTCAACAAACTGGGTCCCAAGGACATCCCGGTTCTATGCTGCCCACGCCCCACCCCTGCGCTTACCAACATGATGATGAGATGCTAGGGAGAGCGCGTGGGCACACTCCATTATGGTCAATGGGTGATGGCTTTCTGATTGGTTTTTAATATTATGATGGCCACTTGGTAATTAAATGTGGACTAACAAGGCCCTTTTTTTGGTTTTTTGTTGATTTATTTCGATTAGGATTATTACCTTTGAGTCAGAGACTCATTTTCAAAGGTTCCAAGTCAAGGACAAAAACAGTACAATACAATACAATACCAGGAAGATAACAGAGATCACAGGGAAGGCATCATGAGAACAATATGGTATCACATGAGGTTCAAGACTTGTTTGTTTCAGGTACAACTTAACAATACATAAAGTGCATTACATCATATGATTGCAAGGTAGGGCTAGCCAGGAAGGAAATAACATGTCAGCAGTAAAGCAATGTTTTGGCAGAGGGATGAATAGGGGAAGGGGGTTAGTAACCAGAGTGGTATTGTCAAGAGGAGGCAGTGTGGGTAGGGAATGAGAAGGGGTAAGGTGGAGGAGGAGGGAGGTAAATTGATTAATGGAAGGATTGGGTGGGAGAGGGGATAGTAAAGAAAGACAAGTAAATAAAGAGGAATCGGTGGATCACTTGTTTGTGCAGTTATAGGTAGTTGCACCCTTTAGATGGAATGTAGCCCACTTTTGATTAGGCTCAGCTTTGTGCCTCCTGTACGGTCGGGTAATCTAAACCATTTGGGGCCTTAAAGGTAATGGATTTCGGGCCAAAGATGGTTTGAAAGGACTTGAATCAACCGGTGTCCACGTTTAATTACCAAGTGGCCATTATAATATTAAAAACCGATCAGAAAGAAGCTGCCCATTGACTATAATAGTGCACACCCCCGTGCTCTCCCTAGCATCTCATCATAAAGTTGGTGAGCGCGGGGGTGGGGCATGGGTGGCACTTAGAACCGGGAAGTCCTTGGGAACCAGTTTGCTGAATTGTACGAGCGTTACTGTTTTTTATCTGTTGGATTATTTTCTGGCATTTTAGCAATACCTGCATGCTGTGGAGGTAAGGCACCTATATATATCAGGTGCAGGGGCTAAAATATTTGTCTTGGTGGATCTCTTTAACTCATGACTGTTCGTGTCTCCAGATACTTTATATGTCTTATTTATAATGCTTGACTTGTGTTTCTTTTTTATA
The DNA here is from genome assembly GCA_016271365.2 of Neoceratodus forsteri. NCBI lineage: Eukaryota > Metazoa > Chordata > Ceratodontiformes > Ceratodontidae > Neoceratodus > Neoceratodus forsteri. The sequence goes on along the minus strand of CM028131.1, from coordinate 964,410,403 downwards.
TTGTAACTTTATGTCTGCTTTGTTCTAATGCTTGGGACTTCATTGAAAATGAGCTATGCTCAATTGAATGTATTTCTCTTATTCTGATGAATAAAAAAGATTAACTACTTACTTACTACTACTTACTACTAACCTTTGGAATTAAAAGGAAGTACAAAGACACACAGTGGTGTTTGTTTGGGACCCTTTTCCTTTTTTTCTCATTTTATTATGCCTAAATATAGAACAGGTGGAATGGAATAACAATACTGATGTGATTGTATAAGTAAACAAAGAGTGATGTCACTAGGTGATGTAATTTTAGGTGATGTCACAACAAGGAAGTAAATTGTGATTTGTTACTTTTTGATTTAAAGCAAACCTGTTTTTTGAAGTCTACATACCTCTGATGAAGCACATTTTAATGGCAAAATGTAAGGTATGGTGCTCAGAGGACACCACTCATCTTTCTTTCTTTTTTTTTTCTTCATTTTTCTCCTCTGACTGGCATTCCTCTGGAGGGCACCTCCAGCCCCGTCCCCCGGCGTCCTCCATTTGGCACCAACCCAACTCCAGGGCTTGCTCCCCCTGGCAGGGTCGGTGGGGCTCCTCCAACCTACCGAGGCCAGAATTTCAGTGGGTCAGTGCCGTGGCTAGCAGGGAGCAGAGCCTTCAGGGGGGCCCTCAGTCACTGCTGCGGCCACTCCATTTTTCCTCCAATTTTCTCCCCTGGAGCCAGGGGACATGCAGTGACACTGATGGAGGTAGCACACATGCATCCATGCATGCTCTCCTCCAAGCATCTGCACCCAGCTCCGCCCAACTGCAACATGGCCCTGTACCCCAGCCTCCACCAGAGGGTGAATGGGCAACACACTGAGAGCCCCACTCCCGGAGGAGCAGTCCATCAGATGCTCAGTCCTTCTCCTCCCTACTGATCCCCAGCGCCCATGCCTAATCCCAACACGGGTCACTGGCATGGCATGAGGTGTGGCATCCAGCATCTCAACCCTCAGTGCCACTGGGACAGCCTGCCTCTCATCTCTCTGTATGATGCACATGATGGCTGAATAAAACTACACACTTAAAAGAATGAGTGTCGGATCTCCTACTTTCTAGAACTGAGAGGGGTGAGTGTGCTCTGCTTCACGGACACACTATATGTACTTTTTTGAAATTTGGCACCACCACCCGAGTGCTTGGCTGCCTTCATTCTCTCCTAGGACATCCATTCCCATTTAATTCTCTTTCTTCTTAACTGGTTCAGAGGTTCAACAATATCTGCCATCTGCTGAATAAAAGGTCCATACCAAGTACATAGTCTTAGAAATCTTTGGATGTCTTTTACTTTCTTTGGTCTTTGAAAATCTCAGTGACTTGCACAGTAGCCAGTTCAGGTAATATTCCTCCATCCATTATGGTGACCCCAAAAAACATTATTTCTGACAGTAAGAATTTGCATTTCTCTCTTTTAATGGTAAGTCCATGATTCTTGAACCTCTGTAATACCTTACTCAAATGCTGCCAGTGTTCTTCCATTGTTCTGGATGGAACAGATGATTACATCACCCATGTAAACAAAACAGAATCGGTATTGAATTCCTCTCAACACTTCATCTATTATCCTCTGAAAAGTTGTAGGTACATTTTTCTGTCTGAATATTGATACATTAAACTCATACAGTCCTTCATGCATGATAAAGGCTGTTTTATACCAGTCTATAGCTTCTACAGGTATCCGCCAATATCCACTTCTGAGATCGATTGTTGAGAATATCTGTGTTCCAGTAAGTGTATCGAACACTTCCTCTCATATTCTTCATAGGAAGGCATCTCCTATAGTCACAGCATCTACTTTCTGGTAATCCACACAGAATCTAGTGGTTCAATCTTTCTTAGGTACCAACATTACTGGTGATGACCAGGCTGACAAAGATGGCTGGATCGTTCCTTCCTGCAACTTCTCTTTTATCTGTTCTCAAATATCTCTCTTTTTGCAGGTGAATAGGCATATAGTCTACTCCATATCAGTTGTTCATTTTCAGTATTTATTGTGTGCTTAATTACATAGAAACATAGAAGTTGACGGCAGATAAGGACCGCAAGGCCCATCCAGTCTGCCCATTTAGGTCTTTACTGCCAAATCTTTCTGTAATTACCTCTGGAAATTCACTTAGAACTCTCTCAAGTTGCTTGTCTTGATTGACTTCCAGCTCCATCAGTGCTTCTAGACATGGACTTGCAAACACTTTGATCTCTTGCAGAATATCTTCTGGTTCTATTGCAAAATCTGGTGTTCATCAGACATGCTCTTCTGCAGATTCTGCCATTTTTTCAGCTTCTTGTTCTCCCGATCTTCTTGTGGTTTGTCTTCAGTCGTCTCATTGCCTATCACTTTCTTATTTGCTATGTCAATTACCATCTGCAGATCTTTGAGGATATAGGTTCCAATGATAACTTCTGACACGGCTGTGTATGAATTTTGTGCCAACTTTGCCCTAGAGCTAGCCTTGTAACTGCCTGTGTATTTCTAATATATTCTTCTCTGTTCCTCAACTGCTCAATGTATGCCTACCTTGCTCTAGAGCCAGCACTGAATTGTCTGTTATTTTTCTATGTATTCCTTATGCTCCCTCAGTTGTTTATGTATGAAGTTTTTACCTGTAACTACCTTCTTATGTATTCCTTATGCTTCCTCAATTGTTCATGAATGAAGTTTACCTGTTAACTCTCCGGAGTCGCACCTGAAAATAGGCCATAGCTGTCTAGTGTGCTTACCCGTTAACAAAGCAAATAAATAAATAAATAAAAATATGATGACTCTCCCTTTCCATGGGATGTCTCAGATACTGCAATTCACTCTCCATGTCCCTATGGACTGTTCGATTCTTCAGATGCCAACGTGAGCTCCATCTCTGTTTTTTCTGGAACCAAGCCCATGAGTTGGTGCTTTGCATTAGCATTGGCCTTGTGAGTATGGATGTGGTAGTACCTGTATCCCCTAAACCTTGGGTGACCATGTCTCCCAACTTAACTGGTAAATATAGCAAATTCAGACTTGTGACTGCAGTTACTATCACTGACTAGGATACTCTTTTCTTTGGATATCTCCATCAGTTTAGGCTTCAACTTCTCCTCATCTCTAACAAGAGTGGTTGCTGCTTTGTTAGCATTCAATTCAGACTTTCTTTTAGGACAATCAGCCCTCTTGTTATCTATTTCATTACATCCATAACATCTCAGTTCTGACTTGTCAGTTCTTCTAGGCTGATACAACTGTTGTGTTGGTTTGGCTGAACTACCTAGTATTGCATTCATTTGAGATTCAGGTCCTCTCTCCTGGAATCTCTCTTCTTTCACATCTGTGATTCTTGGTAGGTTTTGTTTGACTCAAATTATCTTGCAATGTTCTTCCTTTCTGAATAAGTTCTTTGATAGTTCTGGGCATTTCACACATTAACAAGTTCTGCAGTTCTGGCTGAAGAGTTCTGATACTAAAGTCAATAATTTCTCTCTCTAAAGCACATGGATACAATTGCTTATACATATCACATTTGTCCAGAACTAGCATATCGAGTTGATCTCTGTACCTTTGTGGATGATCCAGCTCTCTTCTTAACTGCTGTCTACTATGTGCTTGTCAAAATATTTCAAGAATTGGACTCTACACTGTCTCTAATCTTGTAGCTGGTCCTGCTTGTAGCTCCACCATTTACTCGCGACACCTTGAACAGCTCCTTCAAAATGTTGTACCCACATTTCTTCTGGCACTTGAGTTTGTCGTAAAGTATGGTCAAAATGTTTGAGAAATTCAGATGCATCTTCTTTCCTTTCTCCACTAAACACTGGAAGAGTTCCACCAATCCATGGTGCAGTTATGGGAATTGTGGGCATCCTAGCTCTCTCATAGCTCTGCAACGTATTCTGTCTCCCTTGTAGAGTTTCTTGGCTTTCACGTCTTCTCATTGGAGTTTCTGGTACTTCATGTTTTCTAGTTACGTTTGCAGTGGCAGTACTTTCTCTTCATTCTGACACTACATTTAAATTCTGAAGACTATTCATGGCCTTGTCCATGAATACTTCCAGCTTCTGCTCCATACATCTCTCTAACTTGCAACTCATTCTCTTCTCAACTTCTTTGGCATCAGATGACATCCTTTTCATAGGCACTTCTCTGGCAAAGCTTCTGCCCAGTCCTATAGGTGTCATTGTCATCCCTGCCATAGGCAATTCAGTGCTTCTTGGGTTAAACTCTGGTGCTTCCATGGAAGTAAAATTCACGCTGACCCCCACAATTGGATCTGAACAATGTGTTCCCCTAAATCTCAAGGTCCCTCACACTAATCCAACATTCATGAGAGTCTCAAATCCATACCTCTTTCTCGTAACCCAATGACAGACCAAACTTTACAGCAGCCAAGGCCTAGTAAAGTAGAGCCGACTTCACCACAACCCTTGTACTCACATGTGATTTCACAAAAAATACACCCCTTTAGTGTAAAGTGTAACACTAAGATTCCTGAGCCAGAAACATTTTTCAGAGTCTCCAACTAATTCAAAACAAACAGCAATTTAGAATATTCCACAGTTAGGCATAACCTGGAATAGGTCAATGCAATTGTGTTACTCTCACACAAAGCAATAAAAAAATATTCACAGTGCAGCCTATACATTTGGGCACCATTTTTGTGGTGACTCCACTACTGTTGCAATGCCTTGGCCACCTAAGTGGAGTGAGTGAACAGCAACTGCCCCACATTGGGTGCCACTCTTGTGATGACAAGGGTCCCCTACTGCATTAACCTCTGACCACAGGTGGGACCATTCCACACAACAGTGGGTGTCATCAAGGAGTCTCTGTTCCTTCACCTTTGACAACACTTTCCCAGTTGGGTATTACCTGAGTACAGTACCTTACCTCCCCAACTGGAGTAGCTAAGAGCTGCCAAGGATAGGGAATACTGCACTGGACTGACCTGGAGACTTGCAGAAATGTGAGACACTGGCTCAGAAAGCAAGGACATTGACACTTGCAATGTTTGAAAAAGTACATTTTACTGAAAAGGTGAAATAAATATCTGAAACAGCCACGAATGACCCAACACACCTTGTGAATAAATGGCAAACAAATGCATGTAAAATTATCAGTATGATTATCACTTTACTTCTTTCAGCAGGGCAACACCACTGCACTAACCTTCTATTTATTCTTTCCAGCAGGCAACACTACCCCACTAACCTTCTTATACTCTTTTCCCTGAGACTGCAGGCACTCACCACCCACCAGCCCTCCAGCTGCCAAACAAGCTAGTCCCAGGAAACGTGTCCTCACTCTAGCCTTAATTCATGAACTTGTTCACAGTGAAACAAGCAGTGACTACTAGAGCTATCCTACCTTAGTCAGCTCAATGACCCCGTCTGCCAGATACCTACCCTGGTATCTATCAAACTGTTACTATACTTTAAAACATTTAGAAATCTCTATGCATTTCTACACATTAAATCACTTAAAAAACATTCAGGGATGACAGTGGTATAAAACATATTGCATACTGGTACATGAAAAGCTGTGACATTATCCCCCCTCAGTCCTTGCACTGTTCAGTCCTTCAGATGACAAAAATCTCTTAAATTCAGATGGATTGAGGTAAATTCTCTGTAAAACCAATGTCACTTGACTGTTAAAATAGTCCCCAAACTGTATCAATACAGTTTTGTACAATATCACAATCCTTTGGATTTTCTGAAGAAATTATTTTGTTGTAATTGCTGAAGAACTGTTGGAGGATTGTCGGAGGGCCTTCCTGAGTCAGCAGTTTCAGGCTGCAATCAAGAGAAGTGATGGATTCTTCAGGTTGCAGCTTTTTCTGTGAGGAAAACTTGGCATAGCAGGATCATCAGGCACTTGAAGCAACAGGCTTTCTATTCTCACCTTGTTCTCACTTACTAGCCTATCTGACCCTACACTGGATTCAGGTGATCCCCTAATCTTACACTTAATTAAATTAAAGGTTGTCACAATTAGGCTCTATCTCCGCAGCAGGCCTCTTCAGACAGGACACCCATTTGGCTTGGGCACCTTCCTTTTCGGTCGCTCTCCCTGCTTGGACTCACTGCACACTGGCTGTATAGCTACTTTTATGCCTAAAACTCATTTGCATAATTGGTGGTCACTGAGTGGACACTTACCTGTCCAGGGACTCAGCACAAGTCAAAATTCTTTTTGCAACAGCATAAGCCACAATGGAATACTCAGTTCTGAAATTCAACTACCCCTCTCAACATTCTGCCCCTCTCAACATTCTAAGGTTTCCCTTTTTTTATAACTTTGAGTCCCATTTTAAATACATTTCTTTGTCATAAAAAATAAGCACTTTCTTTAAGTTTAAGCATGCTTTCACTATAATAGCTGGAAGTCTTTCATCTTTAGCTCTCTGTTGAATTTTTTCTGCACAAAGTGACCCACAGGAAAGCTAAGCCGCTAAGACTTACATTCTTTTGTCATTAAACTTCATAAAATAATTATTTATAGGCATTTTCTCCTCACTTTCTATGAAAAACAGCAGTGTTCCCTTTAATTGCACCAACCACAACAGTTTTTCACACAGAAACTGAATATTAATTGTTCGCACTCTCAGCTCCACCTCCTGTGTGACTGCATGGATTTACTTCATTCATGACCCACTATCCCTTCTAATGTTAGCAACTCTCTTATTTCACATTTCTGTCACCTAAAACTATTTTCTGTAGTGAAGGACACTTTAGTCTATCAGCCTGCCAAGTTTGACATAGATCTGATAAAAAATGGCTTGGCAGCATGATTCAGAAAAGTAGATATGTGCAGTAAATGTTTTGTGACTTTATGCAACTTGCTGTAACAAAGCTTTACTGAAAACTATTCTATTTTTGCTTGTGCTTGTGTACAATAAATCTGTGTATTTCTGATCGTTCCCCAGGACTCTCCCCAACTCCTTTATGGATTTAGTTTATTAAAATCATCTATTTTAAATGTATTTGATTGGTTGTGAAGCCGTGGGTCCTCCAGCATCAAATCGCACCCTCTGTCACAAAATAGCTCCCTTGTGAGCTTTATTTAAAATGTTTGCCTCCTTGAGTGTGTGTGTGTGGGACTTCTACAGAGTCCTTGTCAGACTGTGCCCATATTCATTTATTTTTTATTTAATGTGAGCCAGTCCCTAAAATTATTTTCCCAGGTGCTTGTTGCCTGCACAACTAAAAAATGGGAAAACATCTGGTTGATCCTGCCCACGAGAGGAGCACCTTAGTGCATCTCCCTCTCGCACCTTCGCACAGCAAGATTCACTGCCACAGGTCAAAGCCTGACTTCCAACCAGTGTGGTAGTGAGGAGTGGCCACCCACAATCAAGCCTGGGGATTTCTTGCTGAGTGCAGTACGCTCTGCTGTGGGACTGACTCCAGTCTCTCACACTCCCTGCTCCTCTTAATTTCAATGCGTTGGGCTCCCGGAGCTGCCACTCTGTGTTTTAGTTTAATTATTTACATTTACTGAGCAGCTCCTCCATACAGGAACAATTCTTCTTAAATTTAAAGGCACTAAAAATATAGGAGATAATCCAGGCAGACCAAAATATACCACTGGACCACCGGGGCGTGTTTCAGTAGCCAGGGCAATCGGATTAATAGCCCACTGGCCACCAATGACTAAAACTACCATTTTAACAGTAAATTCTATATTTTGTATACAAAATCTTGCCAATTATCAATAAATGAACACAACTGTATGTGTGTAAGATAAGTCAGGGCCGAGAGTCCTTTCCATAAGTCCCCCATGCTACATCCTGCTGTAACAATTAATAATATGCTCATGTTGATTTCTGATAGTTATTCTATTTTAAATTGTTTATTATTTATGTAATACTATTTCAGGTCCTGAATCTGCTTTTTGTATCACTGTAGGGACCACCCTATACCTAGCTGGCAGCTCCTACCTACTCCGGGACTCAAACCTAAGTCCTTAGCAACTTAGTTTTTAAATACGCTAAAACTTACTGTCTATCCCTATTCTGCTAGGTGGAACAGTCTTACAAGGCTGTTACAATACAAGCCAGAATTAACTGAGCTCTATCTAGGGTTCCCCAAGGATAATGTATCTCCCCTGAGGGGCTTGTGTTGAAGTTGAAACACTACAGACATTGTAAACAGAATTGCAATCCCTGCCTTTCTAGAATCCCCTCACACTCCATACACCTGTCCCACACAGCTGTGTCTGAGAGTATTGAAATGTATTTCCTTAAGGTGGGTTTCTTGCAGAAAACATACAGTCTGTTTTTTTTAATTTAATTACATTTTTTTGACCAGGAAAGGGACACTAAACTGAGATAGTTTGTTTCCAGGTGTGTCATGGGGGTGGGTTACATTGACCTATTTTATTGATGGAAGAGTGTGGACCATGACACTGGAGAAATCCCCTGCTCTTCATCTAGTCTGCCAGTAGGGGAACCTCTGTCCATGGACCCTGGAGGAGGTGGTGAAGGTGGAACTGAAGCTACTACAGTCTCTGATACTGCTATGGTGTTTGTGAGTTATTACAAAAGAGTGCTCAATGGGAAAACTGTGCTTCAAGAATCTAACATTGAACTCTAAAAAAAGTTTCAAGCACCAGTAAACCTCAAAAAAGAAGAACACCACTAAATCACAAATTTAATTATATATCATTTTATTATTAAAAATCACCAGACCTCTCACCTGATGCATTTCAGACTAAATAAGTATTTTATTAAAGGCTTTTGATAAAAAAACTTATTTAGTCTGAAATGCATCAGGCGAGAGGTCTGGTGCTTTTTAATAATGAAATGATATTCAATTAAATTTATGATTTAGCGGTGTTCCTCTTTTTCGAGGTTTACTGGTGCTCAAAACTTTTTTTAGAGGTGTTTGTGAGTTCTATGGAAATCCCTAATAGCCTTAGGGATTTGCCAGTTGGTGCAGAGGTGGAGATTGCTAGCCACAAGTCTGAGGTTATAGTTTCTTTACATGCAGACAAAGTTATGCAAGATAATGGTATAGAAATAATGGAAACCATATCTGTGGTCCATGGAGGAGTTTCAGCTCAGCTGGAGAACAATCTGACACCTGCAGATGAGGTTTTGACTGCCGTGATTCGGGAAAAGAGAGCCCTCCTTTTACAGGTGCTTGCAAACAAAGATGCTGCCTTCGTTGCTGCAGCTGGTATATCAAAGGAACTTTCAGCACAGCTGGGAAGAGTCCTAGCTGCTCCAGACATGCTGCCAACCCTTTCTATGACAGCACCAAACTTGGATGGTACTCAGACCGCTCGAGTGTGATTTGTTTCTATAATGCTGTTCTTGGGGCAGTGCTGCCCCCAAGGCAGCACCTTTTAGCTCCTCCTCCTCCTGCTTACTCCTATTGGTGGATTTTGCCCACTGGCAGCACTGCCCCCAGGGCAGCATCCTCGCGTTCTGCCTCCCACCTATCCCTATTGGTGGATTTCATCCCCTGCCCCAGTTACTTCTCACAAATCTGATTGTTGCAATTCTGAGGAATTGAGAGTTTTAAGTATACACGAGAATGTTATGGAATTGCTCCCCCCAGCAATGTGTACTGCTTGTCTTTGAATATATCCCCCCCATATTTCCAAAGGCAGATATAAATGTACAGTTACAGAACCAGTTTTTCTGTTTTTTTGGAGGGAGGGAGGGGGATTTCATGACATATAAACCTGACAAAAAGTTGAACATTTCAGAGGACAGTGTTTATGTTCTGATGTTAGTGTGACCAACTTTATTAATTTGCTTTTTCTGAAGAAGAGATATGGAGTAGTGTGACTAGACTTGAAAATCCTATGAAACTTCAGTGTGCTTCAGTGGCTCAGTAGGTATGTCAGCATGCTACAGATCCATGGGTCAAGGTTTCAAACCTTCACCAAGGAAATAGTTCCTTTTTCCGAAGGATAGCTATGGTGTAGTGATTACATTTTGAAATCCTGTCTAAATCCAGTGAGCTTCTGTGGCTCAATATGTATGTCAGCATGCACAATATCCAGAAGTTAAGGATTCAAGCCTTGAGCAGGGATATTTTTTTATGTGTCACTTTATTCTTAGCAGAAACAAAACTTAGGAAAACTAATGAAAACAGTGTATTTTGGTGGCTCAAGGTGTATGTCTGTCTGCATACAAAGAGCCAGACTTCATTAGTTCAAGAACTTAACCAGGGACAATTTTTGTGCTTTGTGTCAAGCTCAGTTGTGAGCATTTAATCATACAGGTGTCAAAAATCATTACCTTTTTTTAATATTGCTAAATTAAGACAGAAGTAAGCAAGAGAATATATTTTACTTACAAATTGTAATAAATGGGGCAGTGTCTTGATGACTGGTTACTTGCACTGCCCTGGGGCAGTGCTATGATGGTTGGTTTCTGTTGGCTGCCCTGGGGCAGTGCTCTTGCTGCCCCTGGGCAGTGCTCTTGCTGCCCCTGGGGCAGCGTCTGTGTAATTGGTTCCTGTGGCTGCCCCTGAGGTACTGTCCTTGCTGCCCCTGAGACAGTACCTGTGTAATTGTTCCCGTGGGCTGCCCTGGGGCAGTGCCTGTGTTATTGGTTTCCATGGGCTGCCCCGGGGAAGTGCCTGGGTAGTTGGTCCCCAGGTCTGCCCCGGGGCAGTGCCTGTGTAATTGGTTCCCTTGGGCTGCCCCTGGGGTAGTGTCCTTGCTGCAAATTGGGGCAGTGCATGTGTAATTGGTTCCCATGGGGTGCTCTGGGGGCAGTGTCTGTATAGTTGGTGCCTGCTGCCTGCCCCTGGGGCACTGCACAGGAATAGATGCCCAAACACTGGCCCAGAGACAGCCGTAGGAACCAACTACTCAGCTGCTGCCCAAGGGCAGCCCATGGTAACCAGTTACACAGACACTGTCCCAGAAGCAGTTCATGGGAACCAATTACACAGGTGCTGCCCCAGGGACAGACCCAGGGACTAATTACCCTGGCACTTCGCCAGAGGCAGTCCACGGGAACCAATTACATAGGCACTGCCCTGGGGCAGCGAGGGCACTGCCCCAGGGGCAGCCATGGGAACCAGTTACACAGGCACTGCCACAGGGGCAGCAGTGACACTGCCCTAGGGGCAGCTCATGGGAGCCAATTACACAGACGCTGCCCCAGGGCAGCAGCAGCAAGTTTTATAGGATTTTCAAGTCTAGTCACACTACTCCATATCTCCTTCAGAAAAAGCAAATTAATAAAGTTGATCACACTAACATCAGAACAATAACACTGTCCTCTGAAATGTTTAACTTTTGTCAGGCTTATATGCCATGAAATCCACCCACCAACAAAAAAAAAAAACTGGTTCTATAACTGTAAATCTCTCTCTGTCATTGTAAATATGGTGGGGGCAATATATTCAAAGACAAGCATTGCACATTGCTGGGGGGAGCATTTCCATAACATTCTTATCCACACTTCAAACCCTCAATTCCTCAGACTTGTAACAATCAGATCTGTGGGAAGTAACAGGTACATGTTGCTGCCCTGGGGGCAGGGGACGAAATCCACCAATAGAGATAGGTGGGAGGCGGAGCATGAGGGTGCTGCCAGTGGGCAAAATCCACTAATAGGAGTAAGCTGGAGGAGGAGGAGCTAAAGGCTGCTGCCCTGGGGGCAGCGCTGCCTCGAAAACAGCATTATAAGAACAAATCACACTTGAGTGCTCAAACCAGCATTTCAGGAAAAAGCAGCCCTGCAATGGACACTGATCTACAGCTACAGCTATGGAATTGTCATCCAGACTATTGCACAAGCTTCCAGCACTGGAGCGTGATCTCCCAAGACAGCTCTCCTGGTGGCTGACTGGACACACTCGGCAGATGGACTAAAAGCTGGCAGGATAGGAGGAATGACCTTGGGAGGAGACTCTGGGATCTCCAAGACGTCCACGATATCCTTTCTGGTGGCATCCTCTTCCTCAGTATGGAAGCTCATGGCTGAGGACAGCTGTTTCATGACATTGAAAAAGGTAGGGTCCTTTGGAGGAGACCTAGGAGTATATTTCACAGAGTCCTTGCTCACTAATGAGGCAGTGGACCTGTTAGAGGAAGGAGACCCTTCCTTTTCCTCAGGGACAATGAGGTCAGGATGGTACTCCTTCTTAACATCGACCTGCTCCAGTTCAAGGTCTGATGAACAAGGGACTGTCCATGGCATGCAAGAAGCAGCCATGAGAGGCCAAAGTGGTGCTGATGAAGCTGTCAATGGCACAGGGATGCAGGGCTGTATCGCCCAATTGATGGACCAAGACTGTAGTGATCCTGGTCAAAATGTCATTAAAGTCGATGACAGTAGAATGTTGTGTTGATGGAGGGGGTTGACAGCACAAGGAGCGACGACCATCTAGTGGGACCTGAGAGCCCATGGAACTCGATGCCTGAGGGCCTAGAGAAGCATCAGGCATTGATGGGAGGGCTGTCAACGATGAGTCCATCATTGATGGAGCAAGGGCCGATGACCTGGAGATTGTCAACTGCCTGCCCTGAGCAGCAGGCAGTGGCACTGTCAGTAGGGATCTGGTAGGTATAGAGATCTGGACAGCCGCAGGTATTGACACAGCCGCAGCAGATGGAGTGCCCCTGGACAAGGAAGCGGGAACACTGCTGAGAGGAGTGATCCTGATTATGGTCCTTTTTTATAACTTTTCCCCCTGAGGACTTGTCTTGGGCCTTGGTGGCTTGAGAGCTTTATGAACCCACCAGCAACTGGGAAGGAGGGACCCCCGAGGACCCCTGCCCAGAACTGGCTACCTGTTGCTCCATCAATAATTTTTTGAGAGACTTTTGTGTCACCTGAGGGTGGTTTGATTAAATTTCTGGCAAAGCTCACTAGTACGGTGACATCGTGGTCAGGTCCAGGACAGCAGACACAGATGAGTGTTCATCTGAAGAGGCAATCTTCTTCCACAATGGCAGTGATGGAAAAGAGAAGTTGAAGGATTAGCTATTGACATAAACAAAGAAAGGAATCTTTTAAGGAAAAGAGATTCTAAAAGGCTAAGTTTGTTAAAAGCCATAGGCAAAATGAAGCAAAACTGCATCGAGCTTCATGGACACCCATGTGAACAAAGTTGACAATGGGAAAGAACTGAGGAGGGAGTGGGGCCAGCTCGCCTTTATAGGGTTGGTGACATTGGCAGATGACATCAGCGTGGGTGGCCCCTGTTGTACTGCTGAAAATCTTCTGTGTGGATACTGCTTCACTGATGGTGAAGTTTCATATGCATGACCTGATGACTGAGATACCCCGATGAAGATCTACTGTTACAGTAAGTACATAACTGTTCTTTCAATTCCATGCCAATAACTATATAGCTGAGGCATAACCAAAACACATGAGTGTGTTACATTGACCTCCCACAATTGCACCAGCATTTTGCGGTTTGAGTAGTAGTATATTTTGCTACTATATAAGGCATTCGAAAATGATGTATGATGATTTTCCATGCAAATTCTTTGAACTGGTGTGAGGAAGAGACTTTATGTTGTTGCAAATGTATCTTTTCCCAGTCATGTTCCGTTCAATTCAACTGTAACTCCATCATCCAGACAATTTGTATTTTAGTGTACAGCGATGGTGAAGAGCCTTGTATCCAGAGTCAATAAACTGCTGTGGCATTCCACTTGTTTTTGAGTAGACTATAAGCTGGGCCAGGGGGTGTAGGGTGTCCAGCAATTTGCAAAATAACAAAAGGGTCACCCCAATACCAGCAGTGCGTCTGGGTCATAAAGCTACAAGCACAAGGGAAAGACACCCCGCACCTGCTATTGGCACCAACAATGCACTCCACTCCATTTCTTGAAGTAAAAAGGGTCTTGATAAAGCACCAATAAGGGTGTGAAACAGCATTGGGAGTTCTTTGTAGTCCCTGTGGGGAAATTGTTACATCCTGTATTCTGTAATATGTGTACTCTGTTTTAAACTTGCGATAATAACATCAAGCTTTCTACTTCAAGAAATGGAGTGCAGCATTGTTGACAGCCGCAGCAGGTGCAGGGTCTCTTTCCTTGTGTCCAGCAGTTTCTCTGTTTCTATGATGCTATTGAGAAAATGTCTAGCCTGGATAAAGTGAAAATGATCTGCTTGTGGAAGGGCATATTTCTGTCTAAGTTATGTAAACATGAGGAAAGCCCCTCCTTCCAGAAACTGATATAAGTAGGTAAGACTTTGGCAGGGCCCCTGTCCGGTACATAAACGGGTCTGCCAAAAAGGTATCCTCATGTTTGGTGTCTGCAGTGTTGTCTATATTTGTGTATGTCTTACATGGGCTGGCCACTCATGTATATTTGTATTGTATTGTTCAGGTCTGTTGAACCCCCCCCCTCTTTTTTGTTGCAGTTCCGCTTGTTCCGAGCAGCATTGTGAGCCTGGGTTTATGTGGATTTGTTTTCCATGGGCTAGTCAATTCAAAGCCTTTGTGGACATTAACAAATATATCAGTGCATTCAGAGCCCAAAAATAAACTCCCCGAGTGCAATTGCGGTTTGGTATTAGTAATAAGGATAGCCTAGGTTAGCATTCAGACAATGTACTCACACTTGTCTTTATGGTACATACCTGAGAACTGTGGCAAACATATATGCCGGTGCAGGAGAAATTGCTACCAGTTTAGGTAGCGCAAATGTTGCACAAAGCATGCAGTGTTGATGCAAGTGTAAACTGAGTAAAAAGAAAAACTATGCTCTGATATTTTTTTTCTGATCTCGAGGCAGCCGCCTAACAGCCTAAAAGGAGTGGGGAAGAGGAGCCGCCACCAGAGGCTGCATTTGTCTTTATTTAATGCTCTCGGCGGTGTGGCTTCTCTATGGTATTCTCCTGGTGCTGCCTCGCGAATGTGCACATTAGCGCACTGTCTGCAAGCTCCGCTGCAGTAAAACAGAAATGTAGCAAATTGAATAGAGCAATGGTTGAGAGGGCTAATTGCAAAGACGTAACAATTTACATGCCTTCTGGATTACTTTTGTTGTACTATCTAAGAGAAAAACCTATGCTTACCCCAGAAAAAGGTTTGTTTGCTTAGGGGGAAAAGAGTAAGATCCTTCAGCGTACCTCCCCAGCAGTCCTTCTCTAAGAGCCGGTCAGCCTCTTGTTAACTAACTTTATTCACAGACGGCTGGGGAGGTGCTTACTGACGGGTCTGCAGTTTTAAAACTGATCCAGACATTCTTATTTTCTTTTGATTTCCAAGAAGTAAAGGCTATGATGTGGTGAGATGTCTAGTGTATGAATAAACTTTGAAATGTACTTCTAAATAAAGATTTTAAAAGCAATGCATGAATGACAGATGGTGGACCAATTATAGAGTCCTGCCCTCTATATATTCTGTTCAGTAGGAACAGATAAAGTAGAATGGAGTAGGGTGTGAAGGTGATACACCCATTCAGTCTAATTGCTGCTAGTACTGCTGGTTATGGAAATACGTTGTGGAACTGCTGAATTTAAGCCTGCTGTTTTCTTTTTCTTCTTTATTTTGTCAAACAAGTTCGCTTATATTTTGTTCTGTTAAATATTGAATAAAAGTCTAAAGCTGAGGCTTTATTTCCAGAACATCGGTTTATGTGTCCATCTGTTATCCCATAGATTATGACAAAGACCAACATGTTCCCATTGCTTAAAATGAGCATCTAAGTAACCTGATCTAAGCAGCTATGAATGCCACAAGCCCTGGGTGTGCTGAACGCATGCACACGCGGCATGTGGCATTTCCCAGGTGGTCAGTCGGGATTCTCAATTCCCAAGCCTTCCGTGCACCACATGCAGCAAGTTAGACCAGCTGTTGTTGATCTAACTTTGCTGACCTTTTTACCGGGTTTGCACGAAGTATTTGTCACAAGCCATGTTTAAAAGGGTAAAGTGTTGCAAAGGCACACAACCTACAAGAATCAGGCACAATGTGCAGCAAAGTTTCAGGGCATTGCATGGTTTGACACAGGGAGTGAAAGCCCTGCGTCATCCATTGTGAATCGAGCCCATCGTGTCCAACTTCTTCTTCATCCTTCTTAGTTTCATGGGGGGGGGATGTTGATGGTGTTTACCATTTGCCTATCAAAGGAATAGTAGGATCTGAAATCTCCAAAAAGCCTGAGAGGTGAGCAGTGGCATGCAGAGAGTGAAAGAAAAAGGGTGGGAACAACATCTCCACAAAGCTAGGGTGGTCTTGGGGCATGCCTCCCAGGAAATTAAAAAAAAAAGTTTAAATGGTGCATTTTACTGCGTTTAGGCTGGGGGGATACTGGGATGTATAGGAAGAGGCATCAGCAGCAGAAAACAGGAGGTTGTTATCCCTCTGTACAGACAGTTGGTGAGAACCCATCTGGAGTACTGTGTCCAGTTCTGGAGACCCCATCTCCGCAAGGATATAGACATGATGGAAGCAGTCCAGAGGAGGGCACCTAAAATGGTGCAGGGTCTGCAATAGAAGCCATATGTGGAGAGACTAAAGGAGCTTAATATGTATAACCTTGAGGAAAGGAGGGGGAGGGAGGACATGATAGAAACTTTTAAGCACCTCAGTGGAATCAACAAAGTCCAAGAGAGTAGGATCTTTCAGAAAAAGAGATGTGCAAGAATAAGGGGACACAATTTGAAGATAGAGGGGGGACGGCTCAGGGGCAATGTGAGAAAGTATTTTTTCACAGAGAGGGTGGTGGACACATGGAACAGCCTTCCTGAGGAGGTAGTCGGGTCTAAGACTGTGGGAGAATTCAAGAATGTATGGGACAGACATAAGGCAATTCTTGTGGGGGTAGGAAGAAATAGGCTGTTGGTTAACTATGATCTGAAGCTTATCCTGTAGGTAGGGAAATGGAAAGACTGGGTGGGCCAAGCGGTCCTTATCTGCCATCAAAGTCCATGTTTCTATGTTTAGAGCTGTGTTTCATACAGCTTGTCCCCCTCCAAAACACACACGCGCGCACACACATACACACACAGTATCAGGCTAAAGACCCCTTGATAGTTACCCCACACACACATTTGTTTGTTGCACTCCCTCAATACACAATATCTCCACCAGCCCAGTCATTCACCAAAATACATAGGCTGTTCTTCAAAGCACTCCTCTACAGCTTCCTCTGAGAGAACTGCAATTGGGCTGTTCTCCTTTGTGAGTACAGTATATTCCTCAAACAAACTCAGAGTCAGACTGTTCTCCCATACACTCCCAGTTACAGTATATTCCTCCCCACACCCATCCCTTTGGATCCAAAGTGCAAGAAGGAAAAAGTGTTGCCTTCCAGAAATCTTGAGGAGGATTGCAAGGGAACAAACACCATGGGGGTCAGTCTAGAAGAAAGTGAAGAGTTAGCTAAATTCTAGTAACAAGCAACATTAATGTTTAAACAACTCCAGAACCGCTCATCACACCCCAGACTGAAAAACAGCTCCTCCCATTACCATCACAAGTGCTCACCTTCCCCCATTACAGCAAAACAGGAAAATTACTCGCTGTCCTTGAAGTGATTCAGCCAGTTTTGTGTTGCAGTTGTTGCTGTGTGGTGGTTTGAACTGGGTCAGTATGGTCCTTAGCACTGGAGGAGCTGCCAGCAGGGAGAGAGGTCACCGCTGCAATAACAGCCCAGGATTTGGTTCCCACCAGTGGGGCCAGAAGATTAGTGAGGCCAGTACATCAACATTAACAACCATTGCTTATTTTTGTAAATATAATTTTTATTAAATTTTCAAGGTCATCACAACAAAATGATAGTATAGTAAATGCAGAAATACATACTGTGGGGGCTCTATTAGTTCACTAGCTACTGCACAGAAGATTGGTCTGCTTGTCTATACTAGAACACCCATCCCCCTTAGGTACAGCATGGGTGTGTATCAAGTAGCAAAAGCAGTGCTTAATCTGCAGATACAGATGTGCCATACAGAACTGATGTAGTAGATGATATAACTCGTGGATATGTCATGTGAAGGAGGCCTCCGGGGGGAGAAATCAGCATGGGGGAACTCCACTAGCATTCAGGGGATCAATGTGGGGCCTTTTCTCATGGTGTGACTCAGACAGTCATTCTAACAGGAATTACATACTTCCAGATGGTCATTTAGAGAAAGTGTTATTTGTTCCATGTGGTATACAGTGCCTGGTTAACCTGACTCTTCCAACCCTCTATATATCTGGTATTGTAGGTGTCAGCCAACATTTTGTTATAGTCTTTTTGGCCACAGTGAGTTGTATTCCCAGCAAATATCAACAGTTAGTGTCACGTAGGCCCCTGCAGTATTGTAGGAGAATATTATTAGAGAGGGAGTGAGAAAGAATTATCTGCCAAGCAATTCTTGGAGGTCTGTCTCCAGAGAGAGAAGAAAGGGTTGTAACAGTGGGCATGACAACATTACATGTGTATGTGTGGCCCTACATTTGCTGAAATTTATCCAGCAACTAGAACCTTGAGTTGGTAAATAATGGGGCGTTATGATTGGGGTTTGAAAGAATCTGTTGAGTTGCTTCCATGCTTATTCCCTACATTGAAGGGAGCTTGTTGACAGTGTGAGAATTTAAGCAGGCATGGGACAGGCATTGCGGGATACTCAAGCAGGCAGCTAAGTGAGGGGGGTAGGAAAACAAGGGCAGACTTGATGGATCATAAGGTCCCCATCTGCCGGCAACTTCTATGTTTCTATGTTTTGTTACTTTAGAAGTTGCCTGACATGCCTTTGTCCAGGTCTTAGTTTCAATAGGGAGTGTTAGGTCTTCTGCCCATTTCATGGCAACAGCCGCAGAATTGACTCCTGGGAGGACTGCAGTGCCCAGTAGATATGAGAGCTCTTATGCTGACCAACACCCGACTGGAAGAAATCAATATAGTAAGTGATTATTGAGGGGCACATATCCAGCGTGCTTGGCATGGGAGTGTAAAAATGTAATGGTGTAGCTGCATATATCTATAGAGCTCCAGTCCATGGAGTTGATACTGTGCCTGCATGTCCTGAAATGTTTGACTGTGTGGTCCCTGAAAGAACGATGGATAGATATATTGGGGAGAATATTGTTCCCAGTTGTGGAAACCCTGGTCAGTCCACCTGGGGAGGAAGTCCTCCAGGTGTGCAACAGAGCATAGCAATGGAAGAAACAAAGTAAGATGCAAGAGCCTCCAGATAGAATGCCAAACTTTCCCTTGATCCCTGAGCCAGGGGTTTAGACCCTGAATAGTCTCGGGGGCACTAAACAGTAGTACATACACTGTATAAACTGAGGATTAGGGAATAGGGCTCTCTCCATATCAAGCCACACTGCATGGCGCTCGACCAGATAGTGATGGAGAATGAAGCAAATATGCATTGCCCAGTAGTACATTTGGAGGTTGAGGAGGGCCAGGCATCTGCCTATTTTAGGTAGAAAGAATTGCCCTAATTTAATACGTAGTCGTGGCCCACCCAAATGAACCTTGAAATTTCTTTATTTTATGTTCACCAGCAGTTTGTTGAAAGAGATAGGGGGATATTTTGAAAGCTGTATAAAGAGCTAGGGAGTGTGCCCATGAGGATCACCTGCACTCTCCTGGAGAGGGAGAGCAGTAACATGCCCCATCTTTGTAAATCATTAGTCATTGCTTATGTAAATGGTAAAATGTCACAAAATGCGGTAGTATGGCTATGAGCAATGTATACTCCTAGGTATTTTAGGATTTGCAAATCCCATTTAAAGCGGAGAGAAGTGCAGATGGTTGGGGATGTAACATAATGAAAACATAAAGTCTCAGTCTTGAAGTATTTAAGCAATATCCGGAAACCTCCCCACAGCTATTTGATAGTTCAACCACCTGAGGTAATGCCTCCTCTGGGTTACTAAGATATAGTAATACATCATCCACGTAGACAGCTTTGCAGTGTTCCTCCCCTTCAATTTCTATATCTTGAAATGATTGTGCTGTATGGATGGCATGAGCCAGAGGCTCTATACATATAGAAAGTAAAAAGGAGAGGGGGCACCAGACATCCCTGGTGGGTACCTCTACGGAGGGGAAAATTTGTGGAATGATGTCCATTAACTTTTACACACGCTTTAGTGGTGGAGTATATTTTTTGTAGAAACTGGGTGAATATGTTTGGTAATCCACAACTTTCTTAAGCAAAATATAAAAACTTCCAAGAGACCTGGTCAAAGGCCTCTCAGCTTCTGGGCTTAACAAAAGGGATGGGATCTGTGAGTGCTGCATCTGATGTAATTTTTTTTCTGAACTCTGTTTATCTGCCGTGGCAGATTGCTGCTGTCCTCTGCCACCTGTACCTGTCTAGGGGTCTTTCAGGATCTTCCATGCGCTATGCGCAGCCCGGCGGAACTACCAAGCAGACCCAGAGGCTTCATCATGCCACAACCCCCAATTTTTCCACCTGTGTTTTCTCCTTCCACTTTGGTTCTACCCGGGACCCCAGAAGTAGCGTCACATGTGCGTGGAGGCACACTTGCATGCCACAGCTCCACAGTGGCCCCATCTACCCTCCCTGTGGTCTAATACTGAGCTTCTCAGAAGTGGCACTGCCACCCAGCCTCCACTGGGTGGCAGCCAAACACTGAGAGGCCCTCTTACACCCTCCCTAGGAGGAGAGCTGCCAGCCGGCAGCCTACTCAATGTCCTCTCCCCCCCACCGACCCCAGATGACCCAGACTCATTCCTGAACTCGGGTCGACGGCATGGCATAAGGTGTTGCATCCAGTGTCTCAACCCTCTGTGCCACTGGGCCAGCTAACTGCATCTGATGTATGATATGTAACGCATGGCAGATGTTATCCATTGTAGTGTGCATAAGCACAAATCCTGTTTGATCCCTCTGTATCAAGGTGGGGAGGATTTTATCCATATGTTTTGCTAGGATGGCCATAAAGAATGTATAATCAGCATTTAGCACTGAGATAGGTTGATAGGAGTAACAGTGGAGAGGATTCTTATCAAGTTTGGGGAGTACAGAAATCGCTGCTTAGGGCCATAAGGGTGGGGGTTACAAGCAGCCAAGTGGAGGGATGAAATAAGCTCCTTCGTGAGTTCATAAAACTCTGTGCCACAGCCATCCAGCCCTGGGGCTTTCATTGTTTCAGAATTCCAGATCACAAAGTCTAGCTTCTCCTATGTAAAGGGAAGGAGGAGGCTTGCTTCTGCCTCTGGTGAGAGCTGGGGCAGCCGATGACATTGCAGGAAGGAATTGATGGAGTCTTGTAAGGGTTCTGAGTCCAGAGTACAGAGGGATTAATAATAGTTCTCAAAGGTGTGAGTTATCTTTTAATATTGAGTAAGGCACTTGCCACTAACAGGATGCAGCAGGGACACTATGGAGGCTGTTTTACATTGTTTCCAATTTTGATACACAAGCAGTCGGGAGGATCTAGCTGCCACATCATACAGTAATAACACTGATGAAGAAAAGTGAACACAGTTTCCATCTGCTCCAGTATAAGTTTGTCTAAGTCTTCTTTAACTTTTTTTAAGTTGCGGAGTTACTGAATCATCAGCCAGCTTGTTAAAGAAAATGCAAGGTGTCCTCGGGGAACTGTCAGCATTCTTGTCTACTTTTCTTTAATTTAGAGGCATATTATATGAGATGACCTCTGAAGACTGCTTTTATTGCATCCCACCTGACCATATGAGGAGTCTCAGCTCAGGGTTGTCATGCAAAATCTCCTCCCATTTTTCCCTAATGAACTCACAAAAGGGGGGGATTTTGAAAGAAAGTTATTAAGACACCACCAACCCATGTAGCCTGGTGCTCCAAACCAAAATCTCACTATTAACTGACTGGAATGTGATCAGAAAGGAATATATCACCTATAGTACATTGAGAGACCCTGGAGATATGCTCCACCTGTGTATAGCAGTAGTCAATTCTAGAGTACTTACTATGTATACTGAAGAGCAAGGCCCCTAGAATTCTGTGACTGCAGAATTTTGCACAGAACTACCGCGGCAGTGCCGCAGAATTCACTCTTCTTGGTGACTTTTTATTAATATTTCTGTTGATACATAGAATCTGGTTCCCTTCCCCTCTTTTTATATCCAAACCCCCCCATATGTTCAGAATGTGATGTTATCATTGCTATAATATCATACATTAGCTAATGAAATGGCTGCATTCAGCCACAGAAATGAATAGTTACTTATCTACCACAGCTCCCACTGCCAGAGAGGGTGGCACAGCACATCATGCATGGTGATATTTGCTCAACCTGCACTACAGCCTACTACAATTTTCAGTCTTACATTGTTGCACTAGGGCCAACTTAAACAAAACCTTGTCAATAGCACAGACCTGTTAAGTCCATATCTCACTTTGTAAAAACCTATTTGTGCCTTTAAGGTATAGAGACGCTATCTGAAATGAATAACTGGTAAAATGAATTTAACTGTCTAAATTTTTAAGAAAAATAAAGTAATTATGCCCAGAAAAGTGAAATATAATAATGTAGACCTGTTGAAAGAATAGGCCTGTTAAATAAATAATTGCACTGTACGCATTTTTGCCAGGGTTATTGATTACATATTGTCATTGGTTGATAGAATCACCTAAAAGTTATTGAGAAATGTTGTGTGCAGGGACAGCTGTTGAGCCAGAGGGTAGCATGCTGTGTTTCTGTGCCGGCAACTCAGGTTCAGAGATTAGCTCTGGGAGCTGGCTGGGCAGCACAAGGATTGGTGGAACACATCACTGCTCAGAGCCTGGGATGGTATGGTGCAGTGTTCTGTCACATGGTGAACACATTGCGATAGGCCGGAGAGATCTGTCTCACAATTGGTTCACATGCATGTCATGGCCTGATGGTGTTATGCAGTGTGTCAGGGAAAGCAGGTTGACATGAAAAATGAGTTTTGCAATAACTCCTCTATTCCATTTCAATGGGACCTGTATGAATGAGGATGCAAGTTCATGGAAATTAAAAAAATATATATATATATGTGTGTGTGTGTGTGTGTGTATATATACACACACACACAGTATCTCTCTCTCTCACCACACACACACACACGCCGATATGTGTATGTATGTTACAGATTGCATATAAATATATAAGTGATACACAGTGGGAACCTCATGAGTGGTGTAGAAAGCTCATACAAATATATAGGTGATAGGCAGTGGAAACCTCATTAGTGAGATAGATAGCATGCTTATAGAAATACTTTATTTATCACATAAGATCCCCTCTGCATATGTCATTTATGCAACAGGCTAGGACCTTAAGGGAGAGACATTTGTTTTGCTTTTTTAGGCATAAAATTATTTTTATAAGTCTGTTATTTTTTGAACCAGTGTTACTGTGCTTTCCACCATCCTGATTGCTATAACCACTGCCATGAAAGTGAAATCAGGATGACAAGCTGACACTGTGATGTGATAGTTTGTTAGTGCCGCAGAACTTTCGCAGAAATTACAAACCACCGCCGCAGAAGTTCTGTGGCAAATGGTAGTCTTGCCGCAGAACTTGGTCCCACTGTGCCGCAGAAAAGTAGGGGCCCTGCTGAAGAGTAATAGATGTAACTTTGTTGGCCAGGGTGCAGGGTCCACCAGACATTTGCCCAGCCAATTTCATTTGAGAACTTCTTGAATAATGTATGACAGGCTGGAAGACTGTGTGGATTTTACCTGGAAGAGCCCCGGCTAGGATTTAGAGTCATTTTGAAATTGCCAGCGAGGATTAGGATCCCCTTGGAGAAGGAAACTATCTGGTACACCGGCTGTTGTATTGTCAGGGTGTTGGCACCTGAGGGAGTATATATGCTTGCTGCTATGACTTCTTGCCCATGTAACATGCCACACACCAAGACTAGACATCCCTCAGGATCCCTCCAGGTCCAGTGCTCTTCAAACTGGATATGCCTGGGGATCAAAACAGATACCCCACACCTTCCATCTCCTAGATAGGAAGGAGAGAATTCTCTAATAAATCCAAATGTTATCAGTTTGGTATGCTAGGAAAAGGTAAGGTGGGATTCCTGGAGATACACTAAGTCCAGTTTTAACTTATGAACTTTGGAGTGCAATTTTGATCATTTAATTGGGTTGGTGAGCCCATTCACATTCCAAGAGCAAAGATATATTGATAGGGAAATCTTAGTAACATAACCAGAAGTAGAAGCCAGGCTCTGCGCACCCCCCCACACCCCAGACCTTCCAACTACTCAAGGACGTATCAATCTTCACTGTAATTACTATCTGACATGACCTTTGGAAAACATGCAACACAAAACCAAATTGTGATGTCTGACAAAGGGGTGATAATTCTCTCACCTTGTTGGGGGCGTTGCCCAAACTGCAGAAAACAGACTGTAAGGATGACAAATAAGGGAAACCCCACACTGTTGAGACACTAATACTCAGAAGGTCAGGGTCAAAAACTGTCCAACCTGGACTTAATTGGGGAGTGACCTCCAAGGCAGGGGCTATAAATATCCCTGAGGCAGTTAACTGTCTGAAGGTAATGCTCTAACAGAGGGGCCTCCAGCTGATACGACAATAAAGGAGGGGTAGTGTAGGGGAGATGTCCTACCCACCGTTAGGATCTTTATTAAAGGCTACTAAGGAAGGCTCAGAGGGATAGATGTCATGGCTCTATTAAAGAGAGAACTGGGATAACCGGGGGGGTGGGGAGAAGAAGAAATAGTGCACAGCAGCCACATGATACCAACAGAGCAATGTGAGTGTGTAGGCCAGGGTGGTAAAACCCATGGGAAAATATTTCCTATCTTGCCAAAATAACAGAACTGGAAACCGGCTCTATTCTATATAGTGTTTACTGGAGTCCGGTGAGGCCCATCATCTGATAAAAAGAAAGAACAAGGGGAGGAGTCTGTTCCAGGAACAAGGTCTAAATACTACTACCAACTCCTGGATAAATGAACTCACTCACCCAGCATACTTAAGTAATTTACTTTTTTTTACTTATTTTACAGGTATCAGCACTGTTTATAATGCAGCCAACATTTCGAGGAGTTCCTCTCCTCTTTATCAAGGCACAAACGGTTACTATAAATAAAAAATAATGAAATCAGATTTCCATACTTAATTCTCTTTTCTACTACAAAGTCAAACTGTCTTTTTCCTTTAAAAATAATGTTTTACAGTCTTTAAATAAGGAGGGTTTAGGTAGGAAGGGGCAGTTTTTATAAAGTGAATCACACCTCATCCATTCTTTAGTGATATTCCCTTTGCTTTACCTTTTTTATCTGTAGATTCCTTTTTATATAAAAACAAACACATAATCGTTTGAGTACCAAAAGTATCTGTACTTAAATCTCAGCAAAATACAATATTAATATTTTGTTTCCTTTTTTAATAATTTTTAAAATTATGTAACTATTTTCTACCTGTATTATTTTCACATCTTTACTTTGTTGGCATAACACTGAAAACACCACCTTCTTCCATTTTCATACAGCCTGAAATCAAAAATTGCTCTTTATTGATATGCTCTGTTAATTATATTGCTTACCCTACATATTATTCTCAATTCTTGTTTATTTATAGATAAAAATAACCTCTAAAATCTCTATTCCTACTAATACCATATATTACTACTTGCCCTTCCATTTTTTTCAGTATCTTCTCTTTAAAATTCATCACTATATTTAGTTATTCTCTTTAGTGCAATACAGTTCCTTAGTTGCTGGTTCTTCATGTCCTTTCCCTTTAAGGCTGGTAGCTGTGACATATGTAATTTAAACAGCTTTCACTATCCTCTTAGTTGTACAACTGTTTCATCTAAGCTGGGTTGTATCTGCATTTCTAGTTTTCTGCTTACTTGCTTTAAGTTTCATCTTTAACCTCCTAGAATTGTGAAATTTTCACACACTCACCCAATATGCTCTCATTTTCCTTTCGGCTCCTAGCCTGCCAACTGACGAGGATGATGTTGCTTTCTCTTAGTAGTTTAAATAGTTGTTTTTTTCAAAATAGTGCTCCAACCTGGATAGGACACCTGACGTTGCTGTCACTACCTGACGTCATCCCCATCATGATAGGTATATGCATGTACACCAGCGTGGACCTCCCAGGTAGTGTAAAACTGCCTTGCTCCTTATAAAGAGTGCTTTTGCTTATTATTTTATTTCGATTTCTTCCCTTTTTTATTCTTGTATTTGCATGTTTACAAAGTTCACAAGGTCCTCCAAGCCACGTTGCCAGTAGCCCAGTACAGTCACTAAGAAAAACCAAATGGAAAGGTCAGCAGGAGCAAATAAGCACATCAACGCAGATCCCTGTCCATAAGTGAAACACAAGAGCCCATAACTTGATAAGGTTCCTGTGTGAGGAATGCTTCCAGGAGTAAAAAGCTGAATAAACAAAGGCAGTGGCAGTCGTAGTGTCACTATTTTATCAGAAGCATCAATGCAGATTAGATTTTGCTGAGATTAGCAGACTGCATTGAGGACACCTGCCCTGGCTCATCTCCACTGCCCCCTTGATCCTAGGCATGACCAGGCATCCACCCTTGCCCTAAATCATCAGGCAGAGCCCTGACTGATTCAGAATGCACAAACAAGATGCAGGTTTATCTATTTTATATGTGTGAGAGGCTCTCTCTGATTCCCATAGGTGACCAAACCCCCAGCAACAGAACCCACATACAATCCCCCCCATGACTCCCAAACCATGTCAATTTAGCTTGTGGTCACCAGGCAGCTGGCAGCCCCACCAAGCATGTAGAGCAGGGATTGATTTGCTAGAAAGAACAGCAAAGTTTGTAGCAGTAATGGTCAGCCCCATGTCTTTCCTGATGCTTGCTAACGATGCGAGTGGCACATATGCAGCTGCAAAACCACTTTGCATGTAAGCCTGTTGGAACTGAGCTAGTGGCAGGGGTAAGCAGGCCTGTAACAACATCAGTAACAGCATTTCTGGGACCCCCAAGTGTCCACGGAGAGGCTGATGTAGACCACACAGCTAAACATTATTTAGAGCTCTTCCACAGCAGGCTGCTTGATTGCCAGGGAAGTGCCACTGAACATCCTAGAGAAGTGGATGGGAGAGAGCCGAAGCATCCAACCAGTAGTTACCATATGTATTGTGGGGGAGTCACCCTTCAACCATGTATATTAAATAAAAGCAGAAGCAGCACATATTGGATTCAGCTGGGGACACCCAAACAACAATCCAGGTAAGAGAGACCTAGAGGTAGGGGAAGCAGAACAAACAGGTACGGTAGCTATCAACCTGATAATAGTAGAACTAGAGATTTTTAGGTTTCAGCCACTGGACCCACTGGATGGGCTACTGAGGATGGTCCAGAATCCTGAAGGTGGCATATAATCTCTTGGATGGTCTTTGTTGCTTGATGACATCTCTGGGCCTTAGAAGTTTGCTTGCCCACCTTAGGCCAGGCCATTTGCATTAATTTAGATGAAAGACCTCTGAGAGACCTCTGTGGAGCTGGCTGTGTTGGGGCCTCAGCTGAGATATTGTGGTGGGCCAGGCCCACAACTGCAGCCTCCAAGGAGTCATAGTGCTGTGTGCCAGTAGCGAGGAATCTTGTCATGCAGGCTGGGAAGGGAGTTCAGAACTTCACATTTTGTTGTTTCAGGGCTGTCATCACCGGGATATATTTTTTGCATTGAGCCATTATGGCTGGTGAGTAATAATTATCAATATATTATTGTTGATTTTGAAAGAAAACTGATTTCTGTTGTCAGGCAGTATAGAGAATGTGCTCCTTTTCTGGATAGCGAGGGAAATGCACTACTATGGAGTGGAGCTGTCCCTCCAGAGGCTTTGGCCCCAGAGCCTGCTGGACATGCTCAATTTCCAAAGTCAGTTCTGAAGGACAGCCCCACTCCATAGTAGTGCATTTCCCTCGCTATCCAGAAAAGGAGCACATTCTCCATACTGCCTGACAACAGAAATCAGTTTTCTTTCAAAATCAACAAATATATATCTGCTCCCTCAGGAATATTGTAAAACTGTATGTTATTATGGCAAGCCCAACACGTGGCATCCATGATTCTGTCTTGCAGAGTCTGATAGATTCATCGAGCTGCAGGATAGCTCTCTTAGTCATGTCGAGGCAGCCATTTTGTTGGTTAAGCTGCTCAACAGTCGCACTGAGACACTCTTCTATTTTGCCAATGTCCATCCTCAAGGCCACAGTGGTTGATTTCATTTTATGGTGAAAACTGCAGAGCTCAGTAAGCATTAAGTGCATTTGGCATTGCGGTGTCTTATGTGAGGGAGCTTTGCTTCCCTTGCTCCAATGCCTGTTGGTGTGCGGTGGGAAGGAGTGCTCACTATCATAGCCACTGGCACAGTATCCTCCATAGGAGGAGACAAGACGTATGCCAATTTTTCTTCTCAGCACAGGCTGATTACAGATGCTGTCTACCAACCATATATATGCATCTAGTTTAGACTGATAGTCTAGAAGTATCAGAACAATACAGGGAGTATGAAGACAGAACATGCTAAAAAATGAGAACCAGAAAAAAACATAAAATCACTGAAAATTGATATACCTCACATCCAGACCCTCCCCTGAGCAAACAGCTGACTGAATAGAAAAATAAAAGCACGTGACAAACAACATTCACTATGATAAAATACTTGGAATACAGATACATGGTAGGCAGAAGGACCAATCACAAATCTTTATTTTTTTTTTTTATTTGCGCATTGTGGTAATTACAATTGCACTTTGAAAACAGCCTGTGCGTTCACTATACTGCTCTTAAGGTTTGTGTGAACCATTGCTTTTGTATACACTATCCTGGCTAAAGCATTTTCACAAGGCCTCTCTTACTTAGTTTGTCAAACAATTGTCCTATCTGCGATCTGCAAGTGAACACCAATGCATTGCTCATATTTGTATTATTTGTCAATTATTCTTCTGCATACAGCCATTGGAGTGGACTTGCAAATGTCATCCACCTCTGACAAAGTATAGTAATTATAAAAAAGACAGTACTTTAGTGCAGTCATCACAACCTCCATCAAAACTAAGCAATAATACATTTCATGTACTGTAATCAGTTTCAAGAAAGTGTGTCCCGACTGATCAGACGTTATGCATATAGTAAGGGTTACGTATGCAAAGATGTAATAAAATAAAATGAATTTGCTGAGGTTGGAGACATTTGCTAGTCCAATCTGACAGTTGTAAACAGTCAGAGCCCATAACAGAAGAATTGACAAGGAAGACAATTATGACCAAACCACTGTCATTTGCTTGCAATGCAAAGGGAATAATGTTAATTAGAGAATCGGGCAATGTATGTTTGTGTGTTGGGGAGGTAGGCAGGGGTCTGTGTAAGGAAAATAATAAAAAATCAGCTGTACCACTTTGGAAAAAAAAAGATTAGACTCCAATTATGTCAGTCCTGAAGCAAACAGCTTCATCCGATATTGCACAAAGATATTAGGAAACCAGCAAAACTATAAATTATAGAAAATTAACAGTGCCAAAATTGAAAAGACATAATAATAAAATGTGTAACATAATAACTTTTCAGCATGTCCACAATTGTGGATGTGCATAATATACCAGTTCTTACTGTGGCAATTAAGATATAGCTATCAAAATCCTGCATTAAAGAAATATGAAAGCTTGAATGCGTGAAACTTGAATCTCATAATAGATACTTTGATTTATAGTTAAACGACTAACATTTGTACAGGTGCTGCACTTGTTATGTGGAAACAATTGCATGTTTTGTCTTACCTGATGATGGCTGTCTGTGATTGCATGTGTGGTCCTTTTATTACTTGGGGTGGGAGTTTTTTTCCCAGCAAAATTCAGTGTCAGTGTGATGCTTTGTGGAGTTCATATACAATATCAGTACAATACATAGCAGATATGGGGCTGTAATTATTTAGTAGACCTAGATTAAAACACTTTTTGTCAGCCACTTTATACCAATATGTGGTCCTCATGGGACACTGAGATCCTGAGAGCAAGGCTTTTAAAAGCTGCAGTCATGCTGCAATCAAGCAGTAGCATGAACACTTTAAAACAGTGTATTTTTATCATAATATTGTATATGAACATCTCCACAAAGCATCACATTGATCAGAACATAAAATTTAGCCAGGAAAAAGACTGGTCAGTCAGTCCAGTGGCTTGGAGAGCTGAGATGCCATGTGCCTTACCTCCTGCCACACCTAGGCCAAGTTCATGAACAGACATGGGTTGCTTGGGGAGTTGGCCGGAGGCCGAGGATTGAGGTGTCAGTAGGACTGCGCTTGCCTCCTTAGAAGGGAGGATTTGGATGGCTCACAGTTGGGCTGCCACTCAGCAATGGCTGGGAGGCAGTGCATGCAATGCCACAAGTTGGGAAGGAACTCACGTTCAGGACACCAGGGGTGTCTCCGTGGAGGTGAAGCTCATCTGTTATGCTCATTGCACATCAATGGGAGCCCAGAGAAAAAAAAGGTGGAAAACACCCATCTGCAGAATGATGACCTACCCCTCGCAGGCCCAGCACCTGTGACCAGGCACCCCCCACAGTCTGATGGCAGAGGACGTCGGTGGACGATAAGTCCTGGGGAAGCCGGGCGGGAGACAGGACTGGAGGTAAGTCTGAAGCGGTTAGCTGGATGAAGGAGAATAAACAGAAAATGAAAAAAAAGACCAGTCAGAAATGAGCAGTCTTCTAAGAACAGTTGATCTCACTCTGCTACACCGAACATCACTTCTTGTTTGGGGTCAATGGCAGACTCAAGCAGAACAGGCAGGGCTGAAAATGAGAATGTGGAGATCAGGGTAATGCACCTCTGCACTCATCTTTGCAACAGGGCACTGCGCATCGGCTGACAGACGGACGTTTTGCCCAGTGTATCTGTATCTTAATTCAGGAAAGTAGCACATCAGAGTTACTGCATTTCTGTCATCTGGAAACAGCTGTATGCTGTTTGTTTTACCTGATGATGGCTGTCTGTGGTTGCTTGCATGATCTTGTTCTTTTGCTGCTTGGGAGAGATGGTGGTGAGTTAGGGTTGGAAACCCTAGTGCCACATTTCCCTACTTTTGTGGCATTAAGTTGAACCCTAACTAGTGCATTAACACAGTTGTTTTACACAGAACATATATATATATATATCAATCACTATATTTTATTTTTTTTTATTTATTAAATTCTCGGATTACAAATACCTTTGAGCAGAAACTGCTCATTTACAAAGGTTCCACGTCAAAGGAGGAGGGTCAACATACATACAGAGGTAATAAAAGAATGCACAATAAACATCCAAAACAACTAAAAGAAAAAATAAAGATACTCAGTTCTAACATACTTTGAGATAATATTCATATAATGAGCAGCTTGAGTAGGCAGCTATATATTTTTATATTACAGGGATGCGGTAGTGCCCCAATTTGTGCACCTTAATAACTTTTGCGGCATTTGATGGAATAGCCCAGAATTTGGCATGCACAGTCTGGCTGAAGGATTCTGAAGACAGGAAAATTTTTGTGATGGCATCTTATCAATTTTTTGAAATAAGGAACACCAAAAAATAGAAAATAAAATTTTGTTTTCCTATACTTAGGCCCAGATATTTAAAAGTGTTAGCATGGTGCAACAGTGTTACCTATACACAACCCACTGATGCACCCCGACACGATATTCAAATGGGGAAAGAAGTCGCGGCTAAACTCGATGTGCCGAGCGATCAGTACGTATGCAGGCGCAGGTGGGGGGGCGCATCTATGCATACCTGCACAGCCCGATATTCAGCCCAGGATGTGGGAGCCATGCATGCGCAACCCCTACCTGCACCAGCACAAAGTTGATCCCAAAAAAAGGAACAATGGATGGCCACCCACAGGTGAGCTGCCACATTGCAGGGCACTACAACGGCAGCTGCCACCGTGGTGGCCACCAGCTCTGGCTGCACCTCCTGGTGGTGCCTCCAGCTGATTGCAGCACTGCAGAAAGATCCATTCAGCCCGGTGGTCCAGGATTGCTCGCCGATCATAAGGCTCAATAACACCTTCATCCTTTGATGATAGCAGTGATCTGCTGCTGATACAGCTGGCAACAACAAAATTATCATCTTCAGGGTCTGTGATCAGCCCAGCCATCGTGTCTGCAGACATCCCCAGGTCCAGTGGACCTGCACCCCACTCGCTCACTGATCCCACCGCTCCCGGGTCAGCGGCAGTAGCACGCCACCGCTTGCCGCCCCATCGCTTCACTGACTGACACCGCCGGCTGTACACCCATTGGTCCACAGCGTGAGCTAATGGGTGTGCAGCCCGATACCTCATTCCTATCCAGATATGTGAATGGGATCCATTCACATATGTGAATGTGTGCGGTATGGCTGCATGCCCATTCGGCTCACGCTGTGGACCAATGGGCATACAGCCCTACCGACAGTATCAGCTGGCAGGCAGTGGGGTGACAGGCAGATGGGGTGCTGCCGCCCACCACTGACCGGGGGGAGGAGAGCAGGGCGGTGGGATTCAGTGGTCGGGTGGGGTAGAGGGTCCACTGGACCACCAGGGATGATAGGTTTCCTATTATTCTACTGCAGACCACGATCAGGCAGACAGGTCCACTGGACCACCAGGGATATTGAGAGGTTTATTTATTTACTTAGCCCGCAATCAGGTGGGCAGGTCCACTGAACCACCAGGGATATTGAGAATTTTATTTATTTACTTAGCCCATGATCGGGCGGGCAGCGGTCCACTGGACCACCAGGGATTTATGATTTTTCTTTTTTTACTGCAGCCCGCATCGGGCTGTGGAGCATTGTCACGCTGCAGAGGACGCCGGTCCTCGATGGCTACCGTGGCAGGGTGCCAGACATGTCGTTAGATCGCCATCTGCATGCAATGAAGATCATGACATGCAAATGGCCCCATGTGTGCCTTGCATACATTATGGCCTCATTTGCATGTCTACTTTTGAATATCACGGTTGCTGCCCCTTGCGCAATGGGACTTGCACTAGCGCATCCCCATGCTCCACTCTGGCCACTGGTGCTGGCGCAGTGCCACTGCGCCATGCGCACTGCGGGTGGCCAGGGTGAGATAATTCAATGCTGCTGAGCTGTGGTGCAGGCTCATGGAATATCGCTTCAGTACACACCTCTGCACAGCCAAATTGAGCTGCGCCTGGGCTTGCGCCACAGCCTGGTGCAGTTTGAATATCTGGGCCAATGTGTTTTTTTTTGTTTGTTTGTTTTTTGTTTGCTCTCATGTACAGCTTAGACAGTGCAGAATAGTTTCACAAAAGTTTTAGGATAGAAGCAGCCTGTACTGAGGCAGTGCCTTTCAGAAATTTTGTAAAAAAATATTATACGGTTCCAGAGTTATAAGGATTTAAATTTGGTGTTTTTGGATAACTCTTGGACACGAATGTTAAAAAAAAAAGGCAAAAAAAAACCCACTGAACCTGAGGGCTTATTATTCATGATTTACTTGTCATGAGAAAAGATTTACTTGTTGTGATGGCTGCCATTTTGTTTTTTAAGGGACCTAAACAAATCACTGAAAATGCATATAAATTATGTCTTTTCAAAACAACATACACCTGAACCTAGGTAAACGGGACTTACTTAGCTAGATTTTGTGAAAACATTCTCAAAAATTAGGTTTCTTGGCATCCAAAAATCCTGTGTGCCCAGCTTAGCTTGGTATGAGAACAGCAGGATCTTCTTGGCTTGTGAAGCTGCAGCTGGAATGGTGCTGGTGGCTTCAGTTGAAGCAGTGAGCCAGTGATCCACTGATCTCTTGACTTCTATCTATCTACTGTATATCTAGCTAGCTAGCTACAGTATCCGTCTGTCTATCTAAAGCAGGGTGCCCATCCCCAGTACCGCTACTGTGTACTTTTTTCCTCTCCAGGTTGCCCACTCCCCTTCTCACTTCTATACAGAATTTATAATAGTGGGATGAGGTGTCCATCCCCTGGTATAACTTCTTTCACACCCCTCCTTCCCTTCCCTCCTCTCCAGGTCACACACCACAAAAAGAAATTGGTGGTGGCACCAGGGTGCCCATCCCCCCAGTACTGCTGAAGATCATCTCTACAGTGGGGTGCCCAATCCCAACTGTCAGCTTGGGTCCCCCTGAAAGTAAGAAAACCATCCCTTGTTAATCTTTTTTTCTTAATTTTAACCTAAAAAAAATGATCCATCGGCAATCTGACCCCTCCTACACCACCACCCATCCCACCCTGATCCTCACTCAGCACCCACCACTGTCCACCCCTCACACACACTCACTCACTTGAACATGTCTCACAATGTAGAGCCACTCTAATTGAAGGCACATTTTGCTGCTAGAACTGGCAACTGCGATATGAGAAAATAAGGTTAGTCCAGTTTAATGTATTTCAATGGAGTTTGGACTTTTATTTATAACTTCATCAATTTTTGAATATTTTCACTCCAAGTTTTCAACATGGCCTTTTTGGGACCCCACTTCATGAATAAGGGCACTGGAATTTTTCAAATCTGTCTCGAAAGGTGGTTTCGTGGTTGCTGTGTGAAATTACCTGTCAGGCAGGATTTTAACATTTTCACCACCTTTGTTCATAAGATAGGGTTATAAAAAGGCTATGCTGAAAAGTTGGGGTCAAAATATTAAAAACAGCAAAGTTATGAGAGTATGTTGAAAGTTTTTCAACAGTCACTCGTAGCTTTGGTAATTTTCATTATTTTGGTCCCTACATTCTCAACATAGCCATTTTCACACCTTCTCATGAATGTGACAGTTGTCACTTTTCAAATCCTGGCAAAAAATGTGTTTTCACTCCCATGGTGTGAAATGACATTTTGATGGGGATTTGAAAATTGTCACCTACTTGGTTCATGAGATGGAGCAATCAGAAGGCTATGTTGATAATTTAGTGGACAAGTATGGTAAAATGACTGTGTTATGAATGAACATTGAAATATTTCAATGTTCACTCATAACTTTGCTAATTTTCAAAGTTTTTACTCCAAACTTTGAACATAGCCATTTTTGTTTTCACGCTACCTCATAAGTGTGACACATGTCATTTTTTAAATGCTGGATGAGATGTGTTTTTACAGTTGTGGTGCAAAATGATGCTTGTTATAGCAAAGTTTGACGGTACTGCGTTATACCACTCGGTACTGCTCCCTGTGATGCAGTAGAGGGATATAAGGCATTAACGCAGTGTGGGATGCGTCATTGTAGAAGATGTTTAAATGCAGTTCCTCACACATCCACATGATGGCTACCACAAGCCATCACAGCAGTTGTGTGTGCCTGAAGTCAAGTAGATTTTGTCCTCACATAATTTACCAGCAGTTGGCATTTTGGCCAATTTTGAAAGTATAGTTTGAACACTATGCAGGAATTATTTATATTGAATTTAATTGTATTATGATCGCTATTGGTGCTAATATTTCCATATAGAAAATCTTGTTCTCAATGTTAGTAAGAACTAAGTCAAGTAGATTGAATCCCTTGGTGGGGGAGTCCACCAGTTGTTCAAGTCCATAATCTACACATGTAGTGGCAAATAGTTTTTCATGTTCTGTATTGCCATAAGAAGTTTCCCAATTTATACCGGGAAAATTAAAGTCACCCATGATCAAAGTATCTCCCTTATTGACCATGTCAGATACTACATTTATCAGATCAGAAGTGTATAGCATATCTGCAGAAGGGGGCCTATAGCAAACACCCAATGTAAGCTTTGGGTAACCTTTAGGTAAAATAGTGACCTATAATGATTCAGTATTTGTAGAAGTAGGAATTTCATACGATGTAATATCATCTCTAATATATAGACACACTCCGCGCCCGATCGATTTTCTCTATCCTTATGGTAGAGTTTAAAGTTAGGTAGTTCCCTAGTCCAACCTGAAGAGGAATCCCACCAAATCTCGGTAACTGATATAATATGGAGATCCTGTTGGAGACATTTTAGCTCTAATTCAGATTTCTTCAGCTGGTTTAAGGATCTAGCATTAAAGGAAAGGAAATTACAATTCCTGTTTCTACAATGTTTATTAGTCCCAATTAGAGAATTGGTAGCATAACCATTCTCCCCCCTGTGCATTAGTTTAAATGTTTGTTAATGATGGAATTCATGGTTTTGCCCAATAATGTACTCCCCCACCTGCTGAGATGAAGACCATCCCAGCAAAACAGTGAGTATCTCCCATAAAAGCGCTCCCAATTATGGAATACAATAAATGTTCTGTTTGAGACACCACTTTCTTAACCATTCATTCGTTGCAGTTATAGCGGGTTGTCCCTCAAGGGTCAATACTTCGCCCACTGCTGTTCACTCTGTTTCTGAACTCACTACCCCAGGCCTGCAGTGGAAAGCTATTGCTATATGCAGACGATGCCGTACTATATTGGAAACATACCAACTCAGTCTATCTCCAAAATACCCTTCAAGGCTGTTTTAGAGAGCTAGAACTCTGGTTCACAGAACACTGACTAATACTTAACTACGACAAGACAAAATCCATGGTATTTGCTCACTGCCATAACCCCCTCAGTAATTCCCAGCTGTCAATCTCAAACTTGCAGGGCACCCACATTGAACAGGTCCCACATTTCAAATATCTAGGCATCACACTTGACACATCCCTCACCTACCACATCCATATTAAACTCCTCTCCTCCTCAGTTAACACCCGACATGGTATTCTTTACAGGCACAAACACTGCCTTACCCCCCAGGCCCTATGGCTGGCTGTTACATGCTCAGTCCTTTCATTGGTCGATTATGGAATAATTATTTACAGCGCCGCTGACATAACCCTTAACTGCATCAGTCTAGCACTCAGCAAAGCCTGCCGCCTGGTCACAAGCAGTGAAAGACAAACCCATACATGTGTGCTCTATAATCTAACTGCCTGGCTGACCCTCGATGGGAGGCTTAAATACCAAACCTGCCTCCAAACCAAAAAGATACTTATGAAGCTCACACCTAATAGTCTACACCCCCTCATCCAATCAGCCCCCCATAGGGGTACCCCCAGACGTCAGGCTGGGACCTCCTATACAGTCCCCCACTGCAGGACCTCTGTAGGGCAAAGGTCCTTCCATTATCGTGCTCCCCTCTGGCTTAACAGCATACCCTCTTCCATCTTACTTGCCCTAGTCTTGGCCAATTCAAAGCTGGAATCAACAGACTTCTTGACTCTGAGACCTGTGACTGTTTCCATCAGTCCCCCTAGGTTGTCGGTAACGTGTGCCACCACACCTTGATGATCCAGGGTCCTTTTTCAACCCTTAAGATGATAACCAAGCTCTGTCAATACCATATACTGTGATTTTATGAACAACTTGTCAAAATGTAATGTTCTGTCTTGAAAATTATTACAATCTGTCTTGATGTAATGTTCTGTCGTGACTGACATGGAGCCTTTGCAAAGGAGTCTTTGACTCAAAGGTTTGTAATTCCGAAATTTTCAATAAATAAATAAAAATTAGCAATAACGGTGTCGGTTGCTCTTGATACTGGGAGAATTTCAGAGAAACAGACTGTACATCCCTTTTCAACAAGTAAGTTATATATTGCTACATAATCTTTTTTTATTTGAAGGGGATGCGTGCTATATATATATCATTAATTCCTGCGTGTATAATCACCAATGGGTTTGAACCTGCAGTGGAGATTATTTTAGGTACCATTTTTGTGATATCAGGTATTTTAGCTCCTCGGAAGCTAGAGCACATACGATTAGCTCTGTCCGGATTACAGATTGCTCTATCTAGATGTTTAACTATAGAGTCACCCAGCACAAGAACTTGACAAGACACATTACTGTGCATAGGTGAATTACATTTACTCATACAACTACAAGATTGTGAATGATTTGGGGAAGTGATGGTACTCATCTTAGAAGTTTTTTGTGTTTGCGAACTACTTGATTGGGCTATTTCATTTCCCAAAAAGGGAGGGATAGGGGAATGGGACTTAGTGGACAACAATGGTTGGGAGAGGAGGATGTTTGATGCCAAAGCAAAATTGTGCTGAGAATTTCCTTCCTGATCCTTATTGGGTGAAGATGTTATTGGATCAGATAATACTGAAAAGGAATTTTGAGTTGGTAGGAGAAACTGGTCTGCCTTGTGGCCCTTTTTGTTAGCTCTAGATTTTGGGACTTGAAACCATTCATTATTAAATTCTCGTTTTTCATCAGGGTCCCCATCTTCGTCTCTTCCCCGCTTCCTTTGCTGGTTAAATTTTGGGGTACTGTCCTGATCAATAGTGATGTTGTTATTAAATAAAGATTTGGAGACAGTGAGAGCAGTAGTGTTTTTTAAAGTCAGTGTAGCTATTCCTGGTTGGGGTTCAACAGGTAACCCTTCACTAGATAAAATGCTAGGCAGGGGGGCTCTATCCAGTTGTGTAAATCTAAGTAACATGTTTTTTTGACTATTTTCTAACTGTATTAACCTAGCTGTAAATGTAGCAATCTCTACATTTAATTCTTTATTGGTTTTACATTTGTCACAGATAAAATCTTAACTTGAACAAGGCAACAATTTAACCAGTTGGTGCATAGAACATAAATTACATTTAATGCCTAAATCACCATCTAATGTCATGATGGTGATAGCCAAAGATGGCCTAGTGATTGTATCAGACAAGGTAGGAGAATCTATTATGTTAATATAATTGCAGGCAACAAGGGAGATTGAATTTTTTGACTGGGTGACTAGGGAGGTGGATCAGGGGAGGGCAGTGGACATGGCGTATCTGGACTTCAGCAAGGCCTTTGACACTGTGCCACATAGAAGACTATTACACAAACTGGGGAATATGGGTGTGGGCAGGACAGTAGTGTGGTGGGTAGGTAACTGGCTGGGTGCAGGACACAGAGGGTGGTGGTAAATGGCTGTCACTCCACAGAGGGAAGAGTGACCAGTGGGGTACCACAGGGATCAGTGCTGGGACCGGTCCTATTCAACATCTTCATCAGTGACATTGCAGGGACCTAGAAGGCAGAATTTCACTGTTCGCTGATGACACAAAGCTCTGTAACAGAGTAGACACACCAGAGGTATAGACAGAATGAAAGCGACCTGCAGAAACTTAGAAGAATGGTCAGGGGTTTGGCAGTTGAAATTCAATGCAAAGAAGTGCAAGATAATGCATATGGGGCACAAAACCCTGGCACAATATATCAGTTGGGGGTGAGGATATAGCATGCACCAAGCAGGAAAGGGATCTTGGGGTTGTCATCTCCGATGACCTCAAGGTAGGGAAACAGTGTGACAAGGCAGCAGGTAAAGCAAATAGGATGCTGAGATATATAGGCAGGGGCATCACCAGCAGGAAAAGGGAGGTCATAATTCCGCTATACAAGACACTAGTGAGGCCCCACCTGGAGTACAGTGTACAGTTCTGGAGACCATACCTACGTAAGGACATAGACAGGGTAGAGAAGGTTCAGAGAGGCAATAAAGATGGTGCATGGATTGCATCACAAGTCCTATGAAGACAGGTTGAAGGAACTGAACATGTACTCCTGGAGGAGGAGGAGGGGATATGATAGAGACATACAAGTATCTTACAGGGAGGAACAGGGTGCAGGAAAACACTATTTTTAAGTGAAAAAGATGTTCCAGGACAAGAGGACATGGGATGAAGTTGGAGGAGGACGATTCAGAGGAAACATGAGAAAGAATTTCTTCACAGAACGGTGGTGGACAAGTGGAACACCCTGCCAGAGGAAGTGGTGGGGGCTGAAACAATCACGGGATTTAAGAATGCATGGGATAGACATAAAGGAATTCTGGAGGTCAGGGGTAAGGGGCAACAGACTTCTAGGAAAACAAACTGAACTTACAAGCTCAAATGGGCAGACTGGGTGGGCCATAGGCCCTTATCTGCCGACACTGTCTATGTATCTATGTATCTTTGATTCTAAAATTTAGTGAGCACTGATTTAATACAATTATTCCAGTAACCAAATATAGTGCTCAACTATACAAGTCTGTACTACTGTCTAATACCCCATCTGCAACACGCGGAAAGCATGCTCACCTTGTCCACGCTCACCCTGCTTTCAAAATACCATGCAGTCGAACGGTACGCCAGACCCGGAAGTGCGATCCTCGGTCACAAGGCACTAAGGGCGAATTTTAAATAGTAAGATTTTGTTTAAAAGAAAAACAAATAAAAACCACTGCAACATAGTTCTAGATGTGGCTATACAGATATCTACACTTGTATTTACGTAAAACTTTTATTGCTGATAACGCTTGAGTTGTGGTTCTGATAGCAATATAAACTAAAGCCTCTCTATCTAATAGCAATACCAGGACTCACAGCAAAACGGCTCAGTTAATTAGGATCTATAGGAGTTTACTCAGACTCGTTTAAACAGATAAGCAACATTGAGTAAGCCTGTATGAGGATCGATGATATACAATAACAGAAACAGATAGGAGTATTTGACCTAATAATCCCAAGCTGCTGACTTACTTAACAAAAACTACGAATCCCTCAACTGCTGAGTTCCTCTGACCTGTGTTATCAGCAGCTCTTAATGTACAAATACTAGCTCCCTGTCCCCTGTTTCCCCTGCTGATGCCTGCAGACGCCGCTGGCCTCTGCCCGCATTGCCTGTGCTCTGCGCTTGGCTCCGCTCGCAGAGCCGAGCAATTTATGGTCTCTCCTCCTGGTGTCACACCGTTGCTTGGGGACGCACAGATACCACCTGCTAATTAGTAGACTGTGTATATATAACCTGACTTTAAAAAGGCAGGTTAGTCAACACCTGGCAGCACAAAAGGGCTAGAACCAAACACTGAAAGAACCCAATGCAGTCAACTGCATCGGACCTCCGTAGGGATCCAAGGCAGCACTAAAAGCAGTACACCTTAAAAACGAAGTAATGCAGCTGTCTTCAAGTAGCACCAGTACTAACTACCACACTCAGCTCAAGCCGTCTGACTCATACAGTCCGCTCGCAGAGCCGAGCAATTATGGTCGCCTCCTCCCAAGGCCACACCATTGTTAGGGGATGCACAGATGCCTCCTGCTAAGATTATGCAAGAAAAGGGAGGAAAAGGCAGAGAGGAGATGGGAATAGTGTCAAAAGAAAGGTGTTAAACCTAGAGGATAATACTGCCTCCTGGAGGCCAGATGGCGCAGTAGCAAGTGGGGGGGGGGCTGGAGAGGGGAGAGTGTGGAAAGGAGAGATGTGAAGAGCGTAGAAGAGAGAGTTAAGTGAGAGTAGAGGCAGGGGAGACCTCTGGTGGAGGAAGTGTATAAGCTGCTAAGAGGAAAATGGACACTCCCCCACGGACTGTGCTCACCCTGGAAGGGAGTCAGTAATTACCTTTAAGAGCTCCGCAGTCCTTGTGCTGTTCTCCGTTGAGTGTTCAGGCTTGTGTAATTGCTAATTTTCTTAGATTTTTTTTAGGATCGCTGTTTGACTCACTGTGTGCCCTCCATCTCCAGATCACTATTACATCAAGGTTTAAAATGGAAGAAGCTGTGATTTAAGAGGTGTATGTCCTACACAGGTTCATCACGCATTCCACCAGTGGAGATGATGCCTACGTCTGTTGTCTTGGTGTTGCCCACATCATGACTAGTTGCCATTGGTACCAGGCAATGCAACCGCAGGCGTTCGATAAGCCAAGACTGCGGGTGCATGGGTTGTCTGGAACTGTAATATTGGTGGTGCAGTTACAAGCCCAAGAGGTGAACTTCAGGCTGGAGAGGAAATCTTGGTCCTAAACCTTCTTTCGCTTGATTAGAAATGCGTGGTTGATATTCCAACTTTCCACGAAGATAATGGATTTCACAAAATAATGTTCTCTCCCTCATTTGAAGATGTGTCTCTGCCTACGCACCATAGGCACAAGAAAGAGCCAGTGCTGATTGTGTAGATGCTGTCGGTCAAAAGACCGCTTGTGCTGTCTGTCGTAGAGGCATAGGTCAGGAAGCATGGGCAAACCAGGAGAAGTTATAAAATTTGCAAGTAGCATTTTATTATCAATAAACAATAAAAGAAAGAAAAATAAAATTATGCAGGACAGCGCTTCATATAGGTAGTACAAAGTCAGTCCTACATCTGAGAGTCCCTTGTTCAATTTAAATCTCAAGCTCTCTTTCTAAACAAAACATTGCTATGTTTTTATAAGATGTCTTTTCCTGGCAGTTTAAACTCTGCATCCTGATTGTTGTTAAGTTGCATCTCCTGTTTCTTTATAAAATGTAGCAGAACTTTGTCAGTTTCTTTCCTGAGACCAGCCTGAAGAAAACATCTAGTCTTAACAGGTGCAACAAAATAGATCATTCTGTCCCAGAGCTGGTCTCCTGTTGACAGTTCTGTAAACAAGCTTGTGGAGGTCAAAGTACATCCCAAGGTCAACCCCCTGTATATATGTAGATGTTTTTTTTTTTAAGAAACCTAAATCACTTTCTGCAATCATTTCAACAGTAGAAGTATATACATTTGCAAACCAATGGATCCCAGTTTCACATAAAGATTCACATATACTTTTTTTAATCACAGAGAAGCAAGGAGAGAATGCAAGACTTGAAACAGCAAGTGAAGGAAAGAGATAACAGGGAAATTGTGGAGCCATCAGAGTGGCCCGTTCCTAGGTGCCACAAGAAAAATTTGATTGCACAATCAGACAGGCAGGAGACAGACAAGTGGCTGAATAGTTGAGGATAAAATAGATCCTTGACTTTTTTTTTTTTAAATTTAGTTGTTTAACCAGGTATAGCACACTAAGCTGAAAGCTTTTTTACAGGAGCAACCTGGGAGCACAAGGAGGTTAAGTGACTTGCTCAGGGTCACACAGTATGCAAGTGGAAGCTGTGGGATTCAAACCCAGGTCTGGTCTGCTGGATGTCACCAGATTTGCAGCTCAGAGCCTTAGACCACTGCGCTATACTGCCTTTTAACTCTCTCTGCATAACAAATGAGACAGGGTATTACCCAACCTTGTCACACACGCTCCTCTTTAAGAGGAAACCTGTTTTTTTTTTCTTTAAAAAATATAGGTTTCCAACATTTTATTTCATTTCTCTTTTAACATTACCTTATCCATTTACAGTTCTTTGCATATGCAGTATCTCTTTCTTCATAACACCTGTTAAACTTCCAACATCGACTACAGTTCCACACCTGCATCCTCGCAAAAAAAATACACCTTCACCTAGCCCCCGTCGGACTTTTCCCCTTAATCAGTTCTGCACCTCACAGATGCAATACAAGACTCTCTGCAAGCTCCCCTTTCCTTGTACCTCAATGTAGAACCTCTCTAGGGCAAAGATCCTTCCGATACAGAGCCCCTCTCTGGCTCAATGCATTACCACACTCACTTTCACAGACCCACAGCATCTCTCAATTTAAAACAGGCCTCAAAGCTCACCTCCTTGAAAGAGCCATATGTGACATGGCTAACTCTGCTCACCCAGATGACCGCCTCCCTCCCCTACTCTTGACTCAGGGTCTCACAAGGCCCCATGATCTCACCAAAATCCCTGCCTGGGTAACCCAAGATTGCGGCTCAACTTCCTTACCAGTCATTAAGTTTTGCCTGGACTGCTCCTTTGATTTTGTTATGTATATTCTGTCTGTTTCAAGTATGTTCTCTACTGTATCTGTCTACCCTCCACCCTTTGTAACCGACGTGGAGCCTTTGCAAAAGAGTCTGTGACTCAAAGGTTTGTAATTCCGATTGTTTCCAATAAATAAATAAATAAATAAATAAATAAAATACAGCAAACATTTCAGTTAAGCACGCACATATTTTTTCAACCTTCATCATTCTCAATTCCTAAACCATATCTTGACAGAAAATCAGCATTGACATTTTCTATTCTGAATTTGTGTATCATTTTGAATTTAAATGGCTACAGTGTCAGGTACCACTTTGTAAATCTGGGATTATTATCACCCACCTCGCTCACCCATCGTGAGTCAGAACTTCACGTCTGTACGACAACAGTTTTCAGCTCTTCTCCGTTTTTGTGTTTAAAGCTAATGTTTGTTACTGTCTTCCGTACTGAAGGCCACTCCCATCAAGTTAAGTCAGCTTTAATTTTAAGCGCTGTTCCACAGCGATCAAAACGCTTTACAGAATCCATAAAACCATCAATAAAAATTTTAAAATCAGGCATTAAAACATAATCATAAAATAACTGATAATAGAAACTACACATTACGCAAGTTAGGAAGTGCCAAACAAAACAAGTGGGTTTTTAGAGCAGCTTTAAAGCTCTCAGTGGTCAGGCACTCTCTAATCTTATACAGTAGAGAATTCCACAGGGTAGGGGCCACAAACGCAAAAGAGCGGGCCCCAGAGGTCTTTAATTGAACCATGGGAATCTCCAGCAAACCCTCATCAGTGGAACAGAGCAAGCGGAGGGGACAGTAGGGGCATAGAAGATCTTGCAAGTAGCAAGGTCCCTGACCATGTAGAGCTTTATAGGTCAGTAGCCCGACCTTGAAGGTGATCCGCCCATGAACAGGCAGCCAGTGTAGATCGCAGAGCACAGGAGTGACGTGACAAGATCTTAAAAAGTCAGTCAACAATCTGGCTGCCACATTCTGCACTAGCTGCAATCAGTGGATATCACCCCCTGGTAGCCCTAGGTATAGGGCATTGCAGTAATCAAGGCATGAAGTTACAAAGGTGTGGAGCAACGTAGAGAGGTCACCAGGCAGGACCAAGCGCTTAATCCAGGCGATGTTCCTCAGAT
Source organism: Neoceratodus forsteri (assembly GCA_016271365.2). NCBI lineage: Eukaryota > Metazoa > Chordata > Ceratodontiformes > Ceratodontidae > Neoceratodus > Neoceratodus forsteri. Next base: position 964,365,774 of record CM028131.1, on the reverse strand, counting down.
GGTAAAAAGAGGTCCTGATAACAGCAGACACCTGAGGTTTTGATATCAGGCCACTATCGAACACAGTGCCCAGAGGTAGGCAACTGATTCCCCCCCCCCCCGAGCCAAAGCCCAGATGGTTTTGACCAGCCGACAGCCCCATGCCTGGATGACCTGGATCCACCACCAACGCGTCAGTCTTGTCCGAGTTCAACTTCAGCCAATTGGCACTTATCCAACCCTAGATCTCAGAGAGGCACCTGTTAAAAACCAAGAACGCGCCACCCTGCTCGGGTAGAAAGGACATGTAGAGCTGAGTATCATCTGCATAGCAGTGAATACTCAGCTCATACCACCTTATAATGTCTCCCAACAGCAGCATATACACTGCAAACAACATGGAGGACAGTATGGAACCCTGCGGAACCCCACATGACAGGGGGAGAGGGGCAGAGGAATAAATCCCCGACACCTCTCTCTCAGACCTCCAGTGAGGAGTGATTGAAACCACCCGAGAATTGTACCAGACAGTCCACAGAGGGATCTGCAGGTGCTTCAACAACATAGAAACATAGAGGTTGACGGCAGACAAGAACCGCAAGGCCCATCCAGTCTGCCCATTTCTTTTTCTGCCTTATAAATGTGCCATTGGCCTTTGCTCTGTCAGTGGCCTATCTATTCATACTCATCTGTATTGCTCCCTTATGCCTATCCCATGCCTGTTTGAAGCCCTGCACTTTATTCATAGCCACCACTTCCTGAGGTAGGCTGTTCCATGCATCCACCACTCTTTCTGTGAAAAAGAATTTCCTCACATTCCCCCTTAATTGGCCTCCCTCTAATGTCATGCTGTGTCCTCTTGTCCTGCTATTTTTCTTATATTTAAACATGTTAGACTCTTTCACCTTGTTAATGCCCTTAAGGTGTTTGAATGTTTCGATCATACCACTTCTCTCCCTCCTTTGCTCAAGGGTATACATATTGAGCTCCGTTAATCTGTCCTCATATGTCTTCTAATGCAGTCCCTGCACCATTTTGGTTGCTCTTCTCTGGACTGCCTCAATTTGGTTAATGTCCTTGTGAAGGTGTGGCCTTCAGTACTGTATGCAGTACTTGAGATGGGGCCTAACCAGTGTCTTGTAAAGAGGGATTAATACCTCCCTCTTACGACTTGTGATACCCCTACTAATACACCCTAACATCCCCCTAGCCTTACCTACTGCTTTAGAGGTCTGCTTGGATGATTGCAGGTCATTGGTGGTGATGATGATGATGCCCAAGTCTCTTTCTTCCTTTGTGACTGCCAGCAACTCCCCTCCCAGCCTATAGGTGGCTTCAGGGTTTCTCTTCCCTATGTGCATGATCTTGCACTTCTTTGCATTAAATCCCAGTTGCCACTTTTCTGATCATTTTGCTAGTTTATCCAGATCTCTTCTCATTCTGCCCACCCCATCTGGATCATCTACTCTGTTGCAGATCTTGGTGTCATCTGCAAACAGACGAGCCTTACCCTCTAGTCCATCTGCAATGTCACTAACGAAGATATTGAAGAGGACTGGCCCCAGGACTGATCCCTGAGGTACCCCACTTGTGATTTGCATTTCTTCTGACTGTATACCATTTACCACCACCCTCTGTTTTCTGCCCGTCAACCAGTTTGCCACCCAGTTGACCAACTTCTGACCCACCCCGAGCCTACCCAGCTTATTTATCAATCTTCTACGTGGAACAGTGTCGAAAGCTTTGCTGAAGTTAAGGTAGGTGACATCAACTGCTCCCTCTTGGTCCACCACTCTGGTTACCCAGTCAAAGAAATCTATGAGATTAGTTTGATAGGACCTTCCTTTTGTAAACCCCTGCAGTCTTGGATCTTGTACCCCTATGGATTCCAGGTGTTGCACTATCCTTTCCTTAAGGAGTGCCTCCATAATCTTGCCCACTACTGAGGTAAGACTGACTGGTCTGTAGTTGCCTGCCTCCTCCCTGCTACCACTCTTGTGGAGCGGGATCGCATGAGCCCATCTCCAGTCTTCTGGGACCTGTCTTGTGCTCAGAGACTCACTAAACAGTTCTGCTAATGGCTCTGCTAGTTCTACCCTTAGCTCCCTCAGTACCCTGGGATGTAGGCCATCAGGTCCCATTGCCTTGTCCACCCTGAGCTTAGCGAGCTCTTCTAGGACCCTTTCTTTTGTGAAGGGTGTAGTGCTCACCTCCCTCCCCGTGTCTATGGTGCTGAGCTGTGGGCCCTGCCCTACCTTCTCTTCAGTAAATACTGAGCAAAAGTATCTATTTAGGATAGATGCTTTACAGGGTCCTCCTCCTCACGTGCCACCTTTTCTCCTTTGAGCTTAGCAATACCCCCTCTGGACTTTCTCCTTTCACTAATGTATCTATAGAAAGTCTTGTCACCTGCTTTTACTGTTCGTGCTAGTGTTTCCTCAGTTTGGGACTTTGCCTGCCTTACTGCTTTCCCTGCTATGGTCTACAGTGTCAAACACTGCAGAGAGATCAAAGAGAACCAAGGCGGAATGGCTCCCCTGATCCCTTGCTATTAGAGGATCATTAAGTACCCAAACAAGGGCAGTCTTGGTGCTCTCCTTTTCCTAAACCTGGATTGGAGAGGATCGTAGACATTATGAGATGTTAAATGGTCATCTAGCTGCGCCACAACAACCTTCTCAATAACCTTGCCCACGAAGGGCAGGTAAGAGACAGGTCTGCAAAAAGGTTTCTTAAGGAGAGGTACCACTACCACCTTCTTCAGGGGATCCAGAAATACCCCTGTCTCCAATGAACACCGGACTGTCTCAGCAAGGACTGGGCCGATGACTTAATCGCACCCCACTAGGAGTTGCGTTGGGCCCGTATCCAAACTACAATAGATTGGACACATACTCTGGATGACCTGCACAATGTCCACAATCTCCAAATGGCAGAAATAAGAGCAAACAGGCTGGGTGCTTGCAACCTCTTGCCGATCTCCGCAGTGCCCACTAGAGGGCGCTAAATGGATCTCCGACCTTATGGCGACAGTCTTACTGGCAAAGAATCGAGCAAACTCATCACACTTATCCTGTGAAAATGCTCTCCGAGACTGCAGACAGGGTGGATTGCACAACCTGTCAGCAATTCGGAACAGCTGAGCTGGTCAATTCCTCGCCACAGCAATCTCCTTGGACAGGAATTCTGCCTTCTTACATGAGATTGCCAATTGATCATCTTTATAATGGGCTACCAATCTGTTTATCGTCCACCAGGCCCAATTTCCACCATCGCCACTCCAGCCTTCGCCCCTCTCACCTCAACTCCTTCAAAGTCCCATCAAACCAAGGGCACTTCGGGTGAAGAGTGAGGGGGCAAACATGGACAGGAGCTAGGGAGTCAAGGGCCCCTGTCACTGCCTTGTTGTAGGCTAGTACCTATTCGCCCGACTCCCTGCATACACTCAACACACCTGATAGGTCTAGCACTGCCTCAAGACCCCCCCCCCTTAAAGGGCAGTACCGGACCATCTCCGTAGGAGCAGGTCTATTTTTTTTACTTTTTTGTCTACTTTTCAATTTGCAGATTATACTGTAAAGCCACTAGAGGGCAACAAGACATGTAGGTTGCAATCCTCTTCCCACTGCTCTCCCCTAACACTTCTAGTCCTGGGTCTTTCATACTTAAAACAAATTATCTACATCCTAACATTCAGTGGTGTGATCTGAATCTGTAAGTCTGTACAAAGCCTCTATTACCCTACCCAGAATGGTTTTCTCCCTCCTACTCACACTCTTCCTGGTTCTTACCCCTATCCCAGTCTCCCCTTCTACACCTCTTGTCACTTCTCTCTACGCTTCCCTTCCAGATACTTCCTTCATCCTGTCAGTCATCCCTACAGCTCCTCTTGTAAACAGACCCCACTTTCCCTACTACCCTCCAGCCTCTCTGTTTTCCCTTCCTAGTCACTTTGCCTTTCTTTGTTTCCTTATCTCCTTCCCCTCCCTCACGTATTTCCTACTCTAATTACAAAAGTCCTAAACTTCACTATTTCATCCTTGCCCTCTTCCTTCTTTCATTAGGGAACATCCACCCCAACCCTGGCCCTATTTCTTCTCCTACCCTGGCTCCTTACCCAAACAACATGTCTCTAAACCCCACTTCCACTACAACCCTTCCTAATAGGTAGAAGCTTCTTCAACTGAACATCTGCAGCCTGCTACCTAAAATTGACCTCCTACAAACTCTTATGATTTCACACACCCCTGACATCCAAATTATTACCGATACATGGCTCAAAAAAAAAAAAACCATGACAATGCCATTGCTATCCCTGGGTATTCCCTCTCCGGACAAGATCGATCGGGTTGTGGAGGGGGAGTGGCCACGTATATCCTGTCCTCACTGCACTTTACTACCACCCTGTCTACCTCCATCCCGGCTACCTACGAAGCCCTTGTCACCCGCATTACCCTTCCTTTCTCAATCCCAATCTTTGTGGCAGGCATCTATTGCCGCCCAAGCATTCAACCCTAAGTCACGACTGAACTCTTAGCCAACATCACCTCCCTCTCACAATCTAGTGAGCTGTTCATAATGGGTGACGTGAATCTAAATTGGTTTTCTCCTAAGTTAAACAAGCTACGCAATGACGTCACTGCGCTAAACCTCACTCAGCTTATACTTGAGCCCACACGCCCTAATCCCAAAACACAAAACCACACTCTGCTTGACTGGGCACTCACAATCCACCTGCACCACGTCATTAAATCTGGTCTCCTCCCTGATGCCCTTAGTGATCACAACCCCATTTTCATTGTACGTAAGGCCCATCTCCCCAAACCTCCCCCTAAAATCATACAGCTCCGGTCCTTTAAATCCTTAGACCTTACCCTACTCAGCTCTGCACTTGCTTCCACCGACTGGGCCCCCCTCTCCACTGCCATTTCTGTTGACCAAGCCCTTGACTATTTTAAGGATGAATTCATTGCCACCTGGAATGCCTTTGCTCCTTTCAGAAGGACCAGAGTCCGTGGGCTTCACCTCCCTTGGATCACCCCCGAACTACTGGCCTGCTTCAGGGAGCATGACCAGGCCTGGAGAAAACACAGATCTACTAAACATCCAAATGACTTCGCCTAGTACAGAATGCTACACAATTCAGGTACTAAAGCTACTAGACTGGCTAAGTCCGATTATTTCAACTCTTCATTCCTGACTAACATTAACTCGTCATCTAAATTCTGGAGGGTAGTTCATGCCCTATTCTCTCCCCCCCTCCCCCCCCTCCAGTTCTCAAAATAAATAACTCCCTAGTTCTAGGGACGTGGATATGTTGTTCAATCCACACTGTCTGGCAGGTTCCTTGCCACTTTAATTCTTGCCGGAAGGTCTTCAAGCTGGCTCCTCCCACCCACCCGGGTGGTAAAACCCTCTGCTCCACCCCATGACGTCAGATCTTCCTTACTGCTTGGAAGCTCAGGTTCTCTCCTTAGTGCTCTGCGTTTTAGGCCTGGATCCTACCTCTTCGGATTTACCGAAAATTGTTTTAAAATTTACAAGACTTCAGTTGTCTTCTTCCCTCACGACTGCGATGGACAAATCCACTCCCGGCTTCCGTCTGTGCCCTTGCGGGCAGAAGATGTCCCGGACCAATCCGCACTCCACGTGCGTTTACTGCGTAGGTCTTGCTCACGAGTCACGGGCCTGCGATCTGTGCAAGTCCTTCTCAGCTTCAGTTCTAGAGGACCACGCGGCCAGACTGCAACTTGGGCGTCCTGAAAAACGGTACCTGCCGGTGAAGTCAAAGATGGGCCGTTGGGCGGTGTCCGCGGTTGCGGGCTCCGTGGAGCAGCTGGAACAGTTGATCGCCCTCGAGGAGGAGGCGGCCCAGGCCGCTTCATCCTCCTCGGTTACAGTGTTTATCCCGCTCTCCTTGGGCTCTTCCTATACTGCTTCTTGTAAGGAGCTTTGCCAGTCCCTCTCCACCAAAGGAGGAGGGTCATCGGGACATTTCAGTTGGTCTAAGAAAAAAGAACCAAAAGGTAAGTCCCACCGTCGATGTTCTGTGAGCGGGAGATCCCCTTCACCGGACCATCTGCTCTCGACTTCGGTCGAGGCTGCGGCTAAGGCCGCTGGCTTCATGGTGTCCCTGTCAGGTCAGCCCGACCCGTTAGACAGTTTGTCGACTGGAGAAGCCGACAACCCTTCTTCACCGGTTCCGCCTGTGGTAACCGAGGACTTGCCCATGCCTCCTGTGCCAAAGTCCCCGGTAAAGGACCCTGAAACGGGATGAGCGGGTTTCCCCTGCCCCCTCTTTGACCCACACCCGGCGACCCTGAAGGTCTCAGTCTCTGTCCTCTTCCAAGTCGAGTAGATCCCACCAACGTCAGTGGTCTCGGTCTCGACACCATGGAAAGCGGCACCACTGCTTGTCCTCTTCGGAGGATAGGCTCCGACATAAGTTATGTCGGCGCTACGAGGACATGATGTGGAAGCAACTTTTATTGACCGGTAACAAGCCTGCTCCATGGCCTTCTCCAGCAATTAAGTAGCTGTCACCAGAGCAACCGAAGCAACCCCTCATAGTCATCGAGGAGCCGACCCCGGTGCCGGTTATTTGGCCGAAATCAGTTGCTTAGCCCATTGTGGTGGAACCACCGCCTCCTCAACCGAAGACTGGGGCCCCAACCAAGGATTCTCGGTTGGGTCAGGACTTGCCCCACAGGTTGTCGGTCACCCTCACTCCTGATCGACCTCGGCAGATGGAGGGTGGCTCAGGCGCTCGGTAGCTGTTTGCAGACTCCTTGGAGTCTGATGACGACTCCTTCCTGTACTCCAGGCCCATTGACCTGGAATCCGCAGGGGGTCAGTCAGTGGACGAGAGCCCATCTTCATTCCTGGGTATTCTATGACTCATCTCAGAGTCTACTGGGATGCAGCTCGAACCCGTCCAGAAACGGGCTAGGTATCCCCTCATTGAGATACTGGACTGAGGAGATTCTCCTACGGAGGCCTTCCCGGTGGCCGAAGCCATTGTTGGCCTGACCCTGGAGTTGTGGCAGTGGCCTGCTTCTTGTTCCGCGCCTTCGGCCAGGATGGCTGGCAAGTAGGCATCCCCACCGGTTCACTCTCCGGTTTCTCGGCGCACCCCTCTGTGGAGGGGCTGGTGACTGATAGTGTTTTCCAGCGTTCTGGGAACACTACGGATGTGGACAAACCACCCAATAAGGAATCCAAGAAGCTGGATTACTCGGGGCAGAAGGTTTACACTGCTTCCTCCCTAGGCCTTCGACAGGCTGGCTCGGCTGTACTGATGGCACATTTCTCACACGCCCTTATGGGTTCCCTGGAAGAGGTGATTTCCCATCTCCCAGCTGACCTTCAGACGATAGTCAAGCAAGTTTGGGATCAGGGAAGGGTGGCGGCTAAACAGCAGCTCCAGACCTCTTTGGGCATCAGTGACTCTTGTGCCCGGTCAGTAGCAGCCGCAGTAGCTATGCACCGCAGAGCTTGGCCGCGGATCTCCACCTTCATGGCGGACACCCAGCACAAGCTGGCAGACGTTCCCTTCCTGGGCACCGACTTGTTTGGGCCAGAGGTGGAAAGCCATCTCCAGAGGATTGAGAAGTCCAGTGCCACCTTGGACTCTGTCACATCTGCCCAGAAGGACAAAGGCTGCCAGCAGCAGCGTAAGCCGTTTCGCCCTTCCGCTCCTGCGGCATGTCCAGCTGAGCAGCACCAGCAACAGGGCCAGCAGGCTCACACTTGGTGCCCTAAGGCCAAGTCTGCCACTTCCTCCAATAGGAAGCCTGGAGGGAAAGGCCCAGGAGGCCCCACGGCTGGTCCTTCCTCCAAGCCTGCCCAGTGACGGGTTGAGGGGTGTCACCCCCAGCCTCGTCACCCCTCCCCGGGGTCCTGCCCCATGGGGGACGGCTCCGCCACTTCCTTTCCACCTGATCCGCTATCACCACGGACCGCTGGGTGCTGAAGTGGTCGGCAGGGGTCTGCCTCTGGAGTTCGAGCAGTCCCTCCCTATCGAACCATTGCCCCATGGGGCAGCGGGTTCACAACCTCTTTGTCGGCTCATCGAGCCGACATTGCCCTCTTCTCCAAAAGAAGTGATCAGGAGGTGGCAGACCTCCTCCAGACCCAGGGTTGTGTCCAAGTACTTCCTGGTCCCAAAGCGGATGGGGGCTAGCGCCACTCGATCTGCACGACCTGAACAAGTTCCTAAGGCCGCGCACCTTCAGGATGGTCACTCTGGCTCAGATCATTCTATCCTTGGAACTAGGCATGTGGTTTTGCTGTCTGGATCTCCAGGACGCATTCTTTCATGTCCCAATCCATCCGTCTCATCAGCGATTCCTTCGCTTCAGGACAGCGGGATCTCTTTACGAGTTCCGGGCCATGCCCTTCGGCCTCTCTCCAGCTCCCAGGGTCTTGATCAAATGCATGGCAGTGGTGACAGCATTCCTGCGGCACCGAGGGGTCCAGGTCTACCCTTACCTGGACGACTGGCTGATTGCAGCCCCCTCTAGACCGGAGGTGGAGCGGTCCAGGGATCTGGCCCTCCAGGTCTGCTCTCAGATAGGCCTCCTCATCAACGAGGCCAAATCGGAACTCGTGCCATCAGAGGTGATTCAGTTCATCGGGGCAGAGCTCGACTCCCAGCAGACAGGGCCAAGGTCCTTTCCTCCTTTGCCCAGTCATTTCTGGTTGGGCAATTGCGCCCTGCCCGGGACTTCCTTTGCCTTCTGAGCCTCATGGCGGCCTGCACCAGCGTGGTCTGTTGGGCCCGCTGGCATATGCGCCCCCTGCAATGGGGGCTGGCCAGCAAGTGGTCACAGCGCTCCGGTCCTCTGGACTAGCCGGTGACAGTGACCCAGGAGATGTGGGACAGCCTGCAGTGGTGGCTCGTCCCAGATCCTCTGCAGGAGGGTATCCCGTTTGTCCGCCCCGAGCCGATGGTCACTCTAATGACCAATGCCTCTCTGATGGGTTGGGGTGCCCATCTGGGGGATCTCTGGGCCCACAGCCTCTGGACCCCTCAGGAGTCTCAATGCCACATCAACCTGCTGGAGCTTTGAGTGGTTCGACTAGCCCTCACCGCCTTTGCTCCATTTGTACAGGGTCAGGTGGTTCAGGTCCAGACAGACAACACCACGACCATGTACTACCTCAACCGTCAGGGCAGGATGCACTCCTTGCCTCTGTGCAAGGAGGCTCTCCGTATCTGGTCTCTCGTGATCAGCCTGGGATCGGATCTCCTAGCCATCCATGTGGCAGGAGCCTCCAACAGTCTAGCCAATACCCTCAGCCGGATAGGCGCTGCTTCTCACGAGTGGTCTCTCCTGCCGGAGGTAGTGCAAGAACTGTTTTCCCATTGGGGCACCCCTCAGGTGGACCTGTTCACCTCTAGGGAGAATGCGAAGCTGAGTCTGTTTCACACCCGCCCCCTTCAGCAGGGCTCGCTGCAGGGGTGCCTTCTCGAGCCGTGGACCCCGGGCCTCTTCTACGCCTTCCCTCCATTTCCCTTGAATCACAAGGTGCTTCTCAAGGCGAAGAGGGACAAGGCGCAGGTGATTCTGGTAGCCCCAGACTGGCCTCGCCAGTTCTGGTACCCAGATCTCCTCAGCCTCAGCTCCAGGCTCCCAAGGCGGCTTCCAGCCCGCCTGGACCTGATCTCAGTAGACAAGGGGAAGGTTCTCCATCCGGACCTTCAGTCCCTGCACCTGACGGCCTGGTTCCTGAGCGGCTAGAGTTCCAGGCCTTGGGTCTTTCCGACAAGGTCCTCAGCGTCGTTGAGGCATCCCGTAAGGAGTCAACCAGAAAATGCTACGCCTTCAAATGGAAGAGATTCTCCATTTGGTGTCAGGGCAAGGGTTGGACCCCTCTTCCTGTCCCTTGGCTAGTATTTTGGACTACCTGTGGTCCCTTTCTCAGCTAGGGCTTCAGTCGACGACCCTCAGGGTGCACCTGGCAGCCATCTCTGCTTACCGGGCGCGGGCCGGTAAGCAGTCAGTGGCGCAGGAGAAGGTGGTTGTGCTTTTTCAAAGGCCTTGATCACATATCCCCTCCAGTGCGAGAACCTCCACCTCCGTGGGATCTACTGCTGGTATTGGCTGAGCTCATGGGCAAGCCATTCGAACTGATGCACAGGTGTGATGTCTTCCACCTGTCGTGGAAGACCACCTTCTTGGTGGCTATAACGTCAGCCAGAAGACTGGGAGAGCTCCAGGCGCTTTCCATTGAGTCTCCTTATCTGGTCTTCTACAGGGACAAGGTTGTCCTTCGCCCCAACCCGAAATTCCTTCCGAAGGAGGTGTCGGAGTTTACCTTAACCAGGTGTTGACTCTGCGGTGTTCTATCCCAATCACACCTCTGAGGCCGATATAGGCTCCATACTTTGGCCCTAGAAGCACTCTCTTATTATAAGGAGCCGAGCGGCGAAGTTCGGGAGAGGTTTCGCCAGCTGTTTGTCACCTATGCTGAAGCAGACTCTGGCAGACCTGCAGCCAAGCAGACAATAAGCAGGTGGGTCACCTCCTGTATAGATCTCTGCTATAGGCTGGCAGGCATGGAGCCTCCCAAAGGGATAAGAGCTCATTCTACCTGCCATACCGCTGCTTCTGGGGACGTCCCTATCCAGGAAATCTGCAGGGCTGCTACCTGGAAGTCAGCACACACCTTTATTTCCCATTACCACATTGACCTAGAGTCACGCCGGGATGCTGGTTTTGGGACCTCTGTTCTCCAGTCCTTATTCCCCAAGTCAGTATAGGGGGTGTGCGCCTTGCCTTCCTCCTCCCAGAGAACTGCTAGGAGTCTGCCAGACAGTGTGGATTGAACAACATATCCACATCCCTAGAAATACAAGTTACTCACCTGTAACAGGAGTTCTAGAATGGTATATATTGTTCATCCACCACGACCCATCGACCTTCCCGGCTTTGACGCGCAATCTGGCTTCCAGCGGGCTAGATCTGGCGTCATGGGGTGGAGCCAAGGGTTTTACCACTCGGGTGGGTGGGAGGAGCCAGCTTGAAGACCTTCCGGCAAGAATTAAAGCGGCAAGGAACCTGCCAGACAGTGTGGATGAACAACATATACCACTCCTAGAACTCCTGTTACAGGTGAGTAACCTGTATTTTCCAACCCTGATTCCGTGGCCAATTAATTTAATGCCTACTACACCTCATGCACCACGTCTCTTCTAAATTCCCTCTCCCCCTTGCCACCTACTGACTTCAGCCCTTCGCCTCAGCCAGTGCCTACCCCTCCCCCTTTTTTCTTTTCTACTATCTCCTCTGACAAAGCTCTTAGTGCCCTCCTGTCCTGCAACCCCTCTAAAGGCTTCTCACCAGATGTGCTCGATCCTAAACTTCTCTACCTTTCTGCTCCTGCAATTGCTTATCCTATCTCCCTAATCTTTAACCTCTCCTTTATTTCTGCCCAAGTACCCTCATCCTGGAAACACACTGTAGTCCTTCCTCTCCCCAAGGGTGGTGACACATTCACTCCTGGCAACTATCGCCCCATTTCCCTCCTTCCTACCCTTGCCAAACTTCAAAAACATTTAGTTCTTTCTCAGCTATCACCCTTCCTCTCCAATTCCTCCTTCATCACCCCCTTCCAATCTGGTTTTCGGAAGAACCACTCAACAACCAACTCCCTCTTCAGGCTTACTGACTCCATCCTTTCAGGGATGGACGATGGCCTGATCACCTCGGCCATCTTTATCGACCTAGCCAAAGCATTCAACACTGTTTCCCATCCCCTGATTCTTTATTCCCTCTCCTCAGCTGGCCTTGCTCCATCAGCCGCCAATTGGTTTAAATCCTACCTCATTGGCAGGACCCAATTGGTGAGAATCCTTGATTCCATCTCCCCTCCATTCCCCATCAACACTGGTGTCCCTCAGGGCTCAGTGCTTGGTCCCCTACTCTTCTCTATTTTCCTTAATGATCTTCCCACAGCCTGCTCATCCTCGTCTATCCACATGTATGCTGACAATACTGTTTTATATAGTTCCGGTAAAAACTGCTGCTGTGGAAACCAGCTTACAGCATGACTTCAACCAAGTTCAGCTCTGGTTTGCTTCTCACCAGCTTCTTCTAAATGCCAGGAAGACAGTCTCAATGACCTTTGGCACCAGGCAGAGACACACTTTAGGCTCCCGACCCTACCCACCTTCCACACCCTTGACAGGACCATCCTAGAGGACACCTCCTCATTTAGATATCTGAGGGGCTGTCTGGACCAGCACCTCAGCTTCTCTGTGCATATCGATGCTATCCTGAAGAAACTGCACCCCAAGCTTGGTGCTCTATACAGGAATCATAGTTGCAGTCTGCTGACTGCGAGGTGTGAAATTGTCCAGAAGATGATACTCCCCATCTTTGACTACTGTGACGTAGTCTATGGTGCTGCTCTCAAATCTTCCCTGACCAAGTTGGACACTCTTTAACTCCTGCCGCTTTGCCCTCAACTCCCATTCCTGCTCCCACCACTGTGAACTCTATCTCTCTCTAACTTTCCTTCCACTATCTCAGACGCATCTCACACTGTGCCAAACTAATCTCCAAATTCTGGTTCGGAGTGCTACCCTCCTATCTCTCATTCTCTCTCTCCACCCCACCTCCCCCCCCACCCATGCTCTCAGATCTGATGACGTCCGCATCTTGATGGTCCCTCGCCACTCCACCCTCATCGGTCAGACTGATTTCGCCCATCGCTTCCCTAAAATCTGGAATTCCCTCCCCCCTGAAATATGACACTCCTCTTCCAACTACTCCCTTATCTCTGCCCTACACAGTTACTTCTCCCTTAGCTGTTCCTGCTTTAACCCTCCTTAATACCTATTCCCAGTTTCTGCCTTCCTACCCTGATCCCCCTGGCAGAGTTCTCAACATCCTGAAGGGGCAATCAGAAAATGCCTACCTACTCCTCTTATATTCAGTTCTTGCCGCTCCCTCTCTCCACCTGCCCTTTTTGGGCCACCTATGCACTTCAACCTACCCCCATCCTTTTTACTTCAACAGCACTTGATACTACCTCGAGCCTGCTCCTGGTACACTCATGCACTATAATGGTTCTGTTGCATTATTACTGTTTTGTACATTTATATGTTCTTTTGTATGATTTTGGACATGTATTGTAATTTATCCAATGTTCCACTACTGTTTATTGTACAATACCTTGTGTTCCAGCTGTTGCATAATCTTACAATGTTGTATTGTTTGTACTACCCACATACTATTGTAACTGATCATCCTTCACAGCTCTATGTAACCCCTTCCCCCGAGGTCGCACCGTGAGATGAGCAACTTGTTGTTCAGTGTGCCCTCCTGGTGAAACATCTCAATAAATAAATAAAGTATTGGGAGGTGCCTCGAATCTGAACCTTATAGTGTGATGGTCCAACCAGCCGACTGGTTCCACCACCAGATCGGTGATCTCCATCCCCAGTAGGAAGACCGGGTCCAGTGAATGACCAGGGTTGTGGGTAGCAGAGGTAACTACCTGTGTCAGGCCCAACTAACTCATCAGTTGGAGGAAGTCCTGCCCAAACTGCGCAAATTCATTGACCCTGGTGTTTATCGTCGACCCCTCTTGGTAGAGATTGTGTCATTCAGAGTCTGTCCAACCCCAGAGGCTCCCTTTTCAAGCCTCGGTCTTCTTCAAGATCATACTCTCAGTCTTTTGTTTTTTTATTTCAGATTTTTGCCTCCGTGGCTGGCCTGGCTTGTTGGCAGTCATGCCACCAATCCGTAGTGCCCATCTCCCCCGCAGAGATCACATTGCGTGGCCATGGGAGGTTGGGATTTTTGCATGGTTACACAGTAGCTACATGAATCCCTCTGCCCTGCCCCTGAGGATGCCGGCACATAGCGTCAAAGTCCAGGCAGGGAGCCGCGTGGAGACATGGCTTCCGCCAAGCGCCTAATGGCATCCTCCTCCCACCACCTCCGCTAGCCAGGACAGTGCCTAACTCTCTCCAGGAGAGGAGAGCTGCCCAACGGCATCTCAGTCCTGCTCCTCCCTCCCCCCCATGACCCCTGATGGCTCAGGCTCACTCCTGAACCCGGGTCACCTGCGTAGCATGAGATGTGGCATCCAGTGCCCCAACCCTCAGCGCCACCAGGCCGGCGCATACTCTCACTGTTGACACTTACACAGGAAGTGATGTTTATCAGTTTTCTCCTAGTTGACTGTCCCCAACCTGACCTGCAGGCTAAACTGACTGGCTGTTGCCTCTGAGGTATCTGCTGTTGGTATTATGACTGCTTCCAACTTTTCGGTTCCTTAAGACCGCTAGACCCTTGCCGGCCCGGTGGCACTGAGGGTAGAGGCGCTGGATGCCACACTTCGCACCACGCCTGCGACCCAGTTTTGGGAACAGACTCAAGTCGTCGGGGGTCAGCAGGGAAGGGGATTGAGCGTCTGGAGGACTGCTGTCCCCTCCCAGGGTGGGTTCTGGGGCACGCCTTGCTCCCCAGCAACCCCTGATGGAGATCAAGGACCCTACAGGGAGTGATGCTTTATTCAGGAGATGGAGTGGTGACGGAAGTCAGCATGTAGGTGCGCAGACCTCATTGCATGTCCACGCTCCAAGGGGGGAAACAACATGCAAAATCCCTGGTGGACCAGGGAGGCAGTGGAGATCCCGGAACTGATGCCCACATCCCATTGCCAGACCAGCCCTCCACCGGCTCTCCGAGCCTCGACCTGGCCCAGGACTATACTACGTAATTGCAGAAAGGCCACCAGGTAGGTGAGGTGGGCCCTCTCCTGGGGTGTTATCCAGGGGGCTGAATGAGTCTGTGAGTTCGGGGCAGGGATGCTCAGTAACATGTCTCTCAGGAGGGTGGTTTCAGGCCAGGAATAGAGGCCCTAGGTTGATGGGTACTCCTGAGAGCTGCCCTGGTCACGGAGCCAGAAATAGAATATATAAAACAAAAAGACCAATAGGTCCTTTCTTAGTCCCTACGTGAATCTGGACTCTTATGCCTAGGATGATGGCTGCATGCCCTGCTCCAGTGGCACCTTTGCTCCTTATGCAACCACCAGTTAAGGTACTACATACACCCACTCAACCTCCAAAATGGACACCAGTCAGACAGTTTGATCTCCTAGATGTATCATCTCTGTTTGACAGACGCACCAAAGGGTGCGCCTCTGCCTTGAACCGTGAAGGAGACAGATCATAGACTACTATGACATCAAACCCAGAATCAGAAGCAGTTTATACAATTCATTCATTTATTTTTGTTAGCCAGAAAAAGAGGACTAGGAAACATTTCCTATTTTTAGTCACATCCTGGGAGTGTGTATGGAAAATGCACTTGAAAAATACAGTACAGTATGATTATAAGGCAAGATGTTGTTACCACTTGCAAAAGCATTTACTGGTTACCAAAGCTGCAGTTCAGAAACAGCTATATATAATAATCTGATTTCAGTTGAGAAATGCAACACAGCATTCTGCTCTTAACCACATTATCCCAAAGGAGGTGCACGGATTAATCAGAGAGTGGTGAACCTTTGGAACGATGTTCCTGTGGAAATGGTCCGGCGCACCTCTATGGAGACTTATAAAAAAGCACTAGACTGCACTGGCCCGGTGGCACTGAGAGTTGAGGTGCTGGATGCCACACTCGCACCACGCGTGACCCAGATTTGGGAACGAAGCTGGCCGCAGGGGAAGGAGAATTAGCATCCCGAGGATGCTGTCCTCCTTCGGGTGGGTTTCTGGGTGCTTGGGCACCTGACGCCGCGAGGGTCAGGGAGCACTGACTTTTGGGGTGCTGGCGGCTCTCTTGAGAGGGAGTCGGGAGGGAGGACGTTGTTAGACACTTGGCAACTCGCCATGCATCAGCACGTGCTGTGGCCTGCCCGAGCCAGTGTCCTCAGGGGAGGAAACACTAGAAAACGGGAAGAAAACCTTGTCTGTCTAGATGATGACTCCATCCTTGCCTCCCAGCCATCAACTCCATGGACAGACGTCGTTTTGCAGGCTCTCCTCTGTAGTAGAGGCAGTAAGAGGGGAATGGAGAAGCCTGGCACTCTAGGGGCAGACTCCGATGCGGTTTTCAAAAAAGGAGGTTGACCAGTCCGAAGGAGTGGATGGCCGTGGGTAGGGTAAGGTGGAAAAGAAAGAAAGTAAAAAAAAAAAAGGCACTAGACAAATTTATGGGTAATAAAACCACTGTGTTTATCCATTGAGAAATGGCGAGTCAAATAGGCTTATAGCTAACCGACCTGTATCATTCCTATGAATCCTATTTATGGAGGTTGGAAGTAGCGGTGATTAGGTTAGAATACCTTGGTGTTTAAATAGGCCTTGCTGGAGTACAGAAACAAGCAAACCATGCACACACGCACATCCAAAACATCTTGTTTGAAACTCGTGTAAAGTGCAAGATATTTATTACTCGCATATTACGCAGTTTTGCATATAACAGAATACTGCAATGCAGTCCCACAGCTTGTCACCGAGCACCCTGTGCCATTTTGTGCTAACAGATACTTTATCAAGGGCTGTAATACCTGGAGATCCTACTTGAAACTAAATGGCGCTTGAGTTTATCTCAGAGTTAAGGGGGCGGTTGGTCCAGGTCAAGGACCCCAGGTGAGAAAAGAATCTCTGAACTACACAGGTTTTGGCTCGATGAATAAGGAACCCTCCACAAGTGTTGACTTCAGAGGGGCATTTTGTTGCACACCAAATTCGTGAACAGAGGTACTTATACATACTGTTAGTTTGACAGCAGGGCTCCCTGTTGGTAGTTTCTCTTGGCAGTGGAGACTGCACACACATATATAGATAGATAGATATAGATTTAAAATGTATGTATGTAATGCTCAGAGGAGACAGATCCTAGGCAAGCGTAGCACAGATCTATAAGTGCTTTTGAAAGTGGTGTTAAATTTGCTTATCAGAGATGTTCAGGATAAGAACATTTCCATATTCATGGCAGGCGGGAGAACATAGGAGGATAAGTCTTTGCCTCCAGGGTTTATTTCTTTTAGTTTGATAGAGGTTGTGGAATTTTTGTTGACTATAATTTAGTGATATGTGTTTCATAGGACACGTTTGCAGTCTAAAGTGATTGCCAGATATTTGTAATTCCAGTGATAATTGTAATTCCTATGGGTTAACCTTCCAATAGCTCCATATGAACCGAACCATCCATTGCTTAACCTAATACAAAATGCCCTCCCAGGTGAAAATAAGTTAAGGTTGACTAAGGAATATTGAAACTAATGGCTGACCTGAAACAGCTAACAGTAAATCGCTAATATGCTTGAAAGCCTTTTTTTCCATCAGAGTAAACTGAACAATTATGTATTCAAATTTTACAGCCCACCTCCGGATAATCTCTCCATACAGGAATTCCAGAAAAATGAGAGTATAGATGTTGAGGTAAGAAATGTGCTTCAGGTCATTTTTGTCTAGCAACTCCAGACTACTCAAACTCTGTAGTCTTTGTCATACCTGCACTATCTGATAGCTTTGCAGTGCAGCAGACGGGTCGACAGTAGAGAACATCGGACCATGGCTACTAACGTAACATAAAGCTATAGTGAATACAGCGTTGTATGCTTGCTGCGCTAGGCTACTTTTGTCGCATGTTTGCTGTTGATTTAGGTTTTGTCTATTTGAGTTGGAGGGCTCTGCTCCCCACACCACTTGTCTTTTTAACACGGGTGTGGGGGCAAAGCCCCCTAGCTCAAAAAAACTAATAAAAAAATACCCGAAACATGTAACAGTACAAAATAACTGCGAGGCAGACCAGTGTGTCAAGTCACTATGCCACAGCGTACATCGGCGTACGTCCACAGTGGTTCAGTGTTCTCTACTATCACCGCAGATTGAGCTCTATACAGCTGTATTCTTAGAACTAAATATGATATGTTCCTGAGTGACTAATGTGGTATTGCTACATTTATGAAGACAAGTGGAGCTTGAAAAACTAGGGTATTACTTTACAACGTAGTCTTATCAGTGTTTCCCATACTTAGGCAAAATTGTGCTTTTGAAAAACTGGAGTATTACTTAATATGATCAGATCAATGTTCCCCATACTATAATACTATCAGTGACTTTTGTTTATGTTTTAAAACATTTGCCTGCTGTTTCATAGAGAAAAATCTACAATTTCTAGCATGGCACACAAAATTATTTGTGCAATTTATGTGCATAACATTTTACTTGAAAGTTGTCATACAGAAGCTTCAGACAAAGCTATGTAAAAAACACTTCACAGATACTCAGAATTGTTTTTATCACAGCAATTGCTACACATACATTTTTTGAATAGCATTTGCCCTGAATATTAGTATAGCATTGTCTAATGTAGGTAAATACAAACTGCATGCCTGACCCCCAGGCAGGGCCCATCTTTATGGCACTTAAGTCCTAGTTTGTGAGGATGAGCTTTTAAACTCTTTGCTACAGCTTTGGTTTAACTCTGGCAGTAGAACTGATGTTCTGCTGTTGTAGATTTATATCCATCTGCTGGTTAAGCTACCATGTGGTGTTATTGATGTCATCCGATACTGAGCATAGGAGAGTGAGAAGGGCTTGGAAACACAGCCGTTGCATTTTAGAACAAAATATGCCAGAATGGTGAAATCTGCACAGGATGAGGCAACAGAATTATAGGGGCCCTCACCAGAGGTACCTTAACTATGGTTGTCCTAAATCCAACGCTTGAGCTGTAACAATTTGTAGAAACTGTGGCAAATTATATTTAAAACCCTTAGTTTATTTCTACCACAGAAGAAAGCTTGTCACTAAAATATTTTCTTTATTTTAGGTTGTTCAGCTTATCAGCACAGAAATATTGCCTTATGCTAATTTTATTCCTAAAGAGTTTGTTGCTCAGATAATGAGTATGCTGAATAAAGGATCTATCCATTCTCAGTCATCTTCCTTCACAGGTATGCATCTTACTAATGAAAATATGTTGGTGAAAAAAATTGTGACAAAGTTCCCTATTCATACAGATGGCATTCTAAATGTTAATTGCCATTTTTTTTAATGGAAACTGTTAAAATTGCTGTTCAAAAAGTGGGAGTTGGGATTTATTGATCATCATGATCTTCAAAAATTGGAACGGCATTTTAGACATATTAGCTGAGATTTTGTGAACTAGTTTGCGGAGATGCAACACTTTTTGCTGCATCTGGCATACTATACTTAAATGTCAGCCACCTAAATGGTGGTCTAAGTTTCGGGCACAGTTTTGCTGAGTTGTAGTTCTTAGGGTTCTGCATGCATCAGAACGTAATGTTTCTTTATCAGTCCACATTGTCAATGGCAAATTAATACATATGGATAATGAACACTTCTACTGGGGTAATGGTACAGCCCAAAGTTGTCAATCAGCATTGAGTCTTGGGTACCTGAACATTTTGAGATCACTATTTTCACCAGTCTTTGCTGTACCAGTAGTGGGTAGGACAGCATAGGTAGAGCCGCTCTCCTAAGAAGTGTCTGTCTACAATTATTTAAGTTTTCTGACAGGATTGTGCAGCTGTGAAGCAAGATGGGGCTACCGGAACAGGAAGCACCTCAAATTTAGAAATCGCCTGTTAAGTTGTGGCTTTCAAATTGACTAACCTGCCATATCCAATTTCGGTGTTTTCTGTGCATGAATTGAGATCCACTTGCCACAGTACTGTGATTAGGGGTGCAGTAAGGTCTCCGATCCCATTAGCCTGGTGCACAGGTAAGTGATTATTTGTTTGTGGGGGGGCACAGTTAGTTAGCCAACTTATGTGTCTCTTACTAATCCTGCTTCCTTTTTATTTTTCTCCTAGCGTCTTTTCTGGCAACAGGCCCTCCTTCCTCCCCCTTTCTAACTGGGAATTAGAAGGCAACACCAAACAGACTTTTGACTTTAAAGTCTTGCTAGCATTGGGCAGTGTAGTATACTTAGTGCTGTTGGACTCAACTGTCCCCAGTTGCAGGGACTATTTGGGGCCATCTGTAAGCTTCAGGGTTAAACCATGCCTTATTCTATATTTTTCTATGAACAGCTTAACTAAAGCGCTTCTCAGCGTATCAGTTTCCCACCTGCCCGAGTCGCACAGTCCTCCGCCATTGCTGGCAGCTTGCAAGCGTGTATTCACACCTCTTCTTAGGTGCTTGAGTGTGGGGCTGTTGTTTTTTTGTTTTTGTTTTTTTTACTATAGCTGCTCATACAGGGAGAGTAGAAAGGCTAGCCAATCGCCAGGGGTGCTCCCACACAACATGTGATACCATGCTCATCGGCGTGATGTCACATTAGCACTCCTCCTTGATCACACAGCACAGTAGCTGAGGCAGAGCACTTCCATAGCATGGCGGCTGTTTACTTGCTTTCTGTGCATCCACTGCAGAGAGGATTGCAAACAACATTTCGGAGCAGCGCAAGGTCATTGGTGCTGCAACAGGCATTAGTGGGGCACAGCGAGTTGACGGTCTGACAGCAACAGTCAGATAATGGAAGCACTTAAATCAGGCAGTGTATTTTTCAGTGCTCAGCTCAGGGAGGAGGGGAAAGCAAAGAGAGAGTGAGAGAGGAGAGGGAGTGAGGCAGGAAGGAAAGCAGTTATAAGGCAACATAAGACCATAGGGGCTGCATGTATAGCTTGCAAATAAATTACAGCATGCATCCTAACTGCAGTATTCAGTATTGTCTGCTTTATTTGTGATATAGGCTATTAGAAAGTGGCACTATGGCTTATCGGAGACTTGTCATGTTTAAGAGATGTAAGACCTGCAGGAGGATGATGAGACCCTCCCCATTAGGATGTTACTGCCCTAATTGTGTAACACAATCTGACATTTTTATTTTGGTACCCCGAGCTGAACCCTCAAGCTGGGGTTGGGGGTGAACCTGGAATACCGACTGGCAGTGGTAAGGCTAAGTTGTGCAGATCCTTTTGCTGCTCTTAAATTAGCTGCTGAGTTCTGATGTTCCACGGACATCTCCACCAACACACCCAATCCAAGGTGGGCCCCTCAGGTCGGGGGGTGGTCCTTACAGGCACATCCAGATGTGCTAGAGTGATAATGTTCACATAGATTTGTAGGTGGCCCCTGGTCTTGACATCAAGGATCTAGATGAGGATACAGGGGTACACAATGAAAATCCTGAGCCAACAGCACTGTCAGATGAGGGAGAAGATCCCGCCAAAGAGAAGTAGGGGGGTGGACAGAGCCCAAGAGAAAGATTCTAATCCCTCCCTTGTTTAATACAGAGTCCCTATCATACTTTGTATGGAAGCTTGTTGGATGTTACAGCTGAAGGAGGTGCAAGTCATGGAGTCCTTGGCGTGAACCCTATACTGTTCACCTCTTCCTCTGCACCAAAGTGTTTCCTAAACTTTGTGCACTGCAACCAGATTATTGAAACTGGGACGGATAAGTGTAAAGTAGCTCCCTAAGCCAAGCGTGAGATGTTACCTGTTCCTGGAAGAGCGCTCAGTAAGTAGGAGGTTCCTCTTTGGCAGATAAGGCCATGCATAATTCTGTTAAGCACACAAACATACCTATTGACGGTTCAGTGACCCAAACTGACATGCACGATAAGCAGGTGGATGCCTCTTGCAGAAGGGCTTTTGCCTCGAATGTGGAAAATCTTTGAACATCATATGCATCTTTTATTGTGCCCAGAGCGTTAAACTCATGGGTCATTGCTTTGGGTAGCTACATCCATCCAGCGTTGAAGGGGGCAAACATTTTGCAGCTTCTGTCCATGGCCTGTGCCTTTCTGGGGGATGCCACATTAGACAACTTATGGATGTCAGCATGCTCCGCTTATCATATTGTGGCAGCTGTGCAGGTGTCTGGCTCTGGTACTGGGTCATGACCGGGTGTCCAAGTCAAAGCTTTTTAACCTGTCCTTTGAAGGAGGGTGGTTATTTGGCCCTGGATTGGACAACATCCTAAAGGATGTCCAGGATAAGAAAGGGCAACTTATGGAAAATCAATGTCAAGAGGATGGTTTTTGCTAGGCAGCTATAGTCCAAAGGTGGTTTTGGACCCTTTCAGCATTTCTAGAACCAGAGGTGTATAGTAGAGCCTATTCTGGATTTAAGAGCAGTAATAAAAGAAGATCCTTCACCCACAGAAGAAATGGAGGTGCAGGAAGAAGAGAACTTACAATGAAGGTACACAGGCCCATTTCTGCTTCCCTTCCCTTGATGGAAGACTGCAGAAGTTTTACCAGCAGTGGGCCTAGCTAACATCAAACGCATGGGTACTGAAAATCCTGGCTATGGGCTATGCCATAGAGTTTACCACAGTCACCTGTACCTCAGCATTCAGTAAAGAGGCAGGCGGTGACTCAGACCTTAGATCATTTGATACAGATCGAGGCAATTGCCCCAGTCCCCTCACATGAGAAGGGCCTGGGATTCTACTTCATTTATTTTGTGGTTCCCGGGAAGTCGGAGGGTTTCCATCTGATTCTGGACCTGAAGCATTTAAGCAGGTTTGTTCAGCACAGCCTTCATGATGGAGTCCTTGCAGTCAGTCATATGGGCTGTCCAGCTAGGAGATTATTTAGCATCCATAGATCTGAAGGATGCCTATCTCCACATCCGCAGTTGTACCATAAGTTTCTGAGATTTACAATTCAGTGACAACATTTCCAGCACAGAGCACTTCTCTTAAGCCTGGTGACAGTGCCCAGGGTATTTTCAAAGATCCTGGTGGTGCAACTGAGACATGAGGGACGTCATGTATATCCTTGCCTAGACCACTTTCCTCATTTGCGTGCCAATCTGGCAAAAAGGTTGGTATCGAGGACCTTGGAGGAGTTGGAGTCACATGATTGGGTCATCAGTTGGTGAAGAGCTCCCTGATCCCCTTGCAGAGGTTGGAATACTTGGGGGCAGTGTTTCAGATGAACGAGGGGAAAATGTTCCTTTCTTCATCTAGAAAGGAGACCCTGAGGCAAGAGGCTCCATGGCTGAGAAGTCAGTCGTCGGTCTGTGCTCACAGGCTTCTCCAGATTCTAGGCCTCATGACTGCAGAGATAGAGCTAGTGTTAGATAGTAGTACATGTTTATTGTACAGCAAAAAAGCTGTTACAATTAAAAAGTAGACATATAAAAAACATAAATAGGACATAAAGAGAGACATTCACAAATACAGGCAGATAGAGTCTCAATAACTAATATTGCACTTCATATAACGAGTTTAGGTTCAGATTCAATTAAAAAAAAAAGTTTTAGATAATGACAGACCAACATTCTTTGCTTTAGTCTGCTAATAGCGTGGAAAAACCTAGCCAGCTTCTCTATTGTAGTAGAGTCTGCTGTATGTATAATGAGGATTGTTAGTTTTTTTATCCATTTCATACATAGTGTTTAGTAAATGGCCTACCCAGTACTTTCTTTGTTTTACATATGTCCAATCCCATAATACATGAGTTAGGTCCTCACGACCTCCTGCCAAGCAGTCACATTCCTCTGACAAGTTTTTATTTTTATTGTATCTACATTGTAGGACGTTGCTCGGAAATTGTTCAAATTTATATCTTAAGAATGCTGATCTTAAGCTTATGTCAGTCAGGTTATCAAAGTAGGGTTTATAGCCAAAGACAAAATTGTACTTACTGAACCATTCAGAATAATGTGACTCTTTTATAGTGTTTTTTTTTTTTTTCTTCTTCAATTGTTTAACCAGGAGAGACACACTAAGCTGACAGCTTGTTTACAGGTGCAACCTGGGAGCACAGGGAAGTTAAGTGACTTGCTCAGGGTCACTCAGTATGCAAGTGGGGACTGTGGGATTCAAACCCAGGTCTCCAGATTTGCAGCTCAGAGCCTTAAACCACTGCGCTATACTGCTTCCAAAGTTCTTAAGACCTGACTATTCCAGTAGTTCCCTACTTTTCTCTTAATGTACTTTTTGTACTGTAAGCTCAGGACAATGCCTTTGTTCACAGTAAGTTTCAAATTGATCTATTTATATTTTTGCAAAATCTCCATAAGCCAGGTATACCGATAATTGCCCTTGTACCCTATATCATACCAGTGTTCTTTTTCTCCAAGGCATTGTCTAATTAATGAATTCTCTGGGAATCTGGTAGTCTATATCCAATAATTCAATTTCCTGATGTTGACCAGCTCTTACATTTGTTAATCCCAGTTCCGCCCTGATGTAGGCTGATGGGCAGGAATGCCCCAATTTTTTTTTTTTTTTATACTTACTATTTCTATGCCCCCTTCCTCGCTGCTCCAGGAACCTCTCTTCAGGGATCCCAAGGTCGTGCACGCACCCGTAGTCCTACCCCAGGTACCTCCTTTCCGGGTGCCAGTGGCCTGCCCCCATCCTGCCACGGTTTACCCCCCCAGGCGGGAGGAGAGGGTCTCCTTACCTCTCCACACTGGCAAGGCCAGGAGGTCAGCTGGCCCCATCTCAAGAGCCCGGTTATGGGTTTTCTCGGGACAACCGGGTCCCGTCTACAGGAACCTGGGACAGGGTATTTTCCGCTTTTGTGGTCCCAGCCCTCGAGGTGCACACATGCTAGGGAAGCCTAGGGGCTAAGCACGCCGTGACGCACTTGTTGCTCCGGCTTCCGGCGAGCGCCTCCCCACCCTTATTTTGCAAGCTGCCTTCGCTGCACCTCCGCCTGTGGTCACCCAGGTGGCAGTATAGCAGCGAGACTTGCATCCCACCCCACCCAGAGGAGGAGAGCAGCCTTTTGGCGCTCAGTCCTTCACCCCGGCCGCCCTTCAGCTGCCGGAGTCCATTCTCAACCCGGTCGCCAGCGCCAAGCACACCCTATCAAGTTACAGCGGGCCGGCTAAGGAATGCCGAATGTTAATATATATCTGAAGGATTTATACAAAGGAGACATCAGGGTCTTCAGTTTATTATCATTGAAGTCCCAGATAGAGCTAGTACTGTGGTCTTGATTGCAAATATGGGCCTTCCAGAACAGGATGCTGGAGGCTTGGTGTGGCTTCGAAGATAACCAAGCTCTGATCCTGCTACCTTGATAGATACTGCAGTCGCTAGCTTGGTGGGTGAACCTCATGAACCTCAGCAAGTGGTCTGTTTTGAAAGTCCCAACAGAACTGATTTTGATGACTGATGCCAGCCTGTTGGGCTGGAGAGTGGTCTTGGACCCAGTCCCGGTCCAGTGGTCTTGACCCCTCGGGAGCAGCAGCTTCAGATAAACTTGTTTGAGATAATGGCGGTGTTTCTTGCCCTCCTTCGTTTTCACAATCGGGTACTGTCCAGGGCTGTGAAGGTAAGGTCGGACAGCGCTGTCATTGTGATGTACATAAACAATCGAGGGGGCACAAGAAGCCAGAGAACACTAGCAGAAGCAACTGATACACTGCTTTGAGCAGAGAAAACCTTCTGGCCTCTCAGCAGTTCATCTAGAAGGGGAACTGAATGCAGGCTGAATGGCTGAGTCGAGAGATAGTCCATCCAGGGAATGGACATTTGAACTCTGAGGTATTCAAGCTTCTGTGCAAAAGTTTTGGTCAACCTCAGGTCGACCTCTTCACATCAGAGGAAAATGCTTGGGTACCAAGGTTCTTTAGCTGATACTGGTGCCCTCAGGCAGAGGCGGTGGAGACTCTGTCCCAGACTTGGGATTTTCTCAGAGCTTACTTGTCCCTCCCACTGCTGTTACTTCCTAAATTAATTCTGAAGATAAGACAGTCAAGAGGAAGTTTCCATCTGATAGCCCCAGAGTGGCTCACAAGGCCTTGGTTCTCAGACTTTGTGAATCTAGCTCAACAGGCCCCTTTCAGCTCCCGCTTTGGTTGGGGGGACCTTCTCTTCCAAGGTTGCATACTGCATCCATATCCAGAGGCAGTGCAACTGGTGGCCTAGCTCTGAAAGGAGGAGATTACTGAAGCAGGGTTTCTTCAAGAAAGTGGTAGACACCCTAATGGCCTCAAGGAAAATTTCTGTATCTGCAGCTTATGACTGTGTGTGGAATACACTCTCTGAGTGGGACAGTGCGAGAGGTATCAGACCTTCTAAAGCTAAGGTCCTGCAGATATTGGATTTCTTGCAGGCAGGGGTAGACAGAGGTCTCGTGTTGAGCACCCTGTGAGGCCAGGTGTCTGCGCGTGGGGTAGCTCTAGGAACTTCCATGGGCTCATCTCTGGGAACCAACTTGAATGTTATCCATCTTCTTAGGGCAGTCAGCAAAATCCAACCATTGTTTCGATCTCCGGTTCCCCATGGGACCTGAACCTGGCGTTGAATGCTCTGTGTAGGGCACCTTTTGAACCTCAGTCATCAGTGTCCTTGGACATCCTGCCCTACAAGGAGTGTTTCTTTATTGCAGTCTTTTCAGCCAGGAGGACTGGTGAACTTCAGGCACTGTTCCATTAAGAGCCTTACCTTATCATACATAAGGAAAAGGTGGTACTGAGGATGGTCCCATCCTTTGTGCCTAAGATCCATACAGCCTTTCATGTAAATTAAGAAATCTATTTACCGTCTTCTGACCCAGGCCAGCAAATACAAAAGAGAATCAACTTCCTAAGTTGGATTTGAACAGGGCAGTCAAGACATACTTGAAAAGAACAACAGAAAATCCAAGAGTTTGTTTATTCATCTTGGAGTGGCTAAGAAGGGTCAGAGCTTCCAAGGCCCACGCTGTCTTGGTGGGTAAGGGCTTGTATTGACAAGGCATATCTAGCTGAGAAGAAGAGCTCTGCTGCCCTCATCAGGACCCACTCCACCAGTGAACTTACTACATCCTGGATGGAGAAAGGGGAAACGCCTTGGTTGGACTTGTGCAAAGCAGCAACATGGTCCTCCGTTCATACATTTACTAAGCACTACAGACTGGATATTCAAAACTCCACTGATGCAGCCTTCAGCAGCGGAGTCTTACAGGTGGTGGTTAGCAGATGATTAATATGTGTCACGTGTAGGGGTTTATGTATAGGACACTGTTATCCCCTGCTCAGATTGTGAATGATACTGCTTTTTAGAACACCTATGTTATCTCTCCTATTGACAATGCGAGTGATACAGAAAGGAGAAATTGCTTCATACTTACTGAAGTTTCCTTTTCTTGTAGTTCCAGCATTGTCAGTGGGGCCTCTTCCAGGAGCCCATGGCTCCTTTTGGAGAATATTGTTCAATATATCTAAAGACTTAGGATTTTGGCAAAGATGATTTATATGTGGCTACAGCTATTTATCTGGAATTGTCTGCAAACAATGGAAACATACTGTATAACAGGAAATATTCACTATCTTTTTATTTTCACTATATTCGCTGGTTCCATATTAGAGTGAAAATAAAAAGACAGTGAATGTTATGTAGATCACTATATATAGCAGCACTAGTGTTCCACCAGTGAAAATAAGAGGGAGTAAACATGTGGGAGTGTGCTTGGAGCGCTAAATTTAAAGGGTGTGACTATAAACTGCTATACAGTATTTTTATTGGACTTACATGCACGCAGGTTAACAGGTTCAGATTCTGAGCACTGTGCAGTGCTTCACCACTACAGGTTAGTGCTTAACTTGTTCGCTGCAGTTATATTCAGTGTCGTTACAGTTTAAACTTCTTAAACAAGTGTTATCAGCAGCATACCAGCACTATCAAAGGATTAGTGACTGAACTCTTAAGAAGCATGACAGAAGAATTAATCATCAAGACTCCCTCAACCAGACTTCCAAAATGGGTAGGCCATCCATTTTTCTTTTATAAAGTCATAAATTATTTACATGCCCAAGCTGCTGGTGTTAGGTTATGAAGAGAGTTTATTGGCCTTGGCGACCTGAATATTACTGGTTACGTAGAGGTATATAGGTACTCCATGGACAGAGGTGACTGATGAAGTGGTGATCAAGCAAAGTACTGAGATAAAAGCACCCATTGACCAGAAATGCGCACAAGACACAGTAAGTATCAGTGTCAAAAAATCAATAATTTAATGGTGGCGTATAAAACCAATGACTGGAATAGAACAGTTGGTACAACAGCAGAACAGACTTATGTTTCACGCAGCTACCTGCTGGGCTTCATCAGAGTAAATACCACAGCTTCAAACCAGTGTTTTATACACAAGTGATTAAAACAATTGCTTAATTATACAATCATCTCATTAAGCATTCAATCATCTCATTAGACATAATGCACATTTCAACTAAAACATTTCTTCAACCATGTGTTTAATGTAATCAGTGCAATAAAGTGCAATTAATGTGAGCAATGATAAAATATTCTTGGGTCATCAGAAGGAATATGCGCATCATTAGAACAGCATTGCATATACTTAATAGCAGCATCATGTTAACCATAATGGGTTTATTATACAAAAATAATGCTATTGCAATGACCTAGTGTTGCACTCTAATCACCCCACCTGTGACTCAGGCACAACCACTTGTAAAATTAGGGCTAATGTGTAGCGAACGGAAGGGGTAAACACAAATGACCATATACACTTATTTGAACAGACTAGTACATGTTTGAGGTACAAGTATAAGATTAATCAGATGCAGATTAATTATCTGGACTTATGTAGATATGCTGGTCTTAGCGCCCCCCCCCCCACACACACACACACACACAGACCCACACATGTGGAAGGTGGTGCTGACTGAGAAGACACGTCAGTGTGGACTTTGCTTTTCTCCTCCATGAGACCCCCCATATGTGGCAGAAATGTATTTCTTTCCTGGGGACATGAACATTTTACTTAATTACAATTTCGTGTATTTAAATGCCTAATAGCTTCTACCTTAAATGAAAAAAAAAATATCAAAGAGCAACTGTCTATTATAAAAAGCTCAAAAAACACTAGATTTATACCAGTTATGTTTTAACTTTATTGCTTTCTAGTTATTTTCTTTACTTTCTCCTGCTGTTGGTCTACCAAATATTGTAGATTATGCATCAATTTCTGTATGTCACTGATCTTCCAACGATATCTCAACTCTCCCTACTAACCACAGAATTGTTGTTTGTGACATCACTGTCTCTTGTTTTGGTGAGCAGTATGATGTCATAAACCAAGGCACCGTGAGGTTAGCAGAGAAGAGGTAAATGCTTTCAAATGTCTTCTATACAGGCGTTTAGATGGACGACCAGGATGTGCTGTAAATCTTGGAAAGGAACACTGAAAATAAAAAAAAAAAAAGATATTCTGTAGTAATTTGTAACAGCTGAAACATCTTATTTATGAAAGCACATGTTAAAGTGCAGTTGCTCTTTAAAAGCAATCACATGGGCTCTCTCTTTGTGGCAATGTTACATGTACCTACATTACACTGTGGTTTTAGTGCAGCGGTCAAAGATGGTGCTGAAAACTTCGCACAGTTTATGGCAAACTTTAGCAACTGGACATGGTTCATGCGTAACTTTTTTTTCACTGGTCCAGCTAGGAAAGTGTTACCAGTTTGCAATGGCCACCCAAGATTTACACTGATCCCAAGCTGTAATGGAGGTTATTTGAGTGGAAAGGACTCCTTCTCCTCATCCGCTTCCAGTTATTTTCTGATTTCCACTGATGCCCTCTTTCTTCCTATTCTGTCAGTTTATCCCTAGTATCAAAGTGCACCCCTCTCTCCCATAAGCCCTCCTTGGTGTCCAGTGACATCCTCCTCCCTCTCCCCTACCCCATAAGTTCTCCTGCTGTCCAGTGGCACTCCTCCCCTCCTATCCACAGACATTCTCTGTGGTGTCTAGTGGCACCCACACCACCAGAGCACCCCAACCCCAAGACCCTAGTTCTGGTGATGACTGGCACAAACCCTCTGCTCACCCCCTCGGACAACCACCATCTAACTAGCACTGCAGTACAGCAAAAACACCTATGGTAATTAATACGCTTCTCCCACCGGTCTCAACCCCACCATCCTCCCCACCCATGACCCTTAGTCAAAAACTCACTGCAAGGTGACAGTTATCACTATAAAAAAGTCCTGAAGCAGTGTGCCACTGATCCTATCTTAACGGTCTTGCCACTGGGCCTGAATGTCGACAGACTCTCCCAGTAGTGCTTTGCAATATAGTGTGAGGGAGAGAGTACTGGCATTCGGGTCTGGCAGTGACACTGTCAAGATGGGACTGGTGGTGTGCTTTTTTCTAATACTTCTCAAGTTCTGGGTGAGTTTGTGACTAAAGGAAATGGGTGGTGAGGTGGGGGTGGCCTGAGATGATTGGTTTGGGGGGGGGTTTACATTACCCTGAACAGGGAAAGTAAGGGAGGGGGGTCACACTGATCCCAGGCAGTTTACACTCTGCCCAGGGCCAGTGAATTAATGTTAAAATTGACTCCTATTGGAAGAAGCTGTAGTACTCTTTTGGGGTCGCATTGAAAATAAGAATACTGAGCCTGTGTAGAGGTTTTGTTTTTGCTGTTTTCTTCTCTACACTGAACTGTTTATTGTCTCGCTCTCCACTTGGAATCATCATCAGAAATAATGATACCTTGTGCATGATGATGAGGATGGCAGCCACGCTGAGTGGTCTATCCACAGAGCTCTGAAAAGTTCAGTGAAATTCTCTAATAACTCCGATAAAAGTAATGCTTTGTTGCACTGCTTTAGTTTTTAGCTTAGCGACAGCTCGTAGGTTTGCTAGTGTACATAGGGGCATTTTAGTGAGGTAGGCAGTTTTTAGGAGCTTTATTGTTTTAGTCGGAACCAAGCAGGGTGCTACACTGATGGCATTTTGGCATTTAATCGAAACAGCTTGCTTTTAACATTCAGTGTGCCATCTAGCTGACATGCTTACAACACCAGTTTAATCTAAAGAAAGGTATACTGCATTTGTGTTTTATTTCATATTGGAGCCACACTTGTACATTGCATTCTTGTACGTAGCGGCTCCACATTTACACTCCAGACAGTGAAGCAAGACTAAATTGCAGTCTCTTGTGGGACCGGTTTGGAGCTGATTTCAACCATGTTTCTTCTGCTGCTATAACCTGCAGTCTCCTGACAAGCGGTGTGTCTGTTTGCTGGAGCATTGTGCCACTCTGCCATTCAGGCGGGTGTTTCAGCTGTCATGCTTCCCTCACCTCATAGAGGCAGGTGTTTGGGTTGTGAGGATCTTTAGTGTGTGCTGGTAACCTGATCTGATCTTCCTGGACCTTATCTTCACTATTGATTCACACTGCTGGGTTCAAGCTGGAGGCGCTGGGACCCTGTGGAAGCCAAAAATCTGTGGGAGGCGGTGTTGAGGTAGGCTGCACACATGCCCGGCACCACGAGACTAGCTCGCGCTATATAGCCTATCTCGGCAACAGTCCTCAACCGCCTCAGTTCCTTTTTACCCACTGTTGAGTGCACTTCAGTGACGGATGTCGCTCATCCGCAGGTAGTCAAATCTTCACATCTATATGACAACAGCATTTAGTTTTTCGCTAATATTTATTTTTCTTCGGTAAAACCAAAAAAAAAAAAAAGAAAGAAGACTTTCATTAGTTTCTTCTCAGCCCTACCAAGCAACGGCCTTCGACCATGAACAGTGACTGTATGGAGTCTCTTCTTGAGTGCTGCTCTGACAGCAGGGCTACGGTCCGCCTCCTCTCTGGGGGGGGGGGGCTGACCACGGGCACTCTTGTGTTCGGGAGGGAGGATGGTCCTTCTGTAAACACTCAAAAGATGCGGCCCATTCCTGATCCAGGTTGGGGACCCGACACTCAACCTCGAGTTCTTCCTCTTCCATTCAGGGAAGAAATGGTACCACTCAAGGTCACCCTCTAGTACATCTGCCAAGACACCTTCTAGACCTTCTAGTGATTGTTCATTTGGGAACTTAAGCAGCAGGCTGGTAGGACAAAGGTCTGGGGTTATATTCTGTTTTAACTGAAATATTTGAATAGTTTGTAAGTGAAATTAGTTCTGTGTGTTAAAAATTATTACCTTGAATTAGAACTGTTACTTGGGCTGTGATATTGTAACTTTGGAGGCTTGGGGACAGTTGTTTGGCAGGGTTAATTAGAGGAAATTTAAATGTGTTGTTTGCCTGGTGTTAGGGAGGGACATTAGCTGCAATTACCTTGTCTTTAAACAGGAATTACCTTGGCCTTCATTGTTCACTTGGGAACTTAAGCAGCAGGCTGGTAGGACAGAGGTCTGGGGTTATATTCTGTTTTAACTGAAATATTTGAATAGTTTGTAAGTGAAATTAGTTCTATGTGTTAAAAATTATTACCTTGAATTAGAACTGTTACTTGGCTGTGATATTGTAACTTTGGAGGCTTGGGACAGTTGTTTGACAGGGTTAATTAGAGGAAATTTAAATGTGTTGTTTGCCTGGTGTTGGGGAGGACATTAGCTGCAATTACCTTGTCTTTAAACAGGAATTACCTTGGCCTTCATTGTTCACTTGGGAACTTAAGCAGCAGGCTGGTAGGACAGAGGTCTGGGGTTATATTCTGTTTTAACTGAAATATTTGAATAGTTTGTAAGTGAAATTAGTTCTATGTGTTAAAAATTATTACCTTGAATTAGAACTGTTACTTGGGCTGTGATATTATAACTACGGAGGCTTGGGGACAGTTGTTTGGCAGGGTTAATTAGAGGACAATTTAAATGTGTTGTTTGCCTGGTGTTAGGGGGAGGGGACATTAGCTGCAATTACCTTGTCTTTAAACAGGAATTACCTTGGCCTTCATTATTCACTTGGGAACTTTAGCAGGGGCTGGTAGGACAGAGGTCTGGGGTTATATTCTGTTTTAACTGAAATATTTGAATAGTTTGTAAGTGAAATTAGTTCTATGTGTTAAAAATTATTACCTTGAATTAGAACTGTTACTTGGGCTGTGATATTGTAACTTTGGAGGCTTGGGGACAGTTGTTTGGCAGGGTTAATTAGAGGGAAATTTAAATGTGTTGTTTGCCTGGTGTTTGGTAAGAGTCCTCCCACCCACCCTGTTTTGTAGGCTTTCTTAAATACTGAAAGCCACTGGGGTTGGATTGAAGGGTCAGTATTTCGTTTGGACCGAAATTCAAGCAACAGGGAGCTGGTGGGCTGTGACATCATACGGTACCTGATGTCTGCCACACACTGGACTGTATGTGTTTGTGAGACTTGGGAACTTTATTGGTGGGGTTGAAATTGAGTTTGTAATAACTACAGTCAGTATAGAGAGAAACTGTATTCCAGGGGAAAGGGACTGAGAAAAGGGGGTATGCCATTATAAACAGAGGGGGATAAACAGGGTGGCCATATTCCACCATGGCAGGCATCTTCAGAAGGATTGTAGGCTGCACAGGCTGTGGGATGGCAATAATTCTAAATTGGGCCTGGAGAGAGGGAGGCTGCCCACTCTGTAGACAGCTATCTTGTATCAGGAGTGAGGTATATTGGTTAAGGAGTAAGCTGGGGGAGCTTGCGGGGGTGTCCAAGGATAAGAGGTGTGGATATGGGCAGAAGGGTGGGGCTGAGGGGAGGCTGGGGCAATGCTCAATTACAGGACGTTATGTTACAGCAAGCAGGAGGGGGGATATTAGGGACAGAGGACCCTAGATAGGGAAGTTGATGCTAAGGAAAGCGACAGGTGAACATTCTGAATACAAAGAGAGTGGGGAAGAGTCAGGAGGGCTACAGCTTGGAAGCCCAAACAGCAGATCAGGGAAGGGAGCCCTAAGGTGAACAGAGCAAGAGGGAAGAAGAGGAGCAGTTTAGAGATGCGAGTCAGGGGAAACTCGGTTACTTGATGGATGCTGACAGAGATGTCACAACAAATTTGAGCTACTAGCAACCTAGAGGGAGGAAGGCTGGTGGGAAATGAGGAAACTTATACAGAGGCCGGGAGGGAGTCGGATACCCATAGGGCAATCACAGACTGGCTAGTGAAAGGATAGAAATAGTCCTAGAGGAGAAGGGGGAAACATATATGTTGAAGCAAATGGGGGAGACGCAACATATCTCGGGACATGAGGAGGAGAGCATGATTGAAGAGAAATTGGGAGACAAGGAGGTGGAGAGGAGCCCACCTTCAGCAGGGGGTCAGTACCATGATGTGGGGGCCCCAGCTAAAGGGACTCCACAGAGAGCCTCTGGAGGCAGGGGTACTATTACAAGGGGAGGATGGTGGGGAAGGGAACCACTGGGCCAGGATAAATGGTTTGGATAAGAGAGGGTTAAAGGGGACACCTATTCAGAGGGGTTTGAGTTAAGTGGGCAAAATAGCAAGGGAGGCAGAAAGGAGGAGGGTGACAGGGTCTCCTAACTAGGCAGGAAGACCCCATGAAACTGAGATCATGAATAAAGGGGGAAGGGGCTGAGAGGGCTTAGTGGGAGGCAACCTATGATGATGGCGGTGTTAAGGTTCTGTTATTGGGAGACTCCGATGATTAGGGGCATCCAGTGGAGGGACAGGGGTGGATGCTATAGCCAGGTGAAGGTAGTGAGCATCTTTGGGCTGACAGCACAGAGAGAAAAGTTCATGGTGTATGAAATGGTTAGGATTGTGGAGGAAACTGGATTTTGGTGCATTTGAGAACTAATGATCTAGAGGGAAGGCGTTTGGAAATCCAAGCAAGGTTCCAAGAACTTGCCAGAGTCTGTCGGATAATGGATGCAACATTTCCTTTCGGAGATATTGTCAGTACCAAAGGCCCCAGTGGAGAAAAAAAGAAGCTCACAGAGGTTAATGACTGGCTCAGGAAGTGGGGTGAAGAGAGGGTTGGGGTGTTTGGGAACTGAAATGGAGTTTGGGAGGATGAGGGACTGTATGCCAAGGACAAGTTTCATCTGCCCCATTAGGGAAGGAAGTCCTCAAACAGGGATGGCTGACCACATACAAGAAAGGTGGGGTTTAAACCTGTGAGGGGGGAAGCGACAAGGGAGGGGCGACTAGAAGCCCTCCCTCCAGATGAGGGAGTTGCCTTCTGCTTCCAAGGGGAGAGGGGAAACAGACTGGGGTGGAGGTCCTCCGGAGGAGCAGAGGGAGGATGGAAGTATAAGGAATCTGGGTGGGGTTCACAAAGAGGATCAGGGGATAAGGGGTGGGGTGGTGTCTAGTATTGCCAGGAGCTTGAAACAAGATGCCAGAGTTCAGGCCATGCTGTCGGGGGTGGATGTGGCGGCGGTCACGTGGGCCTTACAACAAAACCATGACTGGGACCTAAACGTGACGGGGTACACCATGCTTAGGGAAGATAGAAAGGAGGGCAGAGGGGTGGAGTGGCTATGTTCATTAGAGATGACATGAAATTGGCGAGGGTAGAAGAGGCAGAGGGAAACGGGAGGCCTTATGGGTCACCTTACTCATCCCAGCAGGAGATAAGGTCAAGCTGGGTGCCATGGATATGGCCCCCGGGATGAATGATGTTCTAGAGGATAGTTTGTTGGACAACATCATTGCCCAGTGTGGACCAAAAGGGAAGGAGTGGTGTTGATGGGGACCTAATATGCCAGGTATGCAAACTGGGGAACCATGTTCTAAGGTGGCCAAGGAGCAGAGGCTGCTGGATGGCTTCCAGGATGTGTCAACACAGCATGTGATGGAGCCCACAAGGAGGGGCATGTCCTGGATGTGGTTCTGGCAGATGGGGACCTGGTAAGGGACATGGTTGTCAGGACCCCTGACTGGGAGCCACCATACTCTGTCTGGTTTCAAATAAGCATGGGGAGGGGGTGAGATCTAGGACACTGGCAGTGGACTTCAGGGGGTCAGACTTTATGGGCATGGGAAATATTCTCAGGGATCACTTGAAGGGGATTACCTCAATGACAAGTGTGGAAAGGAGACGGGAGGTCATAAAACGGGGACTTCATGAGGCAGTCAGGATCTGCGCTAAGTTGAAACGTAAGGGAGCAAGGTCACATAAACCATGCTGGTGGTCCAGTGAGGTACAGGTAGCAGTCAGAGAAAAGAAGGTGGCCTACAAAAAATATAAAACAACAAGAGGGGATAGGGATAGTGAAATGTGCCCAGCTTGTATCTAGAAAAAGTCACCCGTATGGTGAGGGGAGCAAAGTCCAGCAAAGAGCAGCGGCTGGCACAGGGATATGATGAGGGAAAAGGGGTTCTTCCGGTACATTGGGGAGCGGAGAAACCCAGGCCATCTCTCAGCAGATTGAGATCAGAAGGAGGGTGGGTGGAAGAGGCAAGGGACCAGGCAGAGGTATTTAACGAGTACTTTGCCCCTGTGTCACTAGGGAGGGATGAGATATCTAGGGCAAAGCAAGGCACTGAAGGGACAGAAGGCCAGTAAGTGGGATCAGGGGAGCAACATGAAATGGAGCAAGAGGGAGGGAGAGGTACCCAGGGTGTCACATCTGGGTAAGGATAAAAGGCCAGTAAGGGTGGAGAGGACTGATGATGATCTCCCCAAAGGGTGTGGTTAGCCCTCAAGGCCCCTAAAGAAAGCATGGATTCTCTGGACGGATGGCATTCATCCGAGAGTACTATGGGAATTGGTGCACATACTGGCTGCACTTGGCGGAGCTTTTCAGCAGGTCACTTGAGACAGGGAGGGAAAATTTAGGATTGAGTAGAGGCACATAGTACCAATCCATAAAGGGGGGTCGAGGAAGTACAAGGTAATCTATAGACCCACAGTTTGACTTCGTGGTGGGAAAATTAATGAGAGTATATTAAAGGGAACGATTGGGGTGTACTTGGAGGAGGTGGCAGGTCTGGATAGTCAGCAACTATGGGTTTGTGCTAGGTAGATCATGTCAAACCAACCTTGTGGAGTTCTGTGAATGGTAACATCAGAACTGGACAGGGTGCCTGTGGATGTATTATTCTGACTTCAGCAAGGCGTTGACTCTGTCCCCACAATGGTCTGAGTGGAGAAACTGATGGGTTGGAGTAGGCCCCTTGATGGTCAGATGGATTGAAAACTGGCTAGCTGGACACACTCCAGAGAGAGTGGTCTGTGGGAGCCCCAACCCCAGGAGAGGTTGGTAGGGTACCGCAGGGCTCGTCCCTGGGTCCGATCCTGTTTAATGCATACATATCGGACACTGTGGGAGGGTATAGGTGAAATGAGTCTCTCTTCACGGATGTTCCCAAGATGGGAGCAGTAGTTGAGGAGAAGAGGGAGGCTGGTCCTGCAAGGACCTGACACCCTGGAAAGCTGGGCTAAACACATGGAAATTAAATTAATATCACCAAGTGCAAGGTGTTGCATCTTGGTTGGGGAAACCCCAAACACAGGTACACCCTGGGAGGGAGGCGCTGGAGGCTTCAATAGGGGAAAAGAGCTAGGGTCAGTGGTGGATGTATGTATGGAATAACTCTGAGCAGGCGGGAGAGCAGCTAGCGGCAAACAGGATGTTGGGATGTATCATGGGGGACTGCCTCTAGGAGCAAGGAAGTGATTCTGCCACTGTACAATGGACTGGTTAGACCACACCCTGAGTACTGTGTACAGTACTGGAGACCACACCTGAAGAGGGACATACAGCCCGGAGAGGGTACAGAGGAGGGCAACAAAGATGATACGAGGGGCTAGGGGATTTGACGTGATGAGGACAGACTTGAGGAGCCCTGCCTGTTTTCATTGGAGGAGAGGAGAGACAGGGGATATAAGATTGAGGGTCTCAAGTACCTCAAGGAATAAATAGGGTAAATATGGAGGGATCTTTAGACTAAAACAGAGTAATCACCAGAGGGCATGGTATGAAGTTGGAAGGTGGAAGGTGAGGGGAAAAGAGAGGAGGTTTTTTCACTGAGAGGGTGGTGGACCCTTGGAATGCACTGCCTGGTGAGCTGGTTCAGAGATCCACAGTGGAGGGCTTCCAAGAGAGGGTGGACAGACACAAGAAAGTGGATGTGTCAGATGATGGCCTGTCCAGGGGTGGGGATGGATGATAGGGGTTTCTGGAGCACAAGGGATGGAGGGTCTCACCCAACTAAGGAACTAAGGTTCGAGCAGACTCGATAGACCGTAAGGCCTAATCTGCTGGCAAATAGTATGTTAGTATGTTAGATCCAGGAGCAGAAGGCCTTCATTGGCACTGTTGGTCTCTCCCATGACTTCTGTTCACGGTCGTTCCAGGTCTGGGGTCCAGAGCCACTCTCTGTCCTCTTGTGGGGATTCCAGTGGGCAGTTTCACCATTGGGCAGCTCTTAAGGAGCAGTGGATCCAGTGTCTGGCTCATCTGCCCCTCCTTGTTGACCTGGTGCTGGGGCCTTCAGGTCCAGGCTCCTCGTGATCATGGTTGGAGCATTCTGCACCGGTTGGCAGATTTGGCTCCACCAACGAATCCTTATCCCTTGACGGTGACTGCACCACTGCACCAGTTCCACATGCCACCCTTCCTGTCTGTGTCTGTTCGCAGGGATCAGAACAGGTACCTTCTCCGGTTACGTTGGTGCCAGTTGGTCCTTTGGGGGATTGTCTGGGCCTGGCTCCAGATTCGTGCCTTCGGAGGCTTGTCCCGATGCCATGTCCGAAACCACCTCCGGCTTCACCTGACCTGGGTGCTTTGGCAGTTCCATCTCCTGTGCCGGCTCCTCTAGGGCAGGATCTGTGCTGATTCTTGTGCTGGCTCCTTGGGTCCAGTGCCAGGTCCGCACCAACACCGATCCTGGTGTCGCCTGTCCATCTAACTCTTAGGCCTAGGTGAGACTTTACAAGGTCCACTCCTCTTCCAGCACCTTCTTCAGAGGGAAATTTGGAGGGAGATGAGTCTGACCCCGACCTCATTCTCTCTGAGGGCGGTGATGATGACACCTTTTACAGCCTGGAGAACCAACCTCCAACTCCTACTTCTGTTCCTCAGGAGGACCTATCTTTTCAAACTTTGCTGAGAAACATGCAGACTACTCTTGCTCTCGAGACTTCTGTCCTCGACCCAGGTAAGTGGCTGCATCTCGAGTGGCTTCATGTTCCTAATATCTAGTCAACCTCACACCTCCTGTACCTCCAGTCTTTGAGACCCTTTCGAGGTGGTGTGGGCTAGCCTGTTTCCATTCCTTCTGTCTGGTAAGATGATGGACCGTAGGTATATTCCTTCCAAGGACAGACCAATTTTGGCATCCCAGCCTGTTGCAGAATAAATTGTTATCCTTGCAGAAAATTATAAGGCCATCCTTCCTCAAGAGGTTACGGTACATCCCATTGATAAGGAACCCCTGTAAGATTGATACTGTGGGAAAGAGGGCTTTCACAGCAGCCACTTTGAGCATGCAAATAGCCAGTTATCAAGGAAATTTCTCTCAATATGAATGTGTCATCTGGACCTCCCTTAAGACTCTGGCAGAGTCCTTACCAGAGTCAGACACTAAACAGAACATTCTTTAGACTGTCACTTGTGGTATAGAGTCCAACAGTCATCAGTTAAAGGCAGCCATGGATGCTATTACACTGCTTCATGCACTACCACTGCCAGAATCTGCATAAGGAAACATTCCTGGCTGCAGACTTCGGAGATTTTCCACTAACGCTGTGCAGCAGGTTATGAATGTCCCCTTGATAGCACTTACCTGTTCAGCTAACAGTGGAACAGTCTTTGAGGCTGCTCAGAAGACTGGAACAGCCATAAAATCTGCTAGACTGGCGCTTCACACCCACAAAGAGGAAAAGACCATCAGTTTTTCATAACAGGCAGTCCTTTGTGGGAGAGGCAGAGGAGCCCCAGCCAAGCCCCAGTCTCCCCAGACACAAAAAAAAATGCAGCAAAAGCACCGGCCTCAAAAGTGCCCAGTGCCACCCTCTCAAGTCTCTGGTTCCAGCTCTGCCACAGCTACTCAAGGTGGACTTCTCCTCCCGGGGTGGGGGGCGTCTGACTGAGTTTTACAGTCAGTGAAAGTCCATCAGCATAGAAAAGTGGGTTTTAAGGATCATCCAAGAGGGATACTTACTGAACTTTTCAGAAATACCCCAGACTATCTGCCCAAAAGGCAGCACTCTATCGGCTGCCCAGTCAGACCTTCTCACTTCAGAGATAGCGGGCCTTCTGAGAAACAGGGAAGTGGAAGTAGTGCCTCCAGCGGAATGCTACACAGGCTTCTACTCCCATTACTTTCTAGTTCCAAAAAAGACATGAGGCAATAAATAGACAGGTGACCACCTGGCTATGTATTGCTAGTGGCAAAACTGTGTCCCCCCAAAACCCTCAACCCAGGCTCATTTCTTATAGAAGCTGCTCCAACTTTGATTCTGGAGTCGGGAGTGCTGCTGCTGGAGTGGAGAACAGCACATGTGGTGCCACTCCACAAGAGTGAATCCAAGGATGACCCAGGTAGCTACAGGCCAGTCAGCCTGACCTCGATAGTATGTAAATTCATGGAGACCATACTAAAGGAAAGGCTGTTGAGGTACATATAGAGGAGAATGGTCTACAGGACGAAAGACAGCATGGGTTTGTGGCAGGCAGATCATGTCAAACAGACCTGATCGAGTTCTTTGATTGGGTCACAAGGGCAGTGGACAAAGGCTAGGCGGTGGACTTCATATACCTGGACTTCAGCAAGGCCTTCGATTCTGTACCACTCAAAAGGTTGATAATGAAGTTGAGGGATCTGGGGTGGGGGAGAATATGGTAAGATGGGTTGAAAACTGGATGATTGGTAGAACCCAGTGATTAGTGGTTGGGAGTGAGTTCTCCAGCACCAAGGAAGTCACCAGCAGGGTCCCGCAGGGATCGGTGCTGGGGCCTGTGTTGTTCAGTCTCTTCATAAGTGACATCGGGAAGGCATTAAAAGCGAAATGTAAATTGAAAACTGGCAGATCGTCGCACTAATGAGGGTGCTACAGATCCCAAATAAAAGTAAACATGCAGTTCGTGGTGAAGAAGCTCCTGACGAAGCTCATTGGAGCGAAGCGCCGAGGCTGTTGGGTTGTTCCCAGTACCTGTACCTGTAAGTCAATGCAGCAGTAAAGCTGTTTTCTTCACCACAAACTGCATGTTTACTTTTATTTGGGATCTATAGCACCCTCATTAATGCAGGACGATCTGCCAGTTTTTTCAGTTTATATCTTCAGGTGTGCCTCACCTCTGTCCTAGCACTCAAAAGCGCTGTGGAAAACTGTTTGTTTTATATTAAAAGCGAAATGTGCTTGTTTGCAGATGACACCCAACTCTGTGGGAGAGTGGACACCAAGGAGGGGATATAGGACCTGAGGGAGGACCTCACCAAACTAGAGAATTGATCAGGAATCTGGCAGTTGGCAGATTGTCATGCATAATGAGGTGCTATAGATCCCAAATAAAAAGTAAGCCGCAGTTGTGGTGAAGAAGCCTCCTAACTGCTTATTGGACAAAGCGCCTAGGCTGTTGGGTTTTCCCAGTATCTATACCCGTAGTCAATGCAGCAATAAAGCTTTTTCTTCCCACTAACTGCATGTTTACTTTTTATTTGGGATCTATAGCACCCTCATCAGTGCAGGACCATCTGCCAGTTTTTTGATTTATATCTCAGGTATGCCTCACCTCTGTCCTAGCACTTGAAACCACTCGTGAGCTGTGGAAAACTGTTTGTTTTATATTAAAAGCAAAATGTGCCTGTTTGCAGATGACACCCAACTCTGTGGGAGAGTGGACACCAAGGAGGGGATACAGGACCTGTGGGAGGACCTCACCAAACTAGAGAATTGATCAGGAATGTGGCAACTTCGTTTCAGTGCCAAAAAGTTCAATGTGATGCACACAGGGGCCAAGAACCCTAGGACAGAGTATTGCATAGGAGAGGCTCAGGTAACTGCTTCTGAAGTGGAAAAGAATCTAGGGGTAGTGTCTATGAATGACCTGAAACACACTTCTCAGTGTAAAAAGACGGTGGCGAAAGCTAACAGGATGCTGGGATGTACTGCAAGGGGATTCAGTAGTAGGCAGAGCAAGGTTATTTTACCATTGTACAGCTCATTGGTGAGACCACATTTAGAATATGGGGTGAGGTACTGGCATCCTTACCTTAAGAAGGACATCAGCATGCTGGAGGGGGCCCATAGGAGACCAACCAAGATGATCAAGGGGTTGCAGGATAAGTCCTATGAGGAGAGGCTGGGAGCCCTGGGATTGTACTCCCTGCAAGAGAGGAGGTAGAGGGGTGATATGATATAAACCTTCAATTACGTGAAGGAAATTAACAAAGTAAAAAGGGAAGGTCTCTTTAAAATGAATGACAACAGCACCACTAGGGGGCACAGCCTAAAATTGATTGGGGGGAGATTCAGAAGGAATGTAAGGAAGCATTTCTATATGGAGAGGGTAGTGTCCACCTGGAATGAGCTGCCAAAGGAGGAGGATCGGCAAGGATGCTTGGGAGCATTCAAGAGAACCTGGGACAAGTACAGAGGGAACCATTCAGACCAAGGAAGGGGAGAAGGGGGGAGAGGGAGGGACAGTTGGGGAGCAGGGTTATTTGGATGAATTGTAAGGCCAGACCCTGCATCAGTTACCGAGCAGACGCGATAGACCGGGTGGTCTTCTTCTGCTGGCTCTTTTTGTATGCTTATATGTACTCCTTTCTAAATGACTTGGCTCTTATCA
Organism: Neoceratodus forsteri; assembly: GCA_016271365.2. Lineage (NCBI taxonomy): Eukaryota > Metazoa > Chordata > Ceratodontiformes > Ceratodontidae > Neoceratodus > Neoceratodus forsteri. The sequence goes on along the minus strand of CM028131.1, from coordinate 964,323,407 downwards.
GCTGGTCTTTCCTGGATGCTGCCCCTGATGTTAACACCAGACTGGATCTCTTTATCACTTCCTTCACTTCCGTCCTCAACAAACACACCCCTATGCGCATGCATGCATAGAGTCAAACCAAAGAAATCCCCTTAGCTCTCCAGCAACATCTTTGCACTCATGCGGAAAAGAGATGCGCTCTGGGCCAAGTACAAAAAGTCTCAACTCGCATCAGACTAGCATGACTATAGGACCCTGAGAAATGCATGCAAAAAGAAAATTCTTAGTGCCAAATCCAAGTACCTAAAAAAACAACAGCTCACTAATTTGGATAACCCCAAAAAGTTTTGGCAATCAGTAAACTCCATAATCAGCAATCGCTCCCAACCCCACCTCCTACCAGCCGACCTTGATGGTTGCAGACACACGACCCTAACACTGTTGCAGCGATGTTTAACAACTTTTTCTGTGACTTGTCCAAATATAGATCCAAGGGCCCTCCAGCTCTTAACCCAGACACTGACAAAATCAGCCCCCTCAAACCCCAATTTTATCTAAAAAGGGTAACAGGTCGAGAAGTTCTTGCCGTACTAAAACCGGACAAATCTGCTGGCTCTGATGGTCTGTTACCTAAATTTCTCAAACTAGCAGCTCCACAAATCATGTCCCATTTGCTAAACTCCACAACATGTCCTTCTCATCTGGAATAGTGCCTGCATTATGGAAATCTTCAGTTCTCATCTCACTTCATAAAAAGGGTAATATTTTATTTATTTATTGAAATGTTTCACAAGGAAGGCACACTGAGCAACAAGTCTCTTATCTCCTGTAATAAAACATCTCTTGATGACTATCACCCAATCTCTTCTTTCTGGTCTTGCAAAACTACAGAAATAGTGCATCAGCAACTAGTAAACCACTTGCAGCAATATGACCTTATCTGTGCTGAACAGCATGGTTTTCAAAGGGCACAGCACCAACACTGCTCTAACAGAATTCACTGATGCCATTTACCATGCCGTGAAAGGTGCAATGTTTGTGGACCTGACCAAGGCCTTTGATGTGGTGGACCACAAGAAACTAATAAATTGGCTTGATGCTGTTGGCCTAGGGCCACCAGCACTTGCCTGGTTCAAAGACTGCTTGACTGACAGAACTCAGGCTGTCAGGATTGGAACACACTTTTAGGAGTTAATAACATCACAAGTGACATACTGCAAGGTTCTATTCTCGGCCCCCTCTTGTTTACACTTTTCATAAATAATTTGTCAACAGTCTGCAAACCTGTACAGACCCTTCTATATGCAGATGATGCAGTTCTCTTTACACATAGTAACGACATTAATGCCATTAAACTTTCGCTCATTTCCTGCCTAGCCCGGCTTCAAAACTGGTTTGTGATGGAAAATATGGTGCTCAACCTTCCCAATACACAGTCCATGCTATTTGGGACTAGGCACAGAATCAGCAAGGCATCCTCCAGTTTCTATGTCCTTACCAATGTAGTACACATAGCTAAGACACTGTCTTTCAAGTACCTCGAGGTTCATTTTGACCCTACGTTATCCTTCGAATCCCATCTCCAACACACCACCTCTCTCTTACATCAGAAGTTAGGGGTTCTCTACCATGTTCAACATTTCTTAACTCTTGAGGCCAGAACCCATATTGCAGTGGCAGACCTAATCCCAATATTAGATTATGGATCGGTTGTAAGTGTTGCTGCCAGTAAATCCACAGTACAGCAAAATCACACTGTATGCTACAAAATATGTAAGTTTGCCTTAGGTTGCAGGTCCAATATTCACCACTGTACAGCTCTCAAATCCCTTAATTGATTTCCCCCTGACATCAAATCCAATCTAACTATTGCAACACTAGTAAAGAAAACTATGCATATTGGGACATCTGCTTACCTCAGTAGCCAAAAAATCTCTCTCGTCGGCCTTCCTTCCTCCCACTCTGCAACGAAAAACAACATAATAATACCCAAGTTTCACACAAATATGGATCAGTGCTAGTTATCGTGCAGCTTCAGTTTGGAACTCCCTGCCTCCTTCTATCAAAACATCTTCCTCTCTATGCCTTTGCCAAGCTTCTAAAGTCACACTACTCCTCAGTCCAAGCCTGCTCTTGCTTCCAATAACCTCCCCCTGTCATGACCTCCCACCTTATACTATCTAATTGCACCCACCAACCAATCTGTCACATTTTTTGTTCTCCTCCTCCATCTTCCTCCTCCTTTCTCTAGCCTCAATTCTACCATTGCTTATTACACTACAAGCACTTTTGTATATTACATTGTATATCACATTGTATATTTACAAGTATTAGCACCATATGTGCTCATGTTTGCCTACAACTTGCTGTAAATTCGTATTTTTTCACTGTAGTTTGTTTTCCTGTTTGTCTGTGCTTCTGCTCTCGGGTCGTAAGGTAAAAGGTACTTGTTACCAGTGCACTCTCTCAGTAAACAAACCTAAATAAATTAAATAAATGCTCCCCATTCTCGACCTCAGAAAACTAAACAAGTTCCTGTAACATGAGAAGTTCAAAATGGTCTCCCTAAGAACTCTTCTGCCACTTCTCAAGTCACAACACTGGTTGGCATCCCTGGACATGCAAGATGCCTACCAGCACATTCAATACACCCAAGCCACCACAGGTTTCCTGTAGCCGTGGCCTTGGTGCTACTATCAGTTGAGAGTCCTGCCCTTTGAGCTATCCTCGACGGTCTGAGTCTTTACAAAGTGATTTGCGGTTCTCACAGTGCACCTTAGGCTCGGGCTACAGGTCTTCCCCTACCTGGAGGACTGGCTTCTAGCAAGTCTGTCCAAGCAAGGCACAAAAGAGGCAGTAACCACAGCAGCTCAGTTCCTGACCTCCATGGGGATCCTGCTAAACCTCCAGAAATCTCAGCTTCAGCCCTCGCAGCAGCTCCTTTTCATAGTGGCCCTCCTGGACACTACAAAGGTGAGGGCATTCCTCCCAGAAGACAAGAGAAAAGCCATCTTGCAAGTGGCACACCTCATCATGGAGAAGAACTCCATGCGGGCTCACTCCTTGCAGCAGATGTTAGGCTTCATGGCCTCCTCAGCCTTCACAGTGCCTCTAGCAAGACTACACGTGAGGACCACTCAGTGGATACTCATCACACATTGGTCTCCAATGACGCATCCTCAGTCCTACCCCAGCAGAGTGATGGAACCTCTATGTCGGTCACTTGCATGGTGGACAAAGGAGGACAACCTCCTTCAAGGTCTCACCTTTGCTCCACCAGAATCTCCGATAACTCTCACCATTGATGCAACTCTCCTGGATGGGGGGCTCACTGCCAGGACCATCACACCCAGGGAGTCTGGAGTCCGATGGAATCTCATCTTCATATCAGTGTTCTGGAGATGAGAGCAGTCCTTTATGCCCTTCAAGCCTTGACAGACCTTGTCCATCACAATGTAATCCTTTTACAGATGGACAACAAGTCAGTGATGAATTACATCAACAGACAGGAGGGAGACACTTCTGCCCACTTTGCAGTCAGGCTCACGAGGATATGCAAGTGGTGTCTGAAGTAGAATGTCTGATTCAAGCAGTTTACCTGCCAAGGATTCAGAACAATCTGGCAGACCAACTCTGTCGGACAGAGTAGATCCTCACAAGTAGTTATTAGCCCCAGAGATCGTACAATCTCTCTTCGATGAGTGGGAACTCCAGACCTGGACCTTTTGCATCCCACTCAGTACAAAACTGCCTTAATTCTGCTTCAAAAATCCAGAACATTGCATTTTGTCAGGATGCATTCAGGCTGCAGTGGACAAATTGCTTTCTATATGCAGTTCCTCCTCTTACGCCAGTTCAGAGGGTACTCTCAGGCTGGAGGCCATGTTGACAGAATTATTCTGATTGCCCTGTTTTGGCCTCAACAGATTTAGTTTCCTTTGATCAGCAAGTTGTCAGTGGCCTTTCGAGAGGCCTCTGCCTCTCGGACGGACCTTCTCACTCAGGGATCCCTGGTCCATTCCAGTCTATGCTCCTTATCTTCATACTTGGCCACTGAGGAGACAGAAGTGAGCAGGTTTAAGGGCTCTCAAAGGGTCTCTGAAATTCTCATAACTGTCCATAAGCCCTCTACCAGAAAGACTTCATACAGCCAAATGGAGGCTCTTCTTAGAATGGTGTACCAAGTCCCGTATGGACCCATTCTGATATCCACCAGACAAAGTTTTGGAGTACTTACTGGATCTCTCTGATGATGGATTACAATACTCATCTATAAAGGTTCACCTTTGTGCTGTCTCGGCCTGTCACGAGCCAATTCAGAACCTTAATCTAGATCAGCTGCTTCTCTTCAAAAGATTCTGAAAAGGCATCCTACACACATGGCCCACAGTACAGAAACCTGTCACTCCCTGGGATATCAACCTTGTGCTGGACATGTTCACTCATAAACCTTTTGAGCCATTGGCTATGCGTGATCCTAAATTCATTAATTGGGGAAACTGCATTTGTGGTGGCCATCACCTCTGCCCATAGGGACTCTGAGATACGTGCTTTGGTCACAGACTCTCCATATACTGACTTCCATAAAGACAAGGTAGTCCTCTGCACACACCCTGAGTTTTTGCCTAAAGTGGTGTTGGAGTTCCATTTAAACCAACCCTAGGTTCTGCCCACATACTTTTCTAACTTTCAGAACAAGGGAGAACACATCCTCCACTGTCTGGATATTAAAAGAACCCTCATGTTCTACATTGGTATAACTGAGGGCATCTGTCAGTCTAAGCAGCTCTTTGTCTCCTTCAGTCCCAACTGGCTAGGTCAGCCAGTTACAATCAAATGCATTTCTGCTTGGATAGTGGCTTGCCTATGCCACTGCTACTCTATGGCACAGGTCAAATTGAAGGCCATGTTTATGCCCACTCCATCAGAGCGGTCTCAACGCCCTTGGCGAAATCCGCTTTGTCTCCATTGCTTGATATTTGCAGAGTAGCTGCTTGGAGCTCGGTGCATACTTTCATACATTACGCTTTGAATGTCCATGCCAGACAGCATGCTTCCTTTGGCAGAACAATCCCTAATGGACTTCTGTCCAGAGTGAGCTCCATCTCCTACTGCCCTGCTTGGGGATCTTTGTCTGAGCTTGGTGTCACAAGCGCCCACAGGTTAGGCCCTCTGTTCCCACAGTGCCAACCTTGAAGTGCAATAGTGTGAACAGGGAGACAGACAGGGTAACCCTCCTGTCTGTTTTGGGTCCGAATCACTTGTTAGCCTCGAGTCCTGGAGGTCAAAATGTGAACCTTATGCTAGCATACCCAGTTAACAGGCTCAGATATATATTCTCTTCGGGGAAATGCAATATAATCTTTAGCCTAGTGACACCCAGCCAGGTTTCCAAAATGTACCCTTACGACTCAGTATGAGACCTAGGTATATTCTTACCTTTAGCAAGATTAGTAACACATTCAAGCCCTTAACAGCTGTCAGCATTAAACGCTGGTTGAGCAATCACATGCAAAAGAAACTGAGAAAAAGCACAGGCAGAATTTTAAAGAAAATATTGTTTACTAAAAATTGTAAAATAGGAAAAATATCAAACACAGAACAAATATATCAATAACTTACAGTCACATAAAATAAATGGGAAGCTACAGAACACAAAGACGTCTACCACAAATACTTAAAATTTCCAGCTGAATTATCCTTCTAAAGTTACCAGTCCTCAGACTGTGTATCTTTGATTTTCAGGGAGTCCTTCTGCCACAATTTCTCAGATGCAAGCAATATTCAAAAGTCAGTTTTTCCACCTCCTGGTGATGTCACCCATGAGGTCACTGTTAGATCTGTGATAAATATGTAATCTGAGTATGGATATCCACACGGATGTATGTTATTACTGTGAAAAATCAGCAACTAGCAATTTCCCAAAATATTAGTCTCTTTGATCAAACATTCCTTTGATGTTTCATAACCCACAATCTGTCACTAGTTTTCTGCTAGGTGAGAAAACCATAAAGAATCAGTCAAATGACTTCCCTTCCTGCTAGGGTCATAAAATTCATAGTTTGTTTCCAGCTTCAAAAGCATGAGCAGGTTATAAGGGTATAAACTGTCCCTCTAGAAGGAAGGCTTTAATTAGTTGATTCACTGGCCAGTGTCATGACATCCTCACTGACACCTTGAAGGTCAAAGATCAAGTCTCTCGCTCTCTGGATGCTTGTCCTAAGCAGACAATCACATACACATACCATTTATTTATAATACAAATATCATGCATATAACCATAAGCAGGTGGCAGAGCGTCGCAGTCCTCCCCACCTAGGCTGAATTTGGGGGCTCTATCCCCTGCATGGGATGAGTTCCCCATGTCAGTACATTGCGCAAACTGATGCGACAGTCCATCTGCATTTTCATTGGCTGACCCTGCCCTGTGTGAGACCATCATGTCATACCCTTGCAAGGCAAGGCTTCACCTTAGTAGTCTACCATTCATTTTACCCATTTGTGCCCGCCAAACCAGGGGGTTGTGGTCAGTTTGTACCTCAAAATGCTGCCCGTATAGGTATGGTTCTAACTTCTTTAGGGCCCACACCATGGCAAGACACTCTTTTTCCACAGTTGAGTAAGCCTACTCCCTGGGAAGTAACATTTTACTGAGGTACGCTACGGGGTGATCTTTTCCTTGGTTGGCCTTCTGACTCAGCACTGCCCAATACCACTCTGAGGTGTCAGTCTGGACTACAAAGGGTCTGCTATAGTCTGGACTTGTCAATACAGGAGCACTGCACAGCACCTCATTCAGTCTGGTAAAGGCTTGTTCACAGGCTGGTTCCCAGATAACTTTCTTAGGCATCCTTTTCTTTAACAGGCCAGATAGGGGAGCGGCCTGGGCACTGTAATTTGGTGCAAATTTCCTATAGTACCTTGCTGTCCCTAGAAAACTCCTAACCTGCTTCTGTGTTTCAGGTCTGGGCCATGCCTTGATTGCCTCTATTTTCGTTTTGGTAGGACGGAGCTGTCCCCGGCCTACAACATGCCTAAGGTATGCCACCTCAGCCATGGCCACTTGGCACTTCTCAGCTATTACAGTGAGTCTGGCCCTCTGTATCCTGCCCAGCACTCCCTAAGGTGGGACAGGTGTTCCTCCCAGCTGGCACTAAAGATGGCAGTGTCATCCAGGTACACCACGACATACTCCTCAGCACCATTTAACACCTGGTTCACCAACCTTTGGAAAGTGCCCGAGGCGTTCTTCATTCCGAAAGGCATTACTTTAAATTCAAATGACCCTATCGGATTGATGAAGGCCGACCTATCCCTAGCTCTGGCAGTTAACTCTGCCTGCTAATGCCCTTTTGTCAGGTCAATAGTTGTAAGGTATGTCGCCCCTCCTAACTTGTCCAGGAGTTTGTCCGTCCGTGGCATTGGGTGGGCATCTGACTTCGTAACTGCATTGAGTCATGATAGTCCACACAAAAACGAGTAGAGCCACCTGTCTTGGGAACAAGGACTACGGGTGAGGCCCCGGAGCTGGGGGATTTCTGGATTACCCTTAAATCCAGCATTTCCTACACCTCCCTCCTAATGTCCTTTTGGACAGCCTCTAACACTCGATATGCTGTTCATCGTATGGGCGCCTGTGTCCCTGTCTCCACATCGTGCATCGCTAAGGGAATTAGTCCAGTCTTTGCACTAAACAGTGGGGCAAAGTTTGCTAAAACCTCCCTTACTTCCTGGTTCTGGTCCGGGGTTAACTGGGTGAAATTTTAATTGCCCACAGAGACTCCCACTTGCTTTCTTTCCAGCAAGTCCAGAAGGGGGTCTCTTCATCCGTCTTTCCCCAGGACTACACAGTGTAAACACCATGTCAGCCCTATTAGCATAATGGCTTCATCATGTTGACATGGTACATTCTTTGTGTACGCCTCTTGTCGGGTAGCTCTATAATGTAGTTTGCATCATTTTTCTTTCTGATTGCTTTGTACGGTCCTGCCCACTCGGCTGCAGCTTGTCTTTCTGGACTGGGATTAGGACCACGACTCTGACCCACAGTGTAGTGGAGTTAGCTCTGGCTCCTGTGGTCGTACTCACACCTTTGTGTTTTGCTGGGCAGCTGCCGGGGTTGCTCTGGCTCGTCCCATCATAAGCTCCCTTCAGCCTTTTCCTAAACCTAAGGACATAATCCACTCTGGAAGTTTACTCGGTGGCGTAGCTTGCCTTCCCAGTCCCGTGGATCAAGTCTAGGGGCCCATGTGCTATGTCCATATAAGAGCTCGAAGGGGAAAATTCTTGTCGACTCTTGGGGCAGCTCCTGTATGCAAAACAACAGTGGGAAGGCATTTCCAGTCCTGTGCTCAGCAGCGGCTTGGAGCATTGACTTAAGGGTACTATTAATCTTCAATGCCCAATGGCTTGGGTGATAGTGTCTCGTCTCTGCACCACCCTTTCTCCCTGTTTGGCTTTCGTATCAGGTCCGCTATGAAGGAACCCCCGATGGTGATAACCTCCTGTGGAACCCGCACGAGAGAAAATCCCTAGCAAGGCTTCGCACTTTGTTTTGTCCTCAGTGAGATAGGGCAACTGTTTGGGTACCAGGTGTAATCCACCAGTTAGGATGGAACTTCCCTGGGAGGGGGCTATTTAAAGGTTCAGAATCTCATTCCCACCCTGGAATGGTTCCTCCGTTGGGTAGGGAATTAGTAGCCAGTTTCTTGGCTGCCTTCCCATTTCTTGGCAATTTTGGTACAACTGACATCATTCACCTACTGTGAAGTTGGGCTATTAGAAATTCATAACCGCTGTATAGTGCACTTCCCTAGATGACTAGACATGGAACATCATGCAATTTTTGAGCATCTGCTCACTGTACTTTGGGGAACGGCTGCCGCTGCCCATCACCCTCCTGTCTTAGCATCCTGTATACATCAGTCCATTGTCCTCATAACTTTGTTTCCATCGCATTTCTGTGGTTTGTCATTCTGCCCAAACCCTCAACTTCTAGACTGGGTCACTTTTCTAAGTCAGCTGCCAACTTACACATTCCCAAGGCATGGGCAGGTCCCCTCCAGTGTCTATACTAGAGTCCCTAGCTCTAGCATCAGGGCATTCAGGATCACTGCCATCCCTAACCCTCTGATTATGGGTCGCCACACATTCCTCGGAGTAACCCTCTATAGCTATTCTGTTACCTGCTACCTGAGGAATTTCTACCCCTTTCATTATTCTCCATATTAGGAGACAGGCTGGAGAACACCTCCCAGGGGTTTCCACAGGGGCTTCTATGGGGTCCAGGGAACTACAGTTTTCCTTTGCGGCATGGTCATGGGTAGCTGCACACACACATCCCCAGTTTGATATTGTTGCCGATAAGTACGCCGACAGCCAAAGTCTCGCTACAGCAACCTTTGCACAGTCCCCTATCTGACTCCAGTCTAGGAGTACACTAACGAGTGGCAGTGTTTCTCCTCCCTGCGATTCTCGTACAGTCACAATTGATTGGGTATAAGCTGATCAGGTTTTACCAGATCCCTTTTACCAACATCAGGGATTTCCGTGTCCCTTAACCCATGTGTCTGTACACTGTTCACAGTGACTGGATGCATGTGTTCCTCATGTTTACTGGCATACTTTCAGGGACACACAAACAACCCACTTCTTTCCTAGCACCACTCTGTGCACTGCTTGTTCTTTTGGGACACTGTCTGGCCAGATGACCAGGTTCTTTGAAAACTCAATATTCATTTCTTTTCTCAGGTGAATTTTCTTTGTAACCTGGGGCTGCCTGGTTTGGTGGGAGGCAGGGAGGGTTTTAGTTGCCCTGAAGGCATGCTTTTCCCTTTCTGTGCAGCCACACTCACCCCATTCACTGTCAGAGCAGGTCTGCTCCTGGCATAGTGGTCCGAGAGTTCAGCAGCCTTTTGCACTGTTTTGGATCTCGGTCCTCCAGTCAGGTCTTCGGCCTGCTGGGCAAGCCCCAAAAAATGCTCTAACAGAACAGCATTTTAAATGTTTTCTACAGAGTCTGCTTCAATTCCTTCCCACCAATGTTTTAAAAAGTGACGTTGTCTAGTGGCTAGCTCCTCGTAGCTCATCTCAGGGCTTCTCCTTAGCTTACGGAATTTAACTCTGTATGCCTCTACTGTTATCTCATATTTTTTAAAGTGCAGCTCTAAGTTTACTGTAATCATTAATGTCCTCATTGTCCATTTGACCCGATGCATCCTGAGCTTTTCCGGTAAGTAGTGGGGATCGCTGGAAGCTCCAGGACCCTCTAGGAATATTTGCCTGAATGCATACTTTTTCAAAGGAATTTAAAAAGGCATCTATATCTTCCCCCTCTTTAAATTCTGCCATCAATTTAGAATTTAGTTTGTAACCCAGTCCTGGAGTCCCAGTTAACCCCAGGCCACTTACCTACTCTGGTGCTGGTGTTTGGAGTCATAGCTTCTCCAGTTCATGTTGCCTCTGGTGCTCACGCCTTCTCACTCCAGCTTCTCGCTGCTCTCGCTCTCTCTCTCTGGAACTTCGGCTCCATTCTCCACAACTCTGTCTGTAGCCAGATCCTTCTGGCTCCAGAATGCTGGTGGACCTTCCCATGCTGCTGTACCCTTGGCTTACTCTGGCCCTGCTGTCCTCCCTCACTTGATCTGGACACTGCACTGGACCCTAGCCCCTACATGCCCAAGGTTCAGTCCTTTTCAGTCACCGACTGTGACTCGAGGTCTTGGGCATCAGCGCCATAAGAGCCTCTATGAGGGGCTTTTTGGTTCTGCCCTCGTGCTTGGACTCCTCTCTCTTGGCACAACTGCCTCAGGTAGTCTGCAGGTGCTCACTGTAGTTGGAAGCCATGTTCTTCCCTAACTACGGCTAAACTAACTTGCACCCGGGAAAAAAAAAAAAAACAGGTAGGAAACTTAGATTGTAAGCACAATGATATAGTTCTGTTTACGTTTTAAAAAATCACTGCCTTATTTTGCATGTGAGCTGTACAGTATTAATCTGACACCCTGGACTGTTAAAGCTTGTGTTACCAAATACTTTTTAATCGCACAGCTGCCAACCAGATCTGTCACAAATGCACTCCACAGGTCAGGCCATGTGCTCCCACAGTGCCAACCTCGAAGCGCAATAGTGTGAACAGGAGACAGACAGGGTAACCCTCCTGTCTGTTTTGGGTCCAAATCACCTACTAACCTTGAGTCCTGGGGGTCAAAATGTGAACCTTATGCTAGCATGCCCAGTTAACAGGCTCAGATATATATTCTCTTTGGGGAAATGCAATATAATCTTTTGCCCAGTGGCACCCAGCCAGGTTTCCAAAATGTACACTTACGACTCTAATATGAGACCTAGGTATATTCTTACCTTTAGCAAGATTAGTAAATATTCAAGCCCTTAACAGCTGTCAGAATTAAACACTGGTTCAGTATTACATGCGAAAAGAAACTAAGAAAAGCACAGGCAGAATTTCAAAGAAAATATTGTTTACTAAAATTGTAAAATAGGAAAAATATCAAACACAGAACAAATATATCAATAACTTATAGTCACATAAAATAAATGGAAGTTACAGAACCCAAAGACATCTACCACAAATACTTAAAAGTTCCAGCTGAATTATCTTTCTAAAGTGCCTGGTTACCAGTCCACAGACTAAGTGTGTCTTTGATTTTCAGGGAGTCCTTCACCACATTTCTCAGATGCAAGCAATATTCAAAAGTCAGTTTCTCCACCTCCTGGTGCTGTCACCCATGAGATGACTGTTAAATCTGTGATAAATCTGTAAACTGAGTATGTCTATCCACAAGGATGTATGTTATTACTGCAAAAATCAGCAACTAGCAGTTTCCCAAAATATGAGTCTCTTTGATCAAAACATTCCCTTTGATGTTTCATAACCCCACAATCTGTCACTAGATCTCTGATTGGTGAGAAAACCATAAAGGATCAGCCAAATTACTTCCCTTCCTGCTAGGGTCATAAAATTCATAGTTCGTTTCCAGCTTCAAAAGCAGGAGCAGGTTATAAGGGGTAATAAACTATCTCTCTGGAAGGAAGGCTTTGATTAGTGGATTCACTGGCCAGTGTCATGACATCCTCACTGACACCTTGAAGGGCACAGGTCAAGTCTCTCACACTCTGGCTGCTTGTCCTAGGCAGACAATCACATACTCATACCACTCCTTGGACACTGCAGTCCCACCATGGCATATGGATACTGTTGTACTATCTGGATGGAGGATGGGGTGCATGGTCTAAACCCTGTGTTCCCACTGTGATGTGGATATTGTTGTACTACCTCCATGAAGGGACCCTGTGCTCCCCCATCATGAATGTGGACACATTTGTATCATCTGGATGGAGGTATGGGAGTGCAGGGTCCAAAACAGTAAAATGAGGAAACAATTATACTATATAAAAAGAGAAATTCTTTGCAAAAACCTTGTTAATGCATCAGTTAAAGGTGGATACCACAGTGACAAAAGCAGGGAAATGAGGCATTAGGGTTTCCAACCCTGGGGTGGGGTGAGGGGTTGGAAATCCTAACGCCTCATTTCCTGCTTTGCTGCTGAGGTGTCCTCCTAACTGATGCATTAATTAAGTTTTGCAAAGAATATATATTATATATAACATTACTGTGGCAGATTCATGCACAGTTCCAGAACTCTTAAGGGTGTTCAGACAGGTTATTGGGGAAGAACAGTGGTCTCGACTATCATCTGTAGTCAAAGACCCCATGAGAATTTAACATGAGAGACTATTTTCAGGTGTTTACTGGAAGCCCTGTTGGGGACTCAGTTCTGCAAGATGATTTGGGGGAAACATCCAAAGAATATGGTGCTAGGAATGGCAAATGTATGATGCATTAACTGTGAATGTGCAGAGGAAGGTGAACAATATAGGCATTTATTATTGGAGGGCTGTTACCTTGTACTAGAGAAATGGTTAGGATGGTAATAACCCAAGATACTAACATTGAGAATGTAGTGGACAAGTACAGAGTGCAAGACAACATTGATGGTAAAGTAGATTGAAGCTGATGAGTGAAAGTAAGACTTTTCAGGTGGAAGGAGGTGGACGGGAGCAACTGCCCTCCTTACAACTCTGGGTGGCAAGAAGAAAGGCCAAGGCAGAGGTAGGTGGAGAGAAACAGGAAAGGAATTGGGGCTACCAAGGAGGTTGTAGAGAAATTGGCAAAATAGAGGCAATAACTGGCAGGACAATCGGGATTGGTAAAAGGGGCCTGGAGTCGGGCGAAGTTGAGGGAGGTTCGAATCCCACCACCCAAGAATTGCAGGCAGAAGTACAGAAGCTGAGGGAGGAGAACAATCAGCTGCATACTGCAGTCATGGGGCCACCGAATTTACGAGGTTGCTAGGAACACTGAGCCCTCATCCCAACTGTAAAGACAATCTGCCCAATTACTTTAGATAGTTGGGGGGGTGCCCCCAGGCTATGGCTAATATTGAGGGTGTTCAACATACAACAGTTACTTTAGATACGGGGCATCAATATCATGAATAGGTACATGGTTTAGGGCAGAGCATTTCAATCAAAATGTGGTTGTCCAAGGGGTATATGGTGCAAAGATCACTGCACCATTGATTAGACCGTTTAAAGTTACAATTGGGACCTGGCAAAGTCCAATTGTATTTGTGCAAGTAGAAAGACCGGGAACTCTTGTGGGGAGTGATTGAATGGTTTCTAATGGAATCATCATTGATCTAGCTAACTTACAACTTTTAAAAGCGGTGACCAATAGGGACAGTGTGGTGCTGGTGGTACCAATGGACCAGTGTGGATAGTGAAGGGATACAGTATGTGTCATGGGAAAAGTTAGATCTACCTGTAGATGTCCAAACAGTGTGCAAACAGGTATCTGACATTTTTGCTAAACAAACATGATTGCGGCTGTTTGCAAACTGAGTTAATCATTGAAGGAAGGAGCCACCATATCCCTTTCTAAGGGAAGCCATGAACCAGTGTCCAAAGTAAGAGCCAGTTTAGAGAAGCAAGGTGTAGTGAGAAAATGCTCTTCTGTTGCCAACTATCCCATATGACCAGTGAAAAAGCCGGATGGCACACGGAGACTGACCATAGATTACAGAGGTTAAATATGTTAAATCTATGGCTCCCTTAGTTGGTTGTTACCCAGAAATGATGACAAAGTTGTCTCTCAGTCTAAGTGGTTTTCAGTAATAGACATCTCATATGGTTTTGGTCATTGCAGCCTCACTAGGTATAATGGACAATGGAATGAAATAGCTGACTCTATTTGGTAGATAGATCACAGCTAGTTTCTATTGGGAATCTAACCTCTGAATTAGTCTCTGTTGTCTCCGGGGTCCCCAGGGTTCCATCCTGGGCTCTCTTCTTTTCAACATTTATGTAAATAGTTTATCTTTCTCAGATTCATCTGTCATGTTTCATTTATAGTCAGATGAAATGGTCATTTACACATCCAGTTCTACTGTTAATGGAATATAGAACAAACTCCAAAAAGCATGTGATCAACTACAGATTTTTTTTGACCATAGTAAGTTGACCCTAACCATAAAAAAAAAAAAACACAGTCTATGTTGTTTTCTAGAATCTGTGAAATGCCTGGGAACTCATCTTTAAGAGTGGTCACCCTGGGGGAATCCTTGAGTCAACAGGTACAGTCCTATAAATACTTAGGGCTCTGGCTGGACAGTTCCCTGAGGTGGGATGTCCATACAGACAGCTTAACAAAGAATGTAGGAAAAGACTTGGGGCCAGATAATCAAAGCATAGTGCAGCAGCATAAACCAATGGCATGGGAATAGCCATATTCAAAGGACATTGTAGCATGTAAATCGCCCATAGGGGGCACATCGATAATGTATGCGAAGGGCAAGGGGAGGCCTGTATACATGCAATGGGCTATTCAAGCCATAGCACCATGCTAGGACTCATAGCGTGACTCGTAGCATGGCGCTAGTTACCACCTATAAAAGGCTGGTCTTTGCCAGGGCAAATCACCTAGGAGGAGAGACCACAACAGGAAGTGGGAATGAGTGCTGTACCATTAGCAGTGATGCTGCCATTCATGGTAGCTGTAGTGGAAGAGGAGGAGGAGAGGAGCAGGCCCAACATGGGCCTAGCAAGCAGCTGAGGAGGCGGTATGCTGAAAACAGGTGGTACCGGCCCAGGGATCTCCTTGAGACCCTGCCAGATGAGCACATCACTGGCTGGTACAGGATGAACAGGGAATGTTGAGGCAGCTATGTGAAATCCTGCATGAGCAGCTGCACTCCAACATCAGAAGCAGCCATGCCATGACAGTAGAGGAGAAGGTGACAGCAGCGATGTGCTTTCTTGCCACAGGGACATTCCAGCGACCAATGGGGGACATCATTGGGGTATCGCAGATCTGCCACCTTACACCTCCTGACCCAGTTCCTAGAGGCTTTTCTGCCACATGCTGGGGAGTTCATAGTATTCCCCAGCATGGCAGCAGAGCGCAGAGAAACAATGCAGCAATTCCATCGAGTTGCGCACCTACCAGCGGTACTGGGTGCCATTGACCTCACCCATGTCTCCATCCATGCACCACCTGGCGATGGCAGTGACATCTACATAAACAGGAAGGGGTACCACTCCATCAGTTGCCAGGTGGTGTGCGATGCAACCCCCGTGCATCAGCAATGTCTATGCACAGTCCCCCGCCAGTGCCCTAGCGCCTTCATCTGGCACTAGTCCCAGCTGTGCCAGGCATTTTAGGAGGGCAGGATAACCAGTGGGAACCTAGTCAGTGAGTATCAGCTGACAAGGCCCACACACCACAGCATGGATGGGGACAGGCATGGGAGGCCAGGGAAGTGGTGTGGGAGGGCAACACAGGGGTACATGACAGTAACAGGCAGACAGCAGTACAACACTAACAAGTGAATATCTCTCAACAGGGGACAGTGCCTATTCCCTGCAACCCTGGCTGCTGAAACTGGTACCCTGGCTGGCCACAGTGGCCGAAGAGCAGTATAACAATGCGCATACCAGCACCAGGAACATCATAGAGAGGGTGTTTGGCATACCGAAGATGCGCTTCCGATGCCTGACACATCAGGTGATGCCCTACAGTATAGGCCTCAGAAGGTATGCTGCATCTTCCTAGCCTGTTGTATGTTGCACAACATGGCGAAGACCCATGGGATACAGGTACCTGAACCTGAAGAACAGGCCGACAGTGACCCAGAGCTAGCGGTCAGGGGGATAGTGGAGCAACTCGAGAGGAGGGATCCTCGCATGGCCCACAGGGCCAAAGAGCACAAGGCTGACATCATCAGGACACTGTCACAGGCCAGAAGGTGAGTATAGACTGCACAGCAACATGAAACAATACATTGGTGAATGCTTTAATGTGTACAGACAACCACAGCAGTTACAACACCAATCACAGCAGGAGCACAACAAAGTGGAATGGAGCGTATGTGTGTGTGTGGTGTGATGTGTGGTGTGTGGTGGCAGTGTGAGGAGGGCCACCATGGCCATGCAAGTGAGGAAGTGCATGTGATTAAGTGTGGGGGTGTGCGTGTCAGCTTGTGTGCATGTGTGTACAAGGGTGTGGGTGTGACACTGTGCACACGGGGTGATGACCGTGCACAGGTGCAGATCAGCCATGCCCATCACCGCGCCAACCACGCACACGGGCGGCACACCACGGTGTGGGTCACAGAACCAGGGTACTCTGTGCTGAGGACACAGTGGGGAGGACCATGGTGAGGCAGGCAGGCAGGCAGGGCAGACCACCTGTGCCCCGTCAACCAGTGGAACCCAACAGGGTGGACAGACAGCCATGGCGGTACTGGGTGCCCAGAAGTGCCTGATGCATTGATGTTGGAGCCAGTGGCCACCCTGTGTCCACAGGTAGCCCACCTGTGGGCCTGTGCCATGGTCACCCTGACCTCCTTGCACATCCTGGCGACCCCATGCACCGCGCAGGTACACTGGTGAGGTCGACCACTGGGGCCATGAGCCCAGCAAAACTGTTGCCAGCACAGCATCCTTGCAGCTCACCCTGTCTTCAGCCTGCTGTTCTGCATGGGCAAAGTCCAGTGACATGGACTCGGCGCATCAGTGATAGCTCATGCCTGAGCTCCCTCCAGGTCATGCAGGTCCATCTGAGCCTCCTGCTGGGACATCAGTGCAGCCTGGAGCAGTGGGAGGGCACCCGGGGCATCCTGCTCCAGGGGTGCAGCCCCCTCTACAGCCATTGGCACTGGTGCCTGCAGCTCCCCAGGGTTGGGATGCTGGTGCACAGGCAGCATGTCCTGCCACTGCAATCCGCTGGTGGTGTGCTGTGGTCCCGGAGGGCCCAGCCCTCCAAACCATGGGGGACACTGCATATCCACTGGTGCACACACATTCCCCACATGGCCAACTACCAGCTGCATGGGTACACCCATGCCAGCAAGGCAGACCACCACCCTGGGCCATGGCCTGCACCCAGCCCACCCCTGTACTCCCTCCACAGGCACATCCACAGGCAGGAGGTAGAACCCTCTCACATATCTGTCTCTATGTCACTGGTCACTGTCAGGAGGATCACCTGCCCACCACCGGATCCTCCACCTGGGCAACCTCCAGGTTAGCACTGAAGTCCAGTTCCCCACCTGCAGTGGGGCCCCTTCCCCTGTTAGCTGTAACCCCTCTCCAAGGGAGTGCCACACATGGTGTGGCCCTGGGAGTACTTGTCCGCCACCCACACCAGATGTTGATGGCAGGTTCTCCTCCTCCTCCGGTCCCAAGGCAGCCATCCTGGCCTGGTCCTGGTTTGCTGCTGGCCCTGTACACATCACTGTGGAGGGAAATGGGACAGGGTCAGTTCACCTGTAT
The DNA here is from genome assembly GCA_016271365.2 of Neoceratodus forsteri. Classification (NCBI taxonomy): domain Eukaryota; kingdom Metazoa; phylum Chordata; order Ceratodontiformes; family Ceratodontidae; genus Neoceratodus; species Neoceratodus forsteri. The sequence continues at coordinate 964,305,575 of CM028131.1, read as the reverse complement.
ATGCACAGTGTGCCCTACCACCACAACCGCCACCTGAACATGCACACCCTAGGACATGTGTCACCCACTGTAGACATGCACACCCACACACTATCCCCACGGTTATATCCTGTGGCCACAGGCACCCAACCACCCCACAGTGTGCATGCATACCCATCCCTTGTGCATAGTGTGCACAGCAGTGCAACCCACAGTGCACCCAGGCTCTGCGCCAACACCACCCTGCACCTGTGCCGCCACACCATGCAGGGTACACACATAGATACAGACCTGTCCTGGGTGGTGTGAGGCATCTGGCACCACCATCTGGTACACCAGTGATGGCAACCGGGCACAGTGTGGATGCCACCACAGCGGGAGTGGGTCCTCCTCCCGCTGTTGTGACGATTGCGGGCCACCACCGGTATGCATCCTGTGGCATAGCCACTGTGCCTCCTCCTCCTCCTCTGCCCAGTGCAGCAGGTCACTTCAGCGCTTGTGCACTGCTTCAGTCATCCTGCCACAACTGCCAACTGCGTTCACCCCTGCAGTCACCTCTTCCCATGCCTGGCACACCACCGCATCCATGGCCCTGTAGCGCCGCAGCACCTGCTCCCTCTCCTTAACACCATGCACCAGGGTCTTCAGTTCCTCCTGGGAGAAGCAATGGGCACGAATTTGTTCAGGCAGTGCTGCACTACCTATGGGAGAGATGGAAAGGGACATGTGTCACCAGCTGTGGCATGCCTGTGGTGTGTCAAGCATGTGCAACAGCGTGTGCATGCCACCACCTAGAGTGGCACAGGTTGCATGGATGTGGCACTGGCCAGCATGCGCATGTATGGTGCACACAGCCACATGGGGCTGCAACCGCTCCTGTGTGCACTGTGCCACTGCACGGCTAGCCGGTGTCTTGACGGCACGCACTGGACCCACAAGGGCATCGCCATCACCCATGGCTGACATGTGTACCCCAGGACGGGGCCACCCCAACAGCCACCACCTGGCACTGTACCATGCCCCCTAGGGGACATAAGCACTGCACACAGGGTGTGGACACGGAGAATGGCACGCATATAATGGCAAGCTACCAGGCACAGGCCACATGGTGCTGTCAACAGCACAATGGCGGGACCCTGTGACCCCTGGGCTGTAGCTGTGTACCACCACCAGAGCGTTTGCAACCCTCCACATCCCACATCCAGGGCGACAACCGAGGGGCCATGGACCCCATGGCAGTGAGCCACTGTTGCGGAGCACACCCGCACTCCATGTTGGGACCCCCCCACCCCTGCCTGGCACCCACAGTGTGCAGACGGTCCTGCATGGTGCAGGCTGATGCAGGAGCATGGGCGCATGGTGCATAGGCTGGTCTGCTGGACTGCCAGCCATATGGCTATGTGCACCATTGTGCAGCACCGTGCTTTGCCTCTGGTCCTGCAGTTGATGGACCTGTCACCAGCCAGTACAGCTGTGGACTGCAAGTATGCTGTGCATGTGCCCCGACCTTCTGTTGCACCAGTGCCATTCCAACAGTTCTCCAGCAGCTATACAGACCTGCTTCTCACTGCTCTGCCTCCTGTTGCTTGGCTCCTTCAGTAGTGTCTGTTCCACTGCAGTATCTGTTGTATGCTGTATTCCCACAACACAACACCGGTGGAGCACTGAATGCCCTTTTATAGCCCAGCCGGGGGAAATCCAGCCTGTTATGCATGCAAATCATCGGTTAATAATATGCTAATCACAGTGTTTGCACCATGCATGCACTAGTACTCTCATTTGCATATGCCGGTTGAATATGGGCCTGATTAGCGCCGGGCTAATGGCTTAGCGCCATGCAAATGTCAGCACCGGGCTATGGGGAGGACAGCGCCATGCTGACCTGGTAGTGCAGCACTATGTGGCACAGCACGATCACCATGCATGCCTGTGAAGCCCCAGGGACGCGCTAGCATCCAGGTATAGTGCAGTGTAGCACCGTGCTAGCCCACACAGCGTGCTGCGTGGGCAATGCCAGGAAGTGGAAGACAGCAAGCTGTGGTGCACAGGGACAGGCACTGGGGGGAGGTGGAGACCACTAACCTTGTGCAGCTTGTACAGCAGTGGTACAGACAGCTGTTTGGGGAGGTCAGAGAGGGTGACCTCCCATGGTGGCAGGTGTGGGTGTCCATGCCAGGTGGCTCACAGGCAGATGGGCATCTAGAGGATGCTAAGAAGTGCTGACAGGTACGGACCTGCGCCGCCGCCAGAGGGCCAGCTGGGCGTTCATTCACATGGTGTTGAGGGCACTGTGTGGGTGCCAGGTGAGTGCCTGAACAAGTTGCACTTGTCCACAGCATGTGTCGTGGTCTGCCTGTGTGTGTGTGCGTGCGTGCGTGCACACACTGGCGTGTGCACAGGGGTGCAGGTGTGCGGGGCAGTGGGTCACATATGGCGCAGCTTGTGGGCCACAGTGGTCCAGGAGGGCATGGCCACCACATGGTGATGGCATTGCATGCATGGGCATTGTGGGTGGTGGGGCATGCTGCAGGCCCATCCTGCAGCCTTCACCGGTGTTGTGCGGGGGTGGACCCCGGACTGCCTACACAGGTGTGTGTGCCTCCAGTCACTGTGCCTATTCACCCTGCATGGTTGCAGCACTGGGCCCACATGCCTACATGCCCTGTGTGCCTGGTGCATGGTCAATGGGTCATGGGGTCCACTGTGTGAGTGTCTCCTGCATGCTATCATTGTCCCTGGGCTGCCCTACATGTGCAGTGTCTTAGTGGTGAGTGTGTATCTTGCTGTTGTGATCGCGGTTCTTGCTGTGCATTGCAGTAATGGTGCTATTTCCCCTGTCCACTGTAGAGAGGATTGTGCAGCCCAGAGCAGAGATAGGGGGCCCAGAGTGGTCTCAGGTGCCAACCAGAGGCAGCCCCAGGGTGCTGGCCATGCAGCAGTGAGCCCAGGAGAGTAGCCCCGAGGCCGGGGGCCTATTGCATGAGTACATCTCAGTCTTCATTTGTGTTGTGCCTCTGTAATGTTTTGTTCCTTCACTGGGCTGTCATTGATTGTGCTAGGGGTTTGGCCACCAAGGTTGTCATGCTATTGCTGCTGCTTCTTTCTGTTGTGTTGTGCAGCGCTGTTTCTTGCTGCTGGTAGTATCTGGATGTCTGGATGCCATGCCCTGTGATGGGGGGTGGTATGTGCCAGTGTCAACATGCATGGCTGGCATTGCCGTGCTGTCCACATTCACTGCTGGCCATGTTTGGCTGGTCACCTGCCATGGTTGTTCTGGCTGCAGGACACCGTGCACATTGCCTGTACATGAGCCATGTGGTAGCATCTGTTGGTCCTCCCTGCTGGTGTGTGTGCCCTGTGGGCTTGCAGCTCCTGCAGGTCAGTTATGCCCTAGTATCAGTTGGCCATTGTATGCCCACCATGCCTGCAGTGCACTGCCCCTGCACCCCTGTTTGCTGTTGTGCACTGCTGTCTGGTACATTGCTTTCAGACTGCAGGGCATGTCCCGACGTTAGGTCTCCCATGTACATGTTAGTGGGCCCACACCCACCACCATTTGGGGTCTGCCTGTGTGTCTGCACTCGGCCACTGTCTGCAGTGCTGGGGTGGGTGGTGCTGTCCTTGCCTTGGTGTTTGTCAGGGCCTGTGTCTCCATGTGTGTAGGATTTCAGGTTGTTGCCTGTATCTTCAAGCCTTCCCTGTTGGTGATGGTGGTTGTGCCTACTCTGCGTTCCTCGGCACCACATGGGCATGGCTGTTGGGACATGCTGTCCATCCCTGTCAGGCTACCTGTGGATGCAGTTTGCCTCCTGGCTGGTTTACCATACTCACATGCTCTCCCTTCCTTTTTGTAGGTCCACTCTGATCCTCATTGTGGGCTATGGAGCCAGAGGAGTCCAAGGGCAGAGGAGACCTCCTACGGTCAATCATGCACTAGCAAACACACACTTACAGAGCAGCAGGCAGTGCTCATTGCTGAGACCTGGAGGGTGGCCACTGTTTTGAGGCACATCTGCCAGAACCTGTGAGCTCACAGCCATAACTCGTGCAGTGCACCTTTGTTTACCCTGCACCCCTTCCTGGACTTTGCTCTCTGTTGCCACCCTTATCCCTCATTGTTTGTGTTCATATCCCCATCCCGCCTGTGACTTTGCTTGGCTGATTTCCCCACCGCTGTGCATATGTTATCTTTGTACTTACCTTTGTTGCTGTTGTTCACTTGTTAGTTGAAGTTTAGTCACCATTGTAGTTTAATGTGTAGCTGTAGTGGTAGCATAGTGTGTTGTAGGTTCTGTAGAGGTAGTTGTAGTGTTAGTCATAGTACTAGTTGTAGTTGTAGTCATAGTTGTAGGTCCTGTTCATGTGTATATAGTGTTTTTGTAGGTTTCCTTTTGCATTTCTAGTCATTTTGTTACATTGCTGTTTGGTTGGATTGTGTTGTTCACCTTTGCATATGTACCTGTTTCTGTTCCCTGCGTCACTTGTATTATATATACCCTTTTCTTACTTGCACTGTGTCCTGTATCTTCATTGTGTGCCTGCCATTTACTGCAGGGTTGTTCTGTGCTTTGGTTCTGCTCATGGGTCCTGCCACACTCTGGCCTATCCCCTGGCTGTGTGTGTGTATCGGTGTCTGGGTTCTGCACCGGTGTCTGCTCTTGGGGTCCCTTTCCAGCCTGTGCTCCTTTGCCTGTGGTCCAGGGCCTGGCAGCTCCATCTGCATTGTGTACTCTTGAAGTTTTCACTGCTTGCCTTGGTGTTATATTCAGTGCTGTCTTATTTGCCATATTCAGTGCTGTGTTATTCCGGGCTGTTTTGCCCTGCACTCCTGGCCCCGTTTGCCTGTCTTCCTTTGCTTGCTATATTCAGCTGGTTTTGCCCTGGGCTATTCCTTTTGAACATGGCTTGCATTTTGCTCCAAGCTAAGTTTGCACGCCGTGCAATGCTAATCTCAGCCAGGGGCAAAGCTTTGAATATCTGGCCCTATGGACCTTATACAGACTCAGATCCTGTATGAGTAAGGATACAAAAGAGCCTAGTAAATTCAGTGATTATCCCAATTCTAGATTATGGAGATATTTTGTACTCAAGTGGCTTAAAGGAGACCTTGCAAGACTAGACATCTGCTATGGTAGAACTACTAGACTTATTTTAGATACATCTCGATTAACCCATAAATGCCAGCAATATAATAGACTGTATTGGCAGACACTTGAGAGGCGGCAAGAGCACTCATTTGCCTTTGTTTACTAAGGGTTGGTTGGTAAGCTTCCATTATATACAACTTCCCATCTTGTGAGTAGAAAAAAGCAGAATATTTAAGATCTGCAACAGCTATTAATTTAATTTTACCTATGTGCAATCTGGAAGTGGGTTGTCAATCAGTATATTATAGAGGTGCGCTGACTTGGAATAATATTCCATCTAACTTGAGACTCAGTGGGGATAAAAACTTGCGAAATTATAAAAATATGGTTAAATAATACATCCATTAAAACAAGACAATGCTGTAATAATGGAAGCTTGGCCATGGGGTGATGATAATGAAATTGTATTTTATGGAAGACACGGGGTGATGCTAAGAAACTATTTCATTGATGAATTGTATTATGATTATCACCTTTTACTATACACTTACAATCTATATAATATAAATTCTAGTATTGAATTGTAAATGTGACTTGTAATATTGCACTTTGTGGGCCCAATTCTCAAAGAGATATGCCTGGCATAACTTGACTTGCACCAAAGTAAATGGTGCAAGTAGTAAGTTATACCAGGAGATCCGACATACGCATTCTGCAAAGCATCGCAGGCTGTTTGCGACAAAGTGGACTTACACCACCAGTTATGCCCTAAACCCCCTGTGATATGGCACTAGGGGGTTTATGGCAGCCATTGCACCATATTCTAAAAGGGAAGCAACAAGGTCTCCAATGTCACTACTCTAGAAGACCCCGGTGGATATCCATCAATGAAAAGTTACACCAGCAAATAGCTGATGTAACTTGTGTCCACTGGGGTGCCGATGGCCCTGATCCACTAGTCAGTGCCTCTCCAGCCCCATCCCTGCCCCACTAGACAGCCCCACAGGGCTAGAGAAACCTCACCTCACACACCTATTGCAGGTGCCCACATAGCTATAGGACCCCTCCTCGAGTCCTCAAATACTGTGCAATGAAAAGCCCTTCTGGGCTATCAGACCCCATCCCAATCCCCATAATGTGTATGTAATAGCCCTGCAGGGCTGATCTTGCCCCCCAAGCCCGATGCCAGCCACTCACACATGGCACTTTCCCATGTAACCTGTAAAAGAGACATAGCCGGATCCATAATCCCTGGTAGTATTTTGGGCAGTTAAAAGCATTCAGATTTATTGTGGGAGGAAGTAAAATTGTTTTGTTTTCAGCATATACACCACTCAAACTCTTGTCCTCTCGCATCAAGGATGGGGTGGTGTCCAGTACCAGATTGTCAGATGGACTCTGCTGCAGCAGAGCATGGACACAGAAGTCTGAGATGTAAGGAGGATTTGTTAATAGCTGATGGCTTGCTGCTTGATGAGCTACCCCCATGAATGCCCATACTCTGCCTCGTGCAGCATCCCCTTCTCCCTTTTAGAAGGCTCACTGACCAGCCTTAATGAGCAGGGCATGGTACCTCATCTCTTACTGTATATGTGGATGGTTCATCTATGTATGTATGTGGAAGGTAAGTCCAAAACTGACTTTGCAGTATTTGATCCTACTAATGCCAGCCCTCCACTGGTATATACTTGCAAAATTCAGACAGTACAATTTGCAGAGCTAGCAGCAGTTACTTGTGCCCTGCAGACTTCAACAGATGTGACATTCAGAGTAGTGTGCAGAGATTCCCATTGGGTTTGTTTAGCCCTTACAGCGTACATACCAGAGTGGAAAACACATGGCTTTGTTACATCTGATGGTAAGCCCTTGTGCTATACTCGCTGTCTTGTGGGAAACAGGTATAACAATGCAATTGGAAAATGTAAAAATTGAAATTATCAAAGTGAAAGCACACCAGAAGGAGGTCCTGTAGCAGAACATAATGCTATGGCAGACTTTCTAGCAAAGCAAGCAACCAAAGGGGCCCCTTTGTGGGAACCTTCTGCCCTCCCTCCTAATTTCAGGACACAGCAGAAGTTAAACATGTTAAAGAACACCTGATCTTATACATTTGCAAAATCAGATCCTGCACTATGTGGTTTACTGGGTTGCACTGTGGATGGAGGCACTGTACAGGACTCGTCAGGTCTTCTGGTCTGGCAAGGATGTGATACACAGTACCCTGTATGGGTTGCACCACATGGAGTCATAAAAAAGATGCTACGCATAGTTCATGACACTAGAGGTCATGGTGATACTCTCTCCACACTGTAGCACTTACTTACTTTTGTATGGTGGCCAGATGTTAAAGAAGATGTCAGAACTTACTTTTGTATGGTGGACAGATGTTAAAGAAAATTCAGACAATATTGTGTAAACTGTATTCAATGTGCTTTTCACAATCCTACAGGCAAAGCCAAATGAGGCCAACTGGCCTTGCCTCATATCAAGGGTCCATGGGAACATATTCAAATTGACTACATTGAGGGCCTGCCTAGGACCTCTAGGGGCACATTGTACACTCAGTTATTATTGATGCATTTTCTAAATAGGTAGAGACTATCCCAATGTGCACCATGACAGCTCAGGCCACAGCTAAAGTACTGGTGGAACAAGTGTTCTCTAGGTGGGGAATACCCATGTTGATTGATTCTGACCAGGGAAGCCATTTTACAGGAAAAGCAATGCAAGCTATGAGCACTGATCAAAATGTCACATCCATATCACCCACAATCCTCAGGACAGGTTGAAAGAACTAACAGAACACTAAAAACAGTCTGAGAAAATGGTGAAAGAATCTAGTAAAGACTGGGATGAGCAATTGACCCTTAATTTTGATGATGCTAACAGCAAAACCAAACAAAATCACAGGTATCTCACTATATGAAATCATGACAGGCAGACAAATGCAGATACCTGAGCAGGCTTTGTTTGCTCCCATACCACCTGAAATGGAGCAGGGGTGAAAATTGAAAATTTTGTGCAAACCTTGCTGCAGAAATTAAAACAAGTGTACAAAAACATGCAGAACTTACGGGTGAGTACAAGAAAAAGGTTAGAGCTTGCTAGGATGACAGAGCCAGCAGCCAACAGCTGGAGGTAGGAGATAAAGTGTTCAGTCTTCGGACGGGGTCAGAAATGACCAAGACCACCACTAGGGTAATGGACTTCCGGAAAGCAGATTTTAAGAAAATGAAAGAGAGGAAAGAAAATGAAAGAGGGGAAAGAAAACCTAGAGGGCACTGAAGAGATATGGGGAAGCAATAAAAAGGGGAATCCTGCTGGCAACCTAACAGTGCATCAGGAAGGTGAGCAAACACAAAGGAGGGAGGAAACCACTATGGTTTACAAAAGAGGAGGCAAGAGCAGTCAGGGAGAAAAAAAGAAAGCATTCAGGGCCTACAAATCTTCATAGAGGATGGCGGAAAGGGAAGCTTACAAGGAGAAGCTACAGGACACGGGGACAAAAAACAGGAGGGCTAAGGTGGCTACGAAGGAGAAAATAGTGAAAGAGGCCAAAAGGGGGGACAAAAGATTTTTCCAGTATATAAGTGAGAGAAGGAAAAGCAAGCAGGGGGTTATAAGACTCAGAGGGAAGGGGAGAGCTCTGATAGAGGGGGGATGAGGAAAAGGCAAATCTGCTAAACGAATATTTTACCTCCGTCTTCACAGTTGAGGAAGAAGGGAAGGGGCCAGAGCTAAGAAGCGGGTGGAGGGTGGGCAGGGAAATGGACACAAGCCATTTTACAGAGGGTAGGGTATTAGAGGAATTAGGAAAATTGCAGATGGACAAGGCAATGGGCCTCAATGCAATCCATCCCAGGGTTCTCAGAGAGTTGAGGTAGGAACTTGCAGCACCACTCACAAAGTTATTTAATTTGTCCCTAGACAAGGGAGGTCCCAGGGGATGGTAAACAGGCCGATGTGGGGCCATTGCACAAGGGGAGGAGCGAAGAGCCTGGCAACTATCATCTGGTCAGTCTTACCCCTGTGATGGTAAGCTGATGGAGGCACTTATAAAGGAAAGTGGGTACAATATCTGGAGGAGGGGGTGCTCATGGACAACAACCAGCATGGGTTCACAGGCAGAAAGTCATGTCAGACCAACCTGATTTAATTCTTTGATGGAGTAACGGAGATGTGATTGGGACAGCGGTGAATGTGGACTATCTGGACTTCATTGAGGCCTTTGACACCAGCCCTCACAGGAGATTGGTAAGCAAGTTAGGCAGCCTGGGGTGGGGAGCAAACTAACAAACTGGGTGAAGAACTGGCTGGTAGATAGAACTCAGAGGGTGGTGGTAAATGGGAGGTACTCCAGGGTGTGGGGTTCCCCAGGGTCTGTGTTGTGTCCCTTACTGTTTAACATATACATTGGGGACATTTCAGAGGGTCTACATGGGAAGATGTATCTATTTGCAGATGATACGAAGATCTGTAGCAGGGTGGACACACCAGTAGGGGTGGAAAGCATGAAGGAGGATCTGTCCAGGCTACAGGAGTGGTCAGGGAAGTGGCAACTGCACTTTAATGCAAAATAATGCACATAGGGCACAAGAACCCAAGGGGAAAATACTGGCTGGGAGGGGAGGAACGTGAGACAGAACAGGAAAGGGACCTGGGGAATCATCATTTCAGATAGCCTGAAGGTTGGGAACCAAAGCAACAAGGCAGTGGGTAGGGCAAGCAGAATGTTGGCATGCATAGGGAGGAGCATAACAAGTAGGAGGAAGGAGGTGATCATGCCACTATACAAGACTATGGTCAGACCACATCTGGAATATGAGGTTTCAGTTCTGGAGGCCACACTTGCAGGGTGAGAAAGACAGGATGGAGAGGGTACAGAGAAGGGCAACCAAAATGGTTCAGGGACTACAAGGAGGTCATCTGAGGAATGACTGGAGGAACGAAACTTACACACACACTGGAGAAGGGGATATGGTAGAAACCTTCAAATATCTGAAGGGAATAAACAAGGTGAGGGAAGGAAACATATTCAGAATGAGTGAAAACATAACTGGGGACATGCATTCAAGTTGGAGGGGGACAGATTTAGAGGGAACATGGGGGCAGTTCTTCACTGAGAGAGTGGTAGGCCCTTGGAATAGGCTGCCGGAATGGGTGGTGGGGGTAGATTCAGTCAGCAAATTCAAGAGGGCATGGGAAAGCTACATGGGGCTAATTAAAAGTAACAATGGCATGAAATAAACGGAATACGATAAATCAGACAGAGAGGGGGTATTGGGCAGACTAGGTGGGCCAAAGGGTCCTTTTCTGCTGGCAAGTTTCTATATTCTATAAAGTAATGATCAAAGACCTACTTGAAAAAGGGCCACTTATGGCCTGGAAGGGCCCTTACCCAGTTTTGGACAGGGCTAGTCCAACGGTGTTCTTGATACAAGTACAGGATGGATAGAAACTGAAGCATAAATACTTTCATTTTTTGACTTCCGGTGACGTAGTAGACGGGAATGGCTGCTTAGTTTCCCGCATCAGTTACCAACAGTAGCTTTCTGACAGAATCTGAAATCTATCGATTGCATCCTATATCCGCAGACCTAGATAAAGTTGTAAGAAGGGACTAGGGATGGTCCGCACGAAAAAAAGAGGTTCCCAAGTGCAGAAAATGGCGTTGACGAATACATCGAGCAGACAACCAGCAGGCCTCAGCCCAGCACCCTCGCGTTCATCGGTGCTCTCTGCTTCCGGAGCCAAAGATTCATGCTCAGACTCTGGCTCTACAAATACGAGAGCAGAATCTAGGAAGATTATTAACATGTTGCATAAAATTGATGCCAAAGTAACAGATATCCAAAAGGACTTTAAAAAACTAGAGTCCAGAACCACGGCAGTTGAACAGCAGGTAGAGGGGCTGCAGGCTGAACATATGGCGTTTGGCAGGTCTTTGGCATTTTATGCGGAAGAGAGAAAGCGCTTTCAGCCAAAGCTGAAGATGCAGCTTCGCTCTGGACGCATAACAATATTGGGTCGAGGACTTCGGAAGGAGATGAGCAGGCAGATATGATCTCCTTTATGGATTGTTGGTTGAAAACGGAGTTACAGATCGAGGAAGAAACTCCATTGGAGATTGAGAGGGCGCACAGAACCCTTGCCCCTAAACCCAAACAAGGGGCCCCTCCAAGAGCAATTTTAATTAAATTTCTCAGGTAAACTATGAAAGAAAAGGTCCTGCGTCTGGCGTGGGGAAAGAAAGACCTCAATTTCGATGGAATTAAAGTGTATGTGGATCAGGATTTCCCCCCTACCCTGGCCCAGCGCTGGAGAAAAGTGCTTGTGGTTGTGAAACAACTGAGAAAGAAAGGCTTTAAGGCCCAACTGCGGTACCCGGCCAGATTGTGGTTAGACCTACCGGAAGGGCAGAAAATATTTGATACACTTCTCCTGGCTAAAGATTTTCTGTGCTCCAATGATGTCCAGATTCCAGATTTGAAAGAAGAAATAGCGGAAAAGGAAATTGAAAGGCTGCTATGGGCAACAGCGCCAAGATCCAAGAATAGTACTCGGGCTTACTGGAGAGCAGATACTGTTTTGCCTTTGCATGCGGACCTGCCAGATGGATTACCAGAGAGAAACCTCAACATAATGGGAAAGAACTTATGTTAACTGACACTGTTCATACTTCAATCTGGCATTGTTAGAGGTTCTCTAATGCTCCCACCATTTTCTAGAAGTGTGCTCACGAATCAGACGCTGATTATTGAAACGTTTTCACTTACCTGCCTGTTTGGATTGCCAGAGGATGGAACATCGCAGAGCTCTAATAGTTATAAATTTAAAATCCAATATGGCGGAGGACTGGGATGCTCGCAATGCTTTTTTTGGGGGGGGGGGTTTGCTTTTTTATTTGTTAATATTTAATTTTCCCTCTCCATTTGGGACCAGATTCAGGGAACTGCTTCCCCACCTTGACGTTTTGTGGATCCTTCAGGTTTCCCCGTAGATGGGTTGAGCTCGGGCGAATCCGCCTTAGGGATTGGAACTCCAATGGCCAACTGTAGGGGCCTTTTTCTTTTGTCCCCCTGGGGAAGACGGATATGCTTTCTGGTCGGACCTGTTCGAGTCCGTTAAGGATTGAATTCACCCTGTGGGACACAGGCCTCTAAATTTCCTGGATTGGCTCCTGTTATTTCAAGGACCACCGCAGGAGTTGACGCGCTCTCCTCCTATTCGGATGAGTAGCCTCTGAGTAGGCAGATGGAGTTTTCTAATGGAATGATGGTGGGGAAAGATGGGTTTATTTTTAGTATCGCCAAAATATACTGACCTTCATGGTCATAGCCATGAATCAGGGTTGAGAATTTCAATGACCAGAGGTTATGGTCGTAGTCTCCCCTTTGGCTCCCTTCATGGGTGGAATGATAGAGAGAGATCGGGGGGGGTTATATACTACTCTTACGATTTAGGTCATGGCCATTATATTTTAAGGTGATTACCTAATACAAAGAGTGGCCCCCCCACTCCCCTTTTTTTTTTCTCTCTCCCTCCCCATCTATTCAATTTTGGTCACAACAGGATTCTTTTTCATGGAAAGTGCTACTTTATTCCGTAAAGATGTTGGTACCTTGAGGGTAAGCTAGGTATCTCTGCCTCTCCGAAAGATCCATACTTTAAGACTTACTGAGGGCACAGGCGGTAATACCCCAGGGTTCTGGTGTTTTTCCGGCCTTTCAGTCCAGTGTTGTTCCCTCCAAGGGGTTCAGCATATCTACACCCCTTAATCCTTGCTGAGGCATCTGCCAAGCGGTTGGAGAACAGCTTGGATAGGTGCCATGGCTGATGAATTGAGTTCTGGCATAGACCTGTTGTCAATGCCATCCCGCTCTGGAGACTTGTTTTTTACTCTCTATGGCGGGAGATTTCAGATTTCTAGACCTAGTATTGGTCTTAACGGTTATATTCATCACTGTGTTATCTTTCCTTTTCTTCTTTCTCTCTTTTCATGTGTTGGGGAGGATGCCTCGGGACACTAATCAGTGTCACAACTTTATAAATAGAAATAGGATGCATATAAATTGTTATCATGACTGTGAATTAATAACAGGTCAGATATGATAATATGTTCACTTAATGTGAAGGGCATTAATAATGTCATTAAGAGAGCTAAGGTATCAACTGAATTTAAAAGAGAAAGGTGCGATATTGCCTGCCTGCAAGAAACCAGGTTAACCCGGGAGAAACACATGAAACTGCGAAGGGATTGGGTAGGCTCGGTGTGTCCTGATGAGCACCCTCAGTCTAAAAAGGAGGAGTGGCTATATTATTCTGCATAGGTCTCCCATTCCAGATCCATTCAGTAAGCAATTTTGGTACAGGTCACCAGCTGATTGTCTCTGGGAATTACAAGGCGCTTATCCTGCATTTAGTTGGGGTCACGCTCCTACCCCACCTTCCAGAGAGTTCCTAAGATCCCTATTTAATTTAATTGCAAAGTTACCACCGGACAAATTATTTTAATGGGGACTGGAATTGTGTAGAGGATGTCAATTTAGACAGAAGCTCAACTAAATCCCTAACTCTAAATCTTGTTCCAAGTTGCTTTGAAGCTTGCTTGTGGAGGCTGGATTTACTGACCCCTGGAGACAATTTAATCCCTTAGTTAAGAACTTTACTTTCTATTCAGAGGCCTCAAAGATGTATTCTAGGCTGGATAGATTCTATACACATAGAAGCGATTTGCACACCTTTAAAGACGTATCCATCCTCCGATACGATTTCTGATCATGCTATGGTTAAAGCCAAACTTCATTGGGGCATAAAGAAGGGGATGGGCATCTGGAGGTTTGATCCTGGACTTCTTAATGATAAACAATATGTTGATTCCACAAAAAAAATCATTCAGTGTTATTTAGCGGAAAATACGGAGGCCCTCTCCAAACCTAAATATATATGGGATGCCCTAAAGGCAGTGGTGAGGGGTCATACAATCTCCTATTCCTCCCATAAGTATAAACAACATCAAGCCCGTGTTAGTGAGGTTCTCAGTGAAATTGCCATTCTTGAAACATCACATAAAGCAGGGATCTAAATCCACCCTAAGAAATTATTAGAGTCCAGGAATAAGTATAATGCCTTGTTGCAGAGGCGGGTGGAAACTCTCTTCGATATATAGGGCAAGCTACTACGAGAGGAGAAAGGCGGGTAATTGCTTGCTTTAAGGCTTAGTAAACAGGCCAGATGAGATCACGTAGCCAAGGTTAGTAAAGACCACCCAAATCCCCTATAAGTGTCTCCCGGTGAAATTGCTCAAGAATTTGCAGAGTTTTATAAACAACTTTATTCAAAAGAAGAAACACAAGAACATAGGGAGAAAATCCAGAATTTTTATGAGGATTTGGAAATGCGGTCTTGTTGGAAACCAGAGGGAGGCACTAGAGGCCCCTTTACAGTGGAAGAGATTGGGGTGGCCATTAAAACCCTGCGATCCGGCAAGGACCCTGGCCCAGATGGATTCACCTCGGAATTCTATAAAGGATTTTCTGACATCTTATCCCCACTTCTTGTAGAATCTGTAATGTGGCACAGGAACCAAAGTCACTGCCGGATACATGGGGGGAGGCCCTAGTTTCAGTTTTGCCCAAACCTGGTAAAGACCATTCATCTTGTGCCGGATACAGACCTATCTCATTGCTTAACCAGGACGCCAAAATATTTACTAAAATAATCGATGTAAGATTACAAAGTGGTTCCTTTCCTGTTCATACGGACCAGACTGGGTTTATACTCGATGACACATACAAGATAATATAGTTATTATTAAATGTGATTGCCTCAGCTAAACACCCACTTAATTCACCACTTTAGCAGTATTAGCATTGGATGCTGAAAAAGCATTTGATAGCTAAATTAGCAATATCTAGACTTAGTAATGGGAGGTTTTGGATTTGGGGATAAATTTCGTAAATGGATTTCCAATTTATATTCTAGGCCCAGAGCCAGGGTCCGGGTGAATGGGATGATTTCCAATCAGTTCGACATACAGAAAGGTACTAGGCAAGGTTGCCCCCTCTCCCCTCTCTTATTTGCCCTTAGTTTAGAACCCTTGGCCCTATAAATTAGGCAATCTGATCTTTTTACAGGCCTCCATGTTAGGGGTGTGGAGGTCAAGATTTCATTATACGCAGATGACACTCTGTTATATGTTTCAGACCCATTAAAGCGATCCCTAGAATTCTTACTTTCCTTAAGGAGTTTGGATCCTTTTCGGTTATAAATTAATCCAGATAAATCGGAGTTATTCCTCTGGGCGTTAGGGGCCATCCATTGCCAGAGATACAACATGTTAAATGGTGTAAGTCTGGGTTTAGATACCTGGGGATGTGGATCCTAGGGATTTTCAAACCTTATACTCTACAAACCACTTGAAAATACTTCAAGAGATTAGAGAGGACTGTAATAGATGGGGAGCTCCCCTTTCAATTTCAGGTAGGAGGGAAACAATACGTATGAATATTCTTCCACGTTTACTGTTCATTCTGAGCTCCATCCCATATAAGCCTCGAGAAGCTTTTGGCAGGACTTGAGGTCCACTCTTTCCAATTTCTTTGGTCAGGAAAAAACAAGGGTAAGGTGGAAGACCATGGTGGCCATAGGGAGAAGCGGTGGTTTTGGGATACCTGATATTCAGAAATATTTCTGGGCCTCTCAGTTGCAGACTTTGTTGGCCTTGGATCGGGATCCCCCACCAAAATGGGCCCAGATTGAGGAGGCTGATCTCCCCTTGGGAAAGGCCAGGGACTTAATACATTTAGATTCCCCTAGATTGAGATTGCTGGAGTTTAGGAACCCCCTTACAAGGGTTCTTCCCCAAGTTTGGAGGGACATACATTCTAAGCTGGGTATCAGATTAAAGCTTAACCTAAATACAACCATATTAAGCTGTTTAGATTTTGGACCGCTAAGTGGGACCTGGGTTTTCATCAATGGGCAAGAATGGGTCTTTCCAGTTTTGGTCAACTCATTGAGCAAAATTCAATGAAATCCTTTCAGCAGTTAAAGACAGAATTCAGCTTACAACAAAAGGATTTTTTGATACCTTCAGTTAAGACACTACATTCAAGCAAATGTAAATGTGATTGAATTTAATACAGAGTCCCTAAACAATCCGGTGCATTCAATCTTATCCTCTCTAATTAAATACCCAAATCAAAAAAATTTGATCTCTAAATTAGTAAAGGCTATGTACAATACAGAGGCAGACCCAGTACAGAGTATCAAAGAGGCGTGGCATAGAGACTGCAATTATTGTTTTACTGAGACAGACTGGTCTCAAATTTGGAAGGCAGTACAGACCACCACTTCATCCCTTTACTGGCAGGAATTCCGCTGGAAAATTATTATGAGATTTTCAGGGTCCTGGTAGGTAACTAAGCATTCTGGATTACATTACTCTGACCTCTGTTGGAGAAATTGTCAGCAGGTTGGTACATATTTCCATATTTACTGGGAATGTGATATTGTGCAGGAATTCTGGAGGGAAATAAAAAATGCATTTGAGCTGATTTTCGAGACCAGTTTGCCAGATCTCCCTCAATATTGGTTGTTGGGACTGTGTCCCCCCCCCATTATCATCAAGACATAGAAACATAGAAACATAGAAGTTGACGGCAGATAAGGACAGCAAGGCCTATCCATTCTGCCCATTTCTTTTTCTACCTTATAAATGTGCCATCGGCCTTTGCTCTGTCAGTGACCTATCTAGTCATAGTCATTTGTATTGCTCCTTATGCCTATCCATGCCTGTTTGAAGCCCTGCACTGTATTCATAGCCACCACTTCTTGTGGTAAGCCATTCCATGCATCTACCACCTTTCTGTGAAAAGAATTTCCTCAATTCCCCTTAATCGGCCTCCCTCTAATCTCATGCTGTGTCCTCTTGTCCTGCTATTTTTCTTATATTTAAACATGTTAGACTCTTTCACCTTGTTTATGCCCTTAAGGTGTTTGAATGCCTCGATCATATCACCTCTCTCCCTCCTTTGCTCAAGGGTATACATATTGAGCTCCGTTAATCTGTCCTCATATGTCTTCTGATGCAGTCCCTGCACCATTTTGGTTGCCCTTCTCTGGACTGCCTCAATTTAGTTAATGTCCTTGTGAAGGTGTGGCCTCCAATACTGCGCAGTACTCAGATGGGGCCTAACCAATGTCTTGTACAGAGGGATTATTACCTCCCTCTTACGACTTGTGATACCCTGCTAATACACCTGAACACCCCTAGCCTTACCTACTGCTTTAGAGGTCTGCTTGGATGATTTTAGGTCATCAGTGATGATGCCCAAGTCTCTTTCTTCCTTTGTGACTGCTAGCAACTCCCTCCCAGCCTATAAGTGGCTTCAGGGTTTCTCTTCCTATGTGCATAATTTTTTCTTTGCATTAAATCCAGTTGCCACTCTTCTGACCATTCTGCTAGTTTATCCAGATCTCTTCTCATTCTGCCCACCCCATCTGGATCATCTACCCTGTTGCAGATCTTGGTGTCATCTGCAAACAGACAAGCCTTACCCTCTAGTCCATCTGCAAGGTCACTAATGAAGATGTTGAATAGGGCTGGCCCCAGGACTGATCCCTGAGGTACCCCACTTGTGACTTGCATCTCTTCTGACTGTATACCATTTACCACCACTCTCTGTTTTCTGCCCGTCAACCAGTTTGCCACCCAGTTGACCAACTTCTGACCCACCCCGAGCCTACCCAGCTTATTTATCAATCTTCTATGTGGAACAGTGTCAAAAGCTTTGCTGAAGTCAAGGTAGGACATCAACTCTCCCCTTGGTCCACCACTCTGGTTACCCAGTCAAAGAAATCTATGAGATTAGTTTGACAGGACCTTCCTTTGTAAACCCATGCTGTCTTGGATCCTGCGCCCCTGTGGATTCCAGGTGTTGCACTATCCTTTCCTTAAGGAGTGCCTCCATAATCTTGCCCACTACTGAGGTAAGACTGACTGGTCTGTAGTTCCCCGCCTCCTCTCTGCTACCACTCTTGTGGAGCGGGATCACATGAGCCCTTCTCCAGTCTTCTGGGACCTCTCCTGTGCTCAGAGACTCACTAAACAATTCTGCTAATGACTCTGCTAGTTCCTCCTTTAGCTCCTTAAGTACCCTGGGATGTATGCCATCAAAAGAATGGGATCTGGAACCAGATGTGTTGATAATTTGTTTTTGTTTTTTTTATTTAGTTGTTTAACCAGGTATAGCACACTAAGCTGGAAGCTTTTTACAGGAGGCGACCTGGGAGCACAAGGAGGTTAAGTGACTTGCTCAGGGCCACACAGTATGCAAGTGGAAGCTGTGGGATTCAAACACAGGTCTGGTCTGCTGGATGTCACCAGATTTGCAGCTCAGAGCCTTAGACCACTACGCTAGACTGCCTCCTTAAATTAATGATTTTACTATTGCATAGCAATTTACAATATTAGATTGCATTTTATTTTTAGTTTTTTTTTTTTTTTTTTTGGTTGCTGGTATACAAATGGTGCTCTAGGATTCTCTAAGACCCTCCCGTCAATTGTTTGGAATCCTAGTTCGGTGAGTACATAAGTCTATTAACCTGCTGTGGTTGACACCTGACAAGCCTACTTTTTCCTCCTGGTTTAGAACTTGTATCAAGATTTTAGATATGGAGTACTTAACAGACAAATTAAGATTCTCCACGGAGAAATTTAAGGATAAATGGTATCCTTTTATGCAATTCATGGCTTCCCGGGAAAAGATATCTGTTAGAAATTATAACAAGATATACATGATGCAGTTTCATTACCTCCGTTCAGATAGGTGGATTGGTGGACAGTGTTGGGATGGGCCATTATATTATATATTAAAGATGCATCATATACATAGTAATGGATTCAGACCTAGCTTCATTTAAGGATAGTTTGCTATACTAGTGTATAACTAGGACGAGAAGTGTTTCAGTTGACCTCTCTCTTAGAGGGGACCCTATTATCAGTTATTAATTAAATGCTTAATGTCATGGTAGTACACATATATGGATGATATGTATATGATTAAGCTTTTGGTTGTCCTTTTTGTTTTTTCCTATTTTTCCTACTTAGTTCTTTGCAGAATAAAGAGGCATTCTGCCCCCTGGGACGACTTCTTTTCTTTCTCTTCTCTCCGTTTCTCTTTCTGTCTACTTCCTTTTGTTCAGCTTGAATTCTCTCTTCTTTCCTTGGTATCTCTTCCCTGTTTTTAAAAAAAATATACCTGTGTATAAGAGTAGGAATAGACTTGCGTCTGTTTGCTAATGCATGTATTTAATTGTAAGAGTAAAGGGTAATAAAAAGCTCTTCAATAAACTTCAATTTAAAAAAAAATAAATACTTTCATTTGATGCAGGTAAAGAAATCTGGTGAATAACAAAATCCTGAGTTTTTGTTTTTCCAGACTGTCCTTTATAGGATTCTGTTGCTGCTGCTGACTCCAGAATGCACTGAAGTCTTCACAGTGACCACCCCTGAGCCAAGCAATACACAGAGGGTAGCATGCCAACTGTTTGTGGATGTAATGCCTTTTCCATCAACATGCCATAAATCTACTGACTACTATGTAACCTGCAAAGTGCACATAGGGGCCCAAGGTAATTGCCTTGTGTAGTTGGGACAACCCCTATGCTTACATAACCCTAGCTGGGTGTGGCGTGATTCTTCTCAGATCCAGTTTAAGCTTCATAAAATGAGATAATTAAGCAATAAGGAATGATGGGTATGCGTTGCGGTGGAATAACTGCACACACCTAGGGTGGGTCGAAGTATGAGGCCGAAGGCCTCATGCTTCCGCCACACTAGGTGTGCCATTATTCCATCACAATGCACATCCTGGAGTGCCTTATTGCAATTATAAAATGGGTATAAAAAATACTAACAAGCTTGAATAATTAGGAAATACAGAGAAGAAAAAGAAATCTGAAGTTATAACTTTATTACAATTAAATTAGACTTAAAATAGAGATAACATAGCCCCTTTAGTTAGCTTTGCTGCATCACTCTATATTGCTTACATTGACTTATTACTGAGGCTTTTATTACATTGAGCTTAGCAATATTTTTTTTATAATCCTGCTTTTATCTCATTTTTCACTTTGCAAAAGTGTATACATTAATACTGACAGTCCCATTTAGTGTGCCTATAGAGATCAATCGTGCTGTGGCAGAGGCATCCATATGGTTATTTTCCATTTCCCCTTTGTTGTTAAGACAATCTTCTCTCATGTTAAAAAATGAAAAATAATTAAGGTCTGTTTTTTTTTTTTAAGGGGAGTGCTGTGTTTACCAGCTGCATTATGTGACTCAGAGTGGCTTAATGTTCAGAAGTTGGTCACATGCAAGATGTGCTGTTAGGAATGTGGCTGTAACATCTGAACTGTTGGAGACATTTTCAGTGTGTTTTACAACAGATGGACATGGTGAGAATGCTTTTACAAGCGTTGATCAAGTTGCATGATTGTTGATGGCGTCATGCGAGCTGAAGCTCAAGAATTTTATTTTTCAGCATTGTGAGGACGATTTTAAGTGCATGTGTGTACATGGTGGGGCAGTGGGGAAGGAGTGTGATGCCTGATTTGAAGATTTTAATTTATTACATTTTAGTGTTAGGTGTAACGATTACGATTTTAATTGCTTTACAGTACTTACGTTGGTGATGGCTCAGAGGAAATTTATGCAAGCTCCTGAACACAAGCAGGTTGACTGTTTCTTGTTGGAATGGATTAATATTTTTCACCTAACCAGTGAGAGGCACATCTGTGGGCCAAGCCCTTCTACCCTAAAAATTTCAGACTAAAATTCCAAATTATCTGGGTGCAAGACGATGAAGACAGACAAAAAAAAGAAAACAAAAAGGTAATTTTTAAACTTTATCTGTATTTCAGAATCTGCACATCCAACCAGACGAAACTTCACATTTCAAGAGATATACCCCCGAGACTGCACATGAGAAATTTTGTGCAAATCTGTTGAACGGTTGCAAAGATATTAAAGTGCAAAGTATCCAAGAATGTGGTTTAAGATACTTGTTTGGGGTTTGACTTCAAGAAATGGAACGTTTACCATGGATGGAACACAAGAATTCAAACCTCTGCTCAGTTCTACTGGCAGAATGTTTACCTCCACTGTCACACAACAGAAGGCCTCAGAAGGAACCAGGGCTTTTGTTTTATCTGTAGCTGGTTAAACATCACAGATTTCCCTAGCAGGCAGGTGTGGACAGGGTGGGATTTTCATGGTCAGCAGAATACCATAAATTAAAATTGTAAGTACTGTAGTACTTCATGTTTTAAGATGTTTGTGTGTGTGTGTGTGTAAGAAGAGGATTATGAGGGCAAATAACATTTAATTATAATGTTTTTAAATTTAAGGCAGTTTTATTTTTAGGGCCTAGTTGAAGGTTTTTAGTGAGTAAAGGTGACAGCCATGTTTGTGATGGCAGTCAGGGATGTGTGATACTATTGATTGTATTGTGAAGAGGCTGCTAGACCTTCTTCCAATGCTGTTGTACTGGGATATCAGCACGGGTTCTGAACTCCTCAGCCAATCAGGTTTCAAGATTTTGTATACCCATTTTATAATAGACAACAATCTTGCATGCATATATATCCATACTCACCCACTTGGCATTATAATGATCCTATATGTTATAATCAAAGTGCAACTAGGCTGCGATGCAGGGGACTGGGCTGGGACACTGGTTTAATGATAGTCAGTATGGACATGGTATGACCTTTCGATCAGGTGTGGTTCAGATCATTAATATACCTACCATGGGATTATTAGACCTAGGTAACTATTCCTGTGAATTTGAAAGACAGCACAACCCAACTCGAAAGTTATGGTAATCCTGGAACTTGATGACTTTACCCTAAAACTGAATAATTCTAAGGTTACTGAAAACAATGGGAGTAACAGTAAAGAAAAGAGTGTGACTAGTTGCTTTTCTTTTTTTAATTTATATTTATTAGGTATTTTCATACACACATGCATCATCTATACATCTTATAGCATATAGTATGATCACAGAGTACAATTATTTGTTCAGGTTGCATATCCATAGCGGAGTCCCAAAAGTTCATATTACTTCCCCAGAACACCTGGCCCTGAATCTGCTGAAAAGTGTTATATAATACATTCAAGGAACAAAGATGAGCCTATCCCGAGTAGTAAAGTACCCAACCCTGCCACTTAGGTCCAAATCCCTGCATGTGGACCTGAGGCTGCCGTAAGGCTCTCCATCTGGTAGATTTCCAGCATGCTGGATCTCCAATCCTGAATGGAAAGAACCTGTTGGGACATCCATTTTCTGATGATGGCCTTCTTGGCAGCTATAAGAAATATTGGCAACAGCATTTTGGTCCATTGGGGTGAGTGGTCTGGGTACACAGAGAGCAATATAATTTCCCCGTCAATTCTACTGGTTCCCTAAACAGTGAGACAGCTCCAACTGAAGGCTGCACCAAAAAGGAATTAGGAGGGGCAGTGCCATGAAACATGGCCCAAATCTGCCAAACAGCATCCCATTGACTCTAGCTAATGGCCGTATGTGGCGGGAGGAATTTGGTTAGGATTGCCAGGGCTCAAAAATATCTAATTGAATTTTCCAGGAAAACTCCCACCAAAAGAGGAAGAGGTCACTTTAATGGCTGGCAAGGTCACGGCAATCCAGTCAAAAACTGAACCTCTGAAGCCAGGTCCCTATTCCATTTATCTAGTATTGACTGTGTCGAATATCCCAGTAGGTCTCTTAATGCCTTATGTATGTTCCCTATAAAGGTGACCACTTTGGTTCCCATGAATGGAATCAATGAAAATTTTAGTAAAGGTGGGTTTGGGAAGGAGTTTAGCGACCAGCGTCTGATGACTAAGTGTATAATTCCTCACTTGGGTATCTAAAAAATCTGTACCTCGAGTCCGTATTGGACTTTGAGCTTATCAAAAATAACCCCCCCCACCCAAGAACTGGAACAAGTGTGATAGACCAGATTTGTGCCAATAGGAAAAAAACAGATCCTTATGGGAAGGCTGAAAAAGATCATCCTTAGAGAAAGTTTTGCAAAGATCATATATTGGTTTTATCGCTGGTTTATTTCTTAACCTGTACCAGACCTGGAGAGTATGGGATGTTATCTGTGTGAAAAGTCTCAAGGAAGGTGCATTATTAGTAGATGAAAAAAGAAGAGCAGAAATATCATACATGTCATTTAAAATGAACTCCAGAGATTTCCAGGGTGTTGAAAAGCTGTCAGTCATCCAATAGATGATGAGTGCGAAGGAATGCTGCCTGGGCATAAAGTTTAAGGTAAGTTTGCTCCCTCTTGAGCAGTAGATAGCTGGAGGATGGAGAGGCAAACTCTGGGATGTTGTTTGCCCCATATAAATTTAGAAAATAGTTTGTTCCAGGACTTAAAATGAAAAGAAGAGGGGAAATAAGGGATGCTTTGGAAAAAGTAAAGGAGCCGAGGGAGGACATTCATACGGATAGTTTCAATCTGTTGAAAGAATGACAATGACAGGGATGACCACTTTTCCAAATCTTTTTGCATTGTAATGGTAAGTGGCTCACAGTTCACCATCTCCAATTGACCATCGAACAGTATGGTTCACAGTAAACACAGCAATAGAGTTAAGCCATACAAAGGCAAAAGTACTGGACTTCAGGAGGGCTGACTTTGCCAAAATGGGTGAGTGCCTAAGGAATGCACTAGCAAATGGGCAGGAAGGAGGGGTGGAAGAACAATGGGGAATAATAAAAACTGCCATCACAGAGGTAACAAGCCTTGGTGTGAAGCAAATAAACAAAACAAAACAAAACAATGTAAGAAACCACTATGGTTCTCAAAGGAGGTGGCAGTGAAGGTTTAAGAGAAATAGAAAGCATTCAGAAAGTACAAGGAATCACAGAAGGAGCAGGACAGAATTGTATCAGTTAAAGCAAAGGAAGCTGGGAAGGCAGTCAGAACAGCAAAGGCCAGAACTGAGAAAAGATAGCCAACTCAGTTAAGAAGGGGGATGAAACCTTTTTTAGGTACATCAGGGAGCGAAGGAAGACTAAGGAGGGATAGTGAGGCTTAATAAAAGGGTTGGGGGTGGGCAGAGGGTGACTGTGAAAAGGCAGAGATACTAAACAAATATTTTTGCTCAGTATTTACAAATGAAGAGGGGGAGGTACCTAAAACAAACAATAGAAACACTCTGGATACAGAAGTTGATACCAGACCATTTACAGAAGAAAGTGTTCTGAAAGAACTCTTAAAACTGAAGGTGGACAAAGCAATGGGGCCTGATGGGATTCATCCCAGAATTCTAAAAGAACTAAGGGTAGAACTAGTGACACCACTGACTACCCTCTTTAACAAATCATGGGAGGATGGGGTGGTACCTGAGGACTGGAGGAGGGCAGATGTGATTCCCCTTCACAAAAGTGGGAGCAGGACAGAAGCAGGAAACTACAGACCTGTTAGTTTAACCTCCGTGATAGGAAAATGATGGAATCACTTCTGAAGGAAAGAATTGTCGAGTACCTAGAGGCCAGAGGGGCACAGGACCCAAGGCAGCATGGGTTCACAGCAGAAAGGTCATGCCAGACTAATCTAATAGATTTAAGTTGACTGGGTGACCAAAGTAGTAGATCAGGGAGGGCTGTGGACATGGCCTACCTAGACTTTAGCAAGGCATTTGACTCAGTCCCACACAAAAGATTAATATACAAGTTAGCCAGCCTGGGAGTGGGTCCCAAGATGATAGCCTGGGTAAAGAATTGGCTGGAGAATAGGACACAGAGAGTAATAGTAAATGGAGTCCACTCTGAAGAAAGGGGTTACTAGTGGGGTGCCGCAGGGTTCAGTAATAGGACCAGTCCTCTTCAATATCTTTATAGCTTACATTACAGAGGACTGGAAGAAAAGTATGTCTCTTTGCAGATGACACAAAGATCTGCAACAGAGTTGATGCACAAGGTGGGGTGGAAAGGATGAGAAGGGACTTGCAAGGTTAAAGAAATGGTCAAAGTGTAGGCAGCTTAGATTTAATGCTAAGAAGTGCAAGGTAATGCACCTGGGAAACAAAACCCAGGGAAGAGTACACAATGGGGGTGAGATACTAACAACAACAAAATGGAAAGGGACCTGGGGTAGTAATATCAGATGACTTAAAGGTGGGCAAGCAATGTGAGAGGGCAGTAAGGTGGGCTGGGGGGATACTGGGATGCATAGGGAAAGGCATCACCAGTAGAAAACAGGAAGTTGTTATCCCTCTGTACAGACAGCTGGTCAGACCCCATCTGGAGTACTGTGTGCAGTTCTGGAGACCCAATCTCTGCAAGCACATAGACAAGATGGAAGCTGTCCAGAGGAGGGCAACTAAAATGGTGCAGGGTCTGCACCAGAAGACATATGAAGAGAGACTAAAGGAGCTTAATATGTATAGCCTCGAGGAAAGGAGGGAGAGGGGGGACATGATAGAAACTTTCAAGTACCTCAAGGGAATCAACAAAGTCCAAGAGGGTAGCATCTTTTAAAAAAAGAGGTGTGCAAGAACAGGAGGGCACAATTTGAAGATGGGGGGGGGCAGCTCAGAGGTAATGTAAGGAAGTATTTTTATACAGAGAGGGTTGTGGATGCATGGAACGACCTTCCGGAGGAGGCTGTGGAGTCAAATACAGTGGCTGAATTCAAGCATGCATGGGACAGTCATAAGGCAATTCTAGGGGGTGGGGGTAGAAAGAAGTAGGCTGCTGGTTAACTAGGATCTGCAGCCTATCCATTAGGTAGGGAAATGGGCAGACTGGCTGGGCCAAGCGGTCCTCATCTGCCGTCAAATTCTATGTTTCTATGTTTCCAATACCTCCTGATTTAATGGAATGTATATTCCTAAATATTTTATCTTCATGGATCTCCACCTCATAGGGAGAAGGAAACGAACGATGTTTGTTGGGGAAAAATTAAAAAGAAGGGCTTCCGATTTTACAATATTAAATTTGAATTCTGCTATAGCCTCATATTTCTGAAGGATTTTCCAAACTGCAGGGATAGATGTGTCCAGAGAGAGGTGGATTAGAAGAACATCTTTAGCAAACATACTGACTTTTTACTGCTGTTGTCTCAGTGGAATGCCTTCTACCTCAGGAGAAATTCTAAAAGCCATCCCCAACGGCTCCATATAAAGAGCAAATAAAAGGGGGCAACCCTGCAGAGTACCCCAGGATAAGGTAAAAAGCGGAGATACCCCTCTGTTGAGACTCACATATGCTTGAGGAGCAGCATAGAGGCCCCTCAGCCATTTCAAAAATGACTCTGGAAAATGGAACCTCGACAGAGTGTCCCACCAGGACACCTGTCGAAGGCCTTCTCTGCATCTAAACTAATGACTGACACGGGATCCACTAGGGTCCCGTATATAGATAGTATTAAGTCTACGATATTGTCTGTAGCGTTTCTATACCCAACAACCAGAATAAATGTAATGATTAGCAGGGATCTTCTCAACCGAGAACCCATGGCTTAAAAAGTTCAAAATCAGTGTTAGGATTAAAATCGGTGATAGAGGAGGGGTTAGTAGAGTCAGTATTTGGGTTTAATAAGGTGGCCAGTGTGGCATAGGCCCAGGAGAGAGAACCCTCTGCAACCTCTCTAAATGTAATAAGTAATTATGGAGAAATCTCACTCTCCAAATACCTTATACCATTTGAACAAAACCACACCAGGTCCCGAACATGAGTGAAGAAGAAGAGATTTAATACAATGAGAAATTTTGTCAAGGTGTGATAGGTGATTCCAGCAGGCCCCGTTGAGCTGCAGTAAGACAAGGGAGGGGAGATCTCTTAAAAAGGACAGTCTCTCTTCAGGGTGAGACAAATCGTCTCAATTACAGAGTGTTGATAGAAAGTTACAAAAAGTAGATAATATCCACCTCTCATGTGATAACTTCCAATTGGACCTTTAATCTTTAAGATGGTTGTGCAGAGCCTTCTGTCCCTGAAGGTGTTGAGTGAGTCTAGAATGCCCAGGATACCCTCATATCCTGCGCTGTTTAGATAGAAAAAGGCCTGCTGAATCCTCATGTCTATTATTTTCTGTATCTCCGCTTTTTGTATCTCGGATCTTTTGCTGGACCTCTTGATCCCTTCTGTGTATAATAGTTGGTAAGTGTTTAGAGTGTTCCAAAAGAGTATTATATTTAGATTCTAACTCCATACCTCAGAAGGCATATACTGATTTCCCCCTGAGATTGCCTAAAAGCATCCCAAACCAAAGGCCTCCTGAAATATCTAGGAGGTATTTTCCTGAAGGAAAAGGATGCACTTCTTAATGTATTCACATATTGCTTGTCTTTTAGTAAAATTGAATTAAAGCGTCAAGCGTTGTGTTTTCTTCCTACCTAAATCCAGTCTGAGAATGAGAGGATGGTGGTCAGAGAGGACCATAGGGTTTTATTGTGATGTCCTGCACTAAACCTAGGTGCTCACAGGTTACCAAAAAGTAATCTATTCTAGAATAGGTGTAGTGCCTATTCGAAAAAAAAGTAAAACCGGTCCGAGAATAAACGGTGCTAGACCTCTACTCTGCCCTAAGTGGTCCATTGTGTGTTTGAATATTAGTTATGCCTGGTTGGTACCTGTGGTAAGGGTTGGAGCTGTCTATGGGCAGACATAGTAATATTTAAATCCCCACTAAGATAAGCTGTCCTCGGTGAGGTCCATTACCATCATTAAATGGCGAGCAACAGAGGGTTTTGACATTGGAGGTAAATAAGCACTCACAAGTCACTTCCTGGGAGTATAATTTCCCCTGTAAAATCACAAATTGGCCTTGTTGTTCAGATGGACTGAATACCTTTAGTGGTGTGGAAGCTGGGACCAAAATGGCTGCCCCTCTTCGACGACCACCAGGGTGGTGGGGAGGTATTTCATTTTATATCTCCATCCTAATGCGGCATCTTATTTCATCATCAGAAAGATGCATTCTTTGAATCATAAAAGGTTTTACCCTTGTTTTTAAATATACTGTATAACGCTGGGTGCTTTATCAGGTTGTGTAGATCATTACTATTCTGGGGAAAAGATTTTTACTTAGTAAAGTAGCCATGGCTCATTGAGTAACTGAAGTCATTTTATTTGTCCCCCAGGAAAACGCCCTTCCAGCCATTTGACAACTTCCCTGAGGACCAGAGAACGATATGAAGAGGGAGCCACCAGTATATCTCTGATTATTCCAATAACAATAAAGATTCTGCAAACAATATACCTGTTGTGTGTGGTGTTTTTTTTTTTCAACCAACCCCACCCTCCAGTAATCTGTATCCCATACCCCTCCTCAGATATCTTATAGATAAACCAGACTATATACCTTCCCTCCCACCCCCACTCTATTTCTGTGTTAACTCACAACTTTTAAACCCTTCAACTATATACAATATGGCCTCTTTAACGGTGGAGCCTAAAACAAAACATATAGCACTAAATTACTAGTTAGAGATACAGGCCTAGTAAACAGTAAAAACTTGGGTGACTTAACTATAGACACAATGACTTTGACTAGTTGCTTTTCTGAAAATACTTTTGCACCAATCCCAATAATTTTTTATTTATTCATTTATATAGTTATTCAGAAAAACTTTGAGCACAAGCTCTTTTACAAAGGTTCCATGTCATAGATTGCAAAACAAAGCACAGTAGAAGAAAGCAAAGGTACATTACAAATGAACGAGTACAGCTTGATTCAAACTTACAGAATAACTCAAAAACATAGGTACAAGTTAAATAAGAAAAACACTTTGGGGTAAGTAGCCAAAGTGCCTTGTCAGTAGTTTAGAGGGATGGGAATAGCTAGCAGAGGGTTGAAGGAGGTACGAGAGAGAGAGAGAGAGAGAGAGGTAAGTACTGTGGTGGAGGTGAGAGGGTGGGGGGAATAAGTTATAGGAGAAACATGGGTGAGGGGAGGCTGAGCTGGAGAGGACATGCTAGAGTAAAATGGTGGATGTGGAGGTGGCATGGTCAGGCAGCCAGCATTAGTAGTGACTGTTTGGGAAACTCACAGGACTGTGAGTTGGGGGTGGCAGGTGCTGAAGAAGCATGATGCAAACTGATTGCTGGGGCAAGTCATGAGATGGGACATAGAGGGAGGGGGTGACTGAGGCCTGCCTAGTGCTTGCTGGAGGCAGAGAGAGCAGGTTGGCTGGATTTAGGGGCAGGTGCACTTAGAGAGGTCATTAGGCGCCTGTTTGAGATCAGTTTTGAATTGTGCCAGACAATTGGTGGCCAAGAGGTTCCCAGGAAGTCCATTCATTCATAGGGGGCCCGGTAGACAAATGCACGCTGCCTAAGTGGAGATGCGACAGAGGGATCGCCAAGGCCCCTCTAGTCCTCCTCTCTTGACCTGTAACGAGTTGGCTGCCTTCATCAAATTGCCTACATTAGGGTGGTGTTTTACCCAATGAGCCTTCTATCCTAGGATGCAAGTCTGGAATTTGACCCCGTTTCTTAATGACAGACAGTTTGCACATTCATACAGAGTACAGGTGTAGTGCCATGCTCAGCATCCAGGGTGAGTCTGCAGGCTTTGTTGAGTGCAGTCTGAACCCTCTTGAGTGCTGTATCTGTTGCCGACCTGATAGACTACTAGTCCATAGTCAATACTAGATATAATTGAGCTGAGGACTGAGAGTGGAGGGCCCCTGAGAGAGGTATTGCCTGTGCAGGACACCAATCTTGGTATTGACTGTCTTGACCAGAGTCAATATGGTGTGCAAATGTGGGTGTCATCTATTATGACCCCCAGATACTTGAACAAGTGGAACTTATTCCAGCGGCTCACTGTATGAGTTGGAGAAATGATGGGATGAGGGGGTGGTGCT
Organism: Neoceratodus forsteri; assembly: GCA_016271365.2. Lineage (NCBI taxonomy): Eukaryota > Metazoa > Chordata > Ceratodontiformes > Ceratodontidae > Neoceratodus > Neoceratodus forsteri. Next base: position 964,275,611 of record CM028131.1, on the reverse strand, counting down.
TATTTTTGTTGTGGGTGCTGGATATAAGCAAGGCCTTGGTCTTCTTTGTAGTTTAGTAGCATAGCTTACGACTCACAGAACCAGTCCTCAAGTTTGGAGGAGTTCTGCAGCTCAGATTGTATGGCAGTCTGAGATGTCTGCTGCTCAGAAGCACAGCATCATCTGCATACAGTATGAGTTTGGTATCGCAGGCTGTGGGAAGGTAATTGTCAGAAGAGACTGAAGAGTAGGGGGCCCTAGTATTGATCCCCTGGGGTATTTCTAATGATACTCTCTCTTGCACTGGATACTGTTTGCCCAATTCTCTTGACATATTGATTTCTCCATATCAGGTAGCCTTGGAACCAGCAAGAAGCATTGGGCCACACCCATGTTTCACAGTTGTCAGCAATAAGGGTGGTTAGACTGTGTACAAAGGCTTTGATGAGGTCAATAAAAAACAGACCCCACCAGTTTACCTTCATCCAGGTCCTTGTGCATAGTTTGTGTAGTTCAGCAGGCAGTGGTGGTACTGTGATTTTGTCTGAAGCCATGCTTTGTTGGGGCATAGTAGATTATACTTACTGAGGTAGTCAACGAGTTGACCACCACAATTTTTTTCCAGTGCCTTGGATGGGGTGGGGGAAGAGGTTCGAGATGGGTCTGTAGTTGGCTACCAGAGACTTGTCACCTTCTTTATGCACTGGCGTAACTAGGGGCCTGTTTCTAAATTGCCAGGAAATTGGGCCAGGGACTTATTGTACAGCATGGTAATAGGTACTATAGGAACGCCCAGGGTGAGGGATAGAAGTTTCATGTTCATCTCACACCGCCCAGTCTGGTCTGGACGTAGTATTTTCTTGACCACAGTAAGGGCCTTCCTTCACCATCACCCTTTAAAGTAGGATGGTCGGGTGAGAACACTGGGTAGATACGTTGTTGGAGTGGTTCAAGCCAGGCTGAAAATAGGCAGGTGGTAGCACTGGCATAAGATCGGGTGAAGGCCTTGGTTGAAGGCTTCTGGATGAAGCTAGAGGGTCTGTAGTGGAGGTGTTACTGATACTGCACAGCTGAGGGTGTTTCTTGTCCCTCCTTTCCAAGGATGCTTTTGATGTTATCCCAGAATCTTTCCCATCACTCCCAAGAATTGCAAAAGCTGGACCTTTGATAGTTGGCTTTGGTGAACCAGATTAGCTTGGTGCAGTGGTTCCTGGCTGTCAAACAAAAATATTGCACATGAAATCAGTGAAAGATGTCCAGGGTATGGTAAAAGACTTGCTTGCCTGATGTAGGTACTTTAAATTTCAAAAGGGATGACTAAATGGTTAGTTCAGACTGTTAGGGTAATGTACTGCCAGTGGTACCAGGGACAAACAGCTATGTTACTCCTTGGCGCATCTGCAGTGGGTTGTCCCTACTGTGTTGGCCTTTATCATGTTTTTGAATGTTGACAGTGTGCAGAGTTGAATGTCTTTCAGGAGAGAATTTCATTGGGATGGAGCAGTGAAGGAGAAAGCTTGCCTGCCCAAGGTAGATGTAGCTCTTGTAATTTCAAATAGGAGTTTGTAGGAGAAGCAGAGGTGTCTAGAATGCTGCTTGAGATTGAGAAGACCTTCAAGGTTGGGGGGGGGCATTTTATGAGCATGAAGACTAGGCATAATAATGGAAACTTCATACGTGCTGCAAAAAGGGGCATTCCAGGGAAGTGAGGACATCACAGTGACGCATCTTGGGAAGGGGGACCCAGCAGTGAAATGGCCAATCTTATTGTAAAGGCTGATTAACTTGTTATAACCTACAGTCTGCAGTGACTGCAGAATAGGAGCACCATATTACAGGATAAGCAGCAAAGTGCTGTTGGCAGTTGTAAGGCAGTCTGTCTTAATGAGGTAGTGGAAGTGTCTATATAGTAGGCTGAATTTCTGGTGTATTGTTTTGGATACCACCTCCACGTGGCCATTGTAGCACAAGTCTTGAACAAGGGTTACCCCTAGTACTTTGGGGAGCTGAATACCTCCAGTTGAGAACCCCCCACTGTTGATAACTTGAATAAGTTCTTTCCTTCGGTGCCCAAACTTTTGGGGCCAAAATAAATAGATTTTGAGTTCTTAATATTTAAAGCAAATTTGTTTTGCTTAAATTAAATTTCACAACAAAGGTGGCTTCTAAGCACAAAGGAATGCAGCCATGAAATTGTGGTACTCACAGAGGCAGACGGAAGGCTTAGCTTCACCGTCACTGTCCAGATCAATAATTCAGCTCTATGCAAAGCAATAAAACTTCATAAACTTTATTTTCAAGGCAAACCAGCAGCAAGTTGCAAGTGCCCTTCCCCACAAGACCAGCAGAATGTTTTTGTGTGTAAACAGAAATTTGTCCAGGCTCCTTATTTTGCTTGATCCACACCTCAGACTGCTTGAAATCATTTCCTAACTCTGAGTTTATCTGATTAATGTCAGTAGAGGATCTGTATATTACAGCATCATCTGCATAGAGTTGGACAGAGGCACCACCACAGTTGTCAGGCATGTCATTTATAATCAGGGAAAACAATAGGGGACCCAGGACTTAGCCTTGAGGCACACCATCAGATATGCCTGTATGTTCTGAGTGATATCCCTGCCACCTAACCATTTGCTTGCTAGGCCCAGTAGATCTAAACCAGCATTGGGAGAAATTGTCTAGACAAGTAGCTCTAAGTTTCTACAGTAGTAGGATATAATTTACAAGATCAAGGGCCTTGGTGAGGTCTACAAAGAAAACAGCTGTGGCCCTGGCAGTCTCCGATGCCTCTAGAATATTTGTTGTTAGTCTCATAAGGTGTATTCATGCCATGGTATTTTTTGAACCAATGTTGGCAGTGTGCTAGGATTTGGTAAGTCTCTAGGTATTCTGTTAACTGATTATACACAAGCCTCTCTTGTACATTTGCCAAGTCACTCAAGATAATTCTCAAGGAGTTCTCTCAGACTACCTTTATGTATGGGGATCACCAGCAGAGTTTTCTATTTTTTCAGGGAAGACTCCCTGGAGGAGAGTTTTTTTATAAGGAGGGTAAGAGGAAAGGAAAGAAAATGGCAGGGGTCACTAGTCTTAGAAATCATGGTTCAATGAAGTTGTGTGCAGACTTCCTTCTGAGTGACCAGTCTGAGGTGAAAATCTGGATGGTGAAGTTGTGGTGCAGATGGGGAGAAAGGGGGCTCTGGGGGGTTAGAGCTAAAGGGAGTTTTGAATCTATCAAGGTCTGTGAAGAATTTGTTGAAAGAGGAGGCTGCTGTGAGAGGGTCAGATATTGTTTGGCCATCAATATTAATGTTACATGCAGGACAGGTGGGCCTGCCTTTTAAAAGTGAGTTTGTCTGTGCCCAAATGCATTTACAGTTTGATAGGTTTTTGATCTGGAGATTTTGCAAGTATGTCATTTTGGCTGTTTAAGATTACCCTTACAGAAATGTAGCAGTCTCTGGTAGGACTGCCAATCAGACATAAACTCAGAGGTTTTATATTTCCTCCAGGAACTATCCCTTTGCCGCATCTCTACAGCTGTACCTCTCCACAATTCCTATGCCATTCTGGCAAAGTGAGGTTCCTCTATGGAGGCACCCGCAGTGGAGACCAAGGAGGATGCTGGGAACCTCCACAAAAGAGACCCACAGGAGGGTGGCAGGGGACCCTGCAGGAGAAGGAAACAACTCCTGGTGGGGGACTCCATTGTTAGGAAGGTAGAACTGGGGGAGGAAGGGGAGAGGGAGGTAAGGTGCCTGCCTGGCACCATGGCTTGGAGGGACAGGGAGCAAATCCTCAGGATTGCCAGAGCAGCTGCACAGGGGAGGGAGCTGGATGTCATTGTCCACCTAGGGACAAATGACCTGGCTAAGAAAGGGATTAGAGAAGTGCAGGAAGAGTTTGTGGAATTGGGGAGGGGCCTTAGACAAGTAGCATGCACGGTAACCTTCTCAGAGGTGCTGCCCATCTATGGCATAGGAGAGGTTAGGGTGTTCCACACCATGGGATTCAATCAGTGGTTGAAAAACTGGTGTGGAGCTCAGGGAGTTGGCTTCACTGGGGACTGGGGTCCACCTGGAGTGATGCAAGCCTATACTGCATGATGGGTTGCATCTGTCCAGGAGGGAAACCAGCATCCTAGGTGATAGGTTTAAATGCTTCACTGGCAAGCATTTAAACTAGCAAAGGGAGAGCACTGGAAAGGAGCGGGAAATCCTAGCCCCAAAAAATTATGGTAGTAAGTGCGGTAAACACCAACATAGAGGTGTCGATATGGAGAAGGGCAGGGGTAAATGGAGAAAGCGACAAAGGCAAGAAGAACAGGGATGGGGCAAAAAGGAATAAGGCCATCAGGAAATGGAGGGTAATGAGTACCAATGCCCGTAGTCTGGGCAACAAGCTCCATGAGCTGGTGGCCTTGATGGAAGAGGGATGCCTGGATATCGTAGCAGTCACAGAAACATGGTACACAGAGAAACATGACTGGGATGTTAACATACCAGGGTACATAACCTACAGAGAGAGACAGGCAGGGGAGAAGAGGGGAGGAGTAGCTCTCTATGTAAAGGAAGGGATAAAAGCAACTGAACAGAAGAGTAAACAGGGCTGAGAGGAGGCACTGTGGGTCACCTTGGAGACTGGAAAGGGCACCACAATCTGCACAGGGGTTGTGTACAGACCCCCATGTCAGGGGGAGGGAATGGACAAGGATATGACAGAAGGCATTCTTAGAATGGCAGAGAAAGGGGAGATACTGTTGATGGGAGACCTGAATATGCCAGATGTTAACTGGAGCACATTTGCTGCAGCCACATCCAAGAGCAGGACCATTCTTGATGCCCTACAGGTGGCAGACCTCGGTCAGCTAGTTTCAGAACCCACTCATGAGGGAGCAATCTTAGACCTCATACTGTCAAATGGGGGCAGTGAGAGGATCTCAGATCTAGAAGTTGGTTGCCATCTGGGAACAAGTGACCATCAAACAGTGTGGTTCATGTTAAACTCAGCTACAGAGTCAAGCCATACAAAAGTGAGGGTAGTGGACTTCAAGATGGCTGACTTTGGCAAGATGGGAGAGTGCCTCAGAAAAGCACTAGCAAACAGGCTAGAAGGAGGTGTGGAGAAACAATGGGGAATCATCAAAACTGCCATCACAGAGGCAACAAAGGGAGGCAGTTTAGCAAGGGAGGCAGTATAGCACAGTGGTTTAAGGCTCTGAGCTGCAAATCTGGTGACATCCAGCAGACCAGACCTGGGTTTGAATCCCACAGCTTCCACGTACATACTGTGTGACCCTGAGCAAGTCACTTAACGTCCCTGTGCTCCCAGGTTGCACCTGTAAAAAAGCTTTCAGCTTAGTGTGCTACTCCTGGTTAAACAACTAAAACAAAACAAGCCTTTGTGTGAAGCAAATAAACAAATCAAAATGAAATAAAAAGCCACTATGGTTCTCAAAAGAGGTGGTTGTGAAAGTCAGGAAGAAAAAGATAGCATTCTGGAAGTATAAGGAAACACAGAAAGAGCAGGACAGAGAGTTGTACCAGTTAAGGCAGAAGGAAGCAGGGAGGGAAGTCAGAATAGCAAAGGCCCAAACTGAGGAAAAGATAGCCAACTCAGTTAAGAAGGGGGATAAAACCTTTTATAGGTACATCAGCGAGCGTAGAAAGACAAAGGGAGGGATAGTGAGGCTGAATAGAATGAACAGTGGGTGGGCAGAGTGGGACAGTGAAAAAGCAGGGATACTGAATGAATATTTCTGCTTAGTATTCACAAAAGAGGACGGGGAAGTGCCTAATCCAATTAACAGAAGCACTCTTGATAGGGGGGTCGATCCCAGTCCTTTCACAGAAGAAAGGGTTCTGCAAGAACTCCTAAAACTGAAGGGGGACAAAGCAATGGGGCCTGATGGAATTCACCCCAGAATTCTAAAAGAATTAAGGGGAGAACTAGTGAAACCACTGGCAACTCATTTTAATAAATCATGGGAGGATGGTGTGGTACCCGAGGACTGGAGGAAGGTGGATGTGATTCCCCTTCACAAAAGTGGGACCAAGACAGAGGCAGGAAACTACAGACCTGTCAGTCTGACCTCTGTGGTAGGGAAAGTGATGGAGTCACTTCTGAAGGAAAGAATAGTTGAGTACCTAGAGGCCAGTGGGGCACAGGACCCAAGACAGCATGGGTTCACAGTGGGAAGGTCATGTCAGACAAATCTAATAGATTTCTTTGACTGGGTGACCAAAGTAGTAGTCCAGGGAGGGGCTGTGGACATGGCCTACCTAGACTTTAGCAAGGCATTTGACACAGTCCCACACAAAAGATTAATAGTCAAATTAACCAGCCTGGGAGTGGGTCCCAGGGTGGTAGCCTGGGTAAAACATTGGCTGGACAACAGGACACAGAAGGTAATTGTAAATGGAGTCCACTCTGAAGAAAGAGGGGTTACTAGTGGGGTACCGCAGGGTTCAGTATTGGGTCCAGTCCTTTTTAATGTCTTCATAAGTGATATTGCAGAGGGACTGGAAGGAAAAGCATGCCTCTTTGCAGATGACACAAAGATCTGCAACAGGGTTGATACACAAGGAGGCATGGAAAGGACAAGAAGGGACTTGGCAAGGTTAGAGGAATGATCAGAAGTATGGCAGCTAGGATTCAATGCAAAGAAGTGCAAAATAATGCACCTGGCAAGCAAGAACCCAGGGGAAGAATACACAATGAGGGGGGGAGGTAGTAACAACAACAAAAAGGAAAGGGACCTGGAGGTAATCATATCAGATGACCTTAAGGTTAGCAAGCAATGTGAGAAGGCAGTAGAGAGGGCTGGGGGTATACTGGGATGCATAGGGAGAGGCATCAGCAGCAGAAAACAGGAAGTTGTTATCCTCTGTACAGACAGTTGGTGAGACCCCATCTGAGTACTGTGCCATCTCCCCAAGGACATAGACAGGATAGAGGCAGTCAGAGGAGGGCAACTAAAATGGTGCAGGGTCTGCAAGAGAAGCCGACGAGGAGAGACTAAAGGAGCTTAATATGTATACCCTTGAGGAAAGAAGGGAGGGAGGGACATGATAGAAACTTTTAAGTACCTCAGTGGAATCAACAAAGTCCAAGAGGGTAGCATCTTTCAGAAAAAGAGACGTGCAAGAACAAGGGGACACAATTTAAATATGGGGGGAAGTTCAGGGGCAATGAGAGGAAGTATTATTTCACAGAGAGGGTAGTGGATGCATGGAACAGCCTTCCTGAGGAGGTTGTGGGGTCTAAAACTGTGGGAGAATTCAAGAATGAATGGGACAGACATAAGGCCATTCTTGAGGGGTGAGCAGAAATAGGCTGTTGGTTAACTAGAATCTGCAGCCTATCTTGTAGGTAGAGAAATAGGCAGACTAGATGGGCCAAGCGGTCCTTCTCTGCCGTCAAAGTCTATGTTTCTATGTTTTTGTGTTTCATGGCAGCAAGGAGTTCACTGCTTATCCATTTTGAACAGACCTTTGACTCTGATTTGCTTAATTCATTGCCTCCACAGAAGCTCTCTGAAGTTGCACCACTTGTCTCCTGTATACTGTTAACAGTAAATCCTGGGCCTTTCTAAGCAAAATCAAGCTATAGTCAACATGCCACAAACAAATCCTAACAGCTCAAGAACTGTAAGCGCTAGCCACAAAGTATGAGTGGCAAAGTTATTCAGCACAACATTACCTTTCTAATGGTGGTATGCAAGTAATAATATGTAATTTAGTATTTTTTTCTATACTGGTTGAAACAGCAAAAAAAATATTTTTTTTACTAAAACAGGCAACATAAGCCATACACACCATACCATAAACAAATGCAAATAACTTCCAGAGTTTACATGATATACACAAAATATCATTGGCAAAGTTGCTTGGCATAAGATTACATTTCCAACGGTGCTATGCAGTCAAATATATATTATATTCTGTTATACTGTATATTAAAATATATAAGTGACTTCTCCAGACATTGCAGGGGCACACTGGGAGTCAGTAGCCGACTTCTGCAGGCATCCTCAGGACACACCATTGTATTTTACTGATGACTACAGGAGTCAGCTAGGAGACAATAAGTTAACTGTAGCAAGCTGATTGACAACACTGGTGAAGTTGTGGATGAAAAAAGATTAGAGCACTATTTACATCCAGGAGGTCCATTATAGCTCCCGCCAATTGACTTCATTAAAGCTAGACAGGAAAGAGACCACACTGAATTTTGAGAAGACTCTGGCCTTAATAATTTTTACGTGTGTGAGGAGACATTGTTTTTCCAAATACAGAAAACTGGGGAGTAGTTACTAAATAGGAGGACTGCGGTGTCCATGTCTGGACCCTCTTCCCTATGGAGGCACTAGGGACTGGAGATTTGCTGCTGCTGCTGTTTTCAGGGAGGGCGGTGGGAAGAAAATGAAGCCCGGCAGCCAAGTGTGAGCACTGTTGGGAGCTCTGAGCCAATCTGGCTAGAGCAGGAAGGAGGTGCCAGCATTTAAAAGGCTGAAATCCTCATGGGGGAACAGAGGACTGTGGTGTCCACGTCTGGACCCCTCTTCCCCCACAGAGACACTAGGGGCTGGAGATTTGCTGCTGCTGCTGTTTTCAGGGAAAGGTTTTCCACACAGCCCACCTCCTCCATTATTAACTACCCTTCTTGGTCCCACCCAAACCTAGCGACTGTAAGAAACGAGGGCAGAGGAGGAGCTGGCAGGGGGATGAGGTTCACAGTGGAGAGTGAGGTCCTTGGGGCTTTGAGGCAGGACTACTGGACAAAAGCTCAAGGGACTGGTAGAACTGTAAAACTGCAAATCGTATATTGCTGAAATGGGGTCTGTGGGAGCTGCGGCGATGGGGGTAGAGTGTTATTGAGTCCAGGCTTGGACCACCTCTTCCCTCGCATTGGAGGGAGTTCAGCTGCAGCATCGGCAGAGCGAGAGTGGGAGTGGCCTGATGAGCTGTTTTTGTGGGCTGAAACAAGACCAGGAGCAGAAGCAAGGGGGAGCACCAGTTCTGTTTGTCTATCTGTGGGGGAGGCACCAGAGTTTAAAACTGAGGACAGAGCCTTGCCGGCTCATTGCAGAAAGAGCTGTTTTTACTGTTTAGACTGTCAGAGCTGTTTTTACTGTTTAGACTGTCAGATCTGATAGTAAATAGCTGAATGCCTTGATTAGGAGCTTAGGAGATCTGTTAGCGTATAGCTGAATACCTTGGTTTGGGCTTTTGGTGGTTTTAACTGTTTAGACTGTCACATCTGTTAGCAAAATAGCTGAATACCTTACTGTGTAGATTGCTAGATCTGCTAGCCCACTAGAAATCTGGTAGGGGTGCTTAATTTGTTCAAAGTGAATATGACTGTTTCAATACACTCCAGTAGAGCTACTGGGGGGCAGTAACTCAGGGGAGGGACTGGGGAAAGGTGAATGGTCCTAATATATCTGCATGGGGAAAAACAGAGTGGCCTCAAACTACCACAGCAGGCATATTTAGAAGGGCTGTAGGATGCACAGGATGTGGGGCAGCGATAATTCTCAACTGGGCCTGGAAAGGAGGAGGCTGTCCACGCTGCAGGCAACTATCTCTGATCAGGAGTGAAGTATATTGGCTAAGGAGTAAGCTGGGGGAGTTGGAGAAGGCATCAAAGGATCAGGGGTATGGTTATGCACGACATCCAGGTGGGGTAGAGGAGAGGCTGGGGCAAAGCTCAGAAAATAGAGGAGGCTACTTTTCAGCAAGTAGGAGGAGGGATATTAGGGAAAGAGGGCCTATAGGCAGGGGTGTTGACACCATGTGGAGAACTTATGGGGTAAATGTACCAAATAAAAAGAGAAGACAGGGTAGAGTCAGAAGGAGCTGTTGTGGGGAAGCCTAAAAGTGCAGACAGAGGGAAGGTTGCACCAAAGGAGATCAAGGATAGGAGAGAGGAAGAGGGGCAGCCTAGAGGGGCAGATGGGGGAAACTCAGGTCATTTGATGGTGCCTGGCTTAGAGTGTTACAACAAATTTGAGCTGCTAAGCAACCTAGAAGAGGAGGAAGAGGCTGGTGGAAATGAGGGAACAGATGCAGAGGCCATGGGGAGGGAGTCGAATAGCCAAAGGGCATCACAGACTGGAAAGGGAAAGGATAGAAGTAGCACCAGAGGGAGAAGAAGAAACTTAAATGCAAAACAGATGGGGGAAATGCAACTCACAGCAGACTTAGGGAGGAGAGCTCTAGGGGAGAGAAACTGGTAGATAAGGAGAAAAGGGTGGGCCCCCCCCCCCGGCAAGATGGGAGACAGAAAGAGGTGCAGCTTAGAGGGGCAGTTGGGAGAATCTCAGGTAATTTGATGGAGGGAAGGGTGACAAGGGGGTCTCTGATAATAAGGTAGGAAGACTCCCATGAAATAGGGATGAAGGATAAGGGGGTGAGAGCACATGGTGGAAGTAACCATAAGGATGATAGCTGTGTTAAGGTTCTGTTATTGGATGACTTAATGATAAGGGGTATCCACTTGGAGGGAAAGGGGATGGGATGCCAAAGCCAGATGAAGATAGTGAGTATCTCTGGGCTGATGGTACACAGAGCAAAGTTCATGGTGTACAAGCTGGTAAGGGATTGTGGAGGGAAACCGGATTTCCTGGTGCTCTTAGGACTAACGATTTAGAAGGACACTGTTTTGGAAATCCAAGCAAGGTTCTGAGAACTTACTAGAGTCTGTTGGATAATGGATGCAACATTTCCTTTTTGGAAATGTTGCCAGTACCTAGGGCATCAGTGGAGAACAAAAGGAAGATCCCAGAGGTAAATGTCTGGCTCAGGAAGTAGGGGAAGAAAGTGGGTCGGGGTGTTAGGGAACTGGGAGGGAGTTTGGGAGGACAAAAGACTGTATGCCAAGGACAGGCTTCATCTAACCCATAGGGAAGGAAATCCTTAAACAGGGGTGGCGGACTACATTCAAGAAAGGTGGGGTTTAAACTTGTGAGGGGACAAGGAGGGGCTTGCCTAAATCCCTGTCCTCTAGATGAGAGGAGAACCCCTTCAAACCCAAGGGGGGGACTGGGGGAGGAGGTTCCAGGAGGAGGAGGAGCAGAAGAGGGCTGGAGGCACAAGGTACCTGGGTGGGTTTTGAAAAAGGGGATCAGGGATAAGGGGTCAGGGGGTGTTAGTAAATGCCAGAAGCTTGGGAAACAAGTTACCAGAGTTCCAGGCCTTGCTGTTCGAGGGGGGGTGGATGTGGCAGTGGTCACAGAAACGTGAGCCAACTAAAATCATGACTGGGACCTAAACGTAAGGGGGTACATTATGTTTAGAATGGATAGAAAGGAGGGCAGAGGGGGAGGAGTAGCTATGTACATCAGAGAGGGCATAGAAATTGCTAGGGTAGAAGAAGCAGAGGGAAACATGGAGGCCTTATGGGTCACCTTATGAACCCCAGCAGGAGGTAAGGTCAAGCTGGGTGTAGTATATAGGCCCCTCATGATGGATGATATCCTGGAGGATGGTTTGCTGGACAACATTATTGCCCAGTGCAGACCAAAAGGGGAGAGAGTGGTATTGATGGGGGACCTTAATATGCCAGGTACAAACTGAGGAACCATGTCCTCTTAGGTGGTCAAGGAGCAGAGGCTGCTGGACAGCTTCCAGGATGTGTTGTTAACACAGCATGTGATGGAGACCACGAGGGAGGGACATGACATGGATGTGGTTCTGGCAGATAGGGATCTGGTAATGGTCCTGATTGTAGAGGATATCCTGACAGGGAGTGACCACGATACTGTCTGGTTTCAAATTAGCATGGGGGGAGAGATCTGAGACAGTGGCCATGGATTTCAGGGGAGCAGACTTTATGGGCATGGGAAATATTCTCAAGGATCACTTGTTGGGGATTACAATGACAGATTTGGAAAAGAGCTGGGAGGTCATAAAACGGGGACTTCATGAGGCAGTCAGGACCTGTGCTAAGGTGAAGCTAAGGGAGCAAGGTCATATAAACCATGCTGATGGACCAGTAAAGTTCAGGTAGTGGTCAGGGAGAAGAACGTCGCCTACAAAGAATACAAAATATGGAGAGGGGAAAGAGAAATGGAAATGCACCTTCTTGCATCTAGATGGTGCGAGGGGCAAAATCCAGTAAAGAGCAGTGGCTGGCACAGGGGCTATGGGGAGGGGAAAATATTTTTTTTTTGGTACATCGAGGAGTGGAGAAAAACTAAGGGCCATCTTGGCAGATTGAGATCAGATGGAGGGTGGTCGGAAGAGGCAAGGGAGAAGGCGGAGATATTAAATGAGTACTTTACCTTGGTGTTCACTAGGGAGGGGAATGAGATATTTACAAAGTAAGGCACAAGGGGGATAGAAGTAGTAGTATGTGGGGTCAGGGGAGAAACATGCATGGTGCATAAGGGAGGCTGAGACATCACTGGGCTTTCACACCAGGACATGGATAGAAAAGCCAGCATGGTGGGGGGACAGATGATGTTATCTCCAACAAACAGGTGTGGCAAGCCCTTAAGGCACTGAAGAAAGCTAAATCTCCTGGACTGGATGGCATTCATCTGAGAGTACTATGGAAGTTGCGGATGTACTGGTCACACCCCTGGCGGAGCTGTTCAACAGGTCGCTTGAGACAGGGAGGGTTCCTAGGGATGGGCGTGAGGCACATGTGGTGCCAAACTATAAAGGGGGGGTCAAGGGAAGTACCAGGTAACTATTGACCCATCAGTTTGATCTTGGTGGTGGGAAAATTAATGGAGAGTACACTGAAAGAACGATCGGGGGGTGTTCTTGGAGGAGGAGGAGGAGGAGGAGGAGGGAGGGCTGGATAGCCGACAACATGGGTTTGTGCAGGTAGATCATGTCAAATCAACCTTGTTGAGTTCTACAAATAGGTAACATCGGAAATGGATAGGGGGAAGCCTATGGATGTACTATTCTTGGACTTCAGCAAGACTTTTGACTTGGCCCCCCACAATGGACTGGTGGAAAAATTGATGGGGTTGGGAGTGGGCCTTTGATGGTCAGATGGATAGGAAACTGGTTAGCTGGATGCACACAGAGAGTAGTGGTCGGTGGAGAGCTCTCAGACCCTAGATAGGTCGGTAGTGGGGTGCCGCAGGGTTCGGTCCTGGGTACAATCCTGTTTAATGCATACATATCTGACATCAGGGTGGGTATAGGGTGTGAGATGAGTCTCTTCACTGATGACTACCAAGATAGGAGCAGTAGTTGAGGAGGAAGAGGGGAGGTTGGCCCTGCAAGGGGACCTGGACACCCTGGAAAGGTGGGCTCACACATGGAAATTCAATTTTAATACCACCAAGTGCAGGGTGTTACATCTTGGGTGGGGATACCCTAAACACAGGTACACCCTAGGAGGGGAGGCACTGGAGGCCTTGGCTGGGGAAAAAGACCTAGGGGTCATGGTGGATGCATGTATGAATAGCTCTGAGCAGTACAGTAAAGCTGCTAGCCAAGCAAACAGGATGCTGGGATGCATTGTATAGGGGAATCACCTCTAGGAGCAGGGAAGTGATCCTGCTGCTGTACAATGGACTGGTTAGACCACACCTCGAGCACTGTGTACAGTACTGGAGACCTTACCTGAAGAGGGACATACAGCTCCTGGAGAGGGTATAGAGGAGGGGTACCAGGATGATTTGAGGACTGGGGGAGTTCACTTATGAGGACAGACTTGAGGAGCTCTGCCTGTTCTCATTGGAGGAGAAGAGAGACAGGGGGGACAGGATTGAGGTCTTCAAGTACCTCAAGGGAATAAATAGGGTAAACATGGAGGGGATCTTTAGCCTAAAGGAGAGAGGTATCACCAGAGGACAGGGGTTGAAGTTGGAAGGTGGAAGGATAAGGGGAGAAAAGAGAAGGAGGTTTTTCACTGAGAGGGTGGTGGAACCTTGGAATGCGCTGCCTGGCAAGCTGGTCCAGATTTCCATGGCGGAGGGCTTCAAAAGAGGGTGGGACAGATACAGAAAGGGGAAGTATCGGAACACAAGGAGGGCGGCTCGGTTCCCAACAAGGGACCTGAGGTTAGAGCAGACTTGATAGATCGTAAGGCTTAATCTGCTGGCAGTTAGTATGTTAATTGATTTGGAGATAGTTCCTACTGCTCCGATCCTTTGTGGTATGTTTTCCAGAATCCAATTAAGGAGTGAGTGATAGCCTGTTTTATTGTTAAAGGAAAGCTGTCACAAATGGAATCCCTTCCACCCCCCAAAATCTTACCCTGTGTTTCAGCTTTTTGCAAGCCCGAACATTTTTTTTTACCTCTTTTAACTTAATTTCTTTTTGTAAAGTCCAGCATGAGGAAACATGGCAGAAATGGTTGAATACCATTTCATGTGAAAGTGCAGTTCTGCACTGCTCGCTTGAATGCTTTTCAATACAAGCAAGCTGTGTGATGCTGCACTTTCACATGAAATGGCACTGCTTGACATCTGCTATGTTCCCTCATGCTGAAAATTACAAGGAGAAATTTAAGCTAAAAGGTGAAAAAATATTTGAGCTTGCAAAAAGCTGAATCAGGGGTTAAGGCTTTGAGAGTTGGGAAGATTCCATTTGTGACAGCTTTCCTTTAAGCCTAGTGGGCTGTTTAATAAGCTGAGTGAGTTGTACATCAGATAGGGCTAACTTGATACCTGATGTTTTATAATGCAGCCAATTAATACTGAAGTCACCAACGAATATTACTTCACCCCAAGACCGGTCAGCTAGGTAACTGGTCAGGGATGATAAGGTAGTTTGGGCCACATTTGATGAATTATATATGCAACCTATGTGCAGTGTTTTTGCCCTCCCTCATGTGTATGGACACAAAAATGGCTTTACCTAGGGACTTATCAAGAGCAGGTGTGATAATTTTATTATTGACAAGGGACAATTTGCTATTCAGAAGAACCCCACCTCCCTCCCTTCCTCCCTTACCTGTCCTTCATGAAAATTATATTCCAGGAGGGTCTATTTCATGAATCATGACAGTAGGACTGAACTAGCTTTCCATGATACCTAATATATTGGGGTAGTTAAGGTTGACCAGGCCTCCAGTTAATGTATTTTGGGACGTAGACTACAGGCATTTAGATGTGCTATTTTGAGACCCTTAGAGTTAGACCAGTGAGGGTCACTAGGTGAGGACACCCTGGTATTGCTGAGGGTGAGGCCTGGATTAGTTTCCACATCTTCCACAAGTAGAAGAATGATTAGAAGTTGTAACCAGGGGATTAGGGTTCGTGGGGCAGGCCATTTTAACAGGTTGTGCTGATGTAGACCACAGAAGAGTTTGTAGCAGTTACTCATTTCATTTAAACTTTTATTCAGCAGCTGAATCGGATAGCTCAGCTGAGACTAGATCATTTTACACTGAGGTCCTTTGTGCAACATTAAGCAAATCAGTTACAGATTAATTGTATAGTATCAAAAGATAAAAAAAAATCAACAACATTATCAACACATTCATAATCACATTTACACAACAATTATCTAATATCACAACATTCATAAATATCAATCATTACACAACAATTATTAAGGACATAATTTTAACATCAATAACAGAACATTATTCAGTAAGGCACTGGTGTAATTATAAAGTGACTCAAGTTACTGCTAAAATTCCACTAGTGCTCTAATTTTTGCTTCAGTTATATACCAACAGTTTATTGCACTTATACATATGGGTTTACCTTTATATCTAAGGTTTACAGGGAGGGCACACCAAGGTCTGGGGCCATTATAAAACAAATCTTTCATTCCAAGGACTGTGTTAACTTTAGGGAGATTATATTCTATGTCTTTAGCAGATCGTAGGCTCTGTTTGACAGGTCTCAATGAAAGGCTGTCGAAGATATAATCAGGTACAGTACTCTACCTTTTATACATTTAGATATAAACAAATCTGTATGTAAGCCACATCTTTCTGTTAAAGTGATTCATTGTAGGGATTCATACAAAACAACTCTATGAGTTACTATTTCTACATAAGCCATACAAAGCTAGTATATACTGAGCATTGCTCTTACTTTTGTACACAGACTCTGCTGGTGGCTGGAATGGTTCCCTTAAGGGAGTGAGATGTGGGATTGGTATACCACTAACAGTGTTGTCTAGGCTGACAAAATGAGCATATATATTGTGGCAAGAGTCACCCCTTTGCTGGCCATAGTACACTGCAGCTAGAAGGTGGAGAAGTGAGAACAGAAGAGTGATAGAGAGGGTGGTGAGGGTGGAGGGGGCAAAAGGTATGGACAGACAAGAGGGGAGAGGGGACACAGAAAGGAGCGTGAGTATTTGAAGCTACCAGGGAGAAGGGAGAAGAAAAGTAAGGGGAGGAGGGTAGGGGAGGTTAACAGGGGGTGAAGGGAGGTGGAGGATAGTAGGAAAGAGGTGGGTATAGTCTGACAGACTGGGAGCTGAGTGTGAGTAGCTCCATAAGTGAGAAATACAGGGACCATATATAGGGATTCCACACTGCTGCCAGGAAATTTGAGTGAAAAGGAAGAGTGATGCAGCACAGAAGAAGAGGAGGAGGTTGAAACAGAAGAAATACAGTCTAGGAGAAAGGGACCTAGAGTGTAGACAATATAAAGGGCAGTAATTGTGTGCACCACTACTGTGCTTGCAGGAGATGGCAAGAAACAGGAAAGAGCTAGGGGAGCTACAGTTTCACTGTATAGGTATCGCAGTTATAAAAAAAGCAAACTTACAGTTTCAGAGCAGTATCAAACACCACCAACAGCTGCTACAGACATGTTACTGTCACAGGAAACTATGGGCAGAAACAACCTACACAGCAACATATTGCTCTTTACATAGCAGTAGTAACCATGCCATAACTGTAGTTGGTATAGAGTGCAGTTTGTGACCTGTCGCATGCAGTGCAGAATGGCCAGCAGACTGGCTGACTACCAGCTGACTCCAGCAGACACAAGGCAGACAATAACACTGTCCTTAGTACTTGGTCCTTTGCGTGAGGACTGCTGCAGAGGACCTCTAGGGGGAGTCACATTAAGAAGGAAAGAAACCTACTCTGATCAGTCAGCAGAGTTGTAGAGGGCAAGGCTAACCAGTGCTGATAAGCTGTCCTGGTCCAATGCACTGTTGAGCTTGGAATCAGCAGTCAGCGGGAGGAGAAGAGTCACTGTGTAGTAGAAGTGGATTCCCTCTGACCCCTGTATCCAGGTGGACTAAGATCAGTGAGGGCTGATGAGCTGGCAGACAGGTAAGGGTCTCAAGAAGTGATAGGTGCACCACCCAGCAAATTAAAAACAAGAACGTGCCTCTTCTGGCCATGCTTTGGTTGGTAGCCAGGGTTGGAGGGGGCCAGGGCTAACCACCACTGATGTGCTTTCCCAGTCAGTGTGATGTTGAGCTTGGGATCTGCAGTCAGTAGGGGGGAGAGTCACTGTGTAGCAGAAGTGACTCTCACACTCCTTTATCCAAACGGCACAAGATCTGTGTCAGTTGATGAACTGGCAGGCAAGTAAGGGGCTCAACTAGCAATAGGAGCTCCCAGAAGATTCAAAAAAGTGTATGCCTCTTTTGGCGACGCTCTTTGGCTGGTTGGCAGGGTTGGAGGGGATGGGGCTAACTGCCACAGATGTGCTCTCCTGGTTCAGTGTGCCATTGAGCTAGGGATCAACAGTCAGTGGGGGGAGAGCGGCTGTGTACCAGAAGTGATTTGCTCTGACCTTTGTGTCCAAGCAGCCCAAGATCTGTGTGGGCTGATGAGCTATCAGGCAGGTAAGGGGCTTAACTAGTGACAGGAGCTCACAGCAGATTAAAAAAAGAGCGCGCCTCTTCTGGCCATGCTCCGGTTGGTTGGTAGGGTTGAAGGGGGTGGGCTAACCACTGGTGATGTGCTGTCCCTGTCTGGTGTGCCATTGAACTTTGGATCAGCAGTCGGTGGCGGGGGAAGTCACTGTATAGCAGAAGTGACTCTCTCCAACACCTGTGTCCAAGCAGCCCAAGATCTGTGTGAGTTGATGAGACAATACGTCATCCACTGTGACTAAGGCCTTGCTGAGAGGTTCTGGCTTACCAAAGTTCCTGTCCAGGCTGGCTTCCAGACTTATGTTAATGTCCCCACCAATAAATTATTTATTTAGTTTTTGTTGACTGGGTATGTGTACTAGACAAGCAAACACCATTTTTCAGGTGTGACCCAGGAGAGTTACAGGCATGAATGATCTAGCAGATACAATACAAAATACAAAAGGAGAGTTACAGACATGAATGACCGAGCAAATGCAATGGCAACTACAAAACAAGTCGAGCAGAAATACACCACTAAGATAAGGCATAGATTCCACAAATCATTATTTTAGAGGTACTGTAAAAATTCAACATGGTATAGTGGGGCACAACATAAAGCTGTCTGGGAAAACAGCTACAAGAGAGTGAATAAAATATACTAAGTTCTCAGGTCAATGTGGTGGAAGTAGAAGTACCAACAGGATGCGCTTATAGTGGTAAAATGATGCACATGCATTTATTGTTTGACAACAGGAATTTGTGAAGCTTTTTTTTTTTAAATCCTGGTGGGACTCCAGGTTTCTTAGAGATCCAGGTGGGGAGTTCCAAAGCATTGGTGCAAATATAGTGAAAGTCTGCTCACCCATGGTGAAACATGGTGAATGCATGCACATGGAGGCATGGGTGTGCTCCTGGTAACCGAGTGCTCCTTCCAACCTCCCCTATGTTACATCAGTCTTTGACCCTACTCTGACACCTGGCCTCCGTTTGGTGTCAGCCGAGAGCTAAGAACTGTACCTTCCCAATCTGGGAGATGAAAGCAGCCCAGCGGCAACTATAATCATCTCCTAGCTCTCCCCCAGCCAACCCCCAGTGGCCCAAGCTCACTTCCGAATTTGGGTTGTTGGCATGGTGTAAGGTGTGGTGTCCAGCATTGCAACCCTCACTGTCACTGGTGTGGTGCTTTCTGTCTTTTGAGGCTGTGTTGCTGTACTCACTCTGAGTTATCCTCATGGGTTATGTGGAAGCACCCCTTGTTACCTCTTCCAGCTAGGATCAAGGTATCCATGGCAGTTGATGAGGGGTGCCATGGGACTGGATCAAAATGAATGGCAGGGAAGGCATAATCAGACCACTGCCACCTGATGAACTCCTCAATGGCCTCCAGAATTTCAGACTGACAGAGTGCCCCACTGCAATGAATTCTGAGCTGGACTGGATACTGGAGATCAGTTTTGATACTCAAATGTGTTAACTTTCACCTAACCCCTGCATATACTCTTCAGCGATGTGACAGTTCAGTTGAAAAATCTTGGTAAAATGATATTTGATGTCCTTCCCAGTTTAGTTGCCCCCCCCACCTCACCAGTCATAGAATGTTCTCCTTTACAGGATATCATAGGAGCTCAAACAGAATGGGCCTCAGATGCATAAAAAAGTCTACAGCTAAAAACACACTTTTGATGTATGACAGTTGCCACCCTAGGCACACCTTAAAAAACATATCTAAATGGCAAATGATGTGCTTAAAAAGAAACATATCTTCTCCTGTTCAGTATAAAAGTGATACAGCTAAGATGATTAGTCAATTTGAGGATGGAGGGTACAACAAAGATCTTTTTAGAAAATAAAGACACAGTACAGAGTTTAGATAGGATGAAGTTATTAAAAGACTGTGAACTCTGATACCCAAATGTCTTTAAATTTAATTTCAAATTTTCTCCACAGAGTTATATGGTTAAAAACATACTTTTAAAACACTGAGTCCATCTGAAGCTGGAACCTAAACTAGAAACTGAAGTGAGCAAACCACCCCAGATGGTCTTTCGATGTGGGAAAAATATAGCTGACATGATGACCAATAGTCTTCATTCCACTCCAGAACAGAATTTTTATCCAAGCCTACCAGGTGGGTCTTTTTGGTGTGGGAACTGCTATTTTTGCACATCTATACATGTAGGTATTGTTTTCAAACATTCTGAAACTGGAAGAGAGTATACAAATAGACAAGTTATGAATTATGCAACTATGAATATTGCATATGTGGAAACTTTTGCCTGTTCTAATTTCTATGTGTGAAAAACTAAGAGGCCCTTTAAAAACAGAGGGCCAGATTCACAAAAGGTTGCTGCAAGCTGCGACATTGGCAGCCTGTAGCAACGGCCCCTGCGTCCTGGACCCTGCACCCGATTCAGTATCGGACAAGGTCCAACAGCCTGTATCCTGCAGCTTTCAGGACTGATCCAAGGAAGGGCTTAGCCTGCCAGAATGCCACAAGCCACAGGATGGGTGAGCGGCAGATGTGCCCATAGACATGAGCTGTGGTGCCCCACACACCTAACGTGCCCACAGTAGTCACTAAAATCCCAGTGTGGGCTATGGCCCAACCATCCTGATCTCTATAATGCAGGGTAAAAGCCCTTATGGGCTATCTGAATACCCTCCCCAGCCCCAATGCCCATGTCCTGCACCTGCCCCAAATCTCATCCCAGCACCACTGTTACAACCCCCTCCAAATGCCCCATATATCCCTAGTGATCCAGTGCCCACATCCCCCATACAACAGTGCCAGTCAATCTTGCTCACCCCTCCCAATACCCAGCCACAACTGGCACAGCCCACCTCTCAACACCATGGCCAGCCACCGACTGAGCTGTCTACAGAGTGCATAGAGTTAGTATATGTGCTCGGCGAATGACAGCTGCTGTTATTCACCAAGCATATATTAACTAAATGTACTCTGCAAACAGCTCAGTCGATGGCTGGCCATGGTGTAGAGAGGTGGGCTGCACCAGCCGCTGGCTGGGTATTGGGATGGGGGAGCAGGGTGGACTCACACTGTGAGGTGGGGGACCACTGGATCACCAGGGATATATAGGGTATTTGGAGGGGGATTGTAACAGTGGTGTCAGGATGAGATTTGGGGTGAGGTGCAGGACATGGGCATCAGGGCTGGGGAGGATGTTCAGATAGCCCATAAGGGCTTTTACCCTGGCAATTATCAGGGATCAGGATGGGGACATATTCCACACTGTGCTTTTTGGACCTTACTGTGGATATTTGGGCATGTTGGGGTGGGGTGGGGGCAGTGCTGTACACTAGTGGGATGGGGCTGTCAGGGACCATAGTGGCCTCTTGGTTGTGCAGCACTGGCTGCACATTGGCAACCCCCAGTGTACAGCAAAGGACACTTATGCCACCTCATAGCTAGTGTAAGTGTTCTTTGATGGATGTCCACTGGGGGTTGTTTCTGAATACCAATTTGGGGACTTTGTAGTCACCCTTCCCGAATAGGGTGCAACTGCTGCCATAAACCCCCTTACGCCATATTGCAAGTGGGTTTATGGTGCATTGGTCCACTTGGGCGCAGGCAGCCTGCAGCATGTCACAGGCTGCCTTTTTGAATCCCAACATGACGCAACTCATGACGCAAGTCCTACTTGCACCAATTTTGTGAATGCAAGTTGCCTTGTGTCCTGAGTTGCCTTTTGTGAATCCAGCCTAGAATTTCAGAGCATCTTCATAGTATAATTAACAATGATAGAACAAATGCTCTGGCTCTTCATGTGATGGATAAAGGGTCTGGACACCTGTTCAAATTTTAAGGGTTGGACAAAGTCAGCCTTAACATCTGGCATGGAGATTTAGACAATAGTTTGCTTCAGTTGGAAAGTAAATGGCAATACTTGTTGAGGGTACATAAAAACAGGGACCTTAATGCCATGTTTAGTATAGTCCCTTCTTTAAAAAAAATAGGTGTTAAAAAATAGGCAAAACATTATAGGAATCAAAACATAGGTAAAACAGGTTTTAAATATTGGGTGTTGTAATTCATCTTATTTATGTAAAGCGAACTCTTTTTTGTTCAATGTGTCTGATTTAGTGACCTGTTTTCTGTACAAACCTTTTTTCTGTGTAGTGATTGTCCTGTGCGATATTTATCAAGTGCAATAATCTTTGACCAGTAAATGTACTGCTGCTCCATGAGTTCAGATTTACGACAAGTATTTACTAATAATCTCTGGCATAATACTTATAAAATTGCAAATATTTTGGAACTTGAAAAGTCTAGTCATTTTGAAGTTTTGGCTTTTTGGAACCCTAACATTTTTAAATTTAACATTAATAGATTGCTATCTTAGATATTTTAAATATTGTTCCACATACAGTAGGTGAAATAGGAATACTTTTTATGTATTTATAATAGTTTGTGAGTATATATGATGTTGTAAGTGAGTATATATGATGTGATTTTGAGTATAGGAGTGTACCACTTGATGTTTTCCCTACTGTACATGCAGTTTCTACAAATTAGAACAATGTTTCTTTGAGAAGGTCCTTTAAATTTAGAATATGATGGGCATGCTGGGATGCATTGAAAAAGCATCAGTGTGACGAGAAACATTTGCACTTTAGTGTGTGGGGGTGCTGCTTTATTTATGTATTTTATATTATGCTTCATTAAATTACTTTTTAATGTGTTCTAGCACAATGGTTTTCATTCAATAGCTGCAGTAGCCCTACTTTTTGGTTTTTTGGATACTTGAAAAAGGTCCTTATTCTCTGTCACCCAGTTCACCTCCTCTGCTCCACCAATGTGGGCCTGCTTATTGGCCCTCCTTCACAGCTAAGACTTTTGGGGGACAGAGAATTTGGAGTGCCTGTTCCAGTTTTGTGGAACTTATTACCTGTATATTTTAACACGACCAACATGGTGAAAGCCTTTAAAGCTCCACTTAAGACTTTTGTTTGAACAGGCTTTTCTTAGTTAATTATCTGTACCTTGTATCATTCATTTTTATTCAGTTGTATGTCAAAGTGTTGTTTTAATTAGTTTTGATTCGAATTTTACATATGAACTACATACAGTGCTCAGAGCTTGCAGTATTGTATGCTTTATAAATAAAGATCGACTTCCTTGTCTTGCTTTGCCCTGCCTAGACAATCAAAGAAAGCGGCATAACAATGTTATTGCATTGAAGAGTGTTTATGGGATGTTCCAAACTATCTAAAGGAGTGCTTATCAAGTAGAACCAAAACAGTGTCATTAAGAGCATTTGGTCAGTAACGGTGTGCAAAATTGACAAGTCTTGCAGATTCATTTGTTAATTTGCTGCAATTCTCAAAGTTAATCTGCCCTGTGAAGTTTAATTTCACAGTATAGGGTTAACTTCACAAATGGTGAATTTGGTGACTTCACCAGCAGAGTGGGGCACACAGGCAAAGTTTGCAATGTACCATGGGACAGAAGGTCAGATGGTACTGAAATTAACTGTATGCAATGCAGAGGCTGTGTTCAGTGCAATCTTATGAAGAGAGAGCTGGAGAGAAGGCTGTCCCTGCTTATTTGAGCAAAAAATCCCTTTAAAACTATTTTGCAAGTGGAGTATTTTGAAACAAACCACTCAAAACAATATCTAGAGTGCCTTGTGCAGGTAGATTGCCATGGTTTGTTTGTAGTTTTGCAGATTTATTTTGTTGAAAGTAGTGATTTTGTTTTGTTTAGTGAAGCAGTGCTGTGTGAGGAAGTGGTAAGTTTTAACGATCAAGAAAGGCAGCCCTGTCAGCACTAGTCTGATTTGTTTTCCCCTGTCATTCTTCTGAATTTTTTTTGCCTGTGTCATTTTATTTCTGTCGTAAAGTTTTGTGTGGCTATGTGAATTATTTTTGTCAGTCTGTTTCTATATTGAGTGTAGTTAATTTGTTTATTTCTTAAAGTGACGATGTTACTTGCAGTAATTTGTTTTGAATTACCCCTTTCATGTGTGTCTTGTTAATCCCCGTCGTGTTCAAAAAATAAAAACAAATTAAACCTTTTTTTTGGGTTTTACTATAGCTACAGTTAACTCAGTAAACTGTTCTGTTTTGATTCAGATCACACCACCAATCCCTCTATAAGGTATTGTCTGCTGCTGCTGCTGATATTTAGTTTTACTGTAGTGTTTATTTAATTTTTTCCTTGCAATATTGCAAATCTAAATATATAAAATGTCTGGAATGAGATGCTCGAGTAAAAGGAGAGTTGCTGGTGAGGCAACCAAGGAGTGAGTAGGTTCTGTGGGGCAAAAGGTTGTTAACCCTAACTCCTCACCCCACCCTGCAAGCAGCAAAAGGAGAAACCATTACAGTTTCACCTCTCTTGCATCTTCGCAAATCAGGTGTGGGGTGTGTTTTGGAGTTGTCAACCACAACGCTCATTCCATTCATCAGTAAATAAGCAGAGATGGGTACAGTACATCAGAATGTCATTTGGAAACCCAAACACCCCATTTCCTGATCATTTTGGCATTAAGCCACCCTAACTGGTGCCTTAATGTAGTTTTTTTTACAAATAATCTTCATTCTTTTTGTGATAGTGCAATTGTGTCCTCATGCCACCACCTACATAAGGTGACTGTAGGGGGGGCTACCTGGAGGGGAGGAGGGTTCAAGAGAAATAGTATCGGGTGGGCACCCAGACTACTAACATATAAAAAAAAAATATGTAAAAGATTGGAAATGGCAGGCAGAAAACCTCTAGAGGAGGGGGAGAAGGGGGGGATGTTATGTGGATGGGTACCCAGGTTTGCTTACAAAAAATGTAATAGCCAGGGAGGTAGTAGATAGACAGATGGATAGGTAGGTAGGTAGATAGATAGATAGATAGATAGATAGATAGATAGATAGATAGATAGATAGATACAGAGTGGCAGACAGAGAGACACATACATAGAGAGATACCATATCAGAATGCTGTAAAGAGGATTGGTCACTATTAATAGTCACCGAGGCAGCAAACCTGAAATTGGCACAGAAGAAGCTAGTGATGAGGCTTCCTTGAAAGACAATGACACTGATTCACTATATTAGGATAACATATGATATTCACCAAACCCTAACTATAGGGGCATTATCGCTCCCTATAATGTGTGAAAATGTCTGACATTATAAGGTTTCCACTTTCCTGACTACTGTAAGTACTCTTGCTCATTCTTTTCTCTGTTGCATGATTGCCTATGTTCAGTATGTGTGGTACTGTAGCTTTATAGACTGCTGGGGACTCTACTAAAATTATTGCTTTCATTACGCCTATGTTCATATCTCAGTGCACAAGCACTGTTGCTTATGTCTTTTGCAGCTCTTCTAATGTATACAAATTAAGCCTTATGGTGTGCAAAATCAGTCACAAAGTAAAACATACAGGCATTCTATATGATTAATTTGGAAATATCTGGTGGGACCTCTAATTTTACATGTAAGTAAGAACTTTCCTCTCCTATATTGTAAAACAAAGGTTGGAATGGCACATTTCTGATAGGCTGACAGCATTCTAAAATGATTAATTTAATGGCTGGAGATCCATATGTACAATAGAACAATTAGAAATCTAACAATAGAAACATCCATTTAGTAACCTTAGGGACATATGACCCTCGGCTGTACCATGTGCCTCATGACTTCTCTAGGGTTACTGACAGTAAACTGACTACTGATTGTTCCTTAATACTTAAGTTTCATATTCAATGAAATAATGTAACAGAGGAGCAGGAACTTTAATGCTATTTTTAAGGGAGTGGGGCTGAGTTCTTTTAGACTTCTGCCCAATTTATGTGCTGGGCTTCCTTAAAACTTATCTCTTTTAAAAAGACTAATTTTGATGTCAAAATATGCTCTGGCAGGAATTACTTCAGTATATGGTCTTCTGTCCTGCCCTGAAAGCATTTAATTATTTGTCACACTGCCTACTGAGAAGGAAAAAAAACACTTTTCCAGTTGACTAGGATTTTATGGAAAATAGAGGAGTAGATTTATGCAAAGTTTACTGTACTAATGTAAAAATGTTAGAAAACGAAAAAAAGTTTTGCGAGAAATTTATGATAATTTACAATGATGTTAAAGGGATGAATTGCTTGACCTTGGAGAGTGCCCTACAACAGATTAAGAATTCCACACCATGTTGATATTTAAGCACTAAGGTTGTGGTGGTGGTAGATGGGGGTGGGGTTGAAGCAGGAGGCCAAATGCCAAGTTTTTCCACCACCGATTAATTGTCCTTATCCCAGTATTAAACACATCCTGGAGCACGTTATTGTGACTATGAAGTGGACTCCTCAGCATTATTAAATAAACATTTTAAAAAACATTCTTAACTTATATTAAAAACTACAAAGAAAGAGAAAATGAAAACAAGTAGTCCTACTTAGCCATTGTAATTCTGCCATTTGAACAGTCGAGGATAGATGCTGTAATTGATTTTAAATACTGTATAAGAAGGTGAATTCAATTGTATTGGGACAGCTATGCCTGCATAACAAGTCAGTAAGGTTCCAGTGCTGAGCTGTGACAGTGAATCCCTCACTAGGCCGCTTAAGGTAAAGGGTGGTTTACTATCCTCCATGTGAACCCATTTAAGTCCAGCACTACAGAGTCACTGTGTGATGCTGAGGCTCCCTGGATGCATCATATAAAATGCAAACAATTCAACCTTGGCTGACAACTCTTGTCCTATGTGTAAGTAAGTAATTCTAAAAGGTAACAAGGTAGTCCCTCATAATAATATAGGATCATTGAGAGGTGCAGTTGTGGCCCAGAGGCATGAGGCATGCCAAGCCCCCCCCACACAATGAATTGGTGCTGCAGACTGCACACAGTCCCTGGCCCTGGACCTGCCAACCCTTTAATAGTTTGTACTTTTTGCAGGTTGGAGGTGGTGGATGCGGTGACCACAACACACAGGACACAGAGGAGTGCAGGTGGGTGAGTTTATTTTCTATGGTTCAAGAGACAAGTCAGCTTTACCCAGCGTGTCTCCTGGAGTCCCTAAAATGTATTTTCATGAATCAAACAGAACACTGGTAATGGGTACAAATGTCAGTTGGTATTGACAGAATCCACAACTTGCAACAAGTCCCTTCCCTCAGAACATGTCAGTTTGGGATCCTGTTTACAAGCAGTTGATGTAAGGGGCATGCCATCTACATTGTCTTCTTGTTTATGTTTGGTGTTACTAGTGGAAAAGTACATAACGTCATTGGATTTTGTTTCATTCAAGCGAGAAGGCTGGCTTGTCCTGCACTAAGGAGGAACCTTGGACGAGGGTTTTAATCTGCTCCTTTTGCTGCTAGCAGGTGGGTACATCTGAAGAGGGGTGGTGGGGTTGCTAAAATTAGCAATCATTTCAGTGAGCTGAACATGTAACTGCAACTGCATCTGCAAAAACAGTAAGGAGCTCAGGTAGCAGTGCTGGATTCAATCCATTAAAATATGTCCATTTGACAAAAGCTTTTTAGTTGATTTTCTCCCCTTTCTTTTAATTGTTTAAGTAACTTCTTCAGTTCTAGGGGCCAGTTCAATCACAGTCTAATACTTGCCTGCTGCCTGATGTATTCTGTAGAAGAGTTGCACAGTGACAGCAGCCCATGTCTTTGGAAAACTGTAAGAGAAAGACAGAAATTCAGCTTGTCAGAATAGCCGAGCATGCGATCCGCAGTGGATCTATGGATTAAATCAAACAGTCTCTTCTCTCTCTACGCCCTCTCATACTGGGTTTACAAATTTTACTTTTTAAAGATTTATAGTTTGTTCAATAGAGGAAAGCAACAATTTGGAAAAGGCAAGGGCCATTGTGGAACTGCTAAACTGCTAAGGCCGATTCCAAGATGGCGGCATAACTCTGTACTGTGTGTTATGCCAGTTGCCTCTATGCCATGGACCCTGCTCTACATTCCAGAAGTGGCAGGGTCCCAGCAATAGTGACATGCGAGATATGCCATGGGTGTGGTGGTAGCCCTTGCATGGCATATCAATACTGCAGGTCACATCTTGCAGCAAACTTCAGGCAACCCCCCCCCAGAGTCCCCCCACCCCAGACCAACACAGATCACATCAGGGGAATGGGGGGCAAGGACAGAGGGCACAGGCATCTGGGGGGGCACTACTGACATGGAACCCTGGGGGTCTCATGGTCAGGGGCTTTGGGGCTGGAGTGCTAGTGGGGAGCCAGGGGACAGCATGGCACCATTGCCATGTGAGCTGCATCCTATGGTGCCAGCCATCAGGTGCCAGTTATGACAGCTCTGAGCTGTCAGAAGTCAACTACACCACTGCGTGTGACCATTGAAGTCAAGGGAAAATATTTTATTACACTTTAATATCTCTAAAGATGCTTATCAGATTTAAATGATACTTTCAGGGATAGTGAATTCTCTCATGTGCAACAACTCCTAAAAGTTTCATGTGAATCTGTAAAACCATCTCTCTGTAAGAGGCAAACAAAAAATTAAGTTTAACATAGAACTCATCAGCCACCCTAACTATAGGGGTGCTACTGTGCGCCTATCGTATAAAATAAAGGATGGCAAAGTGTGGTATATGAGGAACTATAAAATGGCATGAGAAAATCCAGAACTCTCATTGGCCAAGAGACATCAGCTTACAGTACATTAAGTCTCTGTATATGCACAGTCATCCTGGTCTTAAACCACATCACACAATAAGCAAATTTGTCCTCCTACAACCAGAACTATCTTCAATCAGTCTCCCTAGATCCAGAACTGATTTTTCATCACAAACATGACTGTTACCTTTACACTATAAAATCCTTCAACTGGGCCCTAAAAATAAAGCGACCTTAAATAAAATAAAACAAATGAATTGAATGTTTTCCTTGATCATCACACTCTCCTTACATGCATAAACAAATTAGAAACAATAAGTATTGTTTATAGTTTTCATTACAACTGTTTCTTTGCTGACAGTGAAAATCCTCCTTCTGTCTTTAGTTGCTCGTCAGGGAAACCTCTTCTGCTTTCCCTGACAGTAGGTTAATTGAGTCTGTGGCTTTAGAAAGGGCCTTTGTGTGTGTATACAGTATGTTAGAAGAGGAACATGCTGCCAGTGGAACTGAGAAGAATTTTGAATCCCTGTATTCCATAGTAAACATTCCATGATAAACATTCCATTTCTTGAATGTGGGGAAACACAGAATAAAAAAACAGAATGAAGAAAATAATAATACTATATAAACAAACAGAAAATGTGGTAAATACTTCACCCTGCTGTTTAGCTTTTAGGACAGTGTGAGCAGTTCATGATGCCGTCAGTGAGTGTGGCAGTTTTGAACCACACTTGTGCTTGCAGCATAGGGGTACTGAGAAGCATCTGTTATGGCTTCCTTTTAGTTTTTTCTACAGAGTGAGGAGAATGAAATAAAGTAAGGGGGCTATGTGTCATACTTAAAATGAGGAAAACAGCATTTGTGAATTGTGGCTGGCAGGGAAATGTGAAGCTTAAGTGGACAGGGAAGCACACACTGTATAACATTACTTTAATCTAGCATCAATAGGCGGAAGGACTATTTTATGTTAAAAGCACAGATTCACTTACATTTTTAATTATTTAAAAATGTGTTTCAAAGTAAAAAAAACTGCTTTTAAAAAATAAAGGGCCATTTCATAAGCGCAATAAGACACTCCGAGGTTGTGCATTACAATGTGATAACTGCACTCCTAGGGATGACCGGCACTCGGCCTTCAGCCTCGTGCCTAACTCTGCCCCTAGGAGTGTGGTTATCACACTGTAATGCACACCCCATCATGTCTTATTTCTTACATATTACCATCTCAGTGTTGAACAAGCTCATAAAGACCATTTGCCCTTTGGGATTGTGGTTTAATGCCTTGTTCAACCCCTTGATAATATTTTTCTAATATATCACACTTTGCCATAATTCATTCCTTTCTCTCTCTCTCAATATATATATATATATATATATATATATATATATATATATATATATATATATATATATATATATATATATATATATATATATATATATATATATATATATATATATAGTCCAAGAAAAATCTAGTAATTTCACTGGTTGAGAGACTTCAGCTGACTGTACACTACATCTCTATAAATGCATGATCAGCTGCTGAATCTCATTTTCCTCCCCCAAAGAACCTATTTACTGCACACTATCACTACTCCTCAAACAGAACTTAAAACAAATTCAGTAACTACCATACTGAATATCCTACTATTTACTACTATATTTTTTCAAACTAAAATCTTACAAACTAAACTCCACCGTCTCAAAAACAAAGCACACTGCCAGCATCACAGCACATTAAAAATCGTCTTTCTACTATTTAAGAAAATGATTTCTATTTTCAGACTTACACAAACCTTTGTGACCTCCCTCTTAACCTAAACTATTACATTGAATCTCCCCACTAATGCTCTACTCCACCACAGCAAGGAATCCCTTACTGGCTTTCTATAAATGAATCATTTTCCACTTGCCGTAATTTAATTTGAAACTACCATCCATTTATTACAGGTGTTCACTCACTACACACCATGTTCTATTTGCATGCTAAGGTCAAAGTGCATCGGGCAGGGAAGTGCAGCCAGACAGTGTGTATTGCCATGTCATGTGAAGTAGCACTGATGGACCAGTGCTACACTAAACAGGGACAGGGTGGGGGGAGTGTGGCAGTCAGCCAATTGATGCAGCTCCAGCCACAAATCAAAGTGCTACTCTTGAGCTCCCCCACCTCCATGCTGCAGTTTGTGTGGCTGACAAAGCAACTTACTTCTGCCTAATAGAGAGGTGAGGGAATTTACAGTAAACATGTGGCTACTGCCTTCTGTCCCCATGTCTACATTTCAATGACCTTGCACTGAGACTGACCACTGTCAACAAAGCAGCAAGATCGTAAAGCATTTCTCACTATTAATGACCTCTGCAGCTCTCTGGCAATTCAAATTCAGCAGCCCCCAGAAAGTGATGAAGAACACTACCTAACTTGAGGCTCCACTTCATCAATTTCCTGGTGGTAGCTCTAGCTAGAGCAAAGTTAATACAATATGCACTTATCTCCAATTAACTATCCCATCTTCCTTCCTTCCTTCACTATTTGTTTGATTATCAAAATGTAAAGTCACAGTTAGCATTGCTCACCTCCTACAAATGTGTGACTGCTTCCTCATAATCATCTGTATTGTATGCCATTGTTTTCTTGTCCCTGTATGTATTCATATTGTATACCAATTATTGTATCTGTATTGTATGTCAATATTTTGTATTGTAGTAAATGTTTATTTGTATAGTCATAGACCACTACAAAATTAAAAGAAAACAATAAATGCGGTATAGCAGCTTTCACAAAATACATCTTTGTAAACTGGGCACAATTATCCTTCAGCACATTTTAAAATTCATATTATATAAAGTGCAAAATGCATAGTATACAATCAGATTTACTCTAGTCATCTATTCATAGTTATTCATACTTATTCCAGATAATGGAACTAGCTCTAAAATAAGATGCTACCTGTTTGATTATATGCTCATCCAGTACTGTCAGCATAATCCTTAATAGAATATCTCTATCTTTGGTTTCAATCTTTGCTCACATTGGC
The DNA here is from genome assembly GCA_016271365.2 of Neoceratodus forsteri. Taxonomy (NCBI): domain Eukaryota; kingdom Metazoa; phylum Chordata; order Ceratodontiformes; family Ceratodontidae; genus Neoceratodus; species Neoceratodus forsteri. The sequence continues at coordinate 964,244,247 of CM028131.1, read as the reverse complement.
AGCAGCCAATAGTTTATTATACCATGTACAAGTGAAAACAGCATGTGATAGGCTCTCCAGTTCTGTGTTAAGATGCTTGCAAAAACTTTCAGTAGGATATTTTAGCTTATTATATCTAGCTTTTGTAGCATTGTATTTAAAGAGTTATAGTCTGTATTTTGTGTTAAGAGTTCTTAATTCTGGCTCCTGCAAAACATTCAAATAATACCTGTATATAAGTCATGTTCTAATAAAGTAGCAATTTGTAGTTTTGCTATAGTTTGATAAAGTCTTTAAAAGTATTCATGATTTTATTTGCACAATATTTCTTATATATTTGAATTTATTTGGTCTTTCTTTTCTTCAAATTTGTTTAAGTATTCTAGTCCATAATCAGATAAAGCTCTTTCAACTTGGGAGTACCATTCTGATTTTTTGCAATCAATAATCTTCCACCTTTTTTTCTTGTAGACATTCGTGAGGTAGTTATTTTGTGGCATCCTTATAAAGTTAATCCAATAACTCATGAGTGTAATAATGCTAAGGCTTCTAAGGTGGATAGGCCAAATTCAGCTCTTAATAGGGCTGCTGAAATTAATGGTCCCAAGCCCATAGCTGTTCTTAGAAGTTTAGTTAATGGAATTTCTAAAGGTTTTCTTTCTTACAACCACAAATCTATGTTAGATATAAACCTTATAAAAATATTTGGCTTTCACCACAGTTAATAGTGGAGATATTGAATAACCACCATATCTTATATTAAAATCTGAAGAGCACCAAAGTTTGCTTGAGTTTCATAGTTAAAGATTTTTAAATGATGAGCCCAAGTACCCTGATTTGAGAAAGTTAGCCCAAGGTAAAAATATGATTTCACTGTTTTAGTGTTGTTAATACCCACTGTTCAACTTTTAGAAGTATTTCTTAAGCTAAAAATAACAACCTGACTCTTATCTGTGTTATTCGGAGATCATGTGTAACATAAAATCATTCAGGACATTCAGTTTATTTTGTAAGCCAGATTTTGACAGTGAAAATAAGCCAAGCCATTGGTGTATTCAATACTGAACATATTCTATTATTGATAGGGTGAAATCTGTATATGACTTCTGTAAGTCCATGAGTAGCTGATCTATATAAATACAAAAAAACACTGGGGCCATAACACATCCTTGTCTTACTCCTTTGTTGGTTCTAATCTCTTGCATAAGTTTTGCCTAAGGTTCCAGTTCTTATCTGTGCCCAGGTGTCACAGTATAGATCTTTTACTGCACTTATGAGTTCTAGCTGAAAACCCTTATGGTACATAATCTGCCATAGTTGATTCATAACACATTTTAAAAGTGGCACTAAAATCTATAGATACCACATATAGCTTTGATGCCTTAATTGTATATATTTTTCAATCAGATGGGTTAGTATTAAACAGTTATCTAAGGTGCTGTGTCCAGCTCTAAATCTTGCTTGCAGTTCTGAAAGATTTCCCAAACTCCTCAATTGTTGCAGTAGTCTAGCCAAAATAATTTTAGCATAAATGTTCCCAATTATATCTAGGAGAGAGATTAGTCTTTACTTATTGGGAATGATTTATCCCTTTTTAAATATTGAGACAATTACAGCTCACTTCCAGGATATGGAATTTTAAAGTTTAGATAGCATAAGTTAAAAAAGGTGTCTGTAATTTGGCCCACAGTGATGGGGCAACCAGAGTATATCTCGAGGAGACTGAATCTGGTCAAGGTATTTTTTTTGTTTTGAGGTTAACAATTGCTAAATAAACTTCCTAGTAACTAAAGGGCTAAGACAATTCCTATTCATATCCTTTTCTCAATTTTGCTCAGCCATATGGGGCCTGATTCTAGAAGAGTGGTGCAAGTCACTACCAAACACAACTCTAGCACTCCAACTGCGACATTAACCCTGAGCCCCATTCTAGAAGGGGCAGGGTCATCGCAGCTAAGTCCTGTGACTTGTGACATGAAGTGAGGTATGCTGAACTGTGGATGCACCTGGTGAGCATGTCACCATGCTGCAGCAGCAAGTGCTTTGTGATCAGCTTCCGCCCATGCCTGACCCTGGGTTGCCAACCACAAATGCAGCATATACCCAGGGAATCCCTGGTAGACTAGTGCCCCCCATCACTGTTATACACATATACATATCTCCTATACTCTGGTAGTCTAGCAGCCCCCCAAACTGTATAAAATAAATATTGTGCCCCTTATCCCTGGTAGACTAGTGCCCCCCATCACTGTTATACACATATACATATCTCCTATACTCTGGTAGTCTAGCAGCCCCCCAAACTGTATAAAATAAATATTGTGCCCCTTATCCCGGGTAGTCTAGTGGCCCCCCTGAACTGTATAAAATAAATATTGTTCCCCTTATCACTGGTGGTCTAGCGGCCCCCCAAACTGTAAAACATTGTTCACCTAATCCCTGGTAGTCTAGCAGCCCCCCGAACATCATCAAATAAATAATGATCACCAATCCTTGGTAGACTAGTGGTCCCCCACCCAGCCATGCCAGCCCATCCAGCACCCTCCTACCATCCCCAGCCAGTGACTGGCACAACCACCTCTTACCTCCACGGTCAGCCACTGACTGAATGTAGGATGAGTGCTACTGGAAAGACACACTCAGAAATTAATTTCTGAGTGTGGCTTCCAATGCTTGCAATGAGCGTTCATACTGCACTCAGTCGGTAGCTGGCCATGGAGGAGTGAGGAGATAAGGCTGTGCCAGTCACTGAACCAAGATGGATGGGAGTGCTGGGTGAGCTGGCATAACTGAGTGAATAGACTACAAGGATTAGTGATCGTATTGACGATGATATTCAGAAACACTGAGACTACGAAAACACAATATTTATTTTATACAGTTCAGGGAGGCGGCTTGACTTCAGGGTATAGGAAGATATACACTGTATATGTATATAACAGTGATGGGGGGCATTCAACTACAAGGGCAGGCTTTTTGCCTCATTTACGGCAGGCGACTCGCGGTTTGGGCACGGGTGGGGGGATGGCAGCACTGCCCTGTGGGACTTGTGCCAAAGGTGTTTTGGGGGATGGGGGTTTTGGCATGGGTGGTGGACATGGTAGCATTTCAGCAGGTGGGTCTACAGGACCCCCGGGGTGGCGGCCGTAGGTTACACCATCTAAATGCTGGTGTAACTTACATTGCCAGTTCTCTTCAGGGGTTCTTGTAGAATCCTGACATTGGGACTTTGTTGCTGCCCTTCTGGAATGGGACACAACTGCTGCTGTAAACCCTCTAGTGCCATGTCTCAGGGGTTTATGCAGTGTAACTGCTGTTCGGATAGAATCATGCATGTCACAACTGCTGGCGTAAGTTGCTACATGCTCCATTCTACTTGTCACAACTGCTGTTACACCAGGTGTAACCCTTCTAGAATCTGGCCCATAGTGCTCAATCCATCTATCCACAGATATATATACATCTAACTGATTACTACCATTGTTAGTTCCCTTGGCAACAAGATGCCACAGGTCTTGCTGATTATTGTTATGTATAGTTGTCAGCATACTTTCCCACTGATTTAGATAATATTCTTTCTTTTTCTATCTCAAAAAAATCCTTATACTCAATCCTTGCCTTGTTTCACTGTATATAGTGTACCTTGCTCCTTTCTTTTCTGGCTTTATATATAAAGCTTGGTAAGAGCTTTTTCTTCTGTAGGCATTCAACATCAAGCCAGGTATTATTTTGCTAGTGGTTTTCCTTTCCTAGCTTTAGTGTAAGTTACAGACTTAGGCCCAGATATTCAAACTGCACCATTCTGTGGTGCAAGCCTGTGCGCCGCTCAAATTTGTTGCCCAGGGGTGTGGCCAGGGCGATATTCAACAGAGTTGCGCTATGGCGCAACTGCTTTGAATATCGCCACCTGGCCACCTCCACTGTGCATGGCGCAGTGGAACTGCACCAGCGCAAGAGGTCAGAGTGGAACATTGAGATGCGGTGGCACAAGTGCCATTGCACCATGCATGGCACCTGCAATATTCAAAGGGTGACATACAAATGGAGCCATAATTTATGCAAGGCACACTGGGGGCCAATTGCATCTGATTACAGCCCCATTTTCATGCCATTAGCATGCAGGTGCACCGATCCCTGATGACTTGCGCCTGGCGCCCTGTCAGGCAGCAGCCGTGGGGGACCGATGCCCCCTGCAGCCTGATCGTGGGACGTCCTGTAAAGTACAAAGAATGTCTCCTATCCATGGCGGTCCAGTGGACCACGACTAGCCCGATCATGGGCATAACTGTATCTCCCTCTTTGCCCAATCATGGGCATACCTGTATCCCCCCCCGATTAGCCCTATCGCAGGCATAACTGTATTCCCCAAAGTCCAATATCCATGGTGGTCCAGTGGACCATGATTAGCCTAATCACAGGCATCAGTATCCCCAAAGTCCAATATCCCTGGTGGTCCAGTGGACCGCCACCGAACCCGATCGCGGTGGCATTTCTCACCCCAGTCCAAAATCCCTGGTGAGCTAGTGGACACCCCACCCACCGCCCACTGAGCCCCACCACCCTGCTCCCCATCAGCGGAGGCAGCATCACCACCCACCTGCCGCCTCTCCGCCTGTGACTGACAGCTCGGTATGGCTGCAGCCCATGGTTCAGAGCATGGGCTAATGGGCTTGCAGCCCATACCATCTCTAATCAGTCAAGATATGTGAATGAATTCATTCACATATCTGGACTGACTAGAAACATGATATGAAACTGCATGCCCATTAGCTCATGCTCTGAACCAATGGGCATGCAGCCATCCAACTGTCAGTCAGCGGGCAGCACACAATGCAGGCGGGTGAGTGCTGCCCGGCTGGCCGAAGCGAGGGTGATGAGCTCCAGTGAAGCTGTGGGGAGTGGGGGCTCACTGAATCTGGGGATTACAGACTTGAGGTGAGGAATGCCACCTGCGATCAGGCTTCATGCAGTCCACTGGACCAACAGAGATATTGGAACTGGGAGAGACTCAGATGATGCCCCCAATCAGGCTAATCAGGGGATACGATTATGCCTGTCAATCGGGCAGACACAGTTATGCCTTGATCGGAAGCTAATCGGGGATAGAGTTATGCCTGTGCGAGCTAATCGCGTCCACTGGACCACCGAGGATATTGGACTTTGGGGGATGTCTGATGCCCTGAATTGGGGCATGGGGGGTGCCGCCAGGTGCGGGCGGGAACAGGTGATGGCCACCCACAGGTGGCAGCTGCTGTGTTGCACCCTGCAATGTGGCAGCTCACCTGTGGGTGGCCATTGACTTGTTCATTTTTTTTTAGGCATAACTTTGTGCAGGCGCAGGTAGGGGTTGCACCTGCATAACTCTGCATGGCCTGGGCTGAATATCGGGCTGTGCAGTTTATGCATGGGCACGTCTCCCCCGTGCCTGCATACATTACTGATGTGCCCTGGTGCATCGGGAATTGTGTGGCACACTTTTCCCTTTTAAATATCACACTGGGGCACATCAGTGGATTGTGCATGGTGCAACACCAACCCTTTTGAATATCTGGGCCTTAATTTTTAGCAAACATTGATTCAAAATTTCAGTGAGATTTGCTACCTTGACATTTTCATTCTCTTCCATTTTTGCAATGGCTTCTTCCACTATTTTGGTTATATTTGCTAGATGTCAGATGTGACATCTGATGCCAGTATGGTTTCTAACCTCAAAATTTATTTCTTCTGTTTGTTTATTAATCCTGTTTTCTTTCCATTTAATAATGAGTGAGAAATGATCACCATCACCTCTTTCTGGTATATTCATAGAGCCCACAGACCCATTGAACCATTCCAGAAAATATAATCTGGTAAAGTGGCACACCTATTACTGATATATGAGCATTTTCCAGTTTCATCTATTACTCTACCATTAATGATGCTTAATTGTGTGTTTTGATTACATCAATTAACTTTCTCCCAGATACATTTAGCTTTTATCTAGTGAAAGCCTACTGTAACTTGATGCATTCTCAAAAAACAGTTGTGTATATCACTGTCTGTATATCCATCATACTGTAGTTACCCAGCCATGTGTTAAAGTCACCACACATTAGACTGCAGTGCCCTCCTGTTGTAGCCCAACTGTAATGAATCAAGCAGTCCAAATCATCAAAACAGTAGTCGAAAAATATTTAGAGCTAGTTGGTGGTATATAAACATTTGTCAAACAACTAAATTCAGATGTTTGGAGTAGGATTTCAAGTGCAAATTTATGACTTATAATTAGTTGGGCTTTAAGATTTTTCTCTATCTTTACCCATATTACCAGTCCACCAGACATTCTGCCATGCTTGGTGGTTTTGAAGACTGATTGTTGAAAGCACTCATAAACATTTAAGGAAATGTTTGCATGTTTTGTATGCCAAGTTTCTTGTAAACAAATTATTTGGAAATTTTGCAGACAAATTCTCCATTCAGAGTCCACAAATTTACTACATAGGCCCAATATATTCCAAGAAATCAGGGCCCAGCTTATTTTTAATAGCTGTTTTAGGATGTCTTTGACACCCATGCACTGCTCCAGTCAAATTGTTTGCTCATCAAGGGCCGTGTTTCTATTACTGAGATCTACATTCATTACATTTTGTTGGAATAAAGCTGTTTCTAAATGGCCTTGAGGGCCTTCTTGGGTACACAGATCTCCATGGGTACATGGACTATTATGATAATGAGAGACAGCAATACTTTTCTCCAGTATCCTGCTTGTCAAACTCTCCTATGCTTTCCCACTCTATTACATAAGTACCCATTTTATCCAATAAGTCAATACATGACAGCAGTTTATCATACGCACTATCAGAATAAATATTGAAAAGGATTTGATCATTTTCAGGGTCTGAATTTACTTGTTTTGGTAATGGGAGTTCATTTTCAATATTTTCCTTAGGCAAGAATTTTATAACCAAAAATGCTAATTTGGGGATTTACAGCCACCTTATGAATGTTAGTTTTATTCAGCTGTTCTAAATTGACAAACCCATGAGGCAACCAGATCTGGCCAGCTCACCATGGTTGATCCAAATATGGTTAGCCAATACTGGGGAAACACAAAATAGTTATATGCACTTTATGCCAAGTTCATCATTGTCTCTCCATGTTTGCACAAAATCAGATTCCATGACTTGAGCACCTATGCTGCCCTCAATAGGTTCACAATATTGCTTTTATTTTCTCTAACAAATATGGAATGTTCCCAATTTAAACCATAAAGGCATACAATTGCACAGTTGTCTACATTAAGGTTGTATGATTTTTTCCACAGTTTGTTCTACATCTATCACAACTATGTAATTGTTCATTCCCTTATCATTCTGTGTCGTGGTTATTTCATTTCAGATCTTATTGCCCTAAGTTCTTCCTCCAATGCACTCAAGGCTTTAATTATTATGTTAATACAAGTATCACTTTGAACTGTTTGGGCTGCTATTTCATTTATTTTGGTTCAGAGGTTGTACCTTTTAATGGAAAAAAGCATTCTTCAATGTTTACTGTATATTTTTCAACTTCATTACCCTCTATGGCAGAGCTACCATCTGTGTTACATATGCTCAGATCCCCCTTCTGTTTCTTGTGTACCAATTTGCTTTTTACTTAGAGTTTGCACCTTATCTTATTTTTTATAGCCACTTCTGTTTGTAATGTTGTTTTTGTTTTTATTCTCATTCATGTTTCTTTTCCTTGTTATCTTTTTGTGTTTAACTGTTTTGGGTGAATTAGGTATCACTATAGTAGAAAAATCAGGCCTTAATTGTTCAGGCTGGTTAATTACTATTGAAGGAGAGTGAGGAGTACTTGTGACAAGTTTGCTTAACTTGTAAAGTATATAATCTAACTTAAAGCTGCTTAGTGCAACATTCTGTTTTATAGATTCCATCTAATTCTGTATTCTGACCATTTGGTTGAGAATCATCATGTGAGCAGCATATGGACTCTACACAAACTTTTTCACCTTTTTACTAAGTGCAAAGGGATATTTTGCTAACTGCTGTGCTGTAGCACCTTTACTCTGGCCATTTGCAGCCAGTTAATGCTTCCTTAAATCAGAAAGAGTGTATTGTAATTTATCAATGACCTCATTATATATATATATATATCTGGAGGATGTGGTGTTGTCCTATCTGCAGGCACCTCTCTGGGCTGAGGGAAGAGGTTGCTCATCTCCAGGTTGAGTCAGTCAGGATTTTTGGGACCTCCACTCCCATCCAGGGGCCACCAGGGCCACTGCCATTGCCTCAGAGGTTGCCAAGAAAAAGGAGCAGTTGGACCATGGTGGGCTCAGGTAGGGTAAGGGTGATGGAACAGAGGTTCATCCCTCCAGTTGTACCTCTCCACAATTCATATGCCATTCTGGAAAGTGTGGTTCTCGTATGGAGGCACCAGCAGTGAAGACCAAGGAGGATGCTGGGGATCTCCACAAAGAGAGACCCACAGGATGGTGGCATGGGACCCCAAGAGGAAGCAAACAACTCCTGGTGGGGACTCCATTGTTAGGAAGGTAGAACTGGGGGAAGGGAGAGAGAGGTAAGGTTCCTGCTTGGTGCCATGGCTTGGAGGGACAGGGGTGAATCCTTAGGATTACCAGAGCAGTTGCAGAGGGGAGGGAGCTGGATGTCATTGTCCACCTAGAAACAAATGACCTGGCTATGAAAGGGATAAAAGCACTGCAGGAAGAGTTTGTAGAGTTGGGGAGGGGCCTTAGACAAGTAACATTCATGGTAACCTTCTCAGAGGTGCTACCTGTCTATGGCATAGGTGAGGCTAGGATGCTTCACACCATGGGCTTCAATCAGTGGTTGAAAAACTGGTGCAGAGCTCAGGGATTTGGCTTCACTGGGGACTGGGGCTCCACCTGGAGTGATGCAGGCCTATATTGGCATGGTGGTCTGCATCTGTCAGGAGAGAACCAGGATCCTAGATGATAGGTTTAAGTAGCTTCATTGGCAGGCATTTAACCTAAGACAATAGAGAGCACTGAAAAGGGCAGGGAAATCTCTAGCCCACCCAAAAAGTCAGGGTAGTAAGTGAGGTAAACACAAAGACAGAGATGTCAATAGGGAGAAGGGCAGGGGTAAATGGAGAAAGTGACAAATTCAATAAGAACAGGGATGGGGCAAAATGGGGTAAGGCCATCAGGAAATGGAGGGTAATGAGTACCAATGCTCATAGTCTGGGCAAAAAGCTACCTGAACTGGTGGCCTTGATGGAAGAGGGATGCCTGGGTATCATAGCAGTCACAGAAACATGGTACACAGAGAACCATGACTGGGATGTTAACATACTGGGGTACACAACCTACATGAGAGACAGGGAGGGGAGAAGAGGGGGAGGAGTAGATCTCAATGTAAGGGAAGGGTCAAAATCAACTGAACAAAAGAGTAAAAATAGGGAGGAGAGGAGGCACTGTGGGTCACCTTAGAGACTGGAAATAGCATCACACTCCACAAAGTGGATGTATACAGACCCCCATGTCAAGGGGAGGGAATGGACAAGGATATGATACAAGACATTCTTAGGATGGCAGAGAAGGGAGATACTGTTGATGGAAAACCTGAATATGCCAGATGTTAACTGGGTACATGTGCTGCAGTCAAATCCAAGATCAGGGCCATTCTCATTACCCTACAGGTGGCATGCCTCAGACAGCTAGTTTTGGAACACACTCATGAGGGAGCAATCTTAGACCTCATACTCTCAAATGGGGACAGTGAGAGGATCTCACATCTAGAAGTGGGTAGCCATCTGGGAACAAGTGACCATCAAACAGTGTGGTTCACGATAAACTCAGCTACAGAGTCAAGCCATACAAAAGTGAAGGTATTGGACTTCAGGAGGGCTGACTTTGGCAAGATGAGAGAGTGCCTTAGAAAAGCACTAGCAAACAGGCTAGAAGGAGAGGTAGAACAACAATGGGAAAACATCAAATCTGCCATTTGTGTGAAGCAAATAAAGAAATCAAAATGAAAGAAAAAACCACTATGGTTCTCTAAAGAAGTAGCAGGGAAGGACAGGGAGACAAAGATAGCATTCAGGAAGTATAAGGAAACACAGAAGAAGTAGGACAGAGAGCTGTACCAGTTAAGGCAGAAGGAAGCAGGGAAGGAAGTCAGAATAGCAAATGCAAAACTGAAGAGAAGATAGCCAACTTGGTTAAGAAGGTGGATAAAACATTTTAAAGGTACATCAAGGAGCATAGAAAGACAAAGGGAGGGATAGTGAGGCTGAATAGAATTGACGGTGGGTGGCCAGAGAGGGACAATGAAAAAGAAGGGATACTGAACAAATATTTCTGCTCAGTATTCGCAAAAGAGGAGGAGGGGGAGGTGCCTAATCCAAGTGACAGAAGCACTCTGGGCAGGGGGGTCAATACCAGTCCATTTACAGAAGAAAGGGTTCTGAAAGAACTCTTAAAACTGAAGATGGACAAAGCAATGGAACATAAAATTCACCCCAGAATTCTAAAAGAATTAAGGGAGAACTAGTGAAACCACTGACTACTATTTTTAACAAATCATGAGAGGATGGTGCGGTACCTGAGGACTGGAGGAAGGTGGATGTGAGTCCCCTTCACAAAACAGGGACTAAGACAGAGGCAAGAAATTACAGACCTGTCAGTTTGACCTCTGTGGTAGTTAAAGTGATGGAATCACTTTTGAAGGAAAGAATTGTTGAGTACCTAGAGGCAAGTGGGGCACAGGACCCAAGGTAGCATGGGTTCACAGCAGGAAGGTCAAGTCAGATGAATCTAATTGATTTCTTTGACTGGGTGGCCAAAGTAGTAGACGAGGAAGGGCTGTGGACATGGCCTACCTAGACTTTAGCAAGGCATTTTACAGTCCACACAAAATTAATAGTCAAATTAACCAGCCTGGGAGTGGGTCCCAGGGTGGTAGCATGGTAAAACATTGACTGGAAAACAGGACTAGGAAGGTAATTGTAAATGGAGTCCACTCTGAAGAAAGAGGGTTACTAGTGGAGTACCGCAGGGTTCAGTACTGGGTCCAGTACTTTAATGTCTTTATAAGTGACATTGCAGAGGACTGAAGGAAAGTATGCCTCTTTGCAGATGACACAAAGATCTTCAACAGGATTGATACAAAAGGAGGCATGGAAAGGGTGAGAAGGGACTTGGCAAGGTTGGAGGAATTGTCAGAAGTATGGCAGCTTGGATTCAATTTAAAGAAGTGCAAAATAATGCACCCAAGCAAGAACCCAGGAAGAATACAAAATGAGGGGAGGTAGTAACAACAACAAAAGGAAAGGGACCTGGGGGTAATCATATCAGATGACCTTAAGGTTAGCAAGCAATGTGAGAAGGCAGTAGGGAGGGCTGGGGGTATACTGGGAATGCATAGGGAGAGGCATCAGCAGCAGAAAACAGGAAGTTGTTATCCCTCTGTACAGACAGTTGGTGACACCGCATCTGTGCATACAGTTCTGGAGACCCCATCTCCACAAGGACATAGACAGGATAGAGGCAGTCCAGAGGAGGGCAACTAAAATGGTGCAGGGTCTGCAAGAGAAGCCATACGAGGAGAGACTAAAGGAGCTTAATAGGTATACTCTTGAGGAAAGGAGGGAGAGGGGGGACATGATAGAAATGTTTTGGTACCTCAGTGGAATAAACAAAGTCCAAAAGGGTAGCATCTTTCAGAAAAAGAGATGTGCAAGAACAAGGGGACACAATTTAAAGATAGAGGGGAGGTGCTTCAGGGCAATGTAAGGAAGTATTTTTTCACAGAGAGGGTGGTGGATGCATGGCACAGCCTTCCTGAGGAGGTTATGGGGTCTAAAACTGTGGAAGAATTCATGGGACAGACGTAAGTCAATTTTTTTGGGTGGTAGGAAGAAATAGGCTGTTGGTTAACTAGGATCTGCAGCTTATCCTGTAGGTATGGAAATGGACAGACTAGGTTTGCCAAGCAGTCCTTATCTGCCATCAAAGTCTATGTTTCTATGTAAGTATGGGGGCAAACTTTTCCTCACTGAAATTGGGTGAAAACTTCTGGTGAAAAGAACAATGAGCTGCCACTATTGTATTCATAATTTGTCTACAGAGAAACTTTAGCTATGGTCATTTGCATTGACTGTGTGATCCCACCTCATTCTGCCTCAGTATATCTGTGTATACCTCTGCATTACAAAACTTTTCTATGACTACCACTGTATGTCCAGTGTTGTGATAGATTTATTATTTCCACCTGTTTCAAAATCAATAACTGTAACTTGACTATCCATACTAGTTTTGGAATTATTCATATTAGTTTGATTTTCATGAAATGCCTCAAACACCACAGAGGCTTCAAATAATTTAGGGATGGAAGACAGTCTGGCAAGATCCATGTGTGCTACCTCTTTACTTAAATCCAAATCTACTACTGTTTCTGCCTCTGTATTTAATTCATGTCTAATTACTTTTCTTTTGGAAGTGGTCACTTATTTTTGTTTGCTTATTTTGTTTATCCATGTTTTCTTCTGACTCAGTTGCCTCACTTGCTTCCTCGTGTCTGAACTATATTTTTCTTGGTGTTAAGATTCTTAATTCTTTACATTTTTATATGCACTTTTGATATTATTTTTTATTTTTATTTCTTGACTTATTTTCCCTTTGTTTACACCGAACTCTCCTCTACCAAGCTAATTTCATTTGGTAATAGTTATTTTGATTCACATAGAGTAATCATTGCTGGCTCCTGATTAGTTGTACCCATGTCTACGATTTCAATTATTTGTTCCATTTCTAGAGTATTGGCCTGTTTTCTAGTTAAAAACATTTTGCCCTATCTAGTGCTGTTATCACTGCTACAGATAATTAGCCCAACTAAAAGAAAAAACAAAGTGCTTATGTGCTAGATGTGCAGTATGACATGGAACCTTTGTAAAAAGCCAAGGCTTAAAGGTATTTGTAATCCTAGACTTGATAAATAAAAAAATAAATAAAATATGCATAGTGGATGAAAGCTCAGATGTACGTAAATAGCTTTACACCACTTTAAATAACTATAAAAATATAAAAGACAACAAGAAAAAAAAGGAAGGAAGAAACAAATTGTTAGTTCATTTGTATACACTGCAAGTAAAGGAAAATAGTCTGATAGTTTCCTTTCCACTTCTTCAGAAAGTCTTAGAGCGGGAGAAATTCAGAACTAGATCTTCTTAGCAAATATGTAAAAGACAGTACATATCCTAGCCAACTCCTTATGCAGAATTGTTTGAAGTCTCAATCAATTCATTTCAGTACAAGTGAGCCGTTTGTTGCTGTTATGGCAGGATTCAAAATAGAAATGACTGCATATATTCCTTTGAACAGTCTTCTGTTTTTTAGTTTTAACCTCCAGCCCTTCCAGCCCTAGTGGCAGTATGCATCTACATCCTGTTCCTTCTGCTCTGTCAGTCACTCTACTAGTCACTATAAAACAAGGACATAGTGTCATGAATCCAGTAAATTTATACAATTATATTTATTGTAACTCATACATAATATAGAGTTAGAGTAGGGTTAAAGTAAGTTACGCTAGCTCCTAGCTAAAACAGTACTAAATATTTTAAATATAGGACCATAAGGTAATCTACAAATATTTATTGGTAATACTTAAATAACACTAAGCTCTTTAGCAGTTAATAGTACCTATAGCAAGTCAAATCATTTTTTTTTTAACTTGGGTTTTAAATTTTACTTACTCTTCTTGTTTCTTTTGCCAGTTTGTATGCATCCCTGAAAATCCGGGGGCAAAAACAAAAGTGCCAGCAGTTTTATGATGAAATACTCACTTTAACTGTTAAGACAGTGGGGAATTAGATTTGCTTTTGTTGTACGTCTAATGTGTTAAACACTACTAATACTACTAACCCATTAAAAGTTATATATGGAGGTTCACACCATCTGTCAGTTAAAAAAAAGGCAAAATGAAAGAGAGTACAAAATTTGACTACATCAAGAAGAAAAAGTGGCCCAGGAGTAAGCACTGTCTTTCTACTAAGGTTCGCACTACTAAGGTAAGTTCAAGAGAGAGAGGGCCGAACCCATACTGCTCTTATACTAAACCACTGAACAATAGGAGAGATCATATCCCTTACTTATCAGTTTATCCAGTCAATATTTAAAAATACTTTTGGTCTCACTTATAACAAAATGAAGTGGCAATTTATTCCAAGGACCAATGACTGAGGTAAAAAGTATTTTCAGCTAATATGAATAAATTATTTTTTACTAACTGCAAGGGGTGACCCTAATGTCATGAGAATAGTTTTAAAGTCCAGACCTAATTCACATAAGGTAGGGCTCTTGAATAATATCATAAAGAAACATAAGGTCGCCTCTGAGACAATGAGAGAGAGGGACATAAGTTTTAAGGAATCTAGTCTACTTTCATATGGTACTGTTTTAAGCCCAGAGATCTTTTTGTACATTTTCTATGAACTTTTCTAGCAAACGTCCTTCTGAATTTTGTAAGGACACCAAAGCTTGGAAGCATATTCCAAGTGTGTTCTGCATATACTAAACAGTGGCAGCAGTACCTAACAATTCCTGGATCTGATGTTTCGTAGGATAGACCAGATTACTCTATTGGTTTTGTTAATAATACCATGCAAATTATTATTATGTGACAAATCATTGGAAATTGTAATGCCTAAATCCCTTTCGTCAGATGTTTTACAAGCAAAGAACCTGCCAAAGATATATGCATAATGTACTTTTTTGCACCTGAATGCATCACTTTACATTTAGAAATATTTAACGTCATACCACATCTGTTTACCTATGAGGAGATGCGGTCTAAATCATTCTCAATAGTTATGGCTTGTGAAACAGATGCACATGAACCCAATTTTGAAGTCATCAGTGTATTTAGTTGTAATAGATAAACAATCTTGAGTTAAATCAGCTATAAATGCCTGGAAAATGCAGGGGCCCAAAATGGAGCCCTAGGGCACACCACTTGACACAATACCTTCGTTGATTTGACCCACTCATGATAACCTGTTGGGTCTGATCTTGTAACCAATTATTTATCCAACTAACAAGAAGACTGCTGATATTAAATTTTCAAAGTCTGCTAGTCAAGGCCCCGTGTGGCATAACATCAAAAGCCTTGCTGAAATCAATAAATATGATGTCACAGAGTAATCTCTTGTCTAGAAGGGAGCTGATGCATTCATAGAAGCACATTAGGTTAGTTATACAACTTCTGCCACTTTTGAAATCATGTTGCTCTGGATCATAATGATTAAGAGTGGGTGAGATCTTGCCTTTAATAAGACTCTCTCAGAGTTTGCATACCGAGGATGTTAAGCTTATGGACCGATAGTTTTCCCAGTTATTTTTTAAACCTTCTTTGTGAATGGAAACCACATTCGCTTCCTTCCAATCATGTGGGACATAATTTTCAGCAAGAAAATGTTTGAACATTATTTTTAATGGGTTGATAATAGTATCTGCTAGTAAGAATAATAGATGACCTGCTATATTGTCCGGAACTGGATTGTATTTACCTTTTAATGTTAATAGTTTTTTCTTTATGATATCTTTGGTGAAACAAATGGGTGGGTCATCATCAGTATTAAGTACTATAGAAATAGATTTATATTTGCAGTTTGTAAGAGTTTTCAGAATTCTTTATTAAATAAATCAGCAATGATTTTAGAGTCATGAATATAAACATTATTTTCAAGTAATGGACCCACTTGACATATAGGTTTCTTCAACAAATTACCATATGAATAAAAATGTTTACTTTTGTTTTCATTACTAGCCAAATTATATTCCCACCTGGATTTGGCCTTTTTGATCATATTTTACATTTCTTTTGAATTGTATATATGAATCAAATTTAATATAGATTTATTTTTAAGGTAAATACTATATTTTTACATATTAGCCTAATAATTATTATTTATGGATTGATTCATCCATTTAGATGCCCTTGTATAATTTGTGTTTTTTTGTTTAGATGGAATAAATCAATCCCTTAAATGGCAGATAATGTCTTTGAAATTTTCCCAACAGTGATCTGTGGTAGAATTTAATAAAGCTGTCTCCCAATTAATTTCACTAATAACATGTTTTATAGTAGTTAAATCTGCTCTGTCATATAAATATATAATTGTGGGACTAGGGTTGTATAGATAATTTGTAATGATCTTAAAGGAGATAGTATTATGATCACTGTTCCCAATAGGATAACTGTTATTAATGTTATCAATCATCCGGTCATCGTCACTAAAAACAAGATCCAAGATATTCTCTCCTCTAGTTGGAGTTAATATGCTCTGCTTGAGGCCTAACTGGGAACATATGTTCAACAGTTTATTTCTCATGCTGCTATTGGCTCTGAGATTAAGCCAGTCAATTTCACACAAACTGAAATCACCAGTAACAACAATACTCCCTAATACATTAGCCTGTTCCATTTCACATAGCATGGCTTCTAATATATCCACAGATAAATTAGGAGAATGTTAACAGGAACCAAAAAATAAGAACATCAGGGGTAGAAAGAAGTAACGACCCACATAGTTTCTGCTTGTTTGTCATGAGGTAAGGCAAGGTAAGATAAAGTTTATTTCAAAGTATGTATAAAACTTATCATTTGTTACAGACAAAATTGTTAAACTTACATATCTTATGTTTGACCTTTTCCAATTCTTATAATACATATACTTTCATCTCCAATAGTTTCAAAGAGTTAATATAACAGATAATAAAACCCTATACACATTAATCTAAATCAGATTCTCCACTTCATTTTTTTGCAACTCTCTGCAAAATTTGCTAAAGCAAATATCTTTTTCAGTTTTTTTCCAGTTTTTAATCGCCTTTATTTCCTCCTCTTTATTCAAACCTATAAGATTTTGAAAGGAATGCTCAATGTATGTTCTCCTTATATCATTATAAGCCTTACACTGAAGAATTATGTGGGCACTGCACATAGCAGCATTATTACAACATGTGCAAATTTAAACCGGATTAAAGCCACTGTATCTTTCTCCCTATTTACCAATTTCACCTAACCTTAATCTGGTGATTGCTTTTCTATGTTCTTATTCTCACATTTCAATAAAAAACCTCCATTCAAATACTGTTCTAATTTTTTTAAATGGAGGAGCTATTCATGAGTCTTTTATCCTTCCAAAGTCAGATTGTATCACATGATCTTCTATTCTCTGGCTTGCCATTTGTGTAAATTCAATACACCCTTCTTAGCAGCTTCAAAATCAAATATATGATTGTAAGGTAACCTAGCTTTATATAATGCTTGATTTTATGTGCTAAACCAATTTTACCCCCATCTTCACAATTACTAGCATCTATCCAACATTTATATAGCAGGCTATCTTTATATGTAGTTATAATTATTTTTCCAATATGCTACATTTCTTTCATAATTTCTGTCTGAATTGATAAAGTTGCTGTCTCTAGTCTTATTCCGGCCCCTGAGGCCCATGTTGGGAGACCTAAAATATTTTAAGTACTTATTTTGAACTATTTATAGTGTTTTATAATTACCTAGAGTCCCCAGACCTCGGAGGCATGTAAAATTTGAGAATTAACTTTTGCTTTTAGACATCTATACTGTGCTATAAAGAAGTTTCCACCTATTTTTTTCTAAAGTCTTTAATGATTTCTCTTTTATTTTTTCAATTTGTTTTTTCCAGTTTAAATCCTCACTAAAAATCACCCAAAGTATGTAAACTCTTTAACTTCTTCTAACTCTATAGCTCCAATTCTCCATTTTGATTTATTTTTAAGTTTACTGCCAAATACCACTGTTTTAGTCTTTTCCTGATTCAAATTCATATGTAACATCTCAATGATTTTATTGTTGCCAAAATAGCCTCTTTAGCCGAGAGGGGTTTAAGAAATTAATATTGCATCATCTCCGTATAATAATATCTGTACTCTAATTTCCTGTATCCTTGGTGCAAAAGTATCCACCTCCACCAAATCTCTCACAACTTTATCAATGTATAGATTAAATAGAGACAGTGCCAATATACACCCCTGTCTTACCCCACAGTTGACTTTAATCTTTTCACTCATGTCACCTTCCATATTATATCTAACAATAAACATGTTTTCTTGATGCAATAACTTAATAATACTCAATAATTCTGAATCCATACCCAAGTTCTTTAGGATTTACCATAGGGTGTCTCTATGTACTGAGTCAAATGCAGATTTGATGTCAATAAAAGCAGTATATATTTTTCCCTTCCTTTGTCCAACATATTTATCTAGAATATATTTAAGAGTGAACATCTAGTCCACTGTAAATCTATTTTTACAAAAACCTGTTGAAAATAGGAGATAACATAATTTTCCACCACCCACTGCTCTATCCTATTCAATATAAGTCGAGTAAATATATTATGATTAATGCTCAGTAGTGTTATTGGCCTATAATTTTCTCGCAATTTCATATCCCCTTTCTTAAAAGGGTACTATTATTTTACATTCAGTTCTCAGGTATTCTCTTATACTTTATTATATTCTTATATAATTGTAATATCTCAGCCTACCATTCAGCATCTGTCTGATATAACTCCCACCCAAGATTATCTATACATGGGCTTTATTCCTTTTTGTTTTGCATTGCCAACACTATCCCATTTCTTGTGAATTCCATCCAATTTAACTCTTTAACATTACCTACTTTAATATGTATCTCTTGTTCATACTTGAATGAATGAAACTGCCTAACTAGCTTAAAGCTTATATTTGCTAAATGATATGACACCTACAGTCCACCTACCTACTTCCTACTCTCCCATACTCTTCCTAACCCTAGCCTTCCCTGTCTGCAAATCTTCTACCCTGCCCTACTAACTATCCATTCTCTCTGTCCTTGTACAGTAAACTTGCACTGCTCAGTTGTGCTTTATCATGATATGTCTTTTGTGAACTATGTATGCACTTTGTCTAATTACAGTCAATTATACCTGTCTATTTAAAATCCATATATCTGTGTAAATGTCTCAGGACCTCCTTGTAAATGAGCTTGCTTAACTGAGTTTTTCCTGCAATAAACTTGAACTTATTTTCTTTACTACTGAACATTTCTGTAAAAAAGTGTATCCATTTTTCTGGTGAAATAACTGCTGTTATATTATATGTTATATCATTCATTCAAATGCTACTAATCTCCAGAAATCACTTCCATTTATTTCTTGAATAGCTGTTTGCAATTTGTTCCACAGCTCAAAGTTATATTTATCCTTCTTATTTTTAAGCAATATTTTATATTTAGATTTGAATGATTTCAAGGCTTTTCTATCTTCTACATTATTACTTTTCATTATTCTTCTACAGTTTGATTTATTAACTTTTTCATTTTAATACATTCTTCATCATACCATTTCTCACCAAAAAAGGATCATCTTGTGCTACCCTTTTTTTGTTGTTTCTCTAGTTCTACAAATATGTTTCTTTCTAACACTAGATATTCCAGGAACAGATCAATCTTCTGATCTAGTTCTAAATCTTATTCTAGATTAGCTTGTAGGGTAGTCATACAGCATTTCTTTAGCTCCTCTATTTCTAGAGAATTCAGATAATCTGTAAGTTGTTCATTATTCACTTTATTCCATTGTATTCTTTTACTTTTTAAATTTCCATATTCTGGTCTACCCATTTCCTTCTATCCTTACCCTCATTAACAATTAGCATTGGACATTCCAGTGTCACCAAAACTGGTCTATGATCACTGTCCCAGAGTTCAACAATTTGCAAACTATAGATCTTTTGATACCAATATATATCTACAATGATATAGACTAACAAATTTACACCATTTTATGCACATAAGTACACAAGCCAGCTTTAGCCCCACTACTTCTTCCATTCATAATCTGCATATTCAGTTTACATAATCCTGCTAAAATCTATTACTAAACTTTCTTTTCTTTTGATCACAAAATTTCTAATATGGAGTCCAAGAATATCATCTAATTTCCAATTATTCCCATTTCCTCTTGTTCTGTTCCTAATTGTAGGTTATAATCCCCCATGGTAATAATCATAACCCCTGGATACTGAGTTTGTAATTATTCTAATATTTCTATATATCTACATATGCAGTATATGATGGGAGCAGCAGTGGTATCAGGAGAAAAATACACATAATCCAATAACATTATATCCTTGTTTTCCCATTCCATTTCAATGACAAGAATATTAAAATTCGTGTCATTCCAAATACATGTTCATGTTAGCGCAGATATTATTTTGACAAATGAACTAGTTCCTCTGCTGGACCTCCCCCAAAAAATAAAAACTTGTTTTTTTGACAAGAATATGCCACCCCTGGAATCCTTCAAATGACATCTCTCTAATGTATTTACCCAGGCTTCTTGTAGCATGACTTGTAGCTTTTCATTTTAAAAATCTAAGAATTCCATTATCTTTGAATTTTTTAATGGCTCCTGCTATATTCCAGCATAAAATATATAATTTTTGTTCTTCTGTATTAATTTTCTTGTAGTCACATTGTCAATATATTTCTATAGTTTCTTCTATTCCAATTTCCACACTATCTTATCTTACTCCATACAGATTCTCACTCCTATTACTATCTAATGTTTCCTCTTTTGAGGTTTCATCCAGTATCACACTACTACTAATTCTAGGTCCTTTTTGCAATCTGCCTCTCATCACTCTCCTATATTCCACATCTGCCGTTAATACATGCTCAATCACTACTGGTTTCATACAGTGCAATATTCTCTGTTGAGTCTTCTCCTGTTGCTGTTTATCATATTTATCATTTTTCTCCTTTCCTAACCAATCAGACCTATCCCTACTATCCCTTTCTTCAGTAGTTCTCTTTTCTATAAAGGTAGCCATATTAATCCCTATCTCCCAGAACTGTTCTTTCTTTGTCAATATTTGTGTCCTAACATTCCTTCTTTTTTGCCACCAGACAAATCCAACCTTTTTCTATACCTCCATGATATCTATAGGTGGAGCTTATATCATTCCATGAGAATTTCTTACCAAAAACTCCCTTGCATATATTATATACAACCAGTTTTAAGGTTACATGGTTCTCATTTTTTGCTCTTGGGATACCTTTAAAAAAAGACAGTAGATAGTCATTTTCCTTCTCAATCTGTTTTTCTCTTTCTGCATTTTCTTTATATAAATTGTCTTCACAGGTCCCTGTCCTCTTTCCTTCTCTAATAGATTGCTTTCCATTTTCTACTTTCTCTCCTTTCTGACTTTTCTTACTCTGTTCCTTTTTCTCATTTGTTCCTTTATCCTTTTGTGTTTTTCTTATGTGTTTTATTCTTGTTCTCCTTAATCCCTGTAGATCATATATTAGTTGTTCTATCTCCCTTTCTCCTTATTTCCAATTTCTGTTGTTTAGCCTTAATTTTATACTTTAGATTACAATCCTTTCTTTTTACCATAATTTCTACCAGTTGTCCCTTCAACTGAGTTATCCTTTTCACTCTCTACAAAGTTCCTACTTAACATTGTTGTAAGATTAATTAATAACTCATTGTTTAACAAAATCCCATTCTTTATTTCTTTTAAGATTTCCAAAAAAGGAGACTCTCTTGCCTCACTTTAATTCATTATATTACTGTCCTTACTCTCCTCTTCCCTTACACCTATGTCTTCTAGATTTTCTTCAGTTCTATGTTAAAGTGAATGAGATATATCTGGAGGGTATCTGGATGGGGGATCTAATTTAAGCCTTTGTACATATGGGGTGGGAAAAGCATCAAAATCACCAAGAAATGATGCACTTGGGCATTGAGTGAACATCTTTCATATTATTTTTAACATTTCTTTGTTCCAAATCTATGTCCTACATCTGATAATTTCTTTCTTCTCTAAATTTTCTTGAACTATTGCATGCTGTTATATTTTCCTCCTCTCTCCAGTTCTGTTGTTCATCTAATCCCTTCTGTTCTACATCTTCCTCTTGTAAAATCCAACCTTCATTTCCATTTCAAATATTCTTATAGATTTCATCAATGGATGTTTATCTTTACTTAGCTGTCAGGAATTTAATCTCTCAATTATAGGGGACGAGTTTACAGCCGGTATAGTTGAACCTTCACTTCTTAAAGTTTCATTTTTCCCCACAAGATGTATTTGACTTCCTGGGGCCAAAATGTAGCTAGCAATTTCCCTCTCTGTTTTCTTCACTATTCCTTCAAAACTTTTGTTTTGTTTCTTTTTCTGATTTTTATAGCATACTGAATTTGCAGTTATCTTCCTTTTTGATAGCCTAGACATCATTTCTTATTATATTTAACACTTAGAAAAAAAGAGTGAAAGGTGGCATAATAATAATAGCACACAATATGGCAAACAATATGTCAGACAATATAGCCAATAAAATATCTAACAATATAGCTAATAAATCAGGTATTCAAATTCTAAAGGAAATCCTAAACTAGCATAAAAATTACTAAACATCCATACACCCATACAATACTAATCATTTAACACAACAAATATGTCTATTGAGACTACCAGAAATACTAATTACAGTATATGTGCAACTATTTTAAGGATTATACATTTTGAAATTCCTCTTGTACATTAACTCTTTCCTAATAATAATCTCTTTCTTAGTAAAATTCTGAATAAAATTCAAATATATCCCATGTACTACAGACCAATCAGTATCACATTCACATAAAATCAAAGTCTTTATTCAAGAGTCTTTGTTCACCCAATTCTCCCAACTTGGTGCTGTAATGAAGTATTGCTTTCCCCAGCACACAAATCCAATGTGGTGCCTACAAAGTTTCAACAAGGTTCCAGTGTAATCTCAGCACTCAGTTAATTTTTCAGGGAGTTTAATTTTGAACTATGGAGGCCCCTCCTGTATTCTTGTACTTCGGTAATTCCTCCCTTTTCCCTCTCTGCTAGAGGTTGAGCCATCAGAAATCTAAAGAACACTGCATGAAAAGGGGAGGTGGGTGCAAAAAAAACAAAAACAAGGTAACAACTAATAATCCAGGAACCCATCACTAAAGAGCCAAAATCAGTACTAAAATTCAAATTTTAAACTTAAGTAAAAACCCAAATTTAGCTAGATGACTTTTAAAAAAAAAAAAACAATGAACAGAGGTAAGCACAAAAGCTGCCCCTAAGACGCCTACACTCAGTGCACACTCAGAGCACTTAACACTTAGCAGAAGTAAAAACAAAGTCCACTGAAGAAAATCATTCACTATTAATTATCATGACACTTCAGTACTTAGATTACTTAGATGCATACTTTATTAAAACCATAAGCATTAAGGGTAAAATATAATGGAATTGCTAATAGAAATAGCAAGTAACAAAGCATGCTGCACTTACTTTTAAATTCTCTGTCTTTTACTTCTGCCAAGATGACATGAAAACATAACCAGCAAAAGTCAGCAGGCAGCAAACAACTTGTCAGCACTTCAATAATACAGCTTTTCAGCATTTCAGTATCAATAAAGCTAAATCTCCTCTGAAAATGTTTCATATAAAGGAGAGTTCAGCTATAAACAACAAGCACAAACGCATTATTCAACTCAGTGCTCAGCTTGACCAGCCACCATGAAGGGTAGAGAACAAAATGAGATGAGGCAGAGGTTCAAGCTGGGTTTTTAAATCTATAATCTCAAAACCCCTGGAACCAATTACAGCCCCACTTACAGCCCTGATGACTGCAATTCTCAAATAATGATTGCAGTCCATTCTGAGCCTCAAATACATACCTCTACTTAGATCCCCTCCATGACTAATTAGCTAATCAACTAAATTAAACTGATTATGACTCTACACTCAGTGAGCTTCAAATGCTGTTACAAGAAAATCCCACACTGCTAATACACATTCAATTTTCTTCAATCAAATCAAATCACATTTACCTGCCAACAAGCACATAGATCCAAAGACTCTGTTTAATGCTCATAATGGCCACAACAACTTTTAACACTAAGATAAAAAATCATCTAAACAAAAAAAATTTAAAACACAGCTAAACCACACAAATTCACTGACTTAAAAAAAGATGCAAGTTTACCTCACGGACAGGTCTCAGAGAGTTGCCACTGGAATTTATTCCTCTGGCACTCACTCCCTGCCTTGTGGGTATGGCAGGGTTCCATTCTAGCCACCATGTTGTTTGCAGTGTATATGCTGCCATTGGGAGATATCATCAGGCAATACAGTCTGGGTTTTCACTGCTATGCAGATGATACTCAGCTGCATTAGTCCTTTCTGCCTGGACAAGATAATGCACTCTCCATGCTAAATAACTGCCTTGCTGAGATCAGACTTTGGATGAGTTCCAGCTGACTGAGACTGAATCTAGATAAGACTGAGGTGCTGGTAGTGGACCCAGGTCATCCAGGGGCAGGTTTGGGAGGTGGACAACCATCAGGCTTATTACTTGGTGGTATGTTGCTCTCCACTCTGATCAGGTGCGTATCCTGGGCATTATTTTTGATAATAGTTTGACCCTAAAATATCAGGTGTCAGCTGTCATCAAATCCTCTTTTTACCATCTGAGGAATATCACCCGGGTGAAACACCTGGTTCCTCTGGGTGATCTTCCAATATTGGTTCATGCCTTTGTCACTATCCATCTTGATTACTGTAATTCCCTCTACCTAGGGCTACCTGGGGTTGATATTCACCACCTGCAGCTGGTGCAGAATGTGGCAGCCAGGCTTTTGTCTGGGACTTCTAGAACTAGTCATTTTACACCTGTGCTCCGTGAACTGCACTGGCTGCCTGTTTGGTGGCAGATCACTTTTAAGGTTGGTTTACTAACCTTTAAAGCCCTACATGATCAGGGACCTGGTTACCTAAAAGATCTCCTGATACCCTACTGTCCCCTCCGTCCTCTCTCTTCCGCCAACAAGGGATTGCTGGAGAGTCCCAGGGTTCAATTAAAGACATCAGGATCTTGTGCTTTCGCTTTATCAGTGCCAAACCTGTGGAATTCTCTACCTCATTGGTTGAGAGAATGCCCAACTCTGGATAGATTTAAAATGGAGTTAAAGACATATTTATTTAGATAAGCTTTTCTTAGCTATGGATGATTTGTTTTAATGTTCATTTTAAAATTTTATCTTTATGTGTATGGTTTTTATATACAGCACCTTGGTTTTGCAAGGCACTATAAAAATAAAGATGATTTAATTTATACCATTTATGCCATAAATGCCATTTAAGCGGCAAATCAAACTCCTGCACAGATTTAAAACAAACAAAACATAGAAGATGTAGAGAGAAGAGAACACAAAACACCAGAAAATGATAACTAATTTAAGTTGGCTGTTTTTTCTTCTTTGCTATCTTTTCTGTTTTGCAGTTGCGAGTAGAACAGCTCTGTTGACCAACCCTCTGCAGGGTTGCCCCACCAGATGCTGATTTTCGGAGCTCCTCCACTGCCTGGACTCAATCCAATTTAGCAGTCGGAATGTGAAACCCAAGGTTCTACTCCCTTAAACCACAGCACAAGCTGGACTGGAAAGGTCACAGTGGCCTTCTCTTCTACACAGGCAACAATGGCATACCTGTAGTAATAGAAATAAATGTGTGTCTATGTCCCTGCCACTCCTTCTCTTCAGAATGGATAGCATGCAGCTGCTTAGTCTCTCTCTTCTGTCTGGAGATAGTGAATATTTATTTAATTTAATTGGCTATTGACAAATAAGGCAACCCCACCATCATTCCTGTTTGTCCTATTAATGTGTAAATGGTGAAACCAGGTATATTAGTTTCCCATAAAGACTTGTCATCTCCCATCTCCACAGATTGCTTTGACATCAATATTATCTTGGCAGACTCTATACTTTAATTCATCCAATTTGTGGTTCAAGCACCTTACATTTAAGTTTAAACATTGTAATTGATGGCTCTTAATTTTACTATTGGTTGCAGGTTTTAGAGATGATGAATATCAATCATCTACCCCAGAGCTTAGTTTAAATGGCTATTAATGACTGATAGGAACTGTTTCCACAAAATAACGTTTCTGCATCTGCTTAGGTGTAAACCATCAATACAGTATAAATCACTGTGGTTTACAAATGCTTCCCAATGGGTTATGCAGGTAATGTTTTGTTGCAAACACCATTCCAGAAGCCATTCATTTATGATTTAAATTTTTTTTTATAAAGGGATGGTGATAAATGGGGATGGCGAGAATTTCAGACAAACAAATGTCACACCCAATATCAACCAACTTGTTAGTCATTGCAATTAAATATTTTTTAATTTCATGAACAGAGACTCGAAGGATGTTATTTGCTCCCATGTTTATAACTGCAATGGGGTTAATACCACAGTCCTTCATAATATTAGTCATCATTTGGTAAGATCTGATATCCTGGCACCACTATAACTGGAACTAGTGCTATTAACTTTATCAGGTTGCATATTGACCTGTCTAAATGTTTGGTGATAGAATCACCTAATACGTAAATCTTTTGTTGGCAAGCAACATCAAGTAAAGAAGGACCTCTAGATGGAGCTTGACTTGTTAGGTCAGTTGAAAATCAAGGAATGGTCCCTTGCCTATTTCTGAATTGCTAAGGTGGGGAGGTAGGAGTAGAACCTAAAGTAGTGGTGCAAGTTGGGTCACTAGAATCCATAACCAAAATGGAAGCATCTACATTAATATCTGTAGTATCTGAGGACAGAGTATTAAGGGGGTCAAATCTATTGTATAAGTGGGTGCTAAACTGTTGAGAGTTTCTCCCCTTTTTCCATGCTGTAGAAAGAGCTCACTCCTTGGATAGCAATCAGGTATTGTTCTCTCTTGCTCATCTCCACACTCTAAGCTCTTGCAAGTGATGTCTGACACAGGTTTGAATTGCTTCCCCAGGTCTGGCCTGCACATTAAAGCCTTGTTGGTCATATGACTAATGCTCAAATGTTGGCATGAAATTTCAAAGCAAATTATCTGCTTTAAAGTTTCTAATAAGGAAGACTATACAAAAACATAAAATATCAAGCAAACCTATACAGAGTTAAACTACTCAACTTTTCATATCTCTGCATCTATATGTTTACACATTAATCCATCCCCTGGCTAGCGACTGCCAGCAAATTGCTGCCTAATCACAACACCAGCCTGGACAGGCACAAAGCAAATATTAGGCTATAGATGTAATATGGCAATACAAATACTGATTTAGTAGTAGAATAATGGAATTTGCCCCTTTAGAGGGCAGACCAGGTTGTCCTGGTGCACCCCTGCTCCCATGCTTAAAATGGTTGTGCTCAGAAGGGAAGGGGGGAGGAAGAGGAGGGGCTAAGGGGAGCAGAACAATGGCAGACAAACAGAAAGGGGAGGGAGATAGGGATGTACTTAAGGGACAGCACAAGGGGGACTCAGCCACTTTTGCTGGAGTTTTGTATTTACATCAACTGCAGCATTTCAGATTTGGCAATTTTTGTAGGCTGGTTTCACCAACAGAAAGAGGTAAGGAAAACAAGCATTGTTGAGATGTTAAAAAAAAAGAGATGAAGGTATACAGAGCAGTTTTGTATTAAGTGCAATATACAGTTGAAGGTAGTGAGTAACAGTGGGGGTCAGATTATGGGAAGAGAGTGACCACGTGGCTGCAATGCACACACCGCGAGGGAGGGGAGGCTTGTTGTAAAGCCCATGTCTTGGTCTGTTAGGATCGGGGTTTCTTTCTTGTTTCCCGCAGTGGCCTAATCACTGGCTTGGGTCAAGGGAGAGTGAAAAGGAGCAGGGCCACGTGAAGGACGCCATACACCATGTGGGAGGAGTAGCTTAGCGTTCCTTGGCTGTGGGTTAGTGGTAGCAGTCGCTTTCCCCTTTTAGGGAGATTGAAAAGGAGGAAGGCCACGCGGAGGATGCCATATACCACTCGGGAGGGGTAGCGTAGTGTTCCGTGGCTGTGGGATAGTGGTAGCAGTTGTTTTCCTCTTCCTTGGTGGCTGGCTGGCAGGGACAATAGGCCTGGAAGAGGCCGACGGACTGGGGGGGCGAATGCGATACGGGGGCCAAGTGGCAATGACGCAACGCATGGTGTGGGGACTGGAAATCCTAATTTTCTGTCTGTACACTGGTTGGGGTTGTTTAGTGGGCCATTTTGGTTCCAGGAAGCGGAATGGGGTGGGGGCCGCATGGCGCAAATGTTGCACGCCCTGGAAAAGTTGTGGTGAAGCACAGGCATTGTGCTGCAGGCTATGGCATTTGGGGTAGCTTGTTCCTTTACAAAACAGGATTATGAGTTTTGAAGGAGGACTGGAAGCTGGGGGAGCGAGTGGATCAACACGCAAGGCGTGACGTCACATGCGGCAGGGGGAGCGAAACACCCAAATTCTAGCCTGCTAGTCATTTGGTGGCTTTTTGGGGCCAGCTTGATCCTGGAGGCCTGATAGTAGACCTGGGAGAGGCCTGATGGCATGGACCACATGGCTGATAGGTCGCAGGCCAGGTAGGAGTGGTAGAAGTGCTGGTCTTGGCCTTTTGGGCCATTGGGTCATTGGGGAGGGTTTTTTTCATTTTATGGGATTAAACCCACTGTGTACAAGATGGCTAGAGGAGGCCTAGAAGCTGGGCAGAAGAGCGCAGCAGACCACTGGCTGACATCACACGCTGCACGGGGGGTTGGAAACTTTTTGCATGAATTAAGGCTCTTGTGCCTGTGTTGTGGCCATGGTGGGGGCCTGGACAGGTATAGTAAGGCCTGTAAGAGGCCCAGAAGCAGGGCACACATGGCACACCACAGGCCGTAGGGTGGGATGGCAAGGCATTATCTAGGTCTCAGCGAGGCAGTCACACGGAAGTACTACCCTCACTTGAGGGAGGGCAGTTTGCAGCCGATTCCCAGGGTGGGGGCTGCTAACCATGAGGCACTTTGGTTAAGCCAGACAGGCGATGCAGACAGCGGAGTACAACAAGGAGAGATTAGCTACAAACAGAGAAGGGAGGTCCGGAGGGGTCACAAGCGGGTGACAGTGAGGGGCAAGAAGCTGGGCAAGAGTGGATGGGGCCTTGATGGATGTTCTGAATGGTACAGTTATACGTTTTGACCTTGTTTTCCTCTCATAGTTGTTTTTCAGGAAAAAGGAAGAGGACAATGGCACCAAAAAGAACAGGCCATCGAAGAAGAAAGGCTTACAAGGCAATAATGGAGTTGGCGGAGAAAGCTAACAGGATGTGGGAGCTGGTGGAGGGGAGGAGCCAGGAGACCGGGGGAAAGAAGGCGGCCACAGGAAAGGGTGGCAAAGAAAAAGACCAGCCAGAGGGTCAGGGTACGGGGAAGGCACCACTGGTGGTAACGGGGCTGGCCAAGTTGATGGATTCTTTGGCCCCTGCAAACTACAGTCACTGTGCCACCGGTGTCCCACCCAGATCAGGATAACATCTCAAGGTTGAACTCACGATGCCCTGAATGACTTGCTCCCTCCACAAAATCCACCAGCCCACCCCCCTCCACAACCACTGGGACAAGCAAGAGGGACCTTGGAAGACTCCAGGCAGGAAGGCCTGGACAAGGTCACAGGTAATACACCCAGCACAGTGGGGACAGTATAAGAGAAATATATGGGGCAAATATTAACGGCCTTAGGAGCAGGCAGTATAGGGCAAATGGAAGCAGCACTAGCAGAGGTCAGGAAGGAGAAAGAAGGGACAGAAAGGAAGGAACAGGGAGAAGAGAGAGAAGGGGAAGGGACAAGAGAGATAGGCACCCCTGGAATGAGGATAGGCGAGCACGTGCCGCTGACCAGGAAAGAAAAAATTTGGAAAGGAGAATATGTGGACATATTCACCTTGGTGAGCCGCGAGGCCACCGCCAAGTATGAAGAGGCTGAAGGCATAGGAAAGAGTGAGATAGCAGCGGCTATAGTGCTTTTAGGGAGGAAAGAGGAGGACAAGGTCACAAAAGGGAAGACTTGGGATAGATGGTTCCTAGGTTTCGCTACTTTCTCAGCCATAGTCATGGAAAAGAAGCTGGAGTTAGGCATCCCGCTCATTACCTATTCCCTTATAATTTGGAAGGCAAAGGCAAAGGGCGGATGGGGTGGTTATACTATGACGAATCCTTTAGGCAGAGAATGGCAACATTTGGGGACGTGAGGTGGGACACCAAACAGATAGATTTATGGACAGATTACATCACTGATCAGTCCGCGCTGAAGGGGAACGGGGCAAGAAGGGTTTTGGGAACCAGAGATGCTGTTGGACTTATAATAGAGCTTTTTGTTCCTGGCCTCAATGTTGTTTTCGGCATGCATGCTCAAAGTGTGGGGGAACCACCCAGCAAGCAGATGTAGAGTGTCTGGGGGACAAGGAGCAGGCCAACATTTTTTTGAGAGGGCCAAAATTTTAGAGGCCAGACCTGAAGCAGAGGAGGATGGGGTAGGGGGAGCACGAATAGGTTGAACAGAACAGATGAAGGGGAGGAGGCATTCAGGAGAAATAGGGGAAAAAGGAAGGGTGGGGATGAGCCAAGGCACGTTTTGTGATGGCCAGACCCAATCAAAGATAAGGTATGGGCAAGTTACATGGACAAATACCCAGACACAATAATGCGGAATATGATTTTACAGGGCTTTAACTCGGGATTTTCATTACATTTTATGGGACACAGGCGAGCCATGGAGGCCAACAACCTAGGGTCAGTGAAAGGGAAGGAGGAGGTGCTAAGACAGAAGATAGAGAAGAAGGTAGCAGTGGACAGAGTCGAGGGCCCATTTGAGAAACCCCCATTGCGGGGCATGCGGGTCTCACCATTGGGTCTGGTACCCAAGAAACAGGAAGGGGAATACAGGGTACTCCACCACCTGTCCTATCCAGAAGGAGAGTCAGTAAATGATTTTATTAGTGAGGAGCACAGTAGGGTGACTTATGCAACACTAGAAGATGCGGTCCAGATGATACGGGCCACAGAGGGGGCATGGATGGCTAAGACGGACATTGAGTCTGCTTTCAGACTGCTTCCAGTCAGGAGAGAGGATTGGGATTTATTGGGTTTCAAAAGCGGGGGAAAATACTATTTTGACAAAGCAATGCCAATGGGTTGTTCCACAGCATGTGCGACATTTGAGGCCTTCAGCACCTGTTTGCAGTGGATATTTCAAGCAAAGACAGGTTATAGCAAGGTCATACATTATCTGGATGATTTCCTATTCATCAGAAGAGGGAAAAGGGAGACACAAATGATGCTAGGTAAGTTTCAGGAGTTGTGTCAGGAATTGAGTCTAACCCCGGCAAGACAGAGGGGTTCAGCAGGGTTATAGAATTTTTGGGGATTGAGATAGACGCCCCGAACGGTGTATTTAGACTACCGGATAAGAAGGTCAATAAGCTGAAAGAATTAATACAATTGCACACCAGCAGGAGACGGGTACAGTTAAAACTGGTACAACAAGTACTGGGGCATCTGAACTTCACCTGCAGGGCCATTTGGCAAGGGAGGACATTCACAAAGAGGTTAGCCAGGGCCACAGCAGGGGTCACCAGACCTCATCACTGGATAGACTTGACTCGAGGGGTTAAGGAAGATTTTAAGATTTGGGAAGAATTCCTGAAGGAGTACAACGGTTGCTCATTCTGGCAGGACGAATGGCTATACAACACAGATCTCGATCTATACACAGATGCGGCTGGGGGTACAGGCATGGGGGGGTACATGGGAGGAAAATGGTTCACAGAACCCTGGCCAGACATTTGGGTACAGGAGGGGAAAGTGAGAGACATTACATTGCTTGAGATCATGCCCATATGGGCCTGTACTTTAGTCTAGGGAGAGGAATTGTGGGATCATAAAGTAACTTTTTGGTGTGACAATAGAGCAGTGGTAGACGTGTTGAACAACAAGGGAGCCAGATTGGATATAGTCATGCAGGTACTATGGCTTTTAGTCTTAAGGGCATTACAACTGAACATGTCATTTAGGCGCAACAGATAGAAGGGTACACAACACTCTGGCTGACAGCCTTCCCATCTGCAGCTGGACCATTTTTGGAGGCTGGCACCAGCAGCAGAGGAATTAAAACCACCCATACCAACAAACATCTGGGATGTTGGCAGGAAGGAGCAGAAGTGTTGTTTCGCAACTCATGGGCGCCTTGGACTCTGAAGGCCTACGACGGGACCCGGTGAGTGTTTCAAACATTCAGGGCAGAGTACCAGATGGAGGTAAGTAGGCCACTCACAGAGGAACAGTTGGGAATGTTCACAGTGGAACAGTGGCAAAAAGGCACAGCCCACACCACGATGGGAGTTTACCTGGCAGGAATCGGGCTTATCTGCAGTCTGAAAGGGTGGAGGGACCCGACAAAGACATTGCTCATCAGAAGAATGATGTAAGGATGGAGCAGGTTAAAACAATGGCCAGCAGATAGCAGGAGGCCGATAGGAGAACAATGGCTTATAAAGCTAAAGGGGGTGCTCCCAGTAATATGCAGATCACAGAGAGAAGCCCAACTGTTCCACACAATCTATGTGATAATGTTTGCAGGTGCCATGAGAGCGAGTGAGGTAGTAGGCCATGGGAAGGAGGACGGAGAAGGGGGGGCTAGACTGGGTTGACATAACCTGGGGAGTGACTGAGATACAGATCAGGATTAGGAGGTGTAAGACTGATCAAGGGGGAAAAGGTTACATGGTGATGCTAAAGAGTCGAACAGAGGGCGCAATGTGCCCAGTGCAGTCTCTGTGGGTTTTCACTGCAGCGCAGGGGAGCAGGACAGGAAAATTATTTGTACACGGGGGTGGGAGACGGGTGACTGGCTACCAAGTCATGGCAATTCTGAAGAAGGGCATGCAATTCTTAGGAGAAGACCTAGCCAATTATTCTTTCCATTCCCTGTGGATTGGGGCCGCCTCACAGTGGGCGGTGGCAGGTGAGACAGTGAACACAATATTAGAAAAGGGATACTGGTGATCGGCCAGTTATAAAAGGTACATCAGAGCACTGAAATAACTGAAAAAAAAGGGGGAGTAGACAGGAATGGGTGCAGTGAAAAAGAGGGGATGAATAGGGGAGTGACATATTGAGCTTGTATATTAATGATTTTGCTTGCACCCTATAGGTAGAGGGAGGACCACGGAAATATGGATTTGTGGCCATTCCTACATCTATTGGGCCAGAAAGAGAGCAGAGAAGAAGGCTGGGGGAAAACAGCTATACCAAGATGGAAGAAGGTGTAGATTGTTCTGGCATGGAATACGGGGGATGAGATGGGCCCAGCTGCTTCCCACGTTAACAGAAGTAGGTGAACTGTGGCCCAAGCCAGACCTAATTATTATACACTTGGGAGGCAACGACCTGGCAAACAGGCCTTGGGTGGACACATATTTACAACTAAAAAAGGACTTCAGAACTATACGGCAGCGGTGGCCTCAAGTGTGCATCGCTTGGTCAGATATGATACTGAGGAGAGTGTGGAGGCAACAGCACAGCCACAGAGCAGTAGAAAGGGCCAGGAGAAAGATGAACAGGAGGGTTGGGACATTGGTAAGACAGATGGGCAGTCAGGTAATACTGGGGGGTAGAAGAATGGGTAGATGAATTTTACAGGTCAGATGGGGTACACCTGTCGGACGTAGCTATAGACATGTTCAATACAGAAATGATGGAATTTATAGAGGAATGGAGGAGACAGACAAACAATGGGAAAAAAGGGCAGATTATAACAGACATGAATGGAAAAGAGCTCCCCTGGAGTGTGGGTGAAGGCTACCCTAGTTATTAGGAAGCCAGCCATCCAACACAAGCTGGAGACTGGCTAGTGGAAAAAGGGGGAGGAGAGGGGAAGGAAAAAGGAATAACATAAGAAGAGAAGGAAGATGAAGGAAAAGCGGTCTCAGTTTTCACCACTTACTAACGGAAAAGGAGAAGAAGAAGGCACCCAGGTCTTCACCTGATGGAAGAATAATCAGAGATTGATATATTGGAGGGAATAAACAAAATGTTGGAAATATGATAATAAAGGAATTGGAATGGAATATGGAATTATGAATTGAAATAAATTAATCGCCAATCTGAGCACAACAAATAATGGTGTCTGTCTTTGTGGAGGAGAGGGGAATCCAGGACAATGGAGTTGTCTTTAGAGGCAGACCAGGTTGTCCTGGTGCACCCTCCTCCCATGCTTAAAAATTGTTGTGCTCAGAAGGGAGGGGAGGAAGGAGGCTAAGGGAGCAGAACAATGGACAGACAAACAGGAAGGGAAGGGAGATAGGGATGTACTTAAGGGACAGCACAAGGGGGCCTTAGCAACTTTTGCTGGAGTTTTGGATACCTCCCGCCCACCCTGTCAAAAGGGAACAAGTAAGGAGGATGGTTGAGATGGGACGATATGGGGGTCTGTGATGGTGCAGATGAAGCACGTCCAGGCTGGTCAAAGATGGGGCTGCCAAAGGTGGATGGCAGCTAAGGATATGGTCAAGGACTGCCAAAGTGGATGGCAGGTGATAACATGGTTACAGACTGCCAAAGGTGGATGGCAAGTATGGATATGGTTAAGGGACTGCCAAAGGTGGATGGCGGTGATAACTGGCTAAGGACTGTGGAGAAAAGGGGAGGGAGGGGGAGGGAGGGGAGGAAAAGGAATAACACAAGAAGAGAAGGAAGATGAAGGAAAAGCGATCTCGGTCTTCACCATTACCTAACGGAAAAGGAGAAGAATAAGGCACCCAGGTCTTCACCTGGGGAAGAATAACCAGAGATTGATATATGGATGGAATAAACAAAATGTTGAAAATATGATAATAAAGGAATTGGAATGGAATATGGAATTATGAATTGAAATAAATTAATTGCCAATCTAAGCACAACAACAAATAATGGTGTCTGTCTTTGTGGAGGGAGAGGGGAATCCGGACAACAAATGATTCTCCTTTACAGTGCAGTCTGCTTGAGAACACTTTTCTTTGTATTGTATAGTTCACCAGACTATCTGCTTCTTTCCAAGCCAACGAATGGCTTCTCTCACCCTCACAGCTCCAGCCACGTCCACCACCTCGGACTTTCTTCCTGTGTGGGCGAGAGAAAATGAGAGTGACAGAAGGACCTATGGAATGGAGAAGCAATAAGAAACTCTGGAAAGACTCAACCCTTTGGCAACTGGCGGCATAACTTTTGTCAATAAAAAACTTACTGTGCAGTCCTGCAGCCTGTGCCTACTCCTCAAGCAACAAGCACGCAAAATATTTTGTATTGCACACTGTTGTATAATGTTCTAACAGGACCTCCTTGTAAATGAGCATGCTCAATTGAGTTTTCCTGCCAATAAACTGGAACTTGAACAAAAAAGGCTCCCTCATTACTACTACATTTACCAAAAAAAAGTCTCCTTTCCAATTCCACCCTAATCTCAACAGTGCTCACTACCTCCATAAATTAGCACATTGTACATCTTTTTTTCTCCTCTATAACTGCAAAGCTATAGCCAAATTGAGAACTGCTGTCTCTCTCTCCTACTCTCTCTCCATAGCCCCAATGGACAACTGCAGTCATCCTGCTTTCATTTACACTCTCCATCCTTTTCCAAACACATTGCACTTTTTCCCTGTTATGGACACCAGGCATGGTAGACTGTGTGGTAACTAGTACCTTTTCTTTCTGGGAGCATTTCAGTTCAACTCACAATTTTTCCACTGCCAGCTGCTTGCTTTCACTCCTGCATGGAACTCCCCACTCACAACTGCACTGTAACGCTCCCACATACACCAGTGCCCATAAGCTTTACTTGAAAAAAAGTATTCTTCAAAGAATTTTGCAAAGAGTGCAGTTGTCCATAAGCAATACAGCTTATGACTCCATTGCCAGCTCGCTTTTTCTTTGCTCATTAATATCAGCTGCCATTTTGTCCTGCAAATTTCTCTTGAATCTCTTGGCTCCACCAGTAGTAACAGACATTACGACCATCAGGTCATCAGTATGTCAGAGCATCCATAGCAACCTACAACAAAAAGAAACTGCAATGAGTTGGGGTGCTCATGATAAACTTCATAATTATTAATGCTAAAAAATTGGGCACTAAGCACCTCTTTTAAGAAAGCACCAATCTGATTCAGATAAAGTAACAAAAGTGAATACTTTATTTTGTGCTATAAAAACCTGGACTGCCACCTAACACATTTCAGAATACCTAGCAACCACTATGCTACATGGACCTGCACTAGGAAAAGTATAAAATAGTACCTAAAAATTACCTAAAAAAGTAAATAAAAGTCTAAAACAAATGTACCTGTACTATCAGAAAACAGGCCTATTGCATAAATGAAATAGAGAGAAATGCAAAGGGTGCAAACACCAAGAAGAACAAGGGATGACAGAACAAGGAAAGCACAAAGGTAGCAAAATAGGATCAAGGTCAGATGGAAAGGGGTATGCCTTAATGCCAGAAGTCTAGGTAAGAAAATCAGTGAACTCCAGGTGCTGATTGCAGACACTGAGGTGGACCTTGTAGTCATCATGGAAATGTGGGCTTTAGAAAATAATGACTGAGAATTGACAGTTCCTGGGTCCTCAATGTTCAATGGAAACACAGGAACAGGTGGGAGGTTATCAATTTTTCTGAAGGATGGCATCGAGGTGGCAGAAGATGCGTGAATCAAGAGTAGTGATGCAGAGACAGAGACACTGTTGCAACTCAGGGTAGCCTCAGTCAAGAAACTGTGCTTGGGAGTGATCTATAGCTCTCCAGAACAAGATTAGGAAAGGCACAGACTGTTAGGAAAGAACTTGATAGGGGTATCAAAGGGAGAAGTAATGATTGTGGGTGATCTGAACTTGCCAGACATCGAACGGGATATTCCAGTGGCCAGGAGCACCAAATGTCAAGCCTTGCTGGATGTATTCCAAGATTGTTTACTGGTAGAGCTAGTCAAGGGACCCACCAGACAGATCACAATTCTTAATGTATTACTCACCAGCCTGTAGGTAATAGAATGAGGGATGATCTAAAAAAGCTGAAAGAATAGTCAAGGGAATGGCAGCTGATTTTCTGTACAAAAAAGTGCAAAATCATGCACTTGGAGCAGAGAAACCCAGTGACAATGTACCAGTTGAGCAGGTGAGGTATTAGCAACCACAAAGCAGGAAAGGCACCTAGGGGTAATCATTTCTGATGACCTAAAGGTAGCCAAGAAGTGTGATATGGCAGTTGGGAAGGTTAGCAGGATGCTTGGATGCACAAAGAGGAGTGTCGCCAGCAGAAAGTGGGAGGTAGTATTACCCCTGTTTAGATTACTGGTAAGACCCTACTCAACTACTGTGTCCAGTTCTGGAGACCCCACCTCTGAAAGGACACAGATAGGAAAGAAGTGGTACAATGGAGGGTTACCAAAATGGTGCAATGCCACGTCAAGAACCCTACAAGGAAAGACTCAAGAAACTAAATAATTAATCTGTAGAGTAAAGGAAGGAAAGGGGGATATGATAGAAACATTCAAATACCTCACAGGTATTAACAAGATACAGGAAGGTAACATTTCAATGGAAAAAGATGATCAATGACAAGGGTTTAATCTGTGAAGCTGGAGGTGGGAGGCTCAGAGGAGATGTGAGAAATACTTCTTCATGGAGAGGGCAGTAGATGCCTGGAACAAGTGTCCCTTCAGAGGTGGTGGGTGCTAAAATGAGAATCGTCTGTTATGAAAAAAGGTGAACAACAGGTACCTGGTCTAGAGAAATAGGCACACCACAAACAAATATACTCAATTATTTTAGTTTTCTAATTTCAAAAGAATATCTTACGTTGGTGTCCATACAAAATCATCTTTGTCACAAGAATATAAATACATTACATCATTATATATAAAAAGTGGATTTGAAGGACAAAAGAGATATAAAACAGACCAACCCTAGTACCCATAAGCAAGCCAGACACCTCAAAACCCCAGTGTTCTGCTCACCTTCCTCAGGGGTGTGGTTTGAACAAATATTCCTATTTTATATACACCAATGTGCACATGAAAATAATTAACTTTGTAAACTAGTTATTCAACCCCAGTTAATTATTTAAAATACATAATGCCCGTTTCCTAGGGAATTAACAATGGTACTATCAAATAAACATATACTTTTAGCAAGGTAGCAATAAATAATGTGACTGTGGTTCAAATACTGAATAGAATAAAAATAAAAATGAGGATTAGTAACAATAGCAATTTTCATATTAGTATATTTAATACACTGATGTTGCATATATTAAAAGAAGGTCAAAGTTCTAATTTATGACATTATTAAACATCAGATGCCGTTCGTCCTCTTCACCAATAAATTCAATTCATGTTGTTCTTCCATGTTGTAATTCATCATCACCTTGATTCCACCATTGTCCTTGCTTCAAATTAGAAAAACAACTTTTCCAGATATTAATACTAGGAAACTTTGAGTTCAATTTTGGTAAACAGAGATCCCATCAGCAGTACTTGATTTTTACTGCAATACGAACATAAAAGGAGCTCTTAACAAACTGTTCATCATTTATGGCCTAATTTTTTGAATATTAATTCATATGCAATTCTGTTTTATTTCAATCTATAAACTTATAAGCTTTAAAGCATATTTTCTTCTTAACTTAATAAATCCACAAAATATACTTCTTTTTAAACACTACAATTCAAATAGAAATCTTAACAAGAGATCCCATCAGCAGTATTTGATTTTTACTGCAATACAAACATAAAAGAAGCCACTTAAACCGTTCATCATTTATGGTATAGTTTTGTATACTAATTCATATGCAATTTGGTATTATTTCAATCTATAAACTTACAAGCTTTAAAGCATATACTAACAATAAAAAATTAGAGGATGCACAATGCATATGTATTTGGTACAGAATTATTTAGACTAATCGCAAGTATGGCTTGAAGTCTAATTCATCATTCAGACCCTTCAGTTTAAGGTTTTCCAGACACCAGATCCATGCTGTTTCTAGTTGTACAAACTTTTTCTTTTAATGGGATGTTCTTTCTTTTCCCATTACTTGCACATTCTAATCCAATGAAACTTAAGCCCTTAGACTCCCCATTATGGTTATTGAAAAATGCAACCCCACTGGACTATTTAAATTCACATTAACTATGTTTCTAATATGTTCCTGTATGCATTTTTTAGGGTGTGTTTCATCATCCACACATACAGTAGATCACATGGACATATTAGCAAATAATGATGTAATGTATTTATTTTCTTGTGACAAAGATGATTTTTGTATGGTCACCAACGTAAAATACTCTTCTGAAATTAGAAAAATAAAATAATTGAGTTTATTTGGTTGTAGTGTACTTATTTCTCCA
Source organism: Neoceratodus forsteri (assembly GCA_016271365.2). NCBI lineage: Eukaryota > Metazoa > Chordata > Ceratodontiformes > Ceratodontidae > Neoceratodus > Neoceratodus forsteri. Next base: position 964,204,978 of record CM028131.1, on the reverse strand, counting down.
GACCTGGTACCCGTTGCTCACCTTTTTTCATTACAGAAGCTTGTTGTTACTATACAGAGCCTTGATCAAGGTCCGTTTAGGTTGAGCAACCTCTCTTATTAGAGCACAGGTTTTTTAACACAAGTAACAATGGGTGATTAAATGGTAACAGGATTCAAGCATGCATGGGATAGACAAAAGGGGACCTTAGAAGTAAGACAAGGGGGGAAGAAGACTTGGGACTGAATAGAGTCTGTGGTGAAACAGTACATAGGGAATATAGGGCATACTAGGTGGGCCAAGAGGTCCTTATCTGCTGACTTCTTTGTTTTTATGTTTCTGTGGATATAGGGGAGGAACTTGGAAGAATGACCATAACTCCATTTGGTTCAAACTGTCCCTCTGCTCTGGTAAACCACAGTCAAGAGCTGAAGTCCTTAATTTTAGGAAGGTGGACTTCAATAGGCTGAGAGAGCTGGTCAGGATGAGTTAATAGGGGTTAGATAGCAGAGGTGGAGTAGAAAACAGATGGGGGAAATTAAGGTAGGCATTCCCAAGGCATGTAAGGTATGCAACACAGCAGTAACCAAAAATAACAGGTTCAAGAGACTGTTATGGTTTTCAGCAAGGGACAAGGAAGTGGTGAGGTGAAAAAACCTCCTTCTATAATTATAAAGAAAAGAAGGTGAAGAAATAATGTAGAACATATTTACCAAACAATATGGAAATAAAGGGAATTAGTTAGGAGTCAAAAGCAGACACAAAGCTACATATTGCACAAGGATCAGGATCAGCAAAAAACAGTTCTTCAGATGAATTAGGAAAAAAGAAGAACGAAGGGGAACTGTAAGGCTAGCTAAGTGGGGTAGTGAGACAGAGGAAGACTGGTAAAAGGCCACCATCCTTAATTACTACTTTTGCTCAATTTTGACTAGCAAGTATGGTGGACTCTACCAGAGAGTGGAATCAAAGCAGCCACTATGGGGATTCCGAGATGAAGCAGCCAATATTTACAAGTGAAATGACCCTTAAAGGCTGGCCACCATAAATACAGACATAGTCCTAGGAACAGATGGGTTGCATCGGAGAATATTCAGGAAATTGGCAGTGGAAATGGCTGAAACCCTGGTAGGTCTATTCAATGGCTCACTAAGGGCAGGAGCAGTTCCAAAGGATCAGAGGGTAGCAGACGTAGTTCAGTTCCATAAGGTGCAGATAAAAAACAACAATGAACCACAGACCTGTCAGTCTTATCTCTATTGTAGGGAAGCTGATGGAGTCCCTGGTCTGAAAGGACCTCATGAACTAGATGGAGAGCAATGGCCTCCAGGATGGTAAATAGCATGGATTCATGGTGGGAAGTCTTGTCAGACTAGTCTAATAGTTTTCAATTACTGAGTGATGAGGGAATTAGAAAGGGGACATGCTGTGGTCTTACTCTACTTTGACTTCAGTAAGGCTTCTGACTTGTTGCCTCACATTATTCTTGATGAAGAAGATGGAGGATCTGGCTACAGCTAAGCCCATAGAAAACTGGTTAGGTAACTTGCTAAAGGGGAGAAAGCAGAGGGTTGTGGTTAATGGGGTTAAGTCAGAAGAGAAGGAGGTCACGAGTGGGGTGTCACTGGATATGTTCCTCTTTAATATGCTCATCAATGACATTGGTGAAGGAATCCAGGGCAAGATGTGTCTCTTTGCAGATGACACTAAGCTCTGTGGGAGGCTGGATAGTGATGAGAGAATAGATGAAATGCAGAGAGATTTACAAAAGCTAGAGGGTGGTTTGAGTTTTGGCAGCTGAAATTCAATGCCAGAATGTGCAACGTAATGCACCTAGGGAACAAGAACCCTGGGATAGAGTACTGGATGTGTGAGGTGAGTAGTTATCATTTTGGCAGAGGAACAAGACCTTGATTTTATCATCGGTGACTCTCATAAGCAATCAAGTTAGTGCAACAAGGCATATAGCAAGGCAAGTAGGATGCAGGGAAGTATGCAGAAAGGAAGGTAATACTTCTCTATATAGATCATTAGTGAGGCTACACCTGGAGTGTTGCACCCAGTTCTGGAGTCCTCACCTCAGGAAGAATAGGGCTAGGCTGGAGACAATGCAGTGAAGGGTAACAAAATTATTCAGGCCCAGCAGGGCTGGTCTTATGAAAAGCACCTAATGACACTGAACAGGTATTAGATGGAGCCCAGACGGAAGAAGAGAGACATGATAGAAACCTTTAAGCTTCTAAAAGGAATTAACAAGGTGAATTGTGGGGAACTATGTAGCTTGAATAGTAGCTTGCAGTCACATGGACATCAGTGGAAACTAACTGGAAGCAGTTCAGGAGGAACACGAGGAAATACTGTTTTACATAAAGAGTGCTGGAGCCATGGAACAGCCTGCCAGCTGAGGTGGTAGGCATGAAAATCATTGGTGGTTTTAAGCATGGTTGTGTTAGGGGGTCTAAACCTCACTTTCAGATTCTTGATGCTATTGGGAATGCAAGTAATCACAGACACGTTGCATTAGAGTAATAAACAAGTTTATTACTTCCAAAGGGATAAATCACAGTTGCCCTAAGCAGTTCTTACCAATACGAACCGGGAGCCAGTGCTAAGCATTCCCTACACCTCGAGGTTTCTCTGTGTCTCTCTTGGGGTCTCTCAGGTCTCCGAGGTATAAGGCTTGTGCATTACATTATATACTGTACCTATGGTAATTACTATGGTTACCAAAAAGATAGAAACATTTATAGTTACAGAGATGAGCCCTATTGGCTAAATTAGAAGTGGCTCCATGGTCCAAGATAACATTATACAATTCTGTAAAGTCATCAGTTTGAGAACAAAGAGTTCTTATACAGAGTCTTTCATAACTCAGTGTAGTGGTACAAATCACCAAAGGTGGCAATGCCATATTACATATTATAATTACTCCAAGGACACAGATGTCCTGGCATCTTACAAGTAAGAAATACACAGAAAATACATAGCAGAATATATGTATTAGCAAGCAAAGTGTATTACAACAATATGCATTCATATTCTGACATCTACTCTTGTATGGTGGATGCCCTTAGCCCTATATGTTAGTATAACATATACTTAAGTGCTAACTGTCTACTGTGTACCCATAGGGTACTAGATAGGTGCAGGGACCTCATGTAACATTCACCCCCTTGTCACCTCCAAGGGCAACACAGGCAGATGTCTCAGGAAAGGACAGGAGCAGTGGTAGTTTACAAACCCGATGCGCAAGCTTTGTAAAGGAAATCAATCTGCTCTCAGTGTTGGCACAATGTGTGCTGTAGACAGCAGAGCATTATAGTAAAAATGAAAATTAAAAATGCTTGTATAATAACAAAACCTTTAGAAGTAATTTCTAACCAGGTGTTAGTTAATGCATTATTCATATCACCATCATTGATCAAAGTGAGAACAGCTTCATTGGCTTTGGTCATATTACTGCTGATGTGGATGAGGTGTGTGTCTTTCCTGTCTAAAAGTGATTTTAATGTAAGTGTAAGTGGGTCTATGTGTACATGAAAGTATGGCAAATATTCTGACAGTGTGAGCAGATAATCGGGGTTACCATCAATAATGTCTGCATCAAGGAGGGGGATGGGGGTTATAACAGTATGTCCAATGACAGTCTTCTGGTGGGGAACAAAACAGAAATGGGGCAATCAATAGCACATGTAACCAATCCATAGGTGTAAGACTTGTAGTTCGTGACTACACAATACTTGCCATCAGAATTATACTGTGAGGGCACAGTAGGCAGTCTCCACTTTTGCAACTGGACAGGGCAGGTGTAGGTCATCTTCAAAATCTGTGTTGACAGGTGATGACCCTCCTCACGATAGGATTGGAAGAGCTTATCCAGAGCCAGAGTTGAGTCAAAGAGTCAGTGCCATTCAGGATGTCATCATCCATGGTGAAAGTCCAATCAATGCTGTCTGGAGAGTAACCACAAACAGGTTGAATAACATCAAATACATCACATCGGCACAAGTAAATATATTGCCTTTTCACACAGCAGTCCATGTGCAGAGCCACCAGGCATCCAGAAAAGGGTGGTAAACCAGTAGAAGTGGCAGATCCAGGCATTCTCTGTAGATGTCTTCATCCAAATGCCCAATCGAATTAACCAGTGCAAGCCTGTCAAACAAGGCTGTAGTGGGATCAAAGTGTGGTAAGGAGACAGTAAAGGAAACAAACATGGTATTTGTTATGGAACACTTCTTAGCAGTGAAACAAGGACCAGTATTAGTGTGTCTGATCACAAACCCCAAATTCCTAGATGTAGAAAGAGAATAGTTAAAGTCTGTTGCATACACATAGAAACACAGCTAGTGGTTTTACATTGTGGACAATACCATTTGGAGCTGCATCTATCATGCATAATGTCAGGTATTCTTCCAGATTCTAGATGACAGAAGAGGTTGTTTGTGGTAGTGATAATGCAGGAGCCATAAGCAGAGCAAAGTATCTCTCTAGCAATGTATTGTTTATCTGCTTCTTTATTGTTTTGTTGTATGAGTGCGTTAATCTTATCTTTAGAATCAGTGAATGCCTTAGCAATGTCATGCATGTTGTATACAGTGTATCTTTCTTCCTGACTAAAGGCCATCCGCACTATGCAATAATGGGGTAATCGTTGTTGACTAAACCAGTGGAGAATTTGGCAGAATGACTTTGACAGCAGCAATGTCTGCTTTGTTCCATATAGACATAGCCATACCAAAAGTCCTGTGACAGTACCTGTTGCACCTGTGACATCAGAACTGTCAACTTCACATGTTTACATTTATGAGTTAGATATTCAGGAGAGGCTTCCTCCTGAAGTTGCCTCTATGTTCAGTAGAATGGACCCCGGCAATAGGGTCTTGAGTATGAATCTGAAGGCAGCTAAACTATCAAGCAATAATGTACTATAAAATGCTGATGTGTTAGTATTGTGACACATACCAAATTCTTTCATAGTCCAGTAAGTAAGATTAAACAAAACAGTATATGCATAAACTGTAAGTTATTAATCAAAGAGGCTGGGAGTGCAGTGGCTGTTAGTCCACCACGGGGACCAGGGGTATGCTTTGGACATTCAAAACTGTTTGTCAGTGGGTGGTAACACAGAGAGATACATGGCTGCAGAAGCCATGTGGTGTATAACACAAAATTTTCGAGCAGAATCTCTGGACAAAGAATTACAGTATGAAGGATCAATTAAGGCAGTTATGTTGTACAAACCAGAATGTCTTAATGCAGTTTATATACAAGGACAGCGAACCATTTGGGGATAATTTAGCATTAGGCCAACCTTGCAAAGCTCTTTTGGAGAGTTTGCCACAGGGTGAATTTGTCCTTGTGATATGGTTTGCCACTCAATTTGAAGGGTAGATTTATCAGGAGCAACAACTGAGGCAGTGAGGTAAGCATCGGAACCTTCCTAGACAGTGATCATACTATCTGGTATATTGATGGATACTCTCTCTGGAGGAGGTGCTGGAGGATCGAGGTGTTGTAGGAGGTCCGGTACCATGCCTTGGATGCAGAGGATAACTCCTGAGAGGAGGAGATAATGGAACAAGATAGCCATCTTGTCAGTGTATCTGAAAAGGAAGATCAAAGATTAGTGTGTTAGTACTATTCCGCCCAATGGGGCAAGGAAAAGTAATTTAAGCTCCTTTATACAGTTTCAGCTGGTTTGCATGTAACCATTTGTCAGTCAACCTGTTGTTATGGAGGAGTCTAACTTGATAGACTGCCGGACTGAGCTTGTTCACAATGGGGTATGGGCCTTCCCACTTGTTGGAGAAGGAGTGGGTGGGATGTGCAAATCGAAGTACCATTACCTGATCTCCAACTAGCCAATCCACTTCTTGTGGGTGTTTGTCAAATTGTATTTTGGATTGCTGTTGGGCCTTGCCCATGCAGTTGGCAGCATACAAGTGTGTGTGTATGAGGTCTTTTCTTAGTTTTTCCACATATTGATCCACAGACACCCAGTCTCAAAGTGGGATTGTGCAGGTCAAACAACAGGTGTTCAGGTAATCTCATCTGTCTACCAGTCATCACCTCAAAGGTGTAAGCTGGGTAGTAGCTGAGGTGTACTCCTAAATGCCATAAGTAATGGCAATAGGAATCCCAAGTTTGGGATTGTCCTCAATAATTTGGAAAACATTTGCTTAATCTGTCTGTTGACTCTCTTTACTTGACCTGAGGATTGAGGGTGGTAAGGTATGTGAACTTCTGCTGAACTCAAGGAGTTCAAGGGATTCTTTCATCAACTCACCTTTAAAACTGGTTCCTTTGTCCGAGTCTACCTTGAAGGGTAGACCCCACCTGGAGAAAATCTGTTCCACCAGGATTTTGGCAGTAGTTTTCACTGTACATGTCTTAGTGGGGAAGCTTCTACCCACTTGGAGAAGAGATCAGTGACCACAAGAGCATACTTATTATTTCTGCTGGTGTTGGTCAGATGGCCAATGAAATCTATCTGTATGGCATGCCAAGGGCCAGAATGTCATTGTGGTAAGAGTTTGGCATTTTGTTTGGTAGGGATGGGGTTGTTTTATGCACAAACAAGATAGTTGTCTATGTATTGTTTAACATCTTTGGTGATACCAGGCCACCAGGCAGTGGTCTTGAGTCGTTGGAGGGTATTTTCCGCTCCCTGGTGTCCACCAGTGGGGGTGTCATGCACTTGGTGCAATAATTCTGATCTTAAATGTCTGGGGACCACCCACAACTTGGTGGTGGAGTCATCTGGTTGGAACCAGATGAGCTTGTCATCTGGTGACAAGCGTAACTTACCTTCATGCCTCCTATAGGGGTTATGTGTGGGAAGTTTTTCTTCATTACCTTTGTCAAGGAATCTGAGCACCTCTTTAAGTTCAGTGTCGAAATGCTGGGCTGTGGAGAGGTCCAAGGGGGAAAAAGGTTCAGGTTTCTTCCTGAGTGCTGCAATGTGTACAGCTGCATTAGCATCTGGATGGTCCATCATCCAGATGCCCCTCAGACTCCTTCCTAGCAAGGGTGTCTGCTGTCATTGAAGGCATGATAGGGATCATGGAGAGAGTGGGCTTTGAATTTGTGTACATAGAGTTTGTGTGCAAATTTTGTGCCAGTGAATGTATGTATATTACCAGTTCCTTGTATTTCACTGGGCTGCCATCAGAGGAGAGGAAGGAGTTCTTCTGCCAGAAGGAAGAAATTCTGTAGAGAACAACAAACCCAGTTAGAGTCTGTGAAGATGATATCCTTGGTTCCATGCTGGATGAACTCGAGGGCACAGGCCACCACTGCCATCTCTGCATATTGTGATGATGCTACACTACAGTGCTTAGATATTATGACAGTGTTCGCATAAGGGTAAACCACTAGAATCCCCATCCCTGCAATTTGTTCTCCTGATAGTAGGATGCTGAACCATCAGTAAAGACACTGGCACAAGAAGTGTTGTCAAGTATTCGTGGCATGGCAGGGAGGAAAGGACCTGGATCTGGAAGATCAGGTGACTGTAGTGTACAGTCATGGGGTTCTCCCTGGAAAAGGAGGCCATGAGCTAACATAGATGGAACTTTAGTCAGCCGTACCTGTATGTCTCTGACCTGGAGAAGAAGTGACCAGTGTGTCAGTCTGGTGTTAGAGACTGACACATCCTTCACTCTATCTGAGAGCAGAAAGGTGGTTTGGTGTGGTTAGTGTTGATCAGTGTTGAGAACCCAATGATATACAGGAAGTGCTTGACAGCCCAGTAGGTGGCCAGAAGGTTAGTTTCACAAAGACCGTACTTCTGTTACACTGGGGTCAAGAGCTGTGAGGCATATGCAATGGGTCTCAAGGTGCCATGCACCTTCTGAGCCAGCACTGCTGACATGGCAATGTCAGAGGTGGCACATTCCAGATAGAATGGTAGTGCTGGATTGGGGTTGAACAGAGCTGGGGCAGAGGCCAAGGCCTGCTTCAGTGATGTCACAGCCTGGGTGTGTATAGGGCCCCAAGTCCAGGGTACATCTTTTTTGAGTAACTCATACAGAGGAGCAGCTTTCTGAGCAAAAATCACAAATAAAATCTCTCAAATAATTCACCATACCTAGGAACCTTCGAAGAGTTGCCACACTGGTGGGTAATGGAAAGTCTTGCAATCCCTGTACCTTCTTCCAGGTAGGGTTTGACCTTGGTCAGTTATTTTCAGACCTAGAAAGAGTACCTCTTTCTGACATAATTGTGCTTTTGCTGGGTTACATTTCCAGCCTGCTCTCTGAATGAGAGTCAGTAGTTCATCCAAGAGATCCAAATGTTGTTTCTGTGTGGCTGTTGCCAGCAGCAGTTCATCCACATATTGCAAGAGACATTGAGGAGTAGAGAAACTCTCGAGGGCATCCATTATGTAGAGATGGAACAGGGATGGACTGTTATGGAATCCTTGTGGCAAGCAAGTCCATGTGTACTGTCTTCCTTCAAAGGTGAAGGCAAACTTATATTGACACTTAAGGGCCAATGACAATGACCAGAAACCATTGGAAATGTCCAGGGCACTGAACCATTTCAAATCAGGGGTCAGAAGTCGTAGCACATCTGGTGCTGATGCCACAGTTGGAGAACAAGTGGGGGTGACCTGATTCAGTTTCCTGTAGTCAATAGTAAGTCTCCAGGTGCCTGTGGGTTTCTTCACGGACCATACTGGGGGAGTTGGCAGTGGAAACACAAGTTCTGATTACTCCTTGCTTGAGGAGTGACTTGATTGTTTCTCTAAGGGAAGGCAAGGCCTCAGTTGGGAAAGGATATTGCCTTTGCCTCTCATGTGTTGGGCCTGGCACTTCGATGACGGTGTGCATTCTACCATAGTCATGCTTGTTGATTGCAAACACATCCAAATGTCATTGCAAAATAGGGAGGAGCTTTGGGAAAAGTTCATGATTCTTGAACAAATCTATGACATCATACTCTTTGTCATTGGCAGATATCGTTGCCACAACGTGTGAATCAGGGGATCAAAATGGTATGATATTGACCCTGAATCTGTATCAGTAGCATGTTAACTAGGTCCACCACACAGCCATGTGGTGCAAGGAAGTCAGTCCCTATGATACTAGCATGATCATGCAGTACCATTAGTTGGAAGGTATGTGAGGCCTTTAGATGGCCTAACTCCACCGGTAGGGGTAGAGAACGGTATGCAGGTAGCCTAGTACCATCAACTCCTGACATGTTGGTCCTCCATCCAGTGGACCAAGGGGATGTGTCCGGGTGTTCATCATGTAGCACAGATACAGCTGCACCTGTATCTAACAAAACTATGAGTATGCAACCCCCTACCTCAGCCTCAGTGCAGGGTCTTCTGTTTGTATCCAAGACTAGCTTGTTTACAATCCGGACCGGGACTGTAATTGTCAATCTGCACTGCTGGAGCATATAGAGGTTGGGACTGTCTCATGTGAATCACTTCACTGTGTTGCACTGATGCTATATAGGGAGGACTTCTGGGTTCAGGCCTGAATGGGCCTGAGGGCCTGTACCCCGGTGTCCCCATGGCCAGTTGGGGCCTGGGTTGCCGGTTACTGCTACAAGAGGCCTGTCTGGGGAACAGCATCTGCCACAGGGCGTACTTATCCCAGGAGCTCTCAGAATATCCAATTCTCTTCAGCTATCTCCCTATATGAAGGGCTTGTTCTTTGCTGTTGTGTTTACCTCTACCCTTATGCTTCCTGTTCTTATGCCAATTCTGGTTCCCACCCTATAGTTGTTGTTGTTGTGGTTGTTGTTGATAGGCCTGTTGGGGTGTTGATTATCAGCTGGAGGGCCTGCTGATGTTTTGGCCTGTTGGCATTGGGCCTGCCCTTTCACTGTGTAGTGTGTCGTGGCATCCGGGCGGACTGCATGGCGGCAACCTTTTTGGAACCGGAGCCCAGATTGTGGATATAGAGTTGATACACTCTTTCAGTTTTCCAAAGGATGTGGGCAAACCTATCCATATTGGGGTAGGTGGTTGGCTCCACCTTTTCTCTTACTGTTGGAATCATGTTCCTAAGGAACAGGGTCTTATATTCAATAAGATCTACATCCGCGGCTTCTAGTGCCAAGTGCTTTCCTGCTCAGTAGGCCATCCAGAGTCTCTGGTGGTAAGTCACTGGACTTTCTTTGCATTCTGCTTCACAGAATATGCAAGGATCACTCCTACTACACCTGGGCTGTGAGCAGAAATGACCTCAGCTGCAACCTGCTCAAAGGTAGGGTTCCCATCCTAGCGAACAGCATCAGGAATTTGGCCCACAAACCAGGATCAATGGTCTGGCATAGTATTTGGACCTGATATTCTGCAGTGAGGCTAAGCATCTCGCATTTAGAGCGCACCTTTTCCAAGTGACAGCTGAGGTTGTGGGACGGATTCATCCGACCGATGCTGTCAGCAATCTGCTGAACAGAGTAGGCCATTTGTGGGGATTACTGGGTCAATCAGGCAAAGGTAGATTGTCATGAGTGCCATCCAGGGCAGCCCGAGCTGCAGCTTCAGCCGCAGTGCAGACAATACCTTCCTGAGTGCCAGCCTCTTGCAGAAGCTGCCTAATCTGGATTTTAACAGCCAGTTTACTCCTTTTGGGAAGAGGTACATTGCCTATCACAGTTTCAATCATGTTTTCTATCTCCTGCCTGTCTTCCACATTAATAACGGCTACCAGAGGTGCCGTCAGGACCAGGCTTGGGCCTGCCCCCATCATGGGGGCCACCATGTTGGCATCTCCCATGATGAGCATCATGACGTCGACGACGTATGACATGGGGAGTTGGGGCAGGGACCTGCCATGTTGTGGATGGCTGGGTGGGGTCTCTGGGCCATAGTAGGGGTGTGACTGGGCGTTGTACTGTGAAATGTCATCATCAGATAACTCCCCTTCTGATGATGGATGAAAGGCAGGGGCTACTCCTCCCATTGCCTTAACATGTCCAGCCAGAACCTCTCGCTCATGGCGCAGTTTCGCCATCTTAGTTCTGCATTCATCGTGACTCACACTTGCAACAACCATATCAACCTCATCTTGCTTTTGCAACACTCTATATGTGGTGCTCAATTCGTGATTGTCCCTGATAGACACTTCTAAATCATTAAGTACCTGGTTTATCTCGTCCTGCAGCTCACCCATTTCGTCACTCAACTGAGCATTCACAGCACTCAGCAATTCATTCATTTGTACTGCCTGACTCTTATCCTGTCTCAAACTTTCACACTCCTACTGCAACATACACAGTTCCTGTTCTCCAGCTTGAGCTGAATGATGCAATAATGAATCCTTTTCATTTCGCAGAGTTTGGAGTTCAGACTCCAAGTTCTGCTGCAGTCTTATAGACTCTGTTTCCTGCAAACCGATCTGTTGCTTAAGAGATGAAATCTGCAGATCAAGGGTTCGAAACCTCGCTTCGGAGGCTTCCAAAGCAGCGTAGAGAGCTGCGACCATCAACACTTTAACGTGACGCTTATTGGCTGATTGTCTTATCTCTGTATACTGGGTTGAAATCCCCAGTATAGGGTTTTCAGATTGACTTGCATCCCACGCAAAGTCAGCCCATCCTCCATGGGAGGTAAGGAAGTTCGAGACAGCGAGTCTCAGTTCTGCGCAGATATTTAACACGGCTGCCATTGTGTGGGAGGGAACAAAAATTCAAACTGTGAAAAGGGCAGCGTGCTGCATATCGATCCACAGCACGAGCACTTTATACACAGCTGAGCTACTGAATAAGTTGTAGGAATGCAATTCAAAGCTGCTATGGAGTGGGTCGAGACGGCATCGACCACACCCAAAAAGACAGCCAGACTTTGCAAGTTACTATAAACTGGTTTGAAAATGGGAGAGGTGATACGGGAGTGTACACCTACTGTCCCCTTGGGAAAGGGAAGAGTTTAAGCAACAGAGAAACTTACAAACACCAAATATCGCCTGCACACGGTCGCCAATTTGTTAGGGGTCTAAACCTCACTTTCAGATTCTTGACGATATTGGGAATGCCAGTAATCACAGACATGTTGCATTAGAGTAATAAACAAATTTATTACTACCAAAGGTATAAATCACAGTTGCCCTAAGCAGTTCTTACCAATACAAACCGGAGCCAGTGCTAAGTGTTCCCTACACCCTCAAGGTTTCTCTGTCTCTTGGGTCTCTCAGGTCTCCGAGGTATAAGGCCTGTGCATTACATTATATACCTATGGTAATTACTATGGTTACCAAAAGATAGAAACATTTCTAGTTACAGAGATGAGCCCTATTACTAAATTAGAAGTGGCTCCATGGTCCAAGATAACATTATACAATTCTGTAAAGTCATCAGTTTGAGAACAAAAGAGTTCTTATACAGAATCTTACATAACTCAGTGTAGTGGTACAAATCACCAAAAGGTGGCAATGCAGTCTTACATATTATAATTACTCCAAGGACACAGATGTTCTGGCATCTTACAAGTAAGAAATACACAGAAAATACATAGCAGAATATATGTATTAGCAAGCAAAGTGTATTACAACAATATGCACTCATATCCTGACATCTACTCTTGTACGGTAGATGCCTTTAGCCCTATATGTTAGTATAACATATACTTAAGTGCTAGCTCTCTACCGTGTACCTGTAAGGGTACCAATTAGGGTGCAGGGACCTCGTGTAACAGTTGGGACAGAATGAAGGGTATAGTATTTGCTCAGGGAAGCAGAATCAGGAGGAGAATGGAGATATAATGGGGAGGGCTAGGACCATAGAAAGAGACAGTAGTTTCCAGGACTAAATAGGGTACCGGGTCAGACAAGCTGGACCATTGGTCTTTTTCTGCTGTCAATGTCTATATATTCATCTTCTGTTCAGCAAAGCTGTTACAGAAAGTAAAATTATATATAGTGTGAAAACACCTCTCCAAAAATGCAATAAACAATATTACAATTCCTATAGCATGTAATATGTCATTTACATAGTTTCCGTAAACCTTTAGCCTGAAGATTCTAGGAAGCAATTGCAAGAAGACAAGCAAGTTCCAAGTCTTGAATATTATTAATTACTGATGACTATTATGTAAGCAATAAGACATGATGTGGTGGTGGCTGTTATTGGTTGTTGCATGTCCAGGTGGGTAGTGAGGCGTGAGGTGCTTGCACTGAGTGCCTTCATCACTTGGAAGTACATTAACCCATGACAACCACCACCACAAATTGTCTTTTTAAACTTATATGATGGGTCTTCATGCAAAAATAATAGGAGTTACAAATAAAATGAGAAAAAAAGAAAAATGACATAAAAATTACCATTGTTGGCATTGCTCATCACATATGAGAAAAAAAAGATAGTCCCTGTGGGTTTCTGACACTGAGTGGTGCTATTGCTAACTAGCTATTGTGAGCAAGTGAATGTCAAGGTGCTCATAACATAGCTGTACATATTAATGCCATTTATTAATTTGATTAATAAATATATTTGGTTGATGTTAATGTACATAGCAGTTGTTTATGTTGTATGGCAGAAGACTCATTTTAAAGACTTATGCAGCCAGTGTTCACTGATCTTGGAAGATAATTCAGCTGAGCTAAAGATGGGGGGGTGAGAGAGAGTGGAAGAGAGCACAATGCTGCTTTTTATTAATTAATTAATTGTTTTTCCTTGTTTTATATTTTGATCCACATAGGTGGTAAAATAATGAGCAAGTTGTAAAAAGGGAGTCTCTCAGGAGAGGGTACCACTGATAAACTGGCTGAAAGACATGGGAAGGGTGAAGGCGTATCTTTGTGTGCTGTCATGGTCTCTTGCAGCACGAGGGAGCATCATGGTTGATTTTCAGTTGATCAGTGGGCAAGTGGCTGTTAACTGTTCTGAGGAGAGAATTCATCTGAGCTAATGATTGGGGAGAGAGGCACAATGCTGCATATATTTAGTTTTTTTTCCTTTTTTGTGTCATGAGCCACTCAGTGTGCAAAATAATGAGCAGTGTAAGTGAGAAAGAGAGAGGATCTAGTGAGGGATGCCACCAAGTTGCTGAATGAAAGACTGAGGAAAGTAGAGTACATGTCTGTTACATGGTTACTTGCAGTGTAAGGGGCATCACAGTCAGTAGCAGCACTTCAAGTTTTACAATTTGACAGCTTCTAAAATTGGTAAATCAGTTTATTTATAGCAGAGATCGCTGGGAGAGTAAAGTATATATGTTGTGGAGCTGACTGGCAGGCAACCAGTTCAAGAATGAGTGCCAGATACTCAGGTGGGTGGGGACACATGCTTTTTGCAATGCATTCTTGGGAGCTGATTTCAAAGGATTGAAGACCTAAAATACCAAAACTGTCAGAATAAAAGAAAAGATTAGTAGATGGGTGTATTATTTTAATGTTAGATGTGTTTTATGTTCTGGCAGGGGTAGGAGTTTTAAAATGCGTTAACATTTATTTTTAAAGTTATGGCACATCTGGGGTGCTAAGGAGCCGATTCCAATTCAGGATAAGTCGGTGTAAGCCGAGATATGCCAAACCCCATGGCATATATCGTGACTTATGCCAAGCAATATGCCAGCTCCTATTACAAGAGGCGCCCTGTGCAATGTTGGATGCGGGCTATGACAGTCATGGGTTACACCACTCACTATGCCACAGCCTGCAGTGACATGACACAAGTGTGGGTTACGACAGCAACTGTGCCCTATGTCATAACCCACTGGTGCGATTCCGAATGCCACACTGGCGTAGCTAAGTTAGGGCAGCTTGGAGCTTCTGTAAGGGGCATCAAACAGCTGGCAACATTGGATGTCTGCGCTACAGTGCCATGGCTACAGTGCCAATCTGGTCCCTGTGCCCCTGCAAGCACACCCCTGTCCTCCACCCCCCTGAATGTCGGGGACCCCTGGGATCCAAACAACAGAGTACTCCCTCCATTCCCTGTGCCACCTGACCTGCCCCATGCTCCCTGGTGTTTGTCATGCTGTTCTGGGGCAGGGGGCTTCAGGGAGCTGCCAGTCATGGGCCGTGACTTGCGACATGTGGGTCTGTTATGCCATGCCTGTGGTGCTAGCCTCCACATGGCGTAACCCACTTGTCGCAAGTGCCAGGATGCTGCCACTCTTGAAATGTGGTGCAGGGTCCCTGGCATAGTGGTGAATGGCGTAACTTGCAGCCACCTGTGAGTTACACCATTCATCCTGGAATTGGTCTTAAGGGTTTTACCTCTACTAACATGACTGCCAGAAATAATGTTATCATACAAGTTTTGGGAGGCATGGAAATGATATGCTTACATCCTGGTTGAATGAAGGGTTCCTGACCCTGTTGTTGTCATCTTGTAAGACATGGGGTTCCAAACCCTCTTGGCCAATCAGGATTCAGCGAATTCCCACCCATTTTGTAATAGTGGTTCTACACTCAGGGTATTGATTTTCATGAGTAGACATGGGGAACCTGATGGTGGAAGGAAAATTAATTGGCTATGATGAAAAGTAATAAAAATAAACCACATAAACAGCATGCCTTGTTTTAGGCACCAGAAATGTCTGCTGTTGCAGTACGCCCTCCCCACCCAACTGCCAGGTCAATGAGCCCCTTGATAGTGCCAGTGTGCTTCACTAGTTGCTCTGTTAAAGCAGTGGTGCAATGAAATAGGGCACAAAATCTGACCCTCCATTTTTTCAATAAAAAAAGATTCCAGGCATCTTCCAATTTTCTTTGGTGGTAACACTTTCTAGTTCCACTGAAATGTTAGTATTTTATTAAATGTTATAATTGATATATTTTTCTCAAGGATAAAAGAAGACCACCATATTTGTCTAAGAAATGGCATTGCTGACCTGTGTAGGGTTAGGGTCTAGGAAAAAAAAAAACTCATGGTGCACATCATAGGAGGTGTCCTGGAAAGTATATTTGACAGCTATGCAAATATTGTTGTTAACTATAGCTAAAACTGTCTTTTGGAAAAATATTTCTCATTGCACTGCTGCTTTAAGATAGCTATAAAGGGCATCACTACACTGTGTTGAGTCTTTTGATATAGCACCGGAGAGCTGTGAAACTACTCACACAGCTCAGACAATCAGGAAAAAATGAAAGGAAATGAATTGGGGTAGGTAACAGGATGCTCATTTAATACCTACCAGTAACAGGGATTGAGATAATGTGCTGTTCTTAGCCATGTTGAAGCCTACCCTCAAAAACATCAGAACTACACTAGTGTACTAAAAGATTAAATGGAATAAAGTAAAAAAAGACATGTACCTGAGGTGGATTGGATGAGAGGCCATGCTATGGCTAGCTGCTGCAGACCATTAACCTCCCCTGTAAACAAGGATAATGAAAATGGAAACCCAGCCATTATATGCACTATTATGTCTATAGATTCCTGTTAAATGATTTTACACTGAACTATTTTACAGTTGTTTATTGATGTCACAAAAGTTGTTACTACTGCTCCAAATATACTTATTTGAAGTCCATGTAGAACTAATGGACACTAACTCAACGTTATATATGCCTTTCTAACTTAAAATGTATTAAATCTAGGAGCATCTGTATGACCTGCTTTAGAGTGATTTAATTACAGTACAGTAGTTGTGCTTTTCTTGATAAAATCTTTCAGTGCCATAACATGTTGGAAAACAGGAAGAATTACTTAAACTCTTAATTGCCTCACAGTAGAAGTAATGGGTTGGAAACAGTCAAGGTTGATGAGTGGTAGCTACAAAAGAACCATTTTGTGAAAATTCATCTAAGGTGGATATCAATTACAGGCAAAGAACTATTAGTTCTAATATCTGTGAAGAACTTGAACCTTCAGAAAAATCCATTCACAGTCTTCAAAGTGACACTGACTCTAATAGAGGCCAATTGTAAGTAAATGATCAAGCAACTGAAGTGCTTTAAGAGACATAAATCCAGACTGGTTTGGAAGTGAAAGGATTATTAAGGTTAACAGCTGTAAAACAAGGTAAGGAATTTGATGCTGCTACAGGATAACTGATGGTGCTCAAAGGTACAAATCCTTACTTTCTCTGAGAATTTAAGCCTCTCCAAAATATACTCATCTGTTCTAATAATTATGTGAGTTTCTTGGATTAAACATGGCCCAACAGTAAAGTTTAATGTGAAAAGCTGAAAATAAACCAAACAAAACAGAGAGTAACATGACATGATCAAGGGAAGTTACACTAACGATGGGCAGATCACAGCATGCATTAAATAATCTCAGTTATTTGCCATCTCTATTGTTTCTGCTATGTCATTAAGCTTATATGACAAGTTACTGGCAAGAGGAATGTCAAATTATCTTAACAGCACATCTTCCCAGCAGAGATATTTGCACTGTAGGCACCAAAATTACAGAGTACATCATTGTTGCAACCCCTTATTTTACTGTACTGTTTATTGCAATAAGAATCAGTTATTTACGTACTCATTACTACATAAACAAAATAAGGATACAAGTATGTGATGTGCATCACATGTACCTATTCCTGATTAAGGAATATTATATAGATAGAATCTATTTTATTGTTTTTTTTTTATTGAGTTGTTTAACCAGGAGTAGCACACTAAGCTGAAAGCTTTTGTACAGGAGTGACCTGGGAGCACAGGGAAGTTAAGTGACTTGTTCGGGGTCACACAGTATGCAAGTGGAAGTTGTGGGATTCAAAACCAGGTCTGGTCTGCTGGATGTCACCAGATTTGCAGCTCTGAGCCTTAAACCACTGCACTATACTGCCTCCCTTGTTCTTGAATCTTGTTCACAATACTTTATTTACATGTTATATATTTTTAATCTTATAAGTAAAATGCAACAAGGGCAAATAATTTGTGACTTAGTCACTGTCAGCATATATAATATGATGACGAAACTAGGTGAGTTACGTTACATAGACTTTACTGTCCTCCAGTTAATTACTAAGTATTATTAACCCCATTGAATCTCTAAGCACAGTACATCTGAACACAACAGATAACAATTCAATAAATGATTGAATTTAGCTGGAGTACATGAATTTAAATGTCTGGACAGAAAAATCAAAATCAGAAGCACTGAACACAAGACAGATACTGTACATGGAACATATACTGAACTGGATATCTAGGAATTTAAATATTAGAGTACTGAGTCACTTCAACTTTTCTCAAATGATATCCTAATTTGGTGCATTATTTCTACTTTTTATCCAACCTACAAATTTACACATAAGGACAATAAGATGAAAATTCAGTTTGACTAACTGTGTGCTCACCAGCAGTAGGTTTCATTTAGTTTGCTACCTCTTAGGGTCAGTGACCACTGTATTCTCTCTTAATTTTGACAGAACTAGAGCAAATAGATAAGTGGGAGGAAGAAGCTGGATCTTCAGTCAATCTGCAGAGCGGAAAAAGCCAAGAGTCATACTGTGCCAAGAAAAGACTGTCAGACCTTCACCTGCAGTGAAAATAATCACTTGAACCCCAAATTACAGCTTTAACATGGCACATTAATTGCAGCCTGTAAAGTAGGGGATATAATGTTACTAGGTTTATGAACTATGTTACAGCGACCTTGGTGTTCACATGCAGCAGAGATGAAAGTCATGTTTTAATAATTGTTCTTGATGACTGTAGCTGTTAGAATCAGAAATAAAACAGAAGGAATGTGCTGGAATAGATGGTATGTCTTAAGAGTGATTCCATCCATTACAGCATGGTGCTCCCCCAGTAGCAAACATCATTTTTTAGGCAGTGCAGAGGAAAATAAACCATTTTAATACTGAGGCTTAAGGGTCCCAGGTGTGCATGACAACAAAGACTGATATACTTACTCGGTCACATTTGGTGTCTGGTAATGCCCATTGCCAATTATTCTTGTTTGTTAAGAAACCTCACCAAGCAATGTTAACCATTTCAACTTTAAATTGAAATTGCAGTGCCCCTCCAAGTGCTGCACAAAAAGTCTTGCACATTCAGTTTTAAACCTTTACTTGTTCCCAATGTTCTAATTCTTAACCTTGGTTCAAATAGTGGTACTTGTTAGACAGATTTTAAGTTGAAGCATGCATAAATGTTGCAATATATTCAAAGTATCTCATTACCAAAGACTACCCTATATTAATCTTGCAATTGCTCACAATGGTGTCTATGCACTAACTTGAGCTGTGTATTTGTAAGAGGTGCATAACTGTCCTGTGCATGTCTGCAGCTGCAGACAGGTATGTGGGGTATGGCATGCACAATCACCAGCCTCTGCATGGTGCCTGCCACTTTTCCCACCCCAGCTCCAGCACATTGGCGCATGGGACGGAACATCAGACACAGGTGGGCATCCAATTGAATGCCCATCCTGGTCCAATTGTGGATCTGTACAGAGCAGGGTATTGTGGGATACCATACATCCTGGGTTTGTAAACTACAAGGGCAATCACCCCAGTGGCTGCCATAGCCCTCTTTATGGACTGGAGGACTGGGGCAGCTTGGCAGGGGGCAATGTTATTCCCATGATGACTGGCAGATCCACATTGATGAGGATCATGCAGAGGCTAATGTAGGGTACCTTTCCTTCCTGAATTGTCATGGTGGGGATAGAAATAAAAACCTGGATCAGAAGGAATCTAGGTGGATATTTTGTTTCAAAACTTTAAAACCTAACGGTTTTAATGATGTTATGGAATGGAAGCCATTCCTGTATATTTATGATTACATTTAGAATGACTGGGTTCCATTTAAACAAGGCTATGCATCCAGTTCAATTTCATTTATAAAAAGGGTGTTATGCATTTTTGAATATATAGTAGAACTTAGAATTGTTCATGGTTTTCAAAAGAAAAAAAGAAAAAAATCCTTTTTCTTGGTATATTGTTTGATATTTAGATATGTGTGCTTTTTTCATTACACCAATAATATATAGATTTATTTTTTTCTAAAAATGATCAAACTAGATGCAATGCATTTTCCTCTGAATTCTTTCATGTGTATATTTAAATGATACAATGGATGTTACTTCAAAGTGATACACTGGAAATAATTTAGAACCAAACATGGGTTAAAATATGAGTACAGTTTTTTCAGTAAAGACTCCTTGTTTCAATGAAGAAAAACTTAATATTTAATAACATAAATTGTCAAGTTGAATTATGTGTTTCACACTATGTTTATGAAGGAGCATAATAAATTTATCATGGATAGCCACTTCAGCAACCTCTAGCCCAGTTGGCAATCCATATACACACTTAATAGGACATTATCCCTGTAATTAATGTAGAGTATGACACAGGTGTTGTGAGCCAGCTGAGCAGGAGGTATCCCTAGAAAACTACCCATAGCTAAATTAGTCACTAATTGCACTTTGTTTTCCTAATTTTTCACATGAAGTGAGCACTATAAATTGTCATTACACACGTAGCCACACTCCTGATGAAAAGGTCCTTGGAGGCCTTGAAGCACTGGGCTGTTTTGTCTTAGGTACATGGATTCCATGTGTTAGCATTGTACCATTTTGAAGTTATATCAGGCAATTTTATGAATCAGTAAAAAGTGGTTTAATTTCTCACCTGGCAAGTGTGTGGTGTATTCATTTCATCTTATGCCATTTTTTTCAGAACCTGACTTCATTTTGATCTCCATCCTGGCTTTATATTTGTACCTGGTCATGTAGTCTGCAGCCCCACACCCAGCACTCTACTCCTTAATGAATGGCATGGATTGTGGATACCTCCCAGCCACTCTCCAGACTATCCACATGTGTAACTGCATGAATGACTGGGAATCAAGTTGGAATGGGCACACGCTCCTTTGGAACATGCCATTGGGGTCTGCAGGACCCCGATGCATGGCTCACAGATGCAGAGTTGCTTATGTGCTGCAAATATGCAGCATGTAGGCATTGCACCTCTTAATGTATAGGGACCTTTGAGTTGAAGCAGTGCATTATCTATCAGGTTATCAGTATAGCTCTTAGAGTTTTCACCTGAACAAACCTACATGCATGAAAGGGGTTTAAAGTCTGGTCCACCTCTCTGGCTGAGAGTCATGTCACATTGCCTTTAGGCCATAAAACAGGTGTAGCCAGTGCCTGAGAATTCAAAAATCTACAGACCTCTTGAAAGGAGGCGTTGGTCTATATGAGTGCAGGCACATCCAGTTTGTTCAGTGGGCGTAAAGTGAGCCAGTTCCTATTTATTTTTCTGAGGTCTGCAGCTGAGTCCTAACTACTTTGGGGTAAAGTGACAGAAGCCTGAAACAGGAGTCCTTCAGGGGCCAAGTAACGATCACCCACACAGGTGAATCCAGAGTCAGAAATGGGAGGAGTCAGCAGAGTGCATCCAGTGTTCATGGAGTCCTGCTGAGAGACCATTTTGAAAATATAGTAAAACATGTAGCATGGGATTAATCATAAACAGGGCCACTGGAAAATTGCACCTGCAATTTTTTTTGCAGAATCCACAATTTTCACCATTCTCCACAAAAAATGACATGTTCTGCAATTTCTTGCAATTTTTGAGTTTTTATATTGAACTGTGTAAAATGTACTACAATTTTTAATAAAATGCTCTCAAATATATTGACAATTTTGCATGCAGACTTGGGTTTGGCTGAAACAATGCAGTGCAAGGTAGGGCAAGGGTTTTATGTGACACTGATTTCTTTTGAATCCTTGTCTTGTTTGGTTTCAAAATCTACTGGCCAAGCATAAGTACACTTAACATTTTTTTTTTGTTGGAAGCAGTCTATCATAAAACTTTCTGTTGCCACACAGACTGAAACAAAAGATGGGAGAAAAGGTGCAAATTATCCCACTCACTTAAATGGGGTGCTAACTATGAAGCCTTTTTGTAAGTGACAGGGCAAGTTTTTCCCTTGTGAGCATACTTTCATTCACACTAGTTTTGATTCACAGCTGAGGATTTTTGGATAGCCCTGCCAGTTTTAAACTTGAATAAGCTAGTTGCTAACCATGATCTCATTCTTAGCAACTACCCCCTAGATGCTCACATGCAAAGACTACAATAAAAACCCGACTAAAGTCTAAAAACAAGCTTATAAAACACAAAATGTACAGAATCTGAAAATGTATCTTTAACTAAACAAAATCATTGCAGCCAGAGTAAAACAAAGGTAAATTACAGGGTACCCTGACTACTGTATGATGCAGTAAAATATATTGGTATTTTCTTAAATTTTTTTGGTAACTGCATGAGGCCCACTAGGCACAATTGCCTGTTTTCAGGTACAACCCAGGAGCACTGAGGAGGTTAAGTGACATGTTTAGAATCACACAGTATGCAAGTGGAGGTTGTGAGAATCAAACCCAGAAGGTCTTCTAGATACCACCAGCTCATTCACAGTTTTTTACTCTAACCTCTAGATTATACAGCCAGCCCCAATAACCCCCTGATTTCATGTTTAAATACATGATTTCAAAAGTAGTGTACAATACCTACAGTGCAGATTATAAACATTAAACACTTTAACAACATTTTACTAAAATTCAATTATTCACCATTCTATCTGCTTATTTTTTCTTGTACCAAAATGGGTGAATAGCTATCAGATCACTATAAACAGCTGTTGATTAGGCTTCATTGTTCTACAGCCAGAAACAAACAAAAATTATTCTGGCTTTATTTAATATTGATTTGCTGTGGCTCACTTTATAGAATCTATTTAGCACTGTAAGGGGCAGATGCTTTTAAATTTTGAAAGATAGGCAATGCTTGCGATAGCTTATCAGTTTAGTATTCTTTTTAGGAACATAAACTTTTCTTTATGTTTTAAACATATTCAGGTGTCAGTGTATTCATTTATCAATTGATACTGACTAATATATGCCGCAGAAAGCATTAGAATATTTATTGTGAAGTACTTAGGGTCTATAGCAGAACCCCACAAATTCCGCAATTTTGGGTAACCTTTTCACAGTTTTCCAGTGGTCCTGATCATACATGAACTAGGCATTATTTGTTGAGAATCCTCCTTTAGAGTCTTCTTCAAATTAATAGAATGCAAAGAAGCTACTAAGCATGTATAGTGTCACACATGTGTACCAAGCTCTGCCATTGGAAGCTATGCTTGTTGCCCAGATATTGCAAAAACACTTGGATGTCCATGAAGCTGGGAATGAGGTATGGTGCAATTAAAGGATCAGTGTCAAAACTAATGCACAATGTGTACTTCTGCATTTTCAAGTACAGTAACATGGGGAGTGCAAAAATATGCCAAAGTGTATTTGTGCTACTTTCCAGGAGAGAACAGCTGAAGAAAATATGAAGTGTTCATGCAGTAACTTAAGTCCCCTGTCCAGTATTCAGTATTTGGAAGTTATCCACAGTGGTTTTGCTAGTCTTCCTCATGCCTGGGAGTAGCCAGGGAGTAGGTTCTGTAATTAAATAAACCACTACTGATTTACTGGAAGATTGTGTGGACAATTAATTTGTTGCATTACTGTCAACATGTATCAATATGCCTGCTCAAACTGTGTAACTCAGGGTTTTATTAGATACTTTGTAAAGTGAACTTTGGGTGACTGCTCCTATGGAGGGAAGTCCCACAGTACCTGACATCTGAGGGTAGGCTATATACAACTCAACTAATCAGTATCACCTTTGTTACAAATGGGGAGCAAGTAGAAGAAGACAACTTCTCTCCTTTTAATCATTTAAGCAAACTGTAAGGTAACTTTGGTTGCCCAGGCTCACCCATTAATTTCAAATAGATTTGATAATAATGATTCATTATGGGGAAGCTGCTGCGTGGTGGCTATACATAAACTCAGAATCCAATGCCACCCAAACAGCTGCCCAAATATGACCTGCACATTCATAATATTTCCATCTTTTCTTCTCTGGTTATTACTTTAGTTAAAATAGGGCAATTTACATAGACTAAGCACTGCTTTCAAGGTATCACTTTTGCCAAGTCATACTCAATCCATGATTTTCCAGTGCAACTATTAAGCTGAAGTATTGTGCATTCACCCAGTTATCAATACAGCCCTCAGAGATTTTCTTGAATATATACACCTCATATAACAAGGGTCACCTGTGCTGCCATTCGGGAACAATAAACAAGTTACTAAGAAAGGACTATGGCACTTCTGTCCTTTAAATTACATAAATAAATTACAAGGTAACATGTTCTACCAGGCTTACTCATTAGTTTTGAAAACATTTGATAATAATTACTTTTTATCACGAGGACTAGTGGTATTTGGCCAGGCATGTAGCATTCCCTGATATCCTATGTATCACTGAATCTTGCTTATCTGCTAGGATTCCAGACTCCTCCATCATCCTTCCTGACTTCCACTTATTTAGACAAGTCATTGCAAATGTGGTGGCAGTGTTGCTATGCATGTTTGGCAATCCTTCACCTGTTCCATCACACTACATGACTCTTCCCCTCCTCCCATGAGGCTCCTCACTGTGAACCTTTCCTCCCTCCTCACTCCCAATTTAAGTGGCTGCACTTTATGCCTCCCAAAGCTAGCACCTGCATCCCTGGTCTCCTGCATTACCTCAATTTCTTCCCAAGCTGCCTCCAGTGAGCTCATCCTCCGATGAGAGTTCAATCTTGATTGACTCTACCCTTCCTCAAAGCCCCTCAAATCAAATAATTGACTCCCTAAATCTTATTCTACTTCTATCTGAACCAACCCACTATAACCCACACTCTTCAAACCATTCCCTCCTCTACCGGATCCTCTCCTCCCATTTCCACCATATCTTCGCCTCAGGCATCCTCCCTGATGCACTCAGTGACCACTGCTTGACATACTGCATAAGAAAAGTGCATCTTCCCTACTCATTCCCAAAATACATTTGGCACTATCCTCTTAATATCCTCAACACATATGCCCTTCTCCATGACCTCAACAGTGCAGATTGGTCTTCAGTGTTCTCCACTCTGATATTAACTCCTCCTTAACTCTTTCATTAATATCCTCTTTCAGATATGGGACCTCCTTTCCCCACTAAGAAAGACAGGGTTAAGCATACACATCAACCCTGTGTCACAAATAACCTTATTGCCATATGTAAAGCATGTGATTGAGCTTAGACTGCATTCAAAGCCTCCAGTTCCCAGGCTGACTTGCTCACATATAGAACTCTCTGGAATGCCTGTACAAATGCAGTCTGTACAGCTAAGGCTGACTACTTTAGGTCCCACCTCCACTCAAATCATAACTCAACCTCAATATTCTGGCAGAAAATCCATTCCCTTTTTGACCCTTTCTCCCTCCCAATCCACTCCCAAAACCATTGTTTTGGATAGTTCTCCTGTATGCAACCCCATCTGTGTCACTGACATCTACAATAAATTATTTGCTACCTGTGCTCTCCCAGATCACACCCTGCCCACCCCATGACACTTCAACATACCATCTTCAGGAGGTTAATGCTTCCCACCTGTTTCCCCTCAGGAGGTTTATCAAGCACTACTATCCTTAAATCCCTCCAAATCCAACAAGGACTGACTCCATCTCATGCTTCTCCATATTTCTGCCCTCATTATAGTGACTCCCCCCACCTACCTCCTAAATCTATCATTCTAATCCTGCTCCATCCCAAAGGCTTGGAAGTTAGCAAAACTGTTGCCCCTCTACAAAGGTGGTGACCTGTCCTGCTCTGGCAACTACCTGCCATCTCTTTACTTCCATGTCTCACCATATTACAAGAATCCAATGTCCACTCAAGACTTGGTGAGGTCCTCTCCAACACTGATACTCACTTCCCCTTCAAGCAGGTTTCAGGAAGAATCATTCCACCATCTTCTCTCTACTGTGGGTCACAGATTCCATCCTCTCAGTGATGGACCAGGGTCATATCTGCCTGTAGGCTACCTATTTTCCAGCTTAGGTCCTCTACCTCCCTCCCTTATGATCTCCCATACTAACCATGCCCTCCCAGCTCCCCACCTTCACTATTCTCTTCAGTTTATTCTGCGTTGCACTGAGCACCTACCTTGTATTATTTGTGTATACTGTCACTGTTGTATATAAATCTATTGTGTTCTGATGCTAACCAGGCCCATCCTGTAAATGATTTCTGTATATATTTTTTTGCCTTAATGATATATTGTGACTGTAGTATGTAACTCTATTTTGACCAGCCTTAACCAGGGCCATCTTGTAAATGAGCTTTGCTCAATGATGTTCTCCTGGATAAATAAAGATTTTGATTGATTAATTGATATTACTGCTGCCATCTTTATAGATTTGGCTGAGGTGTTTGACTCTGTGTCCCACTTTCTACTCCTAAACAAGCTAGCCTCTTCTGGCTTGTCAGACTTAACAGTAAGCTGGTACCTATCCTACCTGTCTGACCTGTGTCAACAACAGTCAGTTCAGGTTGAAATGAACTCTCATCCCCTCTTCCCATTCTTGCTGTTGCCCCCAAGGGTCCATATTAGACCTTATCATACTCTGTCTCTTCATAAATTATCGTCCCTCTGTCTGCACAAGCTATCACTTCCACATGTATGCAGATGATGCCATACTCTATGCCTCTAGACCAGGGGTTCTCAAATGGTGAGGCCAGCCTCCCTGGGGAGGCCCAACATGTTCAAGGGGAGGCTCAAGCAAGTCTGAAAAAGTACTGTATTTAAATTTTGGGTTTTATATGTTTTGTGTGAAGAGATGAAGCAAACTGAAAGAGGTTAATAACAGTAGGTGAATTGTAGGCATTTATTTACTAATAGGTGACAAGGGAAGGTGAAAGAGCCAAGGCTCATTTCAGGTGTACCCAGGAAAGGGTAGAGAGTGAATACATTTCAAAAGGTAACTGAAAAACAATCAAGAAATATACAATAAGCAATACTGCAAATAAATATGAACAATAAATTAATAACGAGTGGTGGTAATTGATCAATCTGTGAACTGATGGCAGAACAGCTCAAATACAAGGGTTGAGCATAGAAGTGCTAGAGAATAGCAGGAAGGAGCAGAGTAATCCCTGAGAAGTTGCTTAGAGCAGGGAAGGAGGGAGGAAGTATGTAGGAAGGTCATTTCACATAGAGTGGAAACAGAGAAAGTAGTCTGACCCATGAAGGTACTGCAACAAGGGGTAATGATGGTTCAAAAATGAAAATAGCAGAGCAAGTAGGTTGGCCTGTGTGTGTGTGTGTGTGTGGGGGGGGTTATAATAAGCTGAATAATAATAATATTTGTTTATTTTATTTGTTACTCAGATAACACTTTTGAGCACAGGAGCTCTTTTTCAAAAGTTCCAAGTCAGTATAAGACAAAGAACTGAATGTAAGCCAAGTACTCAAAGGGGTTTCAATTTATTTATGGTGTACTGCGCAAAGTACAGTACGTTATTTTTCTTTGGGAGGCCCAAGATTATTTCAGTTTTTGGGGGAGGCTCAACATCTTTTCCATGGATTTGGGGAGGCTCACTGTGACAAAGTCTGAGAACTATTGCTCTAGACCATCTTCTGAAGACCTGCAAGCCCCCTTCCAATATGATTTTTAACAAAGTCCTGAGTTAGTTTTAAGCAAACCAGCTCAAACGCAGCACTAAAAATGTCTTCATATTCTTCAGTACCAGGCAAAAGTTGGTTAGGCTTCAGATTCCCCCCTGTGTTCTCCACCTCTGATGACCTCCATCTTGAGGTAGCACCTGCATTCAGATATCTAGGGATCTGTCTGGATAGCCACTTTGACTAAACCAAGCTGCTCCCAGAGCTCAGGATCCTATATTGAAACATAGACTGCCTGTTCCTTCCAATACACCACACACAATCACCAAAATGATCCTACCAGTATTTGACTATGCTAATATAATCTATGGCACTGGCTCCACTGTGTCCCTCACCAGGCTTGATACCCTCCTAAACTCTTTCTGTTGCTTTGCCACAAACTGCCCTTTAAAACTTACACTGCTCTCTACTTCTCTCTCTCTCTCAGTCCTCTTCCCAACAGAATTCTTCAAAACTGTCTGACTCTTACTGTCAAATTCTGGTTTGGGACCCTTTCCTCTTATCTTTCCTCCTTCTATCATCTGCTAATATATCCTGCTACTCAGTGCACGCCAGGGACTTCCATTCATTTTGTCTCCTCATCCATGCATTACATCTGGACTATCAGCTTTCTCATACTGCTTCCCTTCCACTGGAATAATCTCTCCTCTCACATTCAAGCTATCCACTTCCCTCCCTGCTTTCTAGCACCTTCTATGGCTTACTCCAGTACCGCCTTACTCCTGCCCCTCTAACTCTCTAGTCCCTCTCCTCAACCTCCCTAACCCCCATTCATACTATGGCTCAACCTACTGACACTTAACAGCTCCTAGACACTGTTTACTCCTCTACTGTTCAACTACTGTAACCTTGTTATGACCTATTGTTTTTAGCACTATAATTCCTGTTGTATTATTGACTGTTCCTGCTGGTAGAATGTCAATTCAGTGAGGTAAATTGAGTGAATCAATTTCAGTAAATCAATTATAGTGTTTACAACTTTAGCGAATGGCACATTACAGCAAACATGGCAATGTAGTGACTGCACAATATGGTGACTATGCATTACAGTGACTATAAAATTCAGTGACCCAAAAATGCAAAATACCCCCTTGGTTCAAGTGTGGTGTGGTGTTAGGATAATAGTTATATGATGGATCAGGGGGGCATAGCCCCCATGCATCACCAGGAGCTATTAGTGCCTGCACCTGTGGTCTGGAAATATTCCTGTTGTCCACATATGGAGTACCTGCTGGATCTTGCTTATAATTTTCAGATGCAGGTGTGAACATTTGTTGCTGTAGTCACTGAAAGTTGTTTAAAAATATATCCACTGTAGTTACCTTTTGCTACAGTTGTCACCATAACTGAGTCACTGAAATTGGCTGTTGCTAAAATAACATTGCTGTATTGACATGGGGCATTGCTGCCTTATTACTTATAATTTCCCTTTTATATTAATGTCTGGATTGATGTATCTGCCCTCTGTCTGTATTTGTAACCATCTCCTCCCCGAGTCACACCTGGGAACGGGCTTTGGCTCAGTGTGCCTTTCCAGGCTACCAACTTTTAAATAAAATAAATAAACAAATAACTCCAAGTGTATTCCCCCTTCTCCTGCCAAATAGTTGCCCAAAAATGATATGCACATTGAAACCTTTCCTTCTTCTTCTGTTTTCTAATTCTTATCCTAGTGGAAAATTATATATTTACTTTAGTTGACAGATTTAAGATGAATTAAGGAACTTAACAAGGAAACTGGAATACTTTAAAAAACTTATCTCAGAATTAGGGTTCCTTTATTTATTTTTTTATTTGAAAATTGATGACCAAGAGGGGCAAATTGAGCAAAAGCTAATTTCCAGGTGTATAGAAGATGCCTTACACAGCACATTTCACTGTTACAATAAAATATAATCAGAATAACATGATGAACACAGATAGAAGTGCAGGCAAAGCAACAGTACGAAAAACAGGCAATTATCCTACCAGCCAGATACAACTCACTAGGGTATAATGACAATTGAGGAGGAGCATCAGATAAATTGAAAACAGGAGTGGGAGCAAGAGTTTCAACTGAAATCTGAAGGAGCCGGGGGAGGCAGAGAGGTGAATGTCAGTGAGGAGCTTGTTCCAGGGTATGTGAAAGCAATAGAAAAAGACCTATTGCCCAACAGAAGAGTGGTGATGGGAAATGGAGAATGTGTGATGGTCCCAGGAGTGGAGGGAACAGGACACAAGAAGATAAGGGAGAGGACTGAGGAGAGGTAGGAGGGAAGGGACCTAAACAAGTATTTGGAAATGAGGAGGCACAGTGGGTCTGATGATGGGAGGGTAGAGGGAACAGGGATAGGGAAGAGTAACGTGATCAATGATTGATAAGTACAGTGGGGGGAGTTGGTAGCTAAGCAGCAGAAGATGTAGCAGAGGGTGTCTAGTCTGGCAAGGGAAATGGAGAGAGCAGTACCATAAACCACATCCACATAGTTGAAGACCAGGAGTACCAATTTGCTGAGAAGCACCCACTGGTCCTGCCTAGACAAACAGTCTTTACTGCGAGTACAAGGCATTCAATTTTGTGTGAGGTATGGCATAAATGGCCTTAATGTGGGTAGAGAAGTCAAGCTTGCTGTCAAGCCACACACCCTAGGTACTTGAAGTATTGAATCACTTTAAGGAGTTGCCATCAAGGATGGAGAAGATGGCCAAAGTGGGAGTCTGGCCAGTTTCTTGCTGATACTAAAGGTCATGGATGCACTTTTTCTTTGTGTTGACCTGGATTGACTGTAGTGGAAACAGTGTAGGTCATTGTGGAATTCTTGCTGGAGCAGACCTTCTATGCAGTCATAGAGGGACCAGAGGTGTACATGACTATGTTAACTTCGTACATTTATATATGTGAGTTGGCATAGGCAGAGGGGAGGTTATTAAGAACAATGGAGAAGAGGACGGGACTCAAGATAGAGTCCTGAGGGACCCCAGCATGTATGGAAAGTGTTGGATACAGATCATTACTAATCTGTACCAACTGTAGATTGCCTGTGAGGCAAGAGTGGAGCCAGTTGACAGCAGAAGCTGAGCATCCAGCAGAACACAGATTGTCCAGGAAGAGTGGGTGGGATACTAAGTCAAAGGCTTTGGTCAGATCAATGAAAATGTGATGTGTCTGATCCATCCCAGAGAAGATAATGACACACAGCAAGGAGGAATCAGTGGATTGGTGTTTCCAAAATCCAGACTGGAATGGTGACAGGAAATTGAGGGAGAGAATCTGAAAAGCTGGAGTAGATACGTTTCTCTTGCAGCTTAGCAAAAGAAGGGTAAAGGGAGATAAGCCAGAAGTCAGTGATCCTCCCCCTTCTAAAGTGGAAGAATTTTGTCAGTCTTCCAAGACTGGGGGATGGCACAGATGGAGAAGGAGAGGTTGAGTGATTGAGAAAGAGGAGATGCAATGGCATGAGCTGAGATGTAGAAGAGTTTAGGATCCAACCTCGTCCAGGCTGGAATTGGACAGGATAAGGGAGGCAAAGGTGATCAGAGTTTTCTGGGTCATGATGGGTGGGAAGTATAAACCCTGAGAGGGGTGGGGAGTAGAGGGAATTGGAACTGGATAGTGAAGGGAGAAGCCAGGAGGGGGTGTGGAAGGGAGACCACAAGTGGTTATGAAGTCACTGAAGTGAGCAGCAACAGAGGGAAGGTCAGAAACAGGTGAACCATTTACCAGGAGGACAGGCAAGTGGACTGGTTGGGAGGGTCAAGAAGGAAGAGAATTGCCTTCAAGAATTTAACTAGGCATTAAAAGATTGCTCTGGAGGTTGGCCTTGAAATACTGCAGTTTCACAGCCTGGACAGCCTTTTTACAGGAGTTTCCATTTGCTCTATAATAGAGGAGGTCAGGAAGGGAGTGTGATAGTTTACAGTGGGCCCTGGCAAGACCACAGGACTTGCACTGGTTAATGAATTTTTTGGTATTCCAGGGATGGTGTTGAATTTTGACACTGGATTTTCTTAGTGGGGTGTGCTTGTCCCAAACTGAGAAAATTTAGAGTGAAACAGGAAATGACCATATCAATATCAGAGGGAGGGCAGTCTCTTGCTGCATGGTCACCAGGAGAGCATTGATGTTGAGCAAGTGTAAAGACCTGAACCAAATGTATTTCAGAGAGGAAAGTGGACTCCAGAGTTTCCTGATGCAAAATGTCATGCAGTAGTTGCTGAATGCAACTGGCAAGATACCTTCTGCAACAATGCAGTGGGGGTGGGAAGAGAATATCAAGTCCAAGAAGGAATGGTTGTTGGCGTGGGGATTGAGCGGAATAGTTCAGGTATAATCTGTGAGATATTAAAAAACTCAGTACTGTGGGTGGTTGACCTGAAGGCCGGAGACAGCCAAATTATATTGAAATCCGCTAGCACAGATTAGGTGAGTCCATAATCCTGCCTATTATTATTATTATTATTATTATTATTATTATTATTATTATTATTATTATTATTATTTACTGAGACTTTTTGCACATGAAATGCTCACAGTCACTCAAGTTATACTATATGTGTTCTGCCACAGAGCCATAGCAGAGCCACAGGAAAGTTGTAGACATTCTGGCAAAATGGGAATTTTGTGGGGATTTTCAGTTTTTCCTTTTTTGAGGGGATATCACAGGCTGTTACATGTACATTTTTCCTCTTGGTGAGGCACAAATATGGGTTTTCAGTTGCGTTGTGGAAGTCACATGAATGCTGCACATTAAAGACAACCAGCAAAGGTATAATCATAAATTTTTTATTGAACAAAACACAAGGACTGATCAAAAATCAACAGTTTAATAAACCAACAGCAGACAATATAATTAAACAGCACCATCATTATGTTAAATCAGTAGTATAATAACTCAAGGGCAAGATTCAGAAAACTGGGCTTTGCCCAGGCTAGTATTCAAAAGCTCATGCAAACTGGGTTTGCACCTGGGTAAAGATGTGAGGGACTGCAATGCAAATGGTGGTAGTGGGCCTACATATCCCTGCAGTGTAATTCACAAAGTTTGTGCTCCATGCAAGGGCCTTTGCAAAGGCCTTTGCATGGAGAAACTACTACCAACCAGGATCTGGCGATGAAAATCCACACAGCCTAGTGCTTGGCAGATGCACTGAAGCCCTGTGTATGGTCGTTTCGTCCCTGGACATAATGTTGCAGTCCTAAAAAGTAGATATTACGTGGGGACAAAAATACAGCTTCAAAATGGTGCTGACACTATTAGTTTATGGACAAATAGTCGCCAAACATTTTTGGGCACAGGAAAAATTTCTATCTAAACACCTGGCAATATGGCATTTCTCACCACTTGATTCACCAACTGTCACTATGGCCACCATGCTGTCAGTTGGCAGAGTATGAGCAAAGCACTGCAGAGCCAGGAAAACATACTGTTGCAGTGGTAGCATCTCTCTGTATAGGACAGGATCACCCTCACACTGCCCATCACTGAGCAGTCTCCTGCATGATCACGTGACTGCTGTCTCAAAACCCAACTTCTGTGCAAAATGTCACACTGTACACTGGTCAGGCAGTCACTGGTATATGGTTGCGGATCTTACATTTTCTCCTTGACTGTTTTACTGGTGACCACATTTCAGTGCAACATTCTGTCATCTGCATTTTGCCCATGGCTATTTTTATGGCAACGCTACATCCATATGCCCTGTAGCCCCTTCCCCCTTCTCCGATCACTGACCCCATAAAAAGAAGACCATTTCCATAGTGCATTGGCCCCTTCCCCTTCCCTGGTCACTGATCGTCATTCCCAAGTAAATGAATATATTCCCCAGAAGTGTAGTGGTTTCCTCCCCTTCCGTTAGTGGACCCCATATGACAAATAATTTTTCCATAGTGTAGTGGTCTCTTCCCTGTCCCCAGTCAACGTTCACTGTCCCCAAATAAAGAAAACATATTCCCTGGTAGCCAGGGGTCCCTCCCCACCCCAATTACAGATCCCATGAAAAAGATTTTCTCCCACTTGGTCAGTATGATCCACCACCCCACTCCCTCCATCCCAAGCCACAGCCAGCAGCCAGCATAGCCTCTCTCCTACCATGGCTGGCTGACCACTGAGCCCTGATGGGCACAATGTATGTGCCTCCATCAGGGCTCAGTGAACAGCTCCAGCCATGTTGAAGGCTTTGAACAACTTGGGATGGTGAGGAGCAGGGTGATAGATCACACTGGATGGGTTGGGGAATGGGGGTCCACTAGACTGCCAGGAGAATAATTGCTCTTACTGGACCGGAGATCAGTGGGGGTGGGGAGGGACCCTAGACTACCAGGGCATACATTTTTTATTTTGAGATAACGATCGGTGACTGGAAGGGCACCACTACCCAACGGAAAACTGACATATCATATGGGGTCAGTGATCATGGTGGGGGAGGGCACCATTAAACTACAAAAAATTGATTTTTCTTTTCAGGTCAGTGATTGATGACTGGGGTGGGGGGATGGACCACTACACTATGAAAAATGATTTTTCATCTGGTTGTCAAATGGGAAGGGGGAGGGACCACTACACTATGGAAATTATTTTTCATGAGGTCGGTGATCGGGAGGGACCCTGGGCTACCAGGGAATATGGTTTCTTGTTTGGGAGATGGTGATCAGTGACTGGGGAGGAGAGACCACTGTACTATGGAAAAATTATTTGTCTTATGGGGTCAGTAATCGGGGATGGGCAAGGCACCCCTACACTATGGAACACTGACATATCACATGGGGTCGGCAATCGGGGAAGGGGAGGGCACCACTGCACTATGTAAAATGGATTTTTCTTCTGCGGTCAGTGATCAGTGACTGGGGGAGGACCACTACACAATGGAAAATTATTTTCATGGGGTCAGTGATCAGGGGTAGGGAGGGACCTAGACTACCAGGGAATAACATAATTTATTTGGGATGGTGATCGGAGGATGGGGACAGGGCACTACATCATTGGAAAATCTTGACTGTGTGGGGGCATGCTAAGCCAACCAAAGGCCATGCAAATGGGCACATAATGGGCATGCTAATGGCCAATTGCACCTGCATGCCCAATGGGTTCATTTGCATGGCTGCTTTTGTGAACTGGGACTTAAAGCATGTGTGCAATTGCTGGCAGGCCAGTCTCCTGGCTGGCTGTAGGGCAGCTTGACTAAGGTTCCTTGTGCTTTCCTAGGTTCGTTCTGCTCCTGCCTGTTCATATTTTCAGTCAGATAGTGGGACTGTGAATGGCCAACTGCCCACCAGCCTAACGATGGGGTGCAGTGCAAACATTTGCACTGCACTTTGAGTTTTAGTGAATCCTGTTACAACAGTCTAAAAACAGTCTAATAAATCAACAGTCAAACAATAAACAGTATACTAGCAAGCCCAGTGGTGCTGAGGTTGAGGTGCCAGATGCCACACCTTACACCAAACCAGGTGACCCCAGTTCAGGAACAAGCTCAGGCATCGGAGTTCGGCAGGGAGGGAGGGATCGAGCATCCGATGGACTGCTCTACTCTCCTGGGGAGGGATCCAGGAGTCTTCGGTATAGTAAAGATCCCCAGTAGAGACTGGAGGCACAGCTAGTGCATGGAGCAGTCAAGTGGGAGGAGCACAGCAGATGCTTATGGCATGGCCATGCAGGGGTCATTGAACAACCGTGCTCCTATAAGAAAACAAAGTTAAAAAAAAATCCCCATATCACGGATTGGCGATGGCTCTCCTCTGAGCCACACCACCACATGCCTAACACTGAGCCCTGTCTCCATTCCCCAGGCTGCTCCTCCACCACCTCGACTGGTGCACTCAATTATAGACAGAGCCTCAGAATGGAGGCAGCCTATCCCGGAGGGCTAAGAGCTGGGAGTCCACCTGCTGGAGGATGGTGGAGGGCAATCATCAGAGATGGGGGAGCAGGTGGGCATAGATTGGTGTCAGGCCTGTAGGACCAGCCTGAGAGAGTTCTGGAGATAGGGGTGCATAAATAGAAGATACCCAAAAAAAAGTATACTACAGAAAAGTATAATAAATAATACCATCATCATTACCATGAAGTCAATCAAGAAGTGTTGTTGAATCATAAAAACACAAATGGAGGAGCAACTGGTACCTGTCAACAGCCTTATAATTTACTACTGTATATCAATATCAGAAGCACTCTAACATTGTCTTCTGTCATAGTTCAAAACTGTCTTTTAAAAAATTCAGAGTACACTGAAAAGTTTGCTCAACATCTGCTATACTCTCAGGAAGCTAGTCATGTATTTTTGCCACAGCAGCAAAATGTGGCAGTGTATAATCTTGTGTTTCTCACCGGCGTAATATTAAAATCACTAGGTATTCACTGGTCAACAGTTCTGTACCCTGCCACTAAACGTTTGAACATTGGATTGTAGAGGTGGGTGAAAGTTGTAATTTCTGCCTTAGCTTAACTTCTGAAACAGCACGATTGCCTGAAGTTTCTGAACTTCTGGTTGTGGCAGATTGGAAATCTTCTGACCATGTTTGGGTGAATCTTCACCCTGTTGCACTTAGGAGATACTTTTCCTATGCCTATAAATTCCCTGTGGTATCTAGTGCTCTGCCCCACCATTTGTCAATTATCATTTGCCCCCACCCCCTGAATTCAGCTGCACCAACACTTGCTTGGTTGAAAAACTGACTTTTATTGAATAGATTTCTTAGATATAAATATTTCAATTCCACATACCATCGCCACATATTTCATTATCTTTTAACACTTTCTTTACATCAGGCTTTGGGGTTGCCCTTAATTTACATTTGTAATTTGCATAAATTCGCATGACATTTCAATCTTCTTGGCTCAGGTGTAATGACCCGATGCCTCTTCACCTCCTGGTTTTCTATCTGGGTCCAGTGTTCCACCTGATTCTTAGCCCTGTCCCCCGGGGTGACTTACCCAGGAAGAGCCTCACCTGCCCTACCATGCTCCTTCTGGCTGGGCCCCATTTTTTCCATACCAAACAGCAACTGTCAATCTCATTAGCAACCCATCATCCCTGTGGAATCATGACCCTGTTGCCCTCACCCAGCAACCCATATATTTCCCTTCTCCCTCTTCTGTCCACACCTTGTATGTCTTCATTTCAGGGTTGGTGGGTGGGAATATCATTAACAGCTACAGGAGCTTAGCTCCTCCCCAGTTCCCACCCTGAAACTCAGCTCTCCTGTCCATCGGCTTCTTGTCTCTTCCCTTGTTATGACATCATGAATCCTTCCCCTGCCAAAACCCTGCCCCCTCCTCCCATCCTCAGGTTACCTCTGTCCTTTTCTCCTCCCCTATTTGAACTACTGCTAATCCCAAGAGGGCCAGTGACAATCCAGGTTAACCCTTATTTTGGGGCAACCTCCTTTGTCATTTGGACCCCCAAATTCAGCCTCCCCAACACTTGCTTGGTTCAAACTGCAGCTTTTATTGAGTAGATTTCTTAGGTGCAACCATTTCAAATCTACATACCATCACCACATATTTCATCATCTTTTAACCCTTTATTTACATCAGCCTTTGGGGTTGCCCCTTTATTTACATTTTAAATTAGTAAAAGTTCCCATGACATTTCAGTCTTCCTGGCTCGGGTGTAATGACCCAATGCCTCTTCACCTCCTGGTTTTCTGTCTGGGTTCAAGTGTCCCACTGATCCCTAGCCCTGTCCCTCCTGGGGTGACTGCCCCATGAGGAGCCCTCCCTGCCCTACCATACCTCCTTCTGGCTGGGCCCCATTATTTCCATTAGCCCACAGCCAGACTCCCATCAGGCTCAGGGCTTTCCCCATAAAACTAGCAATATAGTAGGAAAATACTCCCCACCCCTGTCAAATCATGATAGCTTCCCAAGAGCTCTGTTGAGTGCTGTATTACCAACTATAGACATGTCACCCCATTGGACTGGTACATGCCTTGTGTGTTGTGTGACTAGTTCATGTCTGATGTACAGCCCCCACCCCAGCCCATTCTGTCATTTTCCTATTCACACACTTGAGGCCCTTTCTAATGCAATCACATCCCTTGCATTTCTCCACACCATCCTGGGAATGATTTCCAACCACCCAATATTAACTTGTGAACACAATGACTTTATCATCTCAGTGTCTATCAATACCGTGTGCACCAGCATTACCCAAGCAATGTTCCCAAGTCGTTCCCTCTGTGTGCATGATAATTAAATCCAGAGTAGGCCACATCCTACTTTCTTCAGGTAGCGGCACTTGGTCTCCATTGTAGGCTCTCTTCCATGTCATTTGATTAGTGTCTTGTCCGGGTTCTGTCCCAGCTGTCATCCCCCCACTGTTGTCAAAGCCCACCTTTCAGCCCAATGAATGAATGAGTGGCCGACTATCCACACCACCCTCCGCCGTCCATCCTCTCCAAGTGATGAAAAAGCAGTTAGACCTTATTTTCTTATGTATCCCTAATATACTTGGGATGTCCACCTTCCAACTTTATGAACAGCAGTTGGGTTGATACCCTGCCAGGCAATGTCAAAGGCT
Organism: Neoceratodus forsteri; assembly: GCA_016271365.2. Taxonomy (NCBI): domain Eukaryota; kingdom Metazoa; phylum Chordata; order Ceratodontiformes; family Ceratodontidae; genus Neoceratodus; species Neoceratodus forsteri. The sequence goes on along the minus strand of CM028131.1, from coordinate 964,167,068 downwards.
GCCCCAATCCTAAAAGAATGCAATGCAAATCACTTTGGGTCCTGTCCTATGAAAATCACCCCTTTTATTAACACGGCCATAACCTGGGAGTTGGTGGCCCAGTCTCTGTTACCATGTCAGAAGAAACAACCCCCTCTCTGAGGACTGACTGTCATATAGGCCCTGATAGCATCTACTACTCCCTGCCCTCTGTCCTCCCCCTACTTCACTTCTACTTGAACGTCTTTTCTGGCCTGGTCCATTTTGGACCATCTCAGCTAAATGCGTGCCTTCTCATTCAGCCTTGAAACATTCTGTCTCTGTAAGCCACTGCCTGTGTCCCATTTACCTCTGGCCACCACCTCACTCACCCTAAATGCCTCCTTTTGCATAACCTGGAAGATGGCTACAAACAACCTGGCCTCATAGGCTGATGAACACACTTGCTTCAAGCTGCTCATCAACTTAATGAACATATCCCCACATACTGGCCTCCGCCTATCGAACCTGCTTATCCTATAATCAGTGCCATCCCTGTTGCATCTGGCAGATAGCCAGAGCTCTGCAGGGCATGCCCCATCTCTGTAACTGAAAACCATACCTATGCCTGCCAAGTGCAAACCAATGGCGGAGCCTGCCATCCTTGTCTCCCATCTATCTACCACGTACCTAATGATTTGTAATTTGGTTACTGGGCCACTTACCTCAGACCCACTCAGTTCTGGAACTCCTGAAAGCTCCTCCATGCTATTTCAAAGGCCCTCAGGGGGTTAGGTTGCCAGATGTTCTGAAAAGGAGTTTAGCTAGGTCCATCCAATCTCCCATAGGCATGATGGCACCTGCATTCTCCAGGCAGCTGCCCTTGGGACAATTGGCTGGAACCTGTCCAACTATAAAAGTGAGAGGCTGTCAACTATTGTTTTATGGATCCCCCATGTGCCTTGCCTTGAAGGACATGTTCAGCCTAAGGCCTTCCCAAACCAGCATCTGCACTACCCTCAATACCACCTCGGTGGACCCAGACTGCTATTTATGACCACTACCACAGTCATGTTTTCATATCTAAGATTACCTTCTTGTTTCTAAGCATTCACCCATACTACCATGGCCACCCATATGGGGAATGCTTCCAGGAACATGATATCCTTAGTCAATCCTAACTCTGCCCAGTAGTCAGGCCATTTTTAGGAAATCCAATCCCTTGGAAATATGCACCATGGCATACCCCACCCCACTGCATCTGTGTAGAGCTCAGCATGCTGTCTTGTTCCCACTGGTGTTGTCAAAAGTGATCCTATTGTATTGTGTTAGGAACACTCCATGACAATAGGTCCTCCTTCAGTCATTTGCTGATATCCACCCAATGGTGGGTCAGTTTAGCTCTAGTGGTGGCTCTGGGCAAATGGTGGGTAAAATTCTACTGGTCCCACTGCCTTGCAGGCAAAGTTCAAATGCTCCAAGACTTGTACTATCTTTATCGGTGCCTCCACTTCCCTTATCCACAATGATAAGTGTCACAAACCCCTCAGCAGGTCAGCCCTCTACTCCCAAAGTGCCAACCTCCGAGCATAGTCTTGAGAATAGTTAACAGAAACAAGGTAACACTCCTGTTTGTTTTGTGGGTTTGAATCAACCTTTGATCTCAAGTTCTGGAGGGATTCAAACTGTGAACCTCTTGCTAGCGTACCCATTGCACAGGGTCAGATAATTCTGTCTTTGGGAGCCAGATATCTTTGCCTAAGGGCACCTAACCAGGTGTACAAAATTAACCCTTAAAAACTCTAATAAAGTCCTCAGATTACTCTTACCTTTTTTCCCAGTTTGGTATCACCATTCAAGTTTATGCATAGTGTCAGCTTTAACCAAATACACATCACTTGTTAAAGAAAGAAATTCAAAGACAGACCAAGTAGGCTCTAAAAATAGAGTTTTACTAAAATAGATAAAAGTATGTAAAACATAAAATGCAGAACCATATATCACAAGAACCATACAATCTTTTAAAAGAACAAGGTTTTAACAGGGCAATTCCTACTACAGTACTTAGATTTTGTCTCTCTCTACCTGTATACTTGCTTAAAGTGCTCAAAGATGTTTCTTTGTCACAGTGTAAATAGAAGTGTCTCTGAAGGAAAACAGAATACTTTTTAAAAACTGTCTTTACAACCCCTTGTGTGAGGTCACCTAGCTCCTCCTCTCGTATTAAAAATCATGTTAGATGTTTTGTTATTTTAGAAGGAAAGTTAATTAAGGTTACATCAGCAGAAACTCCTTTTCCCATGTTACTTCCCCAATCAAGTCTGTAAATTTTCTTTCATCTAAAATCAGTATCCCCTCATACAGACATCAAAGCATTTATGATTTTGCACCAATGTGTCAAACCTGGTTTCTTCCTAAACATCATAAGATGGATACTGCTTTCCCTCTTAGCAGTTAAGCTATATTTAACTTAGATAAACAGGAGATCCTTGATTTAAGGCTTGTTCAAGTCTGTAATTAGCTTCTGGTCTTCCAGGTAACACCTTGTATCTAAAACCTGTGTGTGTATTTTGTCATCTCACATGCTGTCTCAGCATCTCTCATGAAAGACAGTCCATAACACATTTTTATATTACAAAAAATCATTGTGTGCTCAGAACTGGTTGTCCATGTGTCACAATCCTCCCCACCTAGACTGAATTTGGAGGCTCTATCCTAGGATGGGATGAGTTTCCCAAATCAGTTCACAACTCATACACGCGAGACAGACCATCTGAGTTCTGGTTTCTGGCTCCAGCTCTATGTATGTTTGTCATATCATACCCTTGCAAAGCAAAACTCCATCTTAGTAATCTACCATTGTTCTTTCCCATGTGCATCAACCAAACCAGGGGGTTGTGGTCAGTCTGTACCACAAAATGCTGCCCATACAAGAATGGCTTCAACTTCCTTAGGGCCACACTATGCCAAGACATTCTTTTTCCACAGTAGAGCATGCCTGCTCCTGAGTAGCAAACTTCCTACTCAGGTACACTACTGGGTGATACCTCTCTTGCCTGGATATCTGACTCCAGCACTGCCCCAATACCCATGTTTGAGGCATCAGTCTGAACTATAAAGGGTTTCTATAGTCAGGACTTGTCAAAATAGGAGCACTGCACAGTGCCTCCTTTAGTTTGGAAAGGCTTCCTCACAGGCTGGGCCCCAGGTAATTTCTTTGGCATCCTTTTCTTTGTCAGGTCAGATAGGGGTGCAGCCAGGGCACTGTAATTGGGTACACATTTTCTATAGTACCCTGCTATCCCTAGAAAACTCCTGACCTGCTTCTGCCTTTCTGGTCTGGGCAATGCCTGGATTACCTCTATTTTGATTTGGTTAGGATGGAGCTGTCCTCAGCCTACCACATGTCCGAGGTATGCCACTTCTCCCATGGCCACCTGGCACTTCTTGGCTTTGACAGTGAGCCAGGACCTCCATATCTTGCCCAGCACTTCCTAAAGTGGATATGTTCCTCCCAGCTGGCACTAAAGATGGCAATGTCATCCAGGTATGCCACTGTGTACCTTCAGCACCATTTAACACCTGGTTCACCAACTTTTGGAAAGTGGCTGGGACGTTCTTCATTCTGAAAGCCATTACTTTAAACTCAAATAAGCCTATTGGAGTGATGAAGGCCAACCTCTCCCTAGCTCTGTCTGTCAACTCTACCTACCAATTCCCCTTGATCAGGTCAATAGTCATAAGATAGGTCGTTCCCCCCAACTTGTCCAGGAGTTCATCCATCCATGGCATCGGGTGGGCGTCTGACTTTGTGACTGCATTCAGTCCATGATAGTCCACAGAGAAATGAGTAGAGCAATCTGGCTTGGGCACAAGGACTATGGGTGAGGCCCAGTGACTGTGGGATCTCTGGATTACCCCTAAATCCAGCATCTCCTCCACTTCCCTCCTAATGTCTTTTTGACAGCCTCTGACATCCGATATGCTGTCCACCATATGGGCATCTGTGTCCCTGGCTCCACATCGCATTGCTAGGGGTTAGTCCAGGCTTGATGCTAAACAATGGGGCAAAGTCTGCTGAATCTTCATTTACTTTCTGGATCCAGTCCAGGGCCAGCTGGGGAGACAGTGTGACTGCCTCCACAGAGGACTCCCACTTACTTTCTTCCAGCAAGTCCAGAAGGGGGTCTCCTTTGTCAATCCCCTCCCCAGGACTACACACTGCAAACACCACGTTAGCCCTATTTGTAAATGGCTTCATCATGTTGACATGGTACATCCTTTCTGTCTGTCTTCGCGGGTCAGGTAACTCCACAATGTAGTTCACATCATTTACCTTCCTAACTACTTTGTACAGTCCTGCCCACTCAGCCTGAAGCTTGTCTTTCTGGACAGGAATAAGGACCATGACTTCCTGACCCATCATGTATGAGCGAGCTCTGGCTCTGCAATCATTCCATATGTTTTGTTTCTGTTGGGCAGCTGCCAGGTTGCTCTGAGTGGTCCCCATAAGCTCCTTTAGCCTTTCCCTAAACCTAAGGACGTAATCCACAATGGGAGTTCCCTGGTGATGTGCTTGCCTTTCCAGTCCTCCCAGATCAAGTCTAGGGGCCCATGTACCCAACGTCCATATAAGAGTTTGAAGGGGGAAAATCCTGTTGACTCTTGGGGTACCTTCCTGTATGCAAACAACAGGTGGGGAAGGTATTTCTCCCAGTCCCTCCCATGCTTTCCAGCAAACACCTGGAGCATCAACTTCAGGGTACCATTGAATCTTTCTACAAGCCCATTGGCTTGTGGGTGATACAGTGTTGTGCAGCTCTGCACCACCTTACACTTCTCCCATAAACATTTCTTCAGGTCCGACATGAAGGAACCCCCTCAATCAGTGATAACCTCCTGCAGAAACCCAACATGGGAGAAAATCCTGGCAAGTTATCTGCCACTCTGTCTGTCCTCAGTGAGGATATGGAGAATGCCTCTGGGTACTGTGGCATAATCCACCACAGTCAGGATGAATCTCTTCCTGAGGAACTTGGGGTATTATAGGCTCCACAATATCCATTCCCACCTTCAGAATGGCTCCTCCACTATGGGCAAGGGAATCAGGGTGGCTTGGGTTTCTTGCCCACCTTCCCTATTTCTTGGCACCAGTGACAAGACCTGCAATACTCCTTCACTTGCTGGGATGTTAGACCAATAGAAATTTTGGGCCAACCACTGCATTGTGTGCATGATTCCCAGATGACCAGACAAGGAAATATCATGTGCAATCTTGAGCAACTGCTCACAATACCTCTGGGGACGCCACAAGCTGCCTGCCTAGCATCCCTCCATCTGTCTGCACAGTCTGAGTATACATAAGTCCATTTTCCCAATAAACCTTATATCTGCCATCACTTCCTTGTGCAACGTCAGAGTCTGCCCAAGCCCTCAGCTTCTCTAGACTAAGGTCACTTCTCTGAGCAGCTGCAAACCCCCACACATAATAATAATAATAAGCTTTATTTCTTTTGTGCTTTTCTAAAATCAAGGCGCATTACAATAAAATTACAGTCTTAAAAGCATCATAAAACAAATTAAAATCCAGGTTAAAATACACAGCATTAGTCAATATCCATATCACCTCCAAATGCATTTTTCCATAAGAAGGATTTTAAGCCTCTTTTAAAACCCTCCACCATCAGGCACTTTCTAATCCAACGGGATAGAGAATTCCAGAGGGTTGGCACCACGAAACTAAAAGCTCGGGTGCCGGAAGATTTTAAAACTACCCTCAGAATCTCTAGCAACCCCTCGTTGGCTGAGCAGAGTGGTCACATCAGAAGGTAAGACACCAGAACATCTTTCAGGTAATCAGGGCCCGAGCCGTGTAGGGCTTTATATGTCAGTAATCCATCTTTAAAGGTGATCCACCACTGAACCGGAAGCCAGTGCAGATCCCGCAGCACTGGTGTAATATGGGAAGGAAGTGAAGTCTCCATTAACAGCCAGGCCGCTGAGTTCTGCACTAGCTGCAAGTGGTGGATATCAATTCCAGGAAGCCCAAAGTAAAGGGAATTGCAGAAGTCCAAACGAGAGGTCACAAAGGTGTGGATCAACGTGGGCAGGTCGCCAGATGGAACAAAGTGCTTGATCCTAGCGATGTTCCTAAGATGGCAAAAGGATACCTTAACAACCGTCGACACTTGCACACGCAATGTCAGCTGATCATCAAGGATCACCCCCAGGTCTCGCACCCGTTCAGAGGTAGGGAGCTCCACATCCCCCAGGAATAAACCTGAGGTTTGATTTGCCCCAGCCCTCAATCTGGTGGCCAGGATCCACAACCATCACCTCCATCTTCCCAGAATTCAACTTCAACCAGGTGGACGTCATCCAACCTGGATCTCGTTGAGACAGTTGTTGAACACTGAGAGTGCTCTATTCTGGTCAGGTGCAAAGACAGATAGAGCAGGATATCATTGGCATAACAATGAAACTCCAGCCCATATCATCTTACAATGTCTCCGAGGGAAGCATATACACCAAAACAATATTGGGGACATCACAGATCCCTGAGGCACCTCACAGGTCAGAGCGGTAGGATCAGAGGAAAATATCCCCTATACCACCCTATGAGTTTTCTACCTATGAAGAAGGAGGTAAACCATCTGTGGATCAAACCTGACAACCCACAGATGCATCTCAGGCACTTAAGCAACACCCCATGGTCTACGGTGTCAAATGCTGCTCACAAATCCAGAAGGACCAAAATGGACCATTTTTTCTGGTCTCTCGCCATCAGGAGATCATTGAGCACCTGAACCAGCACAGTCTCAGTGCTATGCCTCTTTCAAAAACCTGATTGAAGAGGGTCGTAGATGTTATGGATGGATAAATGGTTGTCTAACTGGGCTGCCACCACTTTCTCGATTACCTTCCCCACAAAGGGGAGGTTCGAGATAGGTCTGTAGTTGGCTAGGGAGTCTGGGTCCAGAGAAGCCTTTTTCAACACTGATGTCTCCACCGCTTCCTTCAGGGAGCAGGGATATTCTCCAGAGTGTAAGGAGCACCAGACTATCCTAGCTAGAACTAGGATGATAACCTCACCACAGTCCATGATCAGACCAGTGGGGCCCGGGTCTAAACTACAGCTTGTGGTATGCATACACTGGACAATCCTCATAACATCTTTGATTTCTGGCCTTTCGAAGGAACTCCAGGCAAATGGTGTGCTTGTAACCGCAGGCTGGACCACCTCAACTCCCATGGAGAGTGCGGTGTGAGTCTCTGCCCTGATGTCGGCCAACTTATCTGCAAAGAATCAAGAAAGCTCTTCACACTGCATTTGTGAAAAGGCTCAACGAACCTGCAGACAGGCTGGGTTGCACAGCCTGTCTACAGTTTGAAAGAGCTGAGCTGGTCGATTCTGTGCAGCAGCAATTTCTCCGGACAGAAATGTTGCCTTCTTATGAGTAACTGCTGATTGACAGAGTTTAGAGTGCTCTAGGAGTCTAAGATGGTCGGCATCTAAGCCAGATTTTCACCAGCACCTCTCCAACCTGCGTCCAAGTCACCGCAACTCCCTCAGATCCAGATCAAACCAGGGGGATTGATGGTGATGGGAGAGAGGACGCACATGGGTGGGAGCAATTAAATCCAAAGCAGTGGTAACAGCCTTATTATAGGCTAGCACCAGCACTTCATGATTAGAGCTCATCCCAGGAAGTTCTGATAGGTCAAGAACTGCAATTAGGCCTTCAGGAGTAACATCCCATAAAGTACTTGACAATCTCCACAGGGGTAGGCCTACGCAGGGAGGTGCAAAATTGAATCTCACAGTGTGATGGTCAGACCATCCGACAGGTTCCACCCACATCGGAGGCCTCCATCCCCAGCAGGAAGACCAGATCCAGTGAATGGCTGTGTTTATGAGTGGCAGAGGTAACCACCTGTGAGATGCCCAATGAACACATCAATTGGAGGAAATGCTGACCAAATTGCGAGAGTTCATTATCAATCCAGGCATTAAAGTCACCCAGCACCATCAACCTGGGTGACTCAAATACCAGGTCGACGACGATGTCCACCACTTTCTTAAGGAATAGCTTCTAGTCACCAGGTGGATGATAAATGAGCGCTATCCTATAGCCCCCACCTGCCACTATGACACATTCAAAGATCTGGTCTCCTCACTGGAACACTAGTGAGATCCAATTCGGTATTAAAACAGACTGCAACCCCCCAACCCTGCAATCAATCTCGGGCAGTGTGTCACCGAATACCCAGCTGGAACTGCTGCCTCAAGTACTGGGCCAGCATTACTATCCAGTCAGGTTTCGGTGATGCAAGTCAGGTCTGCTGTGCCCACCAAGTCTGCTACAATGGCAGTCTTGTTCACAATGGACCTGGCATTGCACAACACTGCCCGGGTTGGATAGGACTCCTGGGATGCCACAACCACCTGCCCATCATTTACAAAGGTGGTGCCCTTGAGTATGGAGACCAAACAGGAAGATCCACGTTCAGCACTCCATTTCATCCCAGGGCATCTTCTGGACTTAACCACTCAGATGTAAGCACCCCCCTCATCCATCCTCCACTGTTCATGCCCCTCGCCCCTCTGGAACCCCCCACGAGCAATTCCCAAGGCCCTACAATGCTGGTAGATAGGGAAAAGCAATGACAGGGGAAAGAAAGGGTGGAGGGCATGAAGAGCGGCGGATGAATAGTGCATGACGGGGGGGTGGAATAACAATATATATCATCATCCACAGATATGGAGCCAGTGACAATAATATCTAAACTCCCTATAATACAAATCGAATCAGAACACAATACAAACTTGAAAATCAATAGAAATAACTCAGGAAAAAGCTAAATCATAAATAAAACAAGTCTACTTAACATAAATTTAAACTGCACAATCAAAAAACCTAAATAAACAACCAATAACAACAATAATTAATTAACAACAATTTCCAGTCCATATGAATTTTCAAAAGTCTTTTTAGGACAGTGGAGCTCCCACCTTCCACAGCCAAAATGTCCAAATATGGGGCCACAGACTCTCACTCCATGGATCCAATAACCAGAAGAATGCAGGTTAGAATTAAGGCAGAAATCCAAAGGTGCTCCCCCAGTTCAAACCCCGCAAGGAACTCTCACCACCCAGGTGAGGTCAGTACAAGCAGGAGACCCTCCAAGACACAATGATGTACTACGGTAAGTGGATCCAGGAGCAGTTAACAAAGGTGCAGGTACCGTTAGCAATCCTTCATGGGCTCTCACCACCACGAAATATCACACCCCAAACTGTATCCTTCAAAAATCCCACCAGAACCAACTCCATCTCTAGGTAAATTAAGCAGCAGCAGCATAAATACATTTAAAAAGCAGAGGTCTTACTTTGTTGTAGTCATCCAGGAATAAATCAGAGGAGGAAAAGGACCAGTGGAACCACTGCCTGTACCAGGGACTCACCCCAGGAACAATCCGCCTCACCTTGGACCTTACACCTCCTGGTCAGCTCTCCAGCTGTTCCAGTGTGGATCAGAAGTGCCAGGAGGCCTGCTGCCAAATAGCAGCAGTCTCCCAGCTCACCACCTTCAGGAGGACAGGTGTCCAAAGTGCAGCCCAGAGGTAACAAACGGGCCCTAAAAAAGTCCAGGATCTTACTTCCCCAAGCTCTCTTCTTCCCAAAGACAGGGGAGCTGAGCACGAATCTGCACACCAGTAGAACAGGTCCCCACTCAGGAGCATGTAAATCCAGGAGGTGGCGAAACCTCTAAACAAACAGCTCCACAGTCCTCAATTACAATTGTATTCCTCCATTCTAATCTTCCGCTCCACTGCACAGTGTCCCAAGATAGTAAAGCTTATCCCCTAACTCAAGGTGTTAGTCCTCTTCAAGCCACAAAGGATGGCCACTGTCACAAGTGGATGCCTGCATTTGACAGAATTGGGAAACCAGGACGCCTAGAAACTGCTACAGCAAGTGGACTCTCCACTGCCCGGGAAAATCTAAATCCAAATCAAGAATGGAATAAAACATAAAATATAAATTCAAACGCACTCAAACACAGCTAATAAAACTAAACTAGAGTGCTAGTATATGAAAATAAGATACCAAAATTAAAATTTCGGGAGCAGCGTAGCATGCTCAGAGAACACAGCATAGCACAGCTGCCATCATTCCAAAGGCTTGACACAGGTCCCTTTCAGTCTCTAAACTAGTGTCCCTAGCACTAGCGTCAGGGCACTTAGGATCACTGTCAATCCCAACCCTCTGACAATAGGTCACCCCTCCTTCTTTGGAGTAACCCTGTGCAGCTGTGTGGTTACTTGCTAGGGGGAAATTTCTATCCCCTTTTCATTAGTCTCCCCATCTGGAGACACAGACTGGGGAACCAGCCTCTCAATGGTTTCCACAATGGCTTCTGTGGGGTTCCAGGAACTACAGTTTTCCTTTGCCGCTTGGCTACAGGTAACTGCACATACCATCCCTTGTTTGAGATAGTTGTCCAGGATGACATCCACTGCTAATGTTTTGGCTATTGCCACCTGTTGCACAGTTCTCCGTTTCAGCCCAGTCTAGGAGAACACTAGTGAGCGGCAATGTTTTCTCTTCACCAGTAAAATCCCTGTACAGTGACGTATTTATTGAGTATAAACTGACTAGGCTCTACTAGACCCCCCCTTTTACCAAGGTCAAGGATGCCCCTGCGTCCCTTAACCCTTGCGTCTGTACACCATTCACCATGACTGGGTGCATGGGTTCCCTCATGTTCACAGGCATGCTTCCAGGGACACACAGACAACTCACTTCTTTTTTAGTACCATTTTGCGTATTATTGCTCATTCTTTTGGGACACTGTCTGGCAATATGCCCAGTTTCTTTACATAACCAACATTCACTTCTTTTCTCAGAGAAATCTTTTCCCTGAAACCTGAGGCTAACTGGTTTCAGTGGAGGCAATGAGGGTTTTAGCTGCCCTGAAGACATGCTTTTCCCTTTCTGCACTGCCATGCCTGCCCCATTCAATCTCAGAGCAAGTCTGCTCTTGACATAGTGGTCTGAGAGTCAGCAGCCTCTTGCACTGTTTTGGGATCTCTGTCCTCCAGCCAGGTTTTCAGCTCTGCTAGGCATGCCCAATAAAACTGTTCTAACAAAATCACATTTTCAATTTTATCAGCAGAGTTTGCCTCAATTTCTTTCCACCAACGTTTTAAAAACTGACTTTGTTTCATGGCTAGCTCCTCGTAGCTCATGTCTGGGCTTCTTCGGAGCTTAAGGAATTTAGCTCTGTATGATTCATCAGTAAATTTATATTTTTTTAACAGTGCAGCTTTAAGTTTGCTGTAATCATCACTGTCCTCATTGTCCATTTGACCCAATGCATCCTGAACTTTCCCAGTAAGTAGCGGGATAGCTGGAACTCAGGACTCTCTAGAATTTTAACCTGAATACAAACGTTTTCAGAATAATTTAAAAAGCATCCATGTCCTCCCCTCTTTAAATTCAGCTATTAATTTTGAATTTAATTTGTAACCCAGTCCTATAGTCCCAGTTAAACCTAACCCACTTACCTGCTCTGATGTCACTGGTTGGAGTCATAGCTTCTCCAGTTTGTATTGTCTGCAGCTCTCCTGCTCCTCACAGTCTGTGTCTTGGCACTCTCACTCTCTCTTCTCCTCTGCAGCTCGCTGGCTCTCATGCTCCTCATGGTCTGCCTCCTGCTGTTCCTGCTCTACCTCTTGGCATTCTCACTGTGTCTCTTGGCATTCTTGCTCCCACTTCTCCTCTTCAGCTCTCTGTTCATGCTTCTCTTCTCTCTGGAACTCCAGTTCCATTCAGCGCAACTCAATTTGCAGCCTGAGTACTTCTGGATCCAGGATATTGGTGACCTTTCCCTGCTGCTGTGGCCCTTCACAGCACTGGCCCTGTTGCCCTCCTCATCAGATCTGGAAACTGCACTGGCTGCTAGCACTGCCACACTTGAGGTTTGGTCCTTTTCATGCATGGTTTGTGATTCGCTGCTCTGGGTATCTGCTGCCATCAGGGACTCCACTAGGTTCTGTTTATTGGATTTCATCGAATGGGACTCCTCTGTCCCATACAACTGCTTTAAGTAGTCTACAGTATGCCTGTTGTATTTGGAAGCCATCTTCCCTAACTACTGCTACTCTGACTTGCACTTTAGGAAAAAAAATTAAAACGAGTAGGAACTTGACTGTACACCAAGTTATATAGTTCTGTCTCCTTTTTTAAAAAAAATAAATCACTGCCTTTTTCTTTCTTTGCAAGTGAGCTTACAGTCTGATGCTGACGCACTGAACAATAAAAGCTTGTAATACCAACATTTTTCACACAGCTGCCAACCAATCTGTCACAAACCCCCTCAGTAGGTCAACCCTCTACTCCCAAAGTGCCAACCTCCAAGCACAAGCTTGTGAACAGTTAACAGAAACAGGGTAACACTTCTGTCTGTTTTGTGGGTTCAAATCAACCTTTGGTCTCAAGTTCTGGAGGGATTCAAACTGTGAACCTCTTGCTAACGTACCCAATGCACAGGCTCAGATAGTTCTGTCTTTGGGGGGGCCAGATATCTTTGCCTATGGGCACCTAACCATGCATACAAAATGAACCCTTAAAAACTCTAATAAAGACCTCAGATCACTCTTACCTTTTTTTCCAGTTTGGTATCACCATTCAAGCTTATGCAGTGTCAGCTTTAACCATGTATACTTCACTTGTTAAAGAAATTCAAAGACAGACCAAATAGGCTCTAAAAATAGAGTTTACTGAAATAGATAAAAGTATGTAAAACATAAAATACCGAACAATATATTACAAGAACCATACAATCTTTTAAAGAACAAGGTTTTAACAGTGCAAATCCGCTATAGTACTTAGATTTTGTCTCTCTCTACCTTATACTTGCTTAAAGTGCTTAATGATGTTTCTCTGTCAGAGTGTAAATAGAAGTGTCTCTGAATCAAAACAGAATACTCTTTAAAAACTGTCTTTGCCAACCCTTTTGTGTGAGGTCACCTAGCTCCTCGTCTCTTTATTAAAAATCATGCACCCAGGATATTGTATCATTTTAGAAGGAAAGTTAATTAAGGTTACATCTGCAGGAACTCCTCTCCCCATGTGACTTCCGCAATCAAGTCTGTAAATTTCCCCTCTCACACAGACATCAAAGCATTTATGATTTCGCACCAGTATGCCAAACCTGGTTTCCTCCTCGAAACATCATAAAATGGATACTGATTTCCCTCTTAGCAGTTAAAGCTATATTTAACTTAGATAAACAGGAGATCCTTGATTTAAGGCCTGTTCTAATCTATAATTAGCTCCTGGCCTTCCAGGTAACACCTTGTATCTAAAACCTGTGTGTGTGTGTGTGTGTGTGTGTGTCATCTCACATGCTGTCTCAACATCTCTCATGAAAGACAGTCCCAAACCCATTTTTTATATAGTATTACAAAAAATCATAGTGTACTCAGAACTGGTTGTCCATGTGTCACAATAAGTTCCCATAGTTTTCTCACTTTATTTTCTGAGAGCTGGAAACATTGTTGTTCAAAGTCCAACTCTGTGCCCAGGAATTCCAGTCTCCTACTGGGACCTTCTGTCTTGTGCCCAGCAAGTGGGACTTCCAATTCCATACACATGGTCTCAAAATCTTTGAGCATGTCCAAATCCTCTTTCTGCCATTCTCCTATAAACAAGAAGTTATTCAAATAATGGACCACCACCCTATACCCATACCTGACAGAAAAGACCCATTATAACCATGTACTGAAGGCTTCAAATGTGGCGCAAGCAACAGGACACCCCATGGGCATAGCCGTGTCTAAGTAATGCTCCCCCTGGAACTGGAACCCCAGAAGCTCCTAGTACAGCTCTCAGATAGGGAGCAGCCGGGATGCTACCTCAATGTCTATTTTTGCCACCCACACCCCCCAGCCCTTATTAATTCCAATGCAGTATCTAACATGGCATAAGACACCACATGTTTGTCCAGGGCAATGACATCATTCACCTAGTCACTCTCAGGGAATGACAGATGTTGAATTAAATGATATTCTCCCCGTTGCTTTTTGGGTACTATACCCAATGGGGACACCCTGAAACATGGGAAAGGAGGGTATTGAATTAACCTTCCACTCTCCCTGCCATCAACTCTTCTAATCTTCCTTTCCACTATGTCCTCTTTGCCTTTTATGGATCCCAGGTTTTTAGCCCTCATATTTTCCTATCCCAGTGTAGGAAAGGTTAAATCCTACCATGAAAACTTCCTCAACATGTCCTTTGCTTCATAATTCGGGTAATCCTCAATCCATGCCAATAGAGTATCTGTTTTGATGGGGATACCACCATATGGAACCCCCTCCCAGTGGTCCTGTGTCAATTGTAGAGGCTCTTCTCCTCCAAACCCTCCCTCCCATTTTGCCATCTATGATTGTGTCCTGCACTGTGATCCCCTCTGCCCCCCTGTATCACCCCAGAAAGGACTGCCCCTGTATCTGAAAACCTGTCTTTTCCCTTTGCATCCTGCAGTGGGTGAGAGGGTGAAATCCCACATCCCGAGCAGGCGTGTTTGAATTTGCAGCTCATCCATGTGCATTTAGCCTTATTGTAAGCCCAGCATGTCTTCATGTTAGTTAGCCCTGCTGCCCTTCTTTCCCTCATTATAAGCCTCCCTGAACTGACTGAGTTCTTATCCACAGCTCTGACAATGTAACGTCCCAGTGTACATCCCCATGAGAGGCCACCCTCTGCCTGAACATCTCATCATATATCAACCAGCCATACTGACTCATAACTCTGTAGGTGTACCTAATTATGGCTGAAAATGTCAGTAAGGAATCACCAGTTCGGGTTTTCTGTAGCATGATGGCACTGAAGTGCATGAAACCTCCATCCATGCTCCGAATGTCTTGCCTTTGTAACTAACATCCTGACTGGTTTTCCTATGATTGCCAATGCCAGTGCCATCTCCGAGTTCCCTACAGTTCCTTCTGCTTGTATTGCTTTGCAGTATCTTTATCCATCAGGGCAAACATGTCAACAAATTCCCCTTTCAAACTTTCTCCTTCAACACCTGAGACACGTGGTCCCCAATGCCAACCCTGGTGGCCATACATAACCACCTTTACTATTACCCTCTCCTCCCCAGTGCCTTGATCCCCTTTTCCCACCCCTTTTTGTTCATCTTTCAACTCCTGCCATGCCTTATTCACCTCTTCCCATCCTTTTTCCCCTTTTTCTGTCATGATACCTGCCAGGTAGCCCTTCAGGCAACAATCAACTGATACCTACTCTGCTGACTCCTTACTCTTCTCAGGCTGTGGCACCCCTTCCACATGTTGGTTGTTTCTGGTCACCTTCTTCTTTGGTGGTTCTTTCTGGGGTGGTGGTTCCTTTCTCTTCTTCACTTGCCTCTCCTTCTCGGCCTCCCTGGACTCCTTAATTATTGCTTGAACCTGGTCCATCAAATCAGCGGCCTTCTGTGCCAGCTCACTGGTCTTCTGCTTTGGTGCCACTGCCTTCTTAGGTGCCAACCTAAAATTGTAATTATATAGATTAGCTTCTGGTGATCATACACCCATGCCCTGCCAACCCCCACTGGCCGTTATGTATGGCAAACTACCCTGTGTCATAATTCCCCATGGTTGCCAATATCCCTATTCCCCTTATGGCATTTCTTATTTGTTTCTCCCCCTCTTTTTTTCTATTATTTGCTTTAGTAAACAATTTTTTGCATGTCCAAGCAGTCCTGCAGTTTTTAACCTTGGCCCACTACACCAGGCTTCACTTATAATATTGTTCCCATGTTGCCGGGCTTGTTATCCGTGTATTCTGAAATATTATTCTTTGCTTTTATTGCCCCTTTAGCAGGGCGCCTGCTCTGAGGACAACCTGTCCCACCACCTCCACCAACTTGCCCCCTTTCTTATCATGTAGGTCCTGTATCATCATTATTTTTTTTTTTGCTTTTGTCCCATGTTCAGACTTCCCGTTCTGTTTCCTTTGTTTCTTCTAATTCTGAGTTCTTCTTCATTATACCACCACATTGTTGCTTCCCCATCTGACATGCCTCATATGCAACCCGTGTCAGTACCTCAGCTGATGCCACAAAATGGCAGGTGTCCCAAACCACATCTGGCCTGCCCAATAAAATGGCGGCCATTGCAATCCACTGTGGGTCCCGTCTTGACCCCCACCAGACTTCTCCCATCTTGCCCAGCTCACTGATTGTCTTGTTATTTGATCTTTTTTCTTTTGTCCTGCTTTAAAAAAAAATGACAACACATCTCCCACTCGCGTGCATGGTCTGCAGTGATCCCTCCATACGATCCCTGACTTCAGACTCGCGCCAGGCTTCCATGTGGCCCAAAGCAGATCCGACCTAAAAGCTGATACCCTTGTTCACCCGAAACCAACAGGCATGTCCAGGAACTGGAGACAACCATTTGTCTGATTCCCCTGCTGACTTGAGCACCGTGCTGCTGCCCTCTTAACTTTCTTCTTCTGTGTGTTTATTTGCTTTTTTTATATTTGACCTGGGAATCCTGCTCCATTCCACGGATCCACAAAAGGTAGGGCTATTCAGCCAGGGAGGAGGAGGTAACAAAGAGGAAGATAAGGGAGGGAGTCTACCTGTAATGGGCACCACATGTTCAACAATGGAGAAAGGTAGGCCCATGCCACTGAGCCCCAAAAATTTCACCTTGACTGAAACCCCCAAAATTCTCCTTGATCACTTCTGAGCCACAGGCCCATCCTGCTGCATTCACCAATGGTCCCTTCTGACGTACCTATATGGCATCCTACCACTAGCCATCCAAAATGCCATTGGGCCACAAATTTTGAACCCTGGCCCAACTTTATAACCACTGACCAATCACCTCAACAACCACTTCACCGGAGACCTTGCCTGAATAAGAAACCTCCTACTCACAGCACCCATCCACTGCCTAATCATTTTACTTGGCTGACTTCCAGCTGAGTACTTAGTTTGAAAATAATCACTGAGCAAGAAATGAAAGGGGGAAAACTCAATAAATTACTTGGCTGGAGAAAAAACAACTAATATAAACCCTGTGCCCTCCCTCCCATCAAAAAGGCTAGTTGGCTCCTTCTTCCTAGGACTTCCTGGCTCTTTTAAACAAATTGGGTAACCCGGTCCTAATCGGCTGCCATGTGAACCCAGCATCTTCAACATTATTGATAGTTACCAGCCACTTAGTCCTGCACAGACCTTAAAATGGTAAATTGAACAATTTATTTTTTCTTTTGGATGAACAAAACAAACCACTGATGAAGCCCTCCTGCTAGTGCATCTTACCCAAATGCTCCCCCATGCAAATCTGGGATCAGTATCTTACCCTCTGTGTCACCACCAGGCCCACTCACCACCTTAGGGTAGAATGACCAAAAATGGGACAATCCAATATCAATTAACACATCTCTCTTTGGAAATAGCATTAAAACAGTTAATTCTTCACATATAAGGACCATATTGCAAACTGCTACTTATCTATTACAATTTGCCAAAATCTTGCTGTTGGCAGGGACTGATTCTTGTCTCCTTCCTTGCTATGGCATCATGAATCTCTCCCCTGCCAAAAACCCTCCCCCCCATCCTCAGGTTACCTCTGTCCTTCTCCCCTCCCCCTATCCAAACCACTGCTAATTCCAGGAGGGCCAATGACAACCCAGTCTGTCCCTTATTTTGGGGAAACAACCTTTATCACTCAATGCATAATAAATGAATTATCTTGTGGCTAGTGGTCTATTCACCTATCTGATCACTGGCTGCATGTCTAAAAAAATAACACATGGTGTCTCATGCCCCCCTTTGCAGGTCACCAGTCACTGCCTAATTTATAATAAATTAATTCCCTGGTGGCTAGCAGTCCTCTCCCAACCTGATCACCCACCTGACCAGGACATCCTTCCCTCCAGTGTAACACCCCCATTCCGATCCCCCATACCATAAAAAAAAAACACTTATTCCGGGTGGTCTAGTGAATCCCCTTACTTATCACTGATCCCCAGTTCATGAATTACAATTTTATTCCCTGGTGGTCTTGTGCCTTGCCTGCCTGCTCACCCCTCCAGCCAGTGCCCTGTCCCCCACTCCCCCATCCCAAACCTGAGCGGGTGACTGACACAACCCTCCTCTCTTCTCCTCTGCTGGCCACCCACTGATCTGTCAATGAAAAAGCGCATGCTTGTACAAAAATGGACAATTTTATTTATTTATTCATTACAAATCAGGTTTACAACCTCTGAGTCAGATACTCATTTACAAAGGCAACTTGTCGCGGGGGGGCAGACATCAAGACAGTTATTGCATTGCAGATAAAAACAGAGGATAACATTACAGGTGCTGTAAAAGGAACATTTAACATAGATACACTTAGGTTCATAATGTAGTAGTTTGTGTGTTACTTAGGTTACATAATGTTACAAAATTGTGAGTTACACTCATGGATATAGTAGGTCCTCAGAGAAGACAGTGGGTTACATCCCTGTTTGGACCTAGTAGGGAAGGAGTGGGTCTCGGGAGGGAAAGGCTGATTCATTGACAGATCAGTAGGTGGCCAGCCATGGAGGAGAGAGGAGGGGCTCTGCCAGTCACCCACTCAGGTTTGGGATGGGGAGAGTGAGGTGATGTGACAATGCCTGCAGGGTGGGGGAATGCACTAGACCACCAGGAATTAAATGCAATTCATGGACTGAGGATCAATGATGGGGAGGGTTCACTAGATCACCACAGATCATTTTTATTGTTTTTACTATACGGGAATCTGGATAGGAGGGTTACATTGGTCAGGAGGGTGATCATGTGGGGACAGAGACTGCTAGATACCAGGGATTTCTTTTACTATGGGGAGGGTGATCAGAGTGGGAAGGACTGCTAGTCACCAGGGAATTCATTTATTATTCAACGGGTGGTGTTCACTAACCAGTGAGGGGGGCACTAGCCACCAGGGAATTCATTCATTATACATCTGGTGGCAATGGGCGACCAGCAGGGAGCAAAATTCTGACTTCCAGTTTAATTCCACCAGAGAAAGTTTTTTTCCTTTTTGCACACCTCTACTGGAATGACATAGGCGCTCCTGAGTGTATTCTGATTTGGCTTTGTCCAATGTTGGCAGCTGCTTAGAGTCAAAGACACAGATAGCTTTGAATGTGTTTTTTTTTCCATTTTTAATTTCTCACTACTATCCAACATCACTTTCTGAAAAAGGTTGATACAGTTTTTATTTTCCTGAGCCTGACACTTGGACAACATTTCAACCGTCTTAGATCTGTACTCTGTTTTCCCCACTGTGGCACAGAAATCCAAAAACATTTGAGCATTGTGTACTCTTCCAAATATGTTGTGTCCTTGTGACTTGCTGCTTGACTGAAACTCTTCAATAAGGTTCACTAGTTCAGCAAAACCTTCTGACACAAAAGTAGCTGTTAGCTCTGTCACTTTGCCTGTTAACAAGGACTTCAGTTGTTAGAAGTTTGATGCATCTAATGCCACCATGTCAACAAATTCTGGTAAAATGGGCATGTAGTCTGCTAAATATTGAACAGCATTAACCCAGGAGCATCATGGAGTTTGTACTAAGTAGACTGGCATCTTAGGCATAGGTGCCGGAACAGAGGGGGCCACTAGGGCCATGGCCTTACCACTTTCAAAAGTGGCCCTATCACTTTTTGCAATCATGTTAATGTATTTAATAGGGGAGAACTTATCCCTTACATCCTTGGCCCTACAACTTTTCATACCATTCTGGCACTAATGATCTTGGGTACAATTTTCTGCTTTGCTTCAATAAATGGCAAGTACTCTTGCAGACAGATTGGGTTTTGGCAAAATATTATTTTTGCAAGAGAAACAACATTGTTTAAATCCTCAAGTGTGTTAGCCCAGAGCACCAAGACCAAATTGAGGAGGTGGGCAATGCAAGTTACATGTACTGCATTTGGTAAGGTACAGGACAGCAGTGTTGTAAAAGCTTTGTGTATATAACTTGCACTATCTGTGATGATGGCAAAGATTTTGTTCAGGTTCACGCCATGTGTGTTCAGGACTCTCAACAGAGCTTGGGATACAGTTCTGTTGTTCATACATTCAAACACTTAACACCAATAGGAGGCTAATCTCCAACATTCTCAAAGTTGTGCCAAAATAGCCAACACACAATGTTTACAGGAATCCATTGTCTCATCCAGGAAAATGAAGAGGTCTTGATCATAAACCTCTTTCAGGGACTGTTCATAATCAGGCTACAGTTCTTGGAGGTATGTGCTATAGATTTGTACTGCTGAGGGAAAAGTCCCCTCCTACTTTGTGTACTTAATCAAGAAGTCTTCAAATCTGGAAGCCTCTTCCAGAGGGATGTCTGCACAGGTCAAACTGAACAAAATCCATCACAAACTCATTCCACTTGATGAATGATGTTGTTGCTTAGGTGAAACAAAAATAAACTGCAAGTATTTGTGTGGAACAGTACTTACTTTGCTGTTTTTTCTTTGCTTTTTCTTTTTGCTCCAGATGCTGCTGCAGTTTCCTATGCATGTCAGTTGTATGCTTATGCACAAAATCAATGGTGTGGGTGCAAACGTGAAAAACAACAGTCCTCCATTCTTGTAGTGATCTGCAGGACTTGACCTGATCACAGGCGCATATGAAATAAGGATGTGCCAATCATTGGTCTCTTTGAGAGAAAGATGGAAGCACTTTGGTGGTGGTGGCATGTGCATGGTGTGGCATATTTCTAAAGGAAAGCTGCACCTTCATATCTTGTAAATTTTATTTGTTTCCATGTTAATAGAGAACTCTTTTCCTGCTGTTGTTGGGGATATACACATTTGCTTTAGTTCTTTTCAATTTTCCTGCTAGCCCTTTGTAACTATCCTAGGAGTCTCCAGTTTATGGTTGTTGAAATCTTATTGTCCATGAGAGTTGATTTTGCATATGATAACATGATGTCACAGCAGCCATTCATACCATGTATCTCTATGCTGAAAAAATCTTTCTGAAAACACACAGATTGAATGCAGTTGAAAGAGAAACCCTCTGCATAACAACTTAGACAATTTGCCAAGCTAAGGGAAAGTAAATGTGGTATTTCACACCTTACTGCAACTTGTATTTTTGAACTCTAGTCAAGCAGACAAACATACTGTGGAGTCCAACACACAACCTCTGATAAACCACACTCCAGGACATAAAATGGTGAGTGTGTATTGCAAGCAAGAGGAGACACATTCCAGTTGCTGAGCCCCAAAATATTTTATTTGCTTAGATAAAATAGCCAAGTTGCAAACACACTCACACAAAGTACTGCCAAGCCAACCACCAATCATTAAGCAGGTGCCCAGGTGCCTCGCTCCTGTGATCTTCCTCAGAGGGTGGCAACTTGGAAGAGATGGCGTGTTTAAGTACCATCATATGGTGTCATCAATTTACACCAACATAAAAGTATCATAAACATTAAATACAAAAAGGTCTTCCATGAAATGCATTTTTACAAACTGGAACTCATTTTTAACCCATGAGTCAAAAATCAATCTTTTTTTTCTTACATTTTTAAACAAAATAACCCATGGTTCAATTCGTGAAGCATAAAAGACACTGGCATAAATTTATCAATTCAATGGATTATTTATTTATAATCACATATTGCTAAATATCCCTAGAAAAATACAGCAAAGCTATAAGAAAGGGGTAAGCAACAAACCAGAGTCAGGAGCTTGCTACAGACACACACACCCAAATTGGGATTTCAAGAATTCTGTGGTAAAGCAGGTAACTCCTGCGATCTCCAACACTTCTGGCTGTAAAAAATATCGAAGAATAATTCAGTTAAAGAAACAGACATTAGATATGAGACAAAGACTCACAAGAAAGCTGGTTCAGAGATCCACAGTGGAGGGCTTCAAGAGACGGTGGGACAGACACAGAAAGTGGATGTATCAGATGATAGCCTGTCCCAGGGGTGGGATGGATGATAGGGGTTTCTGGAGCACAAGGGATAGGAGGGCCTCGCACCCAATTAAAGGATCTAAGGTTTGAGCAGACTCGATGAGACCGTAAGGCCTAATCTGCTGGCAAATAGTATGTTAGTATGTAGAATTACAGTCTATTCTAAGCCAGGTAATGGTGCATGGTGGGGAAGGGGTGGGTTTGGAAAGGCAGGATCAGCAAAGAAGAGCAACCTTAGCTTATTTTGAAAATTTACCACTGGATCAAAATGGGAAGTTACTATCCATGTTATTAAAAGTAAGGTTTCAAATCCCAACCTGAGTGCAAGTCTTCTGTTTGTAAGACTTGTAAGGAAAACATTAAATAACTTTCTCATTGTAAAAGTCTGTTCAAACCTGATGAGTTTAAAATTCATATAGACTTAGAGAAACTATTTGAAGGATACAATTTAAGGACATTTTCATGAGAAATCGACATCAGAAACAATGTGTTACACACTTATTAGCATGGAGGATTTGGCTAGCCTTATGGGATGGGATCCCAACAGTACTGGACTTTCCAATGAAATAGTACCACAAAATGTCGGGACAGTTGAGATTTGATTTGTTGACAAAATGTATCTCTGCTTGAATCCCTGTATTGTGAAGTGGACACTTCCTCATCAGGTAATTTGAATGTCAATGTGTATGACTTCAACAGAGCAGATTTTGACAAAATGATACAATTGCTATTTACTAGTGATGTGCAGAATATAGCATTCTGCTGGTGAAATTATCATGGAATGATCAACCCACCAGTGGAATTTCCATTGGAATTTCACTGGTTCTTCTGTGGAATTCCACCTGCTGCTCCACAGAACATCATTTTTTTTCTGCAGAAATCATTCAGCAACCATTTCCATGGAAAATATTGAGATCCATGGAATACAATTATGTGGAAATGTTTTGGAAAAACTCATTTTGCATTTTCCTGCCATGGAATTCTGCCATTCCATTTCCAGCTAAATTCAGCATAAATTTGGCAGAATTTCAAAAAATTCCTCAATTTCATTTCACTTGAATTTAAGAATTCTGCACTGCACTACTATTTACACCTTGTCGAGCTTTGTATTGCCCTCATTGATTCAGTGACACACACACACACACACACACACACACACACACACACATATATATACACACATATATATATATATATATATATATATATAAATATATATATTTTTATTAAAAAACTTCATTAATGTACCATTAGGGATGAAGCGTGAAAGGAATGAAATGATGATCTTAGAGTTCCCAAGCACAAGATCCTGCTCACTATCAGCCTGGCTCAAACACCTCACCTCACTCGGCTTCCAACTTAAGGTCCACCATCCTGCATGCAGGAACAGGTGTGAGGGGTGTGCCTTTGGATTGGGAACCCTAATGCTCACCCATTGTTTTATTCTGTACCCATGACAGGTTATTAACTGTTGAAATGGGTGAGCATTGAAGTTTGCAACCCCAACACATCACTCACACCTGTTCCTGCATGCAAAGTGAAGATGGGCCTTAGGGTTGTAAGCCTAGGGTGAGGTGGGTGTTTGGGTTAGAAGCTGAGGGTAGGGACACGGTCTTATGCTTGGGAACCCTAATATTGTATTTCACTACTTTTTACACTTCAGCCCTAATGGTGCATTAATGAAGTTTTTTGCAATGAATTTCCTTACTTTTCCAGATAGTATAATAGTATCCTTATTTTACAGTATTAGTGCAGTGTCCTTTGGACCCTGTGCTCCCATCCCTCTATTAAGATAGTATATCAGTAACCCCGAGACTCTGTAACTGTATCCTTATTTAACAGTGGGAGTGCAGGGTCCTTTGGACCCTGTACTACCATCTCTAAATTGAGACAGTATAACAGAATCCTTATGTTATGGTGGAAGCTCAGGGCCATTTGGACCCTACACTCCAATTTGTGCAAATTACATAACTTGTGCAAGATACTGTTGTAGTTTGTTCAAATTAGATAACTTGTGCAAAATAATACAGTAGCTTTTGAAGGTTATGTAACTTGTAAATTATAACTTTCCTTTATGACAGTATCTTGCGCAAGTTATGTAACTTGCACAAATTACAATTTTCCTCCTTGACTTATACATTTTTCTATAGGAAATAATGGTAAATTAAAGGTTTAAAACTTTTGAAAGGATTAATATTTTTTCACCAAACCTTCAAAAGGCAAATCTATAAAGCAAAGGCTTTCCACCCTGAAAATTTCAGACCACTACCCAATACCTAGCCATTTCTGAGATACAGATGGATAAAGAAATTTAAAAATACTGTTACATTTAGATTTTTTTGATGTTCTGTATCTCAAACATTTCAACTCTGATTTGCACTAAATTTGGTATGTCAGGAGACCATCCTTAAGAGATTAGTCATGTAACATGCCATGCAAACCCATTAAACAGTTCCAAAGTTATTAAGATTCAACAATTTGGGTTTAGCATGTTGTATTTTGTGCAAATTACATAACTTGTGCAAGATTCTGTTGTATTTTGTGCAAATTACGTAATTTACACAAAATGCAACAGTAACTTATGTAAGTTATGTAACTTGCTCAAATTACAACGTTTGTGCCTGTCATACATTTTCCAATAGGAAACAATGGGAAATTAAATGTTTATTAAGTTTTGAATGGATTAATATTTTTGCACCAAACCATCCAAAGGCATATATGTGAGGCAAAGGCTTTCTACCCAAAAAATCACTACCTCAAGCTGTTTCTGAGATACAGGTGAATAAAAAAAAAAGGTAAATGTAGGATATTTTGATGCTCAGTATGTCAAAAACCACAAATCTGATTCAAAAAAAGTGTGGTACATCAGGAGACCTGCCCCCAGGGAGCATACATACCAAATGTCATTCAAATCCGTTGAAGGGTTGCAAAGTTATTAAGCTATAAATTATGCTTAACTGGATGAAAGTAATTTCATTTCATTACACATATACATTTTCCCATAGGAAATAATGGGAAATTAAAAATAATAACTTTAGAATGGATTAATATTTTTCATGAAACCTTCAAAAGCACATCTGTGACTCAAAGAGTGGGATTCCCAAAGTCTGTGAAATTTCCACAGCTGCAGGTAAACTGCTGCACAAGTGGGTTGCTACTTGTGGAGCCACAGGTTACCTGCAGTGGCGGATATTCACAAAGCTGGAGCTGGATTACAACCAGCTTCAATGGGATACAGCCGCTTGCAGGTGGTGTCAACAGGGAGATGGCCACAGCTGTGGGAATGTGCTATGGCTGGTGGGAGCAGCCGTAACACCCTCCACAACTGTTGTGGCTGTGAATCCCAACTGCTGCAGATGCAAGTGATTACAGTCCGCAACAGCAGTTGTGGAGTGGGATTTAGGATTTGGCAGCTTTGTGAATCCTGCCCAAAGGCTTTCCACTCTGAAAATTTCAGACCACAACATACAGGCATTTCTGAGAAACAGGTGGCTAAGAAATGTGAAACAACTGATAAATTTAGAATATTTTGATAGTTTCCATCTCACAAACCACACAATGGATTTGTGCAAAATTCTGCACATCAAAGGGATGTACCCTGGAATTATGCATGCCAACTTTTGTTCAAATCTATTGAGTGGTTCAAAAACTAAGGTTCAAAATGTTGGGTTTAACATGAAATTTACACTCAACCTAATATACTGGTACTACGGCACCAGTATAATGTGTATATATATATATATATATATATATATATATATAGATATATAGATATATATATATATATATCTCATAGTGGTATGGTAGTGCCACTATAGTTAGGGTTGCGTAGCCATTTCTATGTTAAACCTCAAAGTTTGCACTTTAATAACTTTGCAACTATTTGTCTGATTTGCCTAAAATTTGGAATGGGGGATGATTTTTGGTGGATCTCCAGATCTATAAATTTTTGTGTCAATCAGATATATGGTTGTAGAATCATAGTGAGCTCAAAAAATGAAAAATTCCCAACATTCCATTTACTTCAGACGTGAACTTTGGACTGAGAAAGCATATGAGTGGGTTAAAATTGGATGAGCTACACAGGTCCTGAGTTGCAGATGTGCCTTTTGAAGATTTCATGTAAAAATATTGTTCCATTCAAAGTTAAAGCATATTTAGTGCCCCATTACATTCTATGGGAAAATGTATATATTACCTTTCGAAAATTGTTAGATCATATTTTTAGTGTGGACTTAGCAAAAATAGTGTCATGCTGCCGTCATCTTGTTTTCAGTTAACGATAGAGAAGAAACAATATGACCCAAAAAATTACCACACTTTTCAACACACCAACCACTGGTTTTACCAATTCGGGGCCTGAGGACAAGGAATCTGGCATTCGTTTTTCTCCAGCTGGTCTGGAAATGTGGTTTTCAGATTTTTTCCACCATTTGGCCAGTTTTTGATTGTGACACTGTAACAAACTGTTGCAGCAATATGCACAACCATAAAAAATACAACTGTGACACTATTTTTTACATTTGTAGTTGTATTCCCATTATAAAGATATGAGTGTTGCGATCATGTGAAGAAATTATGGAAGTGTGTAAAGGAGGGTGGGGAGAAGGGTAGTACAGAGTCACTTTGGATGCAAATTCAAGATTCCAAGAATAGGATTATCAGAATGGGAGTGGTGTATAGGCCACCCTCTCAGATGGAGGAGTTATACAGGGAACTAGCAGGACAGATCAGGAGGACCTGTGAGAAGGGTAGTGTGATGACTGTGGGGGACTTCAACATGCCAGGAGTGGACAGGAGTACCCCAACAACCAGGAATAGAAGGGAGCAGGTACTGCTGGATGCCTTCAGGACAATTTCTGCTGCAAAGGGTCAGTGAACCAACCAGGTTAGGGAATACCCTTGACCTTGTGCTGGCAAATGTGGAGTTTGTGAGAGAACTTACAGTGGAAGAGCTGCTGTCAGGGAGTGACCACCACTCAGTATGGCTCACATTGGATATGAGCAAGGAAGAGTGGAATCTGGCATGAGTGCTGGACTTCAGGAGGCTGACTTTGGAAGGATGGCAGAAGTGGTAAAGGGTACCTGGCCAGAATATAACCTAGTATGGTCACTAACCAGAGGTGGGAGTTCATAAAGCTGGGGATAGTGGAGACAACCAAAACCTGCTGCAAGGCCCAGAGCAAGAGGCTAGGGATAAGAAACCAAGCTGGTGAGCAAGGAGGTCATGGAAAAGGTAAGGAGGAAAGAGCTGCCTTTGGGCAGTACAAGAAAACAGGGAGGGAGGACAGGAGGAGTATCTGACAGAATTGAAGGAAGTGACACGGGCAGTAAGGGGCCAATGCATCCACGGAGCTGAGGCTGGCACAAGGCATTTAGAAGGGGAGAAGGATTCTTTAGGTACATCAGGAAGAAAAGGATTTGTAAGGACCACACAGTAAGGATTAGGAAGGAGAAGGGTTGGGAGGAAGCAGGTGTGATAAGGCAGAAGCGTTAAATAATTACTTCTGCCGGTATTTACTAAGGAGAAGAGGGGTGATACCCAAGGTTTGGAGGAATGGCAGAAACGGGGAGGGGTGAAATTTGGAAAATCATGGACAGCAGAGTCCAGGAGGGCTTGAAGTCACTGAGGTTGGACAAGGCACCAGGCCCAAAATGGCATCCACTACAGGGCACTGCAGGAGCTGGCAGGGTCATTGCAGTACCTTTGGCAGACCTACTTAATGCCTTACTACAGTCAGGGTGTGTACCTCAGGATTGGAGAATGGCTCTGTGGTGCTCCTCCACAAGAGTAGCCCAAGGATGAACCAGGGAACTACAGACTGGTGAGCCTCCACATCCCTAGTGGGTAAGCTGATGGAGACTATCCTGAAGAAGAGGCTGCTGGCCCTCCTAGAGGCCAAAGGACTACAGGACACCAAGCAGCATGGCTTCATAAGTGGAAGACCCTACCAAACCAACCTGATAGAGTTCTGTGACAGGTAACTAGGCAACTGGACAAGGGCCAGGCAGTGGATGTCCTGTAGCTGGACTTCAGTAAGGCATTTGACTCAGTGCCACATGGGAGGCTGGAAGTAAGTTAGAAGCACTTGGGTGGGTGCACAGCTGGTGAGATGGGTAGGGACTGGCTTCAGGAAGGCAACAGAGGGTCATGGTGGGTGGAGATCTCACACCCAAGGGTAGTGATGAGCAGTGTTCCAGAGGGCTCGGTGTTGGGACCAGTGTTGTTTGGGATATTCATTGCAGACATTTCATTGGACATCAAGAGCAAGATCAGTCTGTTTGCTGATGATACCAAGATGGGAGTGTTGGTGGATGACCTAGTGGGATGGCAGGGTTGCAGGATGATCTGGAAAAGCTTGAAACCTGGTCAGACACCTGGCAACTGTGGTTTAATTCCAAAACATGCAAGGTGCTGCATTTTGGGGTGAAGAACCCAAGGAAGAGTTACCAGCTGGGGGAGTGCAGCTACCCAGACAGAGGAGGAGAAGGATCTGAGGGTGCTCATTACAGGGTCAATGAACAACTCTGCACAATGTAGATAGGCAGCTGCAAAGGCCAACAAAATGCTGGGTTGCATTGCAAGGAGTACAGTATATATCCTTGAAGAGGGAGGAGGTGATTCTGCCACTGTATAGGTCATTAGTTAGACCATACCTGGAGTACTGCGTGCAGTACTAGCATCCATATCTGAAGAGGGACATTAAGTTACTGAAGGGGGTGCAGCACAGGGTGACAAAGATGATCAAGGGGCTGTGGGACTTATCATATGAGAGGACACAGAGGGAGTTAAACATGTACACACTGAAGGAGAGGAGGGATGGGGACATGATTGAAACCTTTAAGTACATGAAAGGATAAACAAGACAGGTACAGTGGGGTTGTTCAAAGTAAGGGAGGGGAGGGACACCATGGGCCATGATATGAGACTGGAGGGAGGAAGGTTCAGAAGGGAGATGAGGAGACACTTTTTTACAGAGAGGGTAGTAGCTGGGTGGAATGCATAGTCTGCAGAAGTGGTATCCAGTAGAACAGTGGACTGCTTCAAAAGGGGATGGGGCAGGATAAGGGGGAGGGTCAGTGGAGGAGAAGGGTGGAAGGGATGGGCAGCTGCAGAATAAGGGGTGCTGGCTGCACATTTGAGCAGACTTGTTAAGACCTCTAAGCCTTTATCTGCTGGCAAATTTTGTATATTTTAAATTATGGTGGTAACACTGCACAACCACATTTTCTGAAAGGCTATTTTCTTTGCCACTTAATTGTGGCAAGCTGGATTTGTGATATTGGCCTGAAATTTTTAGGGTAGCAAGCACTAGTGCTGCAGATGTGCCTTTCAATGGTTTGCTTCCCAAAATGTTCACCATGACCCAAGTTATAGTTTTCTGAAGTTATGAATTTTCCCATAGAATAACATTGTGGGAGTCGTTTTCTTTGTCACTTCAATGTGGCTATGCACATTGTGATATTGACCTGAAATCTTTAGGGTGTAAAGCTCTACCCTTACAGGCGTGCCTTTTGCTGGTTTGTTACAGAACCATTGAACATGGCCATAGTTACAACATTGTGAAGTTTGGAAATTTCCCCATAAGATAACATTGTAGGACAGGTTTTTCTGTGTCCCCTCGTTGTGGCAACATGGATTGCACTATTGCTCTGAATGTTTCATAGTGAAAAGGCCTACTCCCATAGGTGTGTCTATTGGTGGTTTGGTATGAAAACATTCAACAGGGCCATAGTTACAGCATTCCAAACTTCAGAAATGTTCCTATAGGATAACATTGCGGTGCCCGTGATGCCTTCCGGAGCCCATATCTTGAAAACGGTTAGCGATATGGACTTTTCGTCTGAAAAATTCTTAGCTCCCCCCTTTCAGGGTCTAAGTAAAGTTCTAGGCTGGAAAGCCATGAAACCCCTGAAATTTTAATTTTATTTCTAGCACGTACGGTTCCTGAGATATTTGCGAATTACTATCCCAAGTGCAAATTTTTGTGTGTGTTGATGATTGCTATGCCTTCACAGTTGACACTCACACTGCTTTTTGGTGCCTGTAATACGGAAATGATGAGTGACACGTGTTTGATTACTGCGTTGCTGTGACAACTACTGACTTTCACAATTACAATTACACTTTACTTCCCTTTGCAGAGTGTGCGCTTCACAAGATATAGGAAAATTACTGTAACTATGCCTCCTTGCTTTATATGAGTGCTATATGGAACCATAGTTAACTATAAGTGGGAGCACAGGGCCCAGAGGGCCCAGACTCCCACAAACAAACATACTATTTGTCACACTTGCTCGGCTTGGTGGAGGGGCTCTGCACTCCCACCAAGCTGCCCATATCAGTTACTACTTACATTACACTTTTAAAAAAAGAAAGGAAATTCTTGTAAAAACTTTGTTAATGTATCAGTTATGGTTGTTCCACAGTGAAAAAAGAGAGGAAATTCGATGCTAAGGTTACCACCACGACCACCCCACCCCCACCAACAGGCATCGGGGTGTGCGTTGGGGTTATCGTGCATAGCTCTCACTCCATTCTCCTATACTATACCACCTCAGCTTCTTTACACATGGAATGGGGTGAGAGTTAGGCCAATGACCCCAATGCACACTCTGATGCCTGTTGGTGGGGGTGGGGTGGGGTTGTAGGGGTGGTTACCTAACATTGAATGTCCTGTCTTTTGTCACTATGGAACAACCTAACTGATGCAATAACAAAGTTTTGCAAGAATATTATATATATATATATATATATATATATATATACTATATATACATATATATATATATATATATATATATATATATATATATATTCATGTAAAACACTCTGTTCATTCATCAGTTAGGGTTTCTATTACAGCAACAAAGTTTGGGTAGTATTAGGTTATTGATCCTACCACCCCCAACCCCCCCACTCTCCACACCAGCAATACACGTTGAGGTGTACCTTGAGGTCATTGGCCCTAACTCTCACCCCTTTCCATTTGTAAGGAAGCCGAGATGGTACAGTATAGGAGAATGGGGTGACAGTTACAGCCTATGATCCCAAGGCACACCCCAATGTATGTTGTTGGTATGGAGAGTGGGGGGTAGGGTGGGGTTGTAGTGTTGGTAACCCTAACACCAAATTTCAAACTTTTTTTGCTGTAATAGAAACCCTAACCAATACATTAACAGAGTATTTTGCAATGAATTTCTTCTTTGATGCCAAAAATGTTGTAGGTGCCGATTGGTCCTTTTAAGAACAGATCCAGAAACAAATGATTTGATACCTTTATTGGACCAACATGGATGTTACAGAAAGAACAAAGTGCTCTAGCTTTTGAACCAACCAGGTCCTTTTCGAAGCTTTGTGGCAGTTTTTCAAATATTCCATACTATTAACACCAGATTATGTTGAAAAAACAGAAATAATTCTCATTGGTTTAACATATACATTTAAAACATAACAGAAGATTATACCAGAGAAGCTAATTAACACCAGTATGCCTTTAACCGAGGAGCCTTAGAAGGGCAAAGGTTATCAAGAATTCTCTACAGCCAGAGAGTTCTTGACACATAAATTTTAAAATGTCTCAGTATGCCAAGAAAGCATTCTAGTGATAAAAAAAACCTTGGGGTGGCATTCTCTCTAATACATGTAAGATGAGCTTACAACTTACATTCCAATTGTCCTGGTGTATTAAAGAACAGATGAGAGACAAAATCCTGAAATTAAGTATAACTGCAAGTTGAAAACAAGCCTCAAATTAACCTACACATATATACATGATGCATGATAGTATCACTAGTAAGTGCCAAATAAAAAATACTTGTCAAGGACCCTCAAGAAAATGAGACCATGAGCCTGATAATGCAGATTTCAACACAGAGTCCATGTATAACAAAATGTACAGAATCAGTCTAAGGAATCTAAATGAAAACCCAAAGGAATTACACATTTTATGAACCCCCAAGTAAATGAGATATGCATCTTAATATGAGCAGTTAAAAATGTGACAGTGTGTAATCCAACTTCTGACAACTAACAGAAGGAAGTAAATGTACACTATATGTGAAAACTAAATGTCCTAGCCACATAACAATTGCCCCATGCCACGCTCCCCCCACACATATGAGTGTACATATACCACACCACCCCCCCACACACACACCACACACACACACCTGCACACCCCATACAACCACAACACACAACAAATGCAACAAACACAATCCACACACACCACACTCACAACAAACAAAACACACACACCATACCCACAACACACAAAACCACAACACATGCCAAACACACAAAACACACACATACATACATACAACAGTATACACACAAACACTGAAACATACTCACCACAGTGTTAAGGTGAGAAGTCAACATGTAGATAACCATAAACTTACAAAACCAAAGGCCCGCTGAAGAACTAAAGTGTTTATGTCCATCTTTTAAAGTAAAGGTCTGTGTAAGTTTACATGGAATAATGTGTCATATAACCAACACCAATGTTCAGTCCATCCACCACCGTATTGAGAAGTAAAATAAGTCTAATTTCAGAAGCCTGTCTCTGTTGTGTACTGTTGAAATGTCCTTTTAAGACCATCACAGACATATCTGAGATTGAGTGGTCATCCTGGGAGAAGTGCCGGGCTACTGGTTTCTCAATCATCTTGTGATTAATAGAATGTCTGTGTGAATTCATTCTAGTGCAGAGTTGTTGGCTTGTCACCCTCATAACCTGTGCAAGGACATTTCTTGCATTGGGTAAAATAGAATACATTACTTCATGTATATGTATAATTCCCTGTATCCTGAAGAGTCTGTTTTGTGATGTAACCACACAGTCTGAAGTGGAAATGAGGTTACATGTCTTACATGTGGGTTGATGACAGGGTCTTGTACCATATGATGTCATGGTATTCTGTTCCGGTTCAAGCTGACTCCTAATAATCAGGTTGGCTAAATTAGGTGGTTGTTTAAAAGATAGTAGTGGTAGTTCTTGAAAAATACAGTTAAGGGTTTCATCCTCACTAATTATTGGATGGAGATCCTTAATAATCTTACGTAGGAGTTCAAGGTCAGGATGGTATGTGACTACTAAGGGTATTCTGTTGGTAGTCATCTGTTCTTATATTGCAGTAGCTGTTCTCTTGGGACCTGTGTTGCACGTTCCACTGCTCTGTCAATTTTCTGGATGAGAGTCCCTGCTCAATAAAGGTGTTTTTCAACATCGCCAGATGTGTGTCTCTGTCTTCCTCATTTGAACAGAGGCAGTGATACTGAAGTGCTTGACTATATATGACAGATTTCTTTGTGTGGCTCAGGTGATTACTTTTCTTGTGTAAGTATCTCTGTCTGTCTGTTGGTTTGCTGTAAAGACAGGTATGTAGGGTTCCATCCTTAATAGTGACAGTGGTATCCAGAAAATGTACACTTGTGGCAGAATATTCTAGGAAAGCTTTATAGTTGGGTGGAGGTTATTAAGTTCCCGATGAAAATCTTTGTGTGTGTCAGTGCCCTCTGTCCAAATTATAAACAAATCATCAGTGTAACGGAAATAAGCGAATGGTTTATGTGTACAGTGCCTTAGAAAAACCTCCTCCAAATTCGCCATAAAAAGATTAGCATACTGTGGAGCCATCCTGGTTCCCATTGCTGTTTCCATAGTTTGAACATAATGTTTACCATTGAAGCTGAAGTTGTTATGTGTCAGAATGAATTCAATGAGTTTACCCACAACTCCAGGGTCAATGTCGGGGTCCAATTCTTTGTCATGCAGGTATCTGAGTCAGGCTGAAATGCCATCTGTGTGTGGAATATTAGTGTAGAGGGAGGTTACATCCATCGTGGCTAGAAGGGAATCAGGTGGTAAGTCCTTAAAACCAGAAAGTTTATGCAGGAAGTGAGTAGTGTCCTTGATGTAACTATCCCTTTGTATAACCAGCGGTTTGAAAATAGCTTCTACAAACCCTGATATCCCCTCTGTCAGGGTGCCATTACCAGAGACTATGGGTCTATCAGGATTACCAGGCTTATGTATTTTAGGAAGCATGTAGAATGTCCCTGACTTAGGTTCACTGAGGTTGAGGGCATTTAGTTTGTCTTGGACGTGCTCTGAAAATGTTTCAATTAACTCCTGTAGTTCTCTTTATATTCTGTAGTTGGTCACTTCCAGTACTTTGTAGTAAGTAAGATCACTTAGCTGCCTGTTGGCTTCTGTAATGTAATCTTCCGATTCAATATCACCACTGCCGAGCCTTTATCAGCTTTTTTATGACAATGTTATGGTTTGATTTTAGTGTTTGTATAGCCCTCTGTTCCAGTGGAGAGAGGTTGTAGTGGGCCTGTTTCTGCCTATTAAGAATCTCACCAGTAACTCTCTGGTGAAAGCAATTAATGTATTTGTCCAGTTTCTTGTTATGCCCACTTGATGGGGTAAACTCATATGGTTTCTTTTTCTTATCCATAGTATTTTTACTGTTTGTGATTTCTTCCCTATCTGTGATGTCTTCTCTGCCATGAAAAAATTCCCTGAGTCTCAATCTGGGGAAGTATTCCTCCATTTCACCACAAAACTGTATTCTGTCCGGTGGTTTAGTTGGGCAGAAATTGAGGCCCTTAGAAAGTACATTTAATTCCCCAGTAGTCAGTGTGTGGCTGGACAAATTAACAACTGAAAGGTGCCCATCTGTGTGGCTTAGTTGTTCAGTCACTCTGTTCTGTTCTTCATGGTTGTTATGAAGTATGGTAAGTTGAAGGCATCTAACTTCCTGTTTTTAATGGCATGGCTTTTCTTAAGGTTCTTTGGTAGTTCATGTCTATCTCATGCAAGATGTCTAGATTAGGCTCACCAGACATCTTCTCCAGTGTGGTAGCTATTTCATTAAACTGTTTCTTCAGAAATGCTTTTTTGGCATATGAGCTGTGGATTCTGTGATTTCTCAATTTCTCAGAGGTCCTACGACAAAGTTGTTAAGCATATGTAGAATTATCTGTGTTTCTCAGTGGATTCCAAATAGCTAGACCTTTAGGGATAATGTTATTCCTTTTGCACTGGGATAGAAAGTAGACGTCACTGTCTAGCTGTGCTAGTTTCTTCTTAATGTCATGCAACTGCCATGTCCTGCAGCGAATTTCAGTATCTTCCATGATGCAAAAAAATGTTGTAGGTGCCATATTGGTCCTTTTAAGAACAGATCCAGAAACAAATGATTTGATACCTTTTATTGGTCCAACATGGATGTTACAGAAAAGAATAAAGTACTCTAGCTTTTGAACCAACCAGGTCCTTCTTCAGAAGCTTTGTGGCAGTTTTTTCAAATATCCCATACTATTAACACAGATTATGTTGAAAAACAGAAATAACTCTCATTGGTTTAACATATACATTTAAAACATAACAGAAGATTACTTCAGAGAAGCTAATTAACACCAGTATGCCTTTAACTGAGGAGCCTTAGAAGGGCAAGGTTATCAATAATTCTCTACAGCCAGACAGTTCTTGTCACATAAATTTTAAAATGTCTCAGTATGCCAAGAAAGCATTCTAGTGATAAAATAACCTTGGGGTGGCATTCTCTCTAATACATGTAAGATGAGCTTACAACACATTTCCAATTGTCCTGGTATATTAAAGAAATGATAATGAGAGACAAAATCCTGAAATTAAGTATAACTGCAAGTTGAAAACAAGCCTCAAATTAACCTATACATATATATACATGATGTATGATGCATTTTTATTATACACAGACTCTGTGTTGAAATCTGCACTTATCAGGCTCATGGTCTCATTTTCATGGGGGTCCTTGACAAGTATTTTTTAATTTGGCACTTACAAGTGATACTATCATGCATGTAAGCTCATCTTACATGTATTAGAGAGAATGCCACCCCAAGGTTTTTTATCACTAGAATGCTTTCTTGGCATACTGAGACATTTTAAAATTTATGTGACAAGAACTGTCAGGCTGTAGAGAATTGTTGATAACCTTTGCCCTTCTAAAGCTCCTCAGTTAAAGGCATACTGGTGTTAATTATCTTCTCTGACGTAATCTTCTGTTATGTTTTAAATGTATATGTTAAACCAATCAGAATTATTTCTGTTCTTTCAATATAATCTGGTGTTAATAGTATGGGATATTTGAAAAAACTGCCACAAAGCTTCTGAAGAAGGACCTGGTTGGTTTGAAAGCTAGAGCACTTTGTTCTTTTCTGTAACATCCATGTTGGTCCAATAAAAGGTATCAAATCATTTGTTTCTATATCCCTTCTTTTTGAGAAAGTTTAATACTACCTGTATGTGGTTGTAGGAATGTAGTGCCCTTCAGGACCTGCACTCCTGTCATGCATGCATGCATAGTCTACTGTAACTATCTCTGATTTTCATGTGGCAGCCCTGTGCTCCCATCTATACATAAGTGTAGAGACACTGTAATGAAATCTCATCTCCCTATGGTCCTGCGCTCCCAGTACTGCATAATTGAGGGCCCTGCACTTCCAGTATTAAATAATGGTATGCATATGTGGGAGAGCAGGGCCATCTGGCCCTGCTGTGCCATCTACCCATACAGTAAGTATAGAGACATAGCACAGGCCTAGAGTCATTTCAAGTAACTATTGTGCTGCAAATGGGGCAATATCTCAGTAACCATAGGAACATTATAAAAAATTCCACCTCAGTTGTAATGATGTCCTGGCAACCTGCATGCATGCTTAAAGGTGTTGTAAGCTGTGCTTAACAAAAAATTCATATCTCAAACTGTTATCAAGATATAGGTGCCGAAAGGTACTGCAGCCCACAGTGTTATCCTAGGGGAAATTTCTAAACTTCAGAATTTTATAACTATTCAACTGATGTAATTTGTTTCACCAAACCAGCAACAGGCACATGTGTGGTGCAGGCCCCTCCCATGCTGCAAATTTCAGACCATTAGTCCTAACTGTTTATTTGCTAGGTAGTTGCAAATAAAGTATTTTTAACTTTTGCAAATTTGCGAAAATTTCACAAAATTTGTGAATGTTTCTCAAAAGTACATTCGCAAATGCGTGACACTTGCAATGAAAGAATTCAAAATACATATTTCCTGGCCATATTTTTTAAAATTAATATCAGGATTGTGTTCCTTGGGCCCTGATTAGGGAAACACAACTGTTGGTGTTTACCACAGGGCAGTATTTTTTGAATTACAGCATTTTTTAGCTGTCGCTAACTGAAAACAAGATGGCGGCCATGTGAAAGTGCAAAACCCATTTGCGGCAGTCAAAAGTGCTTTTGAGGCAGACATATATTTTTTCTCCATAGGCTATAATGGGAAACCTTAAACTTTAATAACTTTTGAATAGATTAATATTTTTCACCAAACCTTCAAAAGACATATCAGTGACATAGACCCAATATACCCTGGCAATTTCAGACCAGATCCCAAACTGTTTTGAGCCATAGCCCGAGCAAAGAATTTTTAAAAAGTGATATTTTTACATTTATTGGCACTTCACAGCTCTGGAACTGCACATCTGACTGGAACAAAATTTACCAAATCCAGAGATCTATAGTACCAGATGGTGCATGCAAAATGTCAGGCAAATCAGACAAATGGTTACAAAGTTATTAACATGCAAAATATTGGGTTTAATATAGAAGTGGCCGTGCAACCCTAACTAAAGTGGCAATACCATGCCACTGTAAGATAAAAGAGAGAGAGAGAGAGAGAGAGAGAGAGAGAGAGAGAGACATATAGATAAGAAAACAGTTAATACAGAGGTTAGAATTATTCTGGCTGAAGAAAGCAGAAGACCACATTACAATTTTAATGTCATTGTAAAGGAGAGTTTAGCCTCAATTTGCTCTCCAATAAATTGATTGATTGATTGAATATGGCCACCAATTAAATTCAAGCAATTAGAGAACTACAGAATTTGGAAGATGTCATTTTTAAACCTGCTGATAAAGGTGGCAACATTGTAATGATGGAGAGGGAACACAATGGAGGGAAGGTATTAGAACTATTAACTGATACTGATAAATATCTTAAATTAAGATCCAACCCTCTACCTCACTTTAAACTGGATCAGGTACCATCCTTGGAAAAAGTCAAAGTTATAGGGGAAATCACTGATGAAGATTTGATGTTTTATTACCCTAGTTCCCAATTACCACTACAAGATATATTCTTCCCAAAGTATATAAGGACTTGACAAATCCACCAGGCAGACCCATTGTTTTGGGGGTTGGGTCAGTAAACTAACAACTTATGTGAGTTCATAGATTTTTTTCTAAAAAGAAGTGTTTCCTTACTGAATTCATGCATAAGGGACACAATGCATGTATTAGAAAAATTTGAAAATTTTAGTTGATCCACTGAGTATAAATTGCTCACAATTGATGTAGAGTCACTCTACACTTCTATTAGGCACTGTGATGGTTTTGCAGATTGCAAACATTTTCTGTTTAAAGATTCACTAAAGGATTGTATGCCTGTAAATTTCATCATGGAGGGTTTAGAATGTATTTAAACCCACTAATATTTTGAAATGGATTCTGATTATTATTTACAGGATTGTGGCACACCTATGGGAGCTGCTATGGCTCCCTCCTATGTCAATTTGTCCCTGGGCCTCTGGGATGAGAATTTCATCTTTAACAAAACTTCCAGTCCTTTTTACAGAAACATAGTCCAATGGTACAGAGTTATTTATTATGTTTTTGTGTGTATGGTCAGGAACAAAGCTGGAGATGACAGACTTCAAGTTTTGGCTCAATTGCAATGATATGAACCTTAAACTTACCCACAAGTAAGATCGATTTTTTGGCTATCACCCTTTTGTGCAGTACAGACAACAGGGTTCTATCAAAAGGCAATAGGAAACCAACAGCAGCCAATAGTTTTTTTTTACTTGCTGGCAGCTCCCATCCAAAATAATTTAAAAACTCTATGCCATTTAGTCAGTTTTTAAGATTAAGGCAGAATTTCTATAGGATGAAACTTTTGTGTTACAAGCCAATGAAGCCAGAAACATATTTTAAGAAAGGGGTATAGCCCTTAAATGTGGGATTTGGCCATTAGGAGAGTTATGGACAGGGACTGGAGGGATTTACGTACATCAAAGCCTAAAGGTGATACTGGGCAGAAAATCATTAACTTTATCATGGAATACAACCACTAGCTGGGGAAAATAGGGAATATTGTATCTACATACTGGCTAATCCTTTTGAATAATCTAACCTGAGCACCACACATAGGAAGTAAACTAATGATTTATTTTAGCAGGGTCCAAACCTAAAGGACAAAATAGTATTTAGTCAGTTTTCCTGGGCTGTCCCAAGACCCAGTTACATGGCCTCCAGTCCTCCCCTGCATGTATAGGTGTAGATACTGTAGTGTTTGCAATCAATGCCAACAAGGGGCAATTTTGAAATCCCAGCTTGCAAAAGAAAGGTTTATATTCAACAGTTCATCTCCTGTACACCAATCTTCACTGTATATGCTCTATGGTGTGGTTGTGGAAAACTGTATGTGGGTAGGGTGGTTAGACAGTTGAAAAGCATGTTCAGAAACACATTAGGGAGATGAAGAATGTAAATCTTTGAAATATGGTAGCAGAACACCTTCTCACGGAATCAATTTCCTCTAACTGAATTCTTTTTTTATAGCTGGAGGTTTTGAGAGCATAGTAGTTAACTGCTTTACCTCAGAATTCTCGAATCCCAGTTTTGATGCATGTATCTATGGCAAGCTCCTGACTCTGATTTGCTGTTTACCCCTTCTTATAGCTTTGCTGTATTCTTGTGGAGACATTTGGCGTATATGCATTATAAGGGAATAATCCATTGAACTGATGAATTTAGTCAATTTCTTTTATGCTTCACAGTTCAAACCATTTATCATTTTGTTTAAAATGTGAGGAAAATGTATGATTTTGACTCATGGGTGCTAAATGAGTTACAAAATATGACAAATGTATTTGATACAAGTCCTTTTGTATTTAATGTTTATGATACCTTATGTTAGTGTAACTTAATAATAACATCATATGGCAATACTTAAGGATAATCTCTTCTAGATTGCTGCTCCTGAAGAAGCTCAAAGGAGCAAGTGCTTGAGACACCTCTTTAACAGTTGGTGACTGGCTTGTCAGTACTTTTGTGTGAGTGCATTTGTAAATTAGCTATTTGGTCTGCACTTACTTGCTTGCTATACACGCTCACCATGCTGTGTCCTAGAGTGCACTGCATCAGAGGTTGTGACTTGTAACTTTAGGGGTGAGTAGCCCCAGACCTGCATCCTGCCCAGCACCTGTGAGCACAGTACTTCCTTGCTGTCCTTGGATACTGTGGAGTCTAATGGTGTAAGTAAGTAAGTAAGTAAAACTTTATTTGTATGGCACTCAATCCTGGGGGCTCTGGGTTCCTTACAAAGGTGTAAGACATGGCAGGATCATAAAGGGTCATTAACAAATAAATAATTTAAAATCCATAATAAATTGATGACAGTAAATAAATAACACTAAAATTAGCTGCAGTTAACAAAAATGCTTCTGTAAAAGATGGTCTTTCAAACCTTTAAAAACCTCCACCATTAGGACCTCCCTCAGGATCTTGGTAGCATGTTTCAGAAGACAGGGTCTATCACCTCAAATGTGCAGTCCCTGAGGTTTTCAGCCTGGCCTTCATACCTGCATGTGTCCTTCAGTGGAGGAGCAAAGGAACGCACTGGAAAGGCAGCAGTCAGGAGGTTACTCAGGTAGTCAGAGTTTGAGCCACATAGGGCCTTAAATGTGAGCAAGCCCACCTTGAAAATAATCCTTTATCTGACAGGCAGTCAGTACAAATCCAGCAGGACTGGGGTCACATGACAGGGCCTGGGTAGGTAGCCAGCAACTTGGCTGCTGTGTTCCACACCAGCTGCAGTTGATGGAGTTTCCCTCCACTGACCCTGAAGTACAGACCATTGCAGTAGTCCACCCTTGATGTGACAAAGGCATATACGGTACCAGTGCAGGCAGATCATCAGGAAAAATTAGGGATTTAATACAGGCAACATTCCTTAAGTGGTAGTAACCACTTTCAATGATAGATGACACCTGCACATCAAGTGTCAGCCCATGGTGACCAGGCTTGATATCCAGTACCTCTGGATTGCCAGAGTTTAGTTTAAGCCAGTTAGAGGACATCCAATCTTGAATCTCAGACAGACAGTTGTTTAGCACTACCACAGCATTATTTTTCACAGGGGCAAAATACATATAGAGCTGGGTATCATCTTTGCAACAGTGAAAACCCAGACTGCAGTGTCTGATGATCTCACCCAGGGCAGCATGTATACCATGAATAACACTGGTGACAAGACTGAACCTGGAGGAACTGCACATGGCAGGAGCTTTGGACAGGAGCAGAAATTCTACTTCGCTATCTGTTACATCCTGCCTGAGAGATAGGACTCAGACCAGTTGATGACAGTACCAGTAAGTCCACAATACTCTCTAAGGTGATCCAGAAGCACAATGTGGTCCATGATATCAAATGCTGAGAAGAGATCCAGGAGAACGACAACTGACTGGTCTCCTCTACCCTCTCCATGAAGAGGTAATTTTGCACCCTGATCAATGCCATCTCAGTGCTATGCCTATCCCTAAATCCAGATTGGAATGCCTCATAGGTGTCAAAGGCCGCACAATGTGCCTCGAACAGCAGAACCACCACTTTCTCAACAACCTTCCACAGGAATGGGAGGTTGGAGATAAGTTTGATAATTTTCCAAGACATTATGGGTTGAGTGATTGTTTCTTCAGAATGGGATTCACCAGTGCCTCCTTCAAGGTGTCTGGAAAGAATCCACACAAAAGTGAACACCAGACTATCTCGACTAACACTTGACCAATGGACCCAGGGCATCCCACTAAGAGATGAGTCAGGCCGGGTCCAGTTCACAAAATGTGGGCCCAGCTTAAAGATTATTACCTCAGCCACCCTCACTGGCTGAAACTCCCCAAATAATAGAAGTGCCTCTGTTTATACAAGGCCTACCACTGCAGGACTGATCTTGTCCCAGTGGGAGATCCCAGACTGTATAGAGGGCAGTCTGTCAGAGAAGAACTGAGCAAACAGTGAACACAATGAAACTTATGATGCTCTTTTGGCTGTAGACATGCAGGGTGAAGTAGCCTGTCTGCAGTCCAAAAGAGCTGATCTGATCTGTTCCTCCTGCAACAATCTCCTGGACAGGAACTCTGTCTTCTTACAGCCAATTGCCCTTTGATAGTCACCTTAGTGAGCTTTCAAAGCCAGCTTATCCTCTTCAGACTGGGTCCTCTTCCAGCAATGTTCC
The DNA here is from genome assembly GCA_016271365.2 of Neoceratodus forsteri. Lineage (NCBI taxonomy): Eukaryota > Metazoa > Chordata > Ceratodontiformes > Ceratodontidae > Neoceratodus > Neoceratodus forsteri. The sequence continues at coordinate 964,124,787 of CM028131.1, read as the reverse complement.
AACTTCCAACCCTTGGTCTTTATCTCCTTGGTGCTGACACATCATGTTCTCATATGCTAATGCAGCTCTCAGAGTCAATGAGATTCCAACAGTCAGAAAATGGAGACCCCAAGGACAGTTACGGGGATTAGTATGAACAGTAAAAATAAACAAAGGCAATCACATATTTCTCTAACAGGAGCAAGATAAGTGTTATTTGTTGACATGGAAACAAATAAATTTTACAAGATGTGAGAGTGTAGTTTTCCTTCAACTAAAAAAAATATACCAGAGAAAACAAAAAGTGCCACTGCCACACAGAAGGAGAACTGTCCTTAGGATGCTAGATCCTCCATTCCCCCAATGTCTTGCTTCCCCAATGTTTAAAGTTGGGTGGACCAAGGCACTGGTTACTTTGCTTCAGCAGTTGAGCAAACCATTTTGTTTCAACACCTCAGCTCCTGGAGTTGCCCTGTTATGATGCAAAGTTTGCTCATGGATTCAGCTAGAATCCATGGAACCAAAGACTCAAAAATTAATGTTTTCTTGTTACCTCTCACTATGTTTTTTTTTTTTTAAACCTGTGTACCACAGACCAGAGGAGGGATGGAGGGGTGGGCAAAGACAACTGGCATGGAACAAATTTTCCATAAACATGACTACTAGTTGGCATGACCCTTCCCACCCTCCACCCACCTTCCTGGACCTGCACAGTTTTTCACACATGTTCCCCACTAGGCGAACACTTTCCCACCCTCCACCCACCTTCCCGGAACAAAACAATTGTTTTTAATGCTATCACTGCTCTGGCATGAACATTCCAACCATCCACCTATCTTAACAAACAGTTCAAATTTTTTAGCACAGTCCTCCACTCAGCATGCATCTTCTCAACCTCTGTCCACCTCCACTGACCAACACTTTTTTAACACTCTCTCCAGCCCAGCACACATCTTCCCACCCTGCAAACACTTTCCTAGACATGCATAATATTTAAAAAATAACATGTTCATCTCACCACATACATTCTCACATCCAACACTACTTCCCTGACCAGCACAATTTTTTAAAACACTTTCTCATACCTGCATGGACCTTGCACCTTCCACCAACCTTCCCAGACAAGTAAATTATTTTCAACTCTTTCCCAACCCAACCACCTCTACCCACCTTTCCAGACAAGTAAAATATCAACCCAGCATGGATCTCTCAACCTTCTACCCACCATCCCAGACCAGTATAGTTTGTTTTAGCAGTCTCCCTCAGCATGCATCTTCCAACCCTTTGTTCACCTTTTCTGACTAACACAATCTTTTAACACTCTCCACAACCCAGTACACCATACCACCTTCACCCATCATTGCAGACATGTACCATTTTTTTGAACAAACGTCTGTCTCATTGTGGATATTCCCACATCTGACACCCCATCCCTGACAAGCACAATTTTTTTAAAGCACTTTATTGCACTCAGCACACACCTTGCCTCCCTCTGTGATCCCTTCTAGACAAGTACAAGTTTTTCAACACTTTCTGCAACCCGGCACTGACCTTGCCATTCTTCACCCACCTTCAAAGGCACATATAATTTTCTCAACACTTTTCCCAACACAGCACAGATGTCATCGCCCTCCACCCACCTTCCCAGACAACACAATTTATTTTTGATACACTCCGCAACACAGCATACACCTTCTCTCCCTCCACCCACTTGTTTTAAACATCTGCTGCACTCAATTCATCCCTTCCCAAATACCACACCCTTCCTGACAAGCATAACATTTTAACTCATCAAACCTATTGTATACACCTAAGACTAGGCACTAAAAAATTACTTCAGATCTTGCTCTCAAATTATACAAATAAGTGAAAAGCTGGCATGGCTCCTGCAAACACAAGTCAAATAAAATTCTCAAACTTGGCTCAGAAATTCAGGCAGCAGAAGTCAAGTCAGGAGTATGGAACAGGTTTTCAGTGATTGTCCTCGAGGGTATGGGTAAGCTCTGTTGGTGGTGAAAAGTCCTCTTCTCTGTCAGGACTTGAGCTAGTTTGGGTGAAAAACAGCTCCATGGGGAGCTCCTGTGTCAGCTGAGTGGTCATTTTGTAGCAGCAGTCTTTTTAAGTGAATTACACCTTGGACTGACACCTTCCATTGTACAGGAGCTCTTCCAGATCAGATGTCATGCTGCATTCTAAGGTGGGTTGGTAGGATTCTGTATCTCTTCCTTGGCTCTTCCTCCACAGTCACGTATCTCACCACTCCACAGTGCCCTTCTTACTGTATGTTACTGGTGCAGACCTGAGAGGGGACTGGAACATACAAATGCACATGAAGTTTAAAAGTTTAAGAGCACTATTGGTAGATGCCATTTGCAGACACATCTAAGAAACATCTCATGTCAGGCAGACACATCACATGCTATGTCTCAGAATAGGAAGAAATATTTTATTGTGCAGCGGAGGTGCAAGATGGAGGGTGGAAGCAATGCAGGCCAGCTCAAGAATGAACAATAAAAGAAAGGAACTCTATTTAAGTTAAATAGGTTAAACCACAATGATGTTAGTAGGATTTCACTGTGAGAGGTGGAAATCACAGGTAGGGGTTATTTCATGGGTTCCACAAGAAAATTGTAGATGTGAACTTCATCCCTAGGCCATAAGGTATATCACTGCCTTTTGACCAAGAAGCCATTATTATCTTTGTGTGCTACCCTGGAATTGCATCTTCATAGCTACTAGATGATTAAAGCACCTATGTACTTTATGTGGACAAACAAGACCATTAGGAGGCAGTATAGTGCAGTGGTTTAAGGCTCTGAGCTATAGACCTAGGGTTTGAATCTCACAGCCCCCACTTGCATACTGTGTGACTCTGAGCAAGTCACTTAACTTCCTTGTGCTCCCAGGTCACACGTGGAAACAAGCTTTGGCTTAGTGTGCCTTTCCTGGTTAAACCATTTTCACTTTCTCCTTTATTATGACTTTCCACCATATGTCAGTCATGTTAAAAATGTAATACCTAGCCACCTCTATGTAACTCTATGTGATTAAGCTTTGAAATTTCCAGTCACTGCAACAACTTTTGAGCATCCTTGTTTAGTTGTAATGCCTCATCTTGCTAGAACAAGCTTCCAAAACTCTCTGTCTATGTTTGATATCAGGAGTTATACCACATTTAAAAACCTTATCAAGTATTACTGTGTTGTTATTTGTTACTGTAATTGAGTAGGATCTTGAAACATTTGTATCTTACTTGCCATAGTTCTATTCCATTCACTACACAATATTATTAAACATAATTGCCAAACTATGACAATCAACCTACTGGTCAATATAGCATATGAAAGACAGTATTGGGGAATACCGATCTGTCTATTGAGTGTAAGTAGTTGCAGTGACAGGGGAGAAGAGTGTTAGTGAAAAAGTGTTATCCCTGTCATTGTACTCTTTTACCTGGCATCATCAGTTGCTGTGTGTGGGCTTGGTCGAGCCGCTCCCCTGGTGGAGTGGCTATGGCACCAGCACATGGCAGAATTTGAGACCTGGGACAGTGGTTCAATTCCATCCAGTTCTTCCCATGCTGCAACTTTTGCAGAGTTTTTTTTAAAAAAAAACTTCCCCAACAGTGTTTTTCCCCATCCCCAATGTGAGCACCCCCGAGTTTGTTATTTAAATTCCAGGAAGTGGGGGTGGGCAATCACCCACAAAAAACAGAAGCCCATAGACTGGTAACGACGTTGCTGCTTGTGATTGTCGGTGTTTTGCTCTGACAATATTACAAGCACACACCTTATAACTGCAGCATTAAGTGTCTGACAATGTTTCTGAACATGATTATGACCCCATACCGATAATCAAGCAACAATGCATGACAGGGGTGTGTGTTGTGCTTGTATAACATCACGCCTCAGGTATTTGGATATGAGGCCACAGGCTGAGTGCTTTCAACTCCCAAGAAGTGATATTATTCCCGCACACACACACTGGAGTGCATTATTTCTGTTACATAATGGTTCATTTTATACCATTTTTTTAAATAATTCTCTTTTTGTTTTAGTTGATTTTTAGTATGGAAGATGAGGGTCATGCTCATCATAATGATCTTCATACAGTGATGTTATGTTCAGATAACATAATTTTTGAAAGTGGCCACTGACCAATCAGGATGTAGGATTTGTCCTTGCCATTGTATAATTACAGGTTAAAGGGACATGGTCAAACTTTTTTACATCATATTATTTGTAGATAAAAAACTACATTTTATGATTCCTTACTATCTCTAAAATTCATTGATGTTGCTGGTTGTTTTGTCTGCCTCCTTGCTTAGTAGAACTGAAATGCATGGTAATGAATAGTTATAATCAACCATGTTTGGTTTCAGATCCTGGATCTACTCACATTGCATACTCCTGAACATTAGAAACATCCTAAACAGTGCAGCCACTCATGATAGAAATAGTCTCCTCTATTCCCATTGTATAATGAGTGGATTGACTGTGTCAGGGATATTCCTAAGTGCAGGAAAAGTGCAATAGGAGTTGATCAAGAATGTAAGTAAACATATTTTTGTGTGGTAACACCAGTATGGTGGGCAGTCAGTATTTCAGTTTTTTAAAATCAGAATCAGACTATCAGCTACATAAGCAGTCTTTACAGAATGTGAGTAATCATAACATGTCTTTTTAGGCTATGGGTGGAATGTACAGTCCTTTTGGGATCAGATTGAAGCTCTAAAATGACTGATCATGGAACTCCCTTTTTGCACATTTAGAAGTATTCCTCCACAGCTGCAAAATAGTGTACTCCCCCTCTGATTTTTGCTATTTGCTGCTCTGTGTTAAAGGCATCTGAAGGGAGGGGTGCTACTGTAGTGTACCTCCAAACTTCTCAGGCTACTAACAAAAACAACTATGGAACCTTATAGAACAAAAAAACACTTTTTAAACTGCTGTTTCTATCATCTGTCCAGCTCAGTCTAATAGATTTATTCAGCAACTTAGAGGTTAACTCATCTGTTGCACTGAAACAGTCAGAGAGACTACAGTGTCAGATTACACACAGTGCAGCTGCAGCTAGCTATTAGCTATCTCATTCCTATGGGCATGACAGGTTGCATGCACACACACAAACACACCAGCATGTACTCTGACCAAATATATTCAAGAGGAATGAATTAGCAACATACCAGTTTTTGATGATTGTGACTGAACAGCACTATAAGACAACATTAAGAAACTAACTTTGGTCATTTGGTAGCTATTCACAGCCCTATCAGCTCTGGCTAGACCTTGTTAAGCTAGGGACATGTTGACGCATAATGGGGTTGACAGTGTCCCTTTAATACTGATAGCAACCTAAAACCAATTGCTGGAAAACTTTTGTAATACGTAACAGTAACATCACAAACATATTTTAAAATGTCATCTCAGCTGTTTTGCAGCTGTGTTTAAAATGGACATGCTTTCAAATTAACCATTGCCAACTTTATTACTGTTTCTCTTGCATACATTCATTGACCACATACAACCCAATGCTCTGTGTGATCTTTCTTACCTCTATAGTTTAATATAGACATGTGTCTATTGTGGCATTTAAAAAATGGGAACTTGTTTTTCTATTCCAACTGCTGAAGACTGCGAAAACTTTATACAACTGCAGCACAATAAGAACACTGTTTGAAAAACAAACAGTTAAGAGTTTTCTAATAAAGTCCATGAATACCAGAAAAATTGAAGACATGTCAATGTCTGAGATACACAAGCTGCTGGCAACTTTCATTTTCTCTGTAAAAATGGATGGCATTAGCCAAGACAGACTACTTGTCAGTCAAAAGTACCTGCATTTCATATTTCAAGGCATAGATAACAATTTTAGTGAAACCAGGAAAACACTAACTGTGAGACAAAAATATCTAAAAGGATGAGCCATCTTTCTCTGATGGTAATTTGTTTTTCATCCAATAATTACAATAATATTAACAAATATTCTCATATTTTTTACACCCACTTAGTGTGTTATACTTTTATACACCACTTGAGCTTTACTCTAGCGTGGTCTGTGCAATTTCAAACACCTTAGGTGGTGTAAAAAGAACTTGTAACACACTGACATGCATACATTCTTTTATATATAACCCCTGCATCATTGTTTGTCTTTTGCTGTTATCTGCAACATGCCTTTCTCCAGGATATCCTTGAAAATGAGCTCCATTTAGGGGCTAGCACCTGGTAAAATAATATATAAAGATGCAGTTACTGGATGTGTTAGATATGTGCCCTGTCTATGTATTCCTTTGCAAGTCCTTCTCAATTAATTTCTTAGTGATCCTACTGAGTTGAAGTATTGTATTTTTCCTCAGGTTATCAATATAGCATATTGAGCTTTCTGTTGCAGTTATACACATCAGCTAAAAACAATCACTTGTGCTATCCATGAGGAACAAATTACTGGGAGCGGATCACATCTCTTCTTCAAATCATTTAAACAAATTACTATGCAACATGTTCGACCAGGTTCTTTGAGTGTTAAATAATTAAGTAATAATGCATGACAGGGTGTGGTATATCATGAGATATCATCATGCCTCGGGTGCATTGTGAGGCATGAGGCCATAGGCTGAGTGTCTCATGCATCCAAGAAGTGACAATATCCCATGATATACCACACCCTGGAGTGTGTTATTGTGATTATAAAATGACCCTAAAGTGTTAGTAAATGGCTGAACTTGGTAATCAGTTTTGGACCGTGACAATATTATGAGATATTATCATGGGTCAAAGTCTGTTTCAGCCAATCAGGTTCCAGGAGTTATCCTTGCCATTTTATAATGTTGGTTATAATTATTCTCTATGCTGATGCTATTCTTTTGTTGTCATAAATACATTATAATTAAAGTCCAGTCATACCAAAGTTCAGCACAAAAAGGGTCTGTGTTTTCAAGTCTTCAAAGCTTTTACTTCTGAGTCTGAGTTGTAGAGCTTTGACTTCCAGTTGTACACTTCCAGGCTGCATTCAAGCTACACCAGTAGCTCTAGTCATCCCAGCCAGTGAAATAATTGCCTGTGCTTCTGAGTAACAGCAATTAGAATCACCAGTAAATGGTCCATGACTTCTGCAGCAAAACATTTAAGACTGCTTAATGTACCGTCATCTGGGTTTAATATGATCTCTTCACATAAAAAACAGGTAACAGACCAACTACAATAGATTAACAAGATTGAAATGAAATGTAAATACTTGCCAAATCAATGGAGACCACATTTACTATGGAAACCCTGAGGAAATGACATGAAAATATAAATTCCTGGATGCAGACACTGGATAGGAAATTGTATGTTGTAAGCATCCAAAATTGACTTTTTTCATAAAGCTATACAGATGACTTTAGTTGATGTAAAGATCCTGGTAGAGGGCCACCTGATGCCCCCAATGCAAGCATGTCATTTTTCATGCTTCGTTACCTGGGTTTGGCAGCTAAACCAGAGCGGGTACTTAGGTAGCCAGGAAGGAACTGCATTGCCACTGGCAGTGTAATCCCAGCTGAGACAGGGGAGGGAGCATGCTCTGGTTCCACAGTGCCTCCTGCTGGTAGGCCACAGAGTTTGCTCCTTTGGCTGAGAGCTTACATCACACATATGAGTCACATCCCATTGATGCTGTGCATTCCAACTGGGAAGAAAAATTTATGGGCAAAACCAGAGGTGTGGCCATGTAGGATGATGCCTGGCCTCCACAGATGTCACAACACAGATCATGGCTCCTGTCTCACACCAAGGATCTGGAAAGTGGAAAGGTGACAGAAGAAAGACTGAAGTAAATCCTGGAGATGGTGAGTGTCCAAGTTGTGGGGGGCAGGGGAGGGCAGGCCAGGAGCACAAAAATCTCTATGGAAAAAAGGCTCAGGAAGAGAATCTGTTAAATTTAAAACACATTTTCTAACTCAACAGCTTAATATGGTTCAAGGTCATTTGGAATTCAACTGTATCACCCTCCCCGGGTTGTGCCTGAAAATAGGCAGGATTTGTCTAGTACACTTACCCGGTCAACAAAAATGAAATAAATAAATAAATAAAAATAAATAAACTCTAGAAGCTCTAACTTGTGCTGCAGTAAGGGCAGATCACAATGTAAAAAGAAAATTGACATTTAAAGAATCAGCTTTACTACACATATATGGGGGATTCACAAAGAAATGCACTCAGTGCATCTTCGTTGTGCCGGTGCAAATAAGCTGTGCCAAGCCCAAACTGTGATATTCACAGAAGATGTTCTGGCACATCCCCTCTGTAAATACCACAGTTGCGCCCAACCCAAGATGCACTGGTGCATCCCCTGGTCAGGCTGGGAAAGTGATGTGGCAGTGCATCTCTGGATGCACAGCACCCAAAGGTGGTATTCACAGCCCCAGACATGCAAATGGGGCTATTAGACAGGTAAGGCACAATGGGGCCATTTGTAAATCATTAAGGCCCATTTGTGTAAACTTACAGGGGATGTACCGGGCAGGATGTGAGGGCACCTGCAAGGCCTGTGAGCAAGAAGCATAGAAAATGAACCTCTGGTAGCATTGTGCCCCTTCCTGCCTGTATCTCCATACCATAAATACTCTGTCCATAATTCCCTGGTGGTCTAGTGGAACCCCACTCTGCCCTGACCCAATCACATTGTGAATGTGAAGACCAAAGTATCCCTGGTGGTCCAGTGAACCCCATCCACTCAGGCACCCCACCCCACTCCCCTGTCCCAGCATGGGCAGAAAGTAGGTGGGCAGCACATGAAAGCATACCATACATCTGTAAGCCCAGTGGTAGACCCTGTCAGACCAATGGGCTTGCAGTAGTATTGGTTATTCACAACTTTGTGAATGACACAGGTCATTCACACAGTTGTGAATGAAAGCTAAAGTATTCTGTATGTAACTGAAACATCTAACTGCAGCCAGCTGAATGAAAGTATATGTGTTGAGAGACTGTGTATTATACTGTGCCAAAGCTCTACCCTGCATTGTATTTCCTGACTAAATATGAGCTCCCAGTTGTGGAGCACTTGAAATTGCGATCAGCTGTTTTGGTCCTATTCGTCAGCAGTGGAGGAGGGGCAGAACCATTAGAAAAGGCTTGTGCTGTCTGCAGAATACAGGTACGCTGTATGTAACTGGAACATCTAACTGCAACCAGCTGAATGAAAGTATCTGTGTTGCAAGACTGTGTATTATACTGTGCCAAAGCTCTACCCTGCATTGTATTTCCTCACTAAATATGAGCTCCCAGTTACCACAGCACTTGAAATTGCCATCAGCTGTTTTGGTCCTATTGGCTCAGCAGTGGAGGAGGCAGAACCACTAGAAAAGGCTCACGCTGGTACTGCGCGAGTCAGTAGTGCAAGCCTGAGTGCTGTGAGCACCACTGGAAGAGAACTTTTAACATCTATGAGACATTTTCAATAGTGTCTGGCACAAATTTGGACTGAAGTAAATATCCCTCATGCTACACTAGTTTAAGGTACACTTAGGTAGATAATGCCATATAGCCTAAGTGTACTTGATGTAAGATTTTAACATAAGCAACTTCTAATACAATTAGTTTTTTTTTGTTAAATAATAAATAGAGTAGTTGAATTTCATGATTAGTAAGGTTTTTTGGGGTAAATGCTGTAGTGTGCAAAGGGATTTAGCCCCGGACAGTATAAATTAATTATCCAAAAATAGGGCATGGTTGAATATTTAAATTGAATGTACTGATTGGTAGCTATAACATAATCAGTTTGTTGACAATTGTTTTTTGTTTACCCTTACTATTCGTAGTAGAATATAAAGTTAAAATCTACTTCACAGTACAGGATAAGCTGTTTTAATTTTGCCCTGGACCAGTATAAATGAATCACCAATAAATAGGGCATGGTTTTAAATTTAAAATTGAATGCACTAACTTGTAGTTGTTATATAATTAACTTGTTAATTGTTAGAATTTTACTTACCCTTACTATCTAGTAGTATAATATAAATTTAGAAATTATCTTATTATACAGGATAAAGCTGTTTTAACGTTGTGAGGGGACATATTGTCCAAATTAACTTAAACATGAACATTTTACAAAGGCTGGGATTCTATGTTTGCATTACACTTGCACTTTATGTAAAATGGACTAGTTTAGATTTAATACAAAATCCTGCTGTGATAGCATTACAGTTAAGAACCATTAAGGTGGGAAATGCTAAAATTGGAGATTCTTTAACACAATTGACATGTAATAAAAGGAATGCATTTGGGAAAATATGTTTTGGTTTGAGGGGTTTGGGTGCTGTTTTTTCTTTTGGCATGTCTCACCATGGCAAACTTAAATTGTTTGATTATTGTATTGACTTTGGGTGGAGATGTCGAAAGAAATCACAGTCCTGATTCCTTAAGTAAGATAAGAATGATTTGTGATAATGCTAGAAGTGTAAAACCAAAAATTGACTTACTAAGGACTTGGATATCGTCTGAATCCCCAAATTTAGTTTCTCTCACTGAAACATGGTTAACCTCGCAGATTGGAAAAGAGGAGTTAAAAATGGAAGTTTTCTCAAGTTTCAGGTTAGATAGAAAGGGTAAACGTGGAGGAGGGTTCTCCTTTATGTGGTATGAGATTTGGGACAATCTATAGAAATTTATTCTGGGGTAATTGGTTTAATCGACTGCTTATTGGTTGAGATTATGGAATTTGATCTGATAGTTGGGGTAATTTATGCACCACCTAAAACAAAAGTAAGTGATTATGAGCAATTGGAATTGAAGATACAGGAAAAGTCCATGGGAAAATAATTGATCCTAACAGAAGACTTTAATGCCCCATGGGGCAAAAGTAGGCATAATACTCTACAGTTCAGTTTTAAACCTTTGGCAGTAACTCAACTAGTCACTCAGTCTACCAGGAATACATACCCACAAAGTCCTGGGAATATATTGGATTTGATTTTTGTTACAACTAAGGTTAACCCTCAGTTAATTTTAGTAAATCAACCCATGTTAGGAGATCATTGTTCTCTAAGAAATAAATTTAATTTGTATAGGGGAAACATTCAAATACCAAATGAAAGAGCACTAAAATTAAAAAAAGAGTTCTTTTAAGGGTTATAATAAAGAGCTTTTTATAGCCAAGCTAATGGAGGTAAATTGGGATAGATTATTCCTAATTCCTTCTTTAGTTTTGGCAATTCAAGAATTCACACAAACTGGTATAGAGAAGTCTGTGACAAACTAATTCCTTCTGAGTACAAAGTGCAAAGAAAAATCATGCTCCATGGATTTCAGAAAACTAAAAAGCAGATTAGAATTAAATCTAGACTTTGGAAGAAAGCAAATAGAACTTTGGATCCTTTGGATTGGGCAAATTATAAATCAGAAATTCTTTAAGACTAAAAATTAGAAAGGCTCAACAAAGCCTATTATATAAATTAAGATAAATGAAACTTCTGATTGTAAACAGAATTGGTCATTGTTTAAATCTTTTGAGGTCCCTGTTCTTCAGAGACCAAAATTAAATGATTAGGAATGGTCTCTTTAGACTCCAATTAAGTCAGTAAATATACAAAATGAGTATTTTGCAACCCTCCCAGAAATTCTAATTCATACTCCAGTGAGAAGAAAGGCACACTCTAATGATGTTTTTTTTTTACCTTTAAATATCCCCAAATTTAGATTTAGGTGTGTCTCCTGTAAACAAGTAAAATATGAAATTAAGAAACTAAACCCACATAAATCATTTGGTTTGGTTGGAATTGAGAATAGGTTTCTCAGAGATTCAGTTAGTGTGATTGTGCCTATCCTGACAAAACTGTTTAATTGGAGTCTGACAGTAGGAACTTTTCCTGAAATGTGGAAGAATGCAAAAATTATTCCGATTTTTAAATCAGGTTTACCATCTGAACCCACAATTTATAGACCTATTGCCTTGCTCTCGGTGGTGTCAAAGATCTTGGAATGGTTGGTACAGCAACATCTTGGACAGTATCTTAAACAGTACTCCTTGCTCTCTGCTTACCAGTCAGGTTTTAGGAAGAACCATTCCACGGGTACCTCACTCACCGACCTGGTGGATTTGATTGCATCCCAACTGGAGGGAGGTAGGTCAGTAGGTGCGGTGATCGTGGACCTTTCCAAGGCCTTTGACACCATCAATAATGACCTGCTGTGTGACAGACTTATTGAAATAGGCCTGTCAACAGAAGTAGTGAGATGGTTTTCATCCTATTTACAGGACCATTCTCAGCAGGTTTGTGTGAACGGTCTCCTCTCTAACAGTGTTTCTGTTCAGAGGGGTGTACCCCAAGGATCAATTTTGGAACCAACTTTATTTTTGATATACATAAATGGCGTAGTGGATGTTGCAAAACATTCTAATTTTAGGCTTTACGCCAATGACACCATTTTGGTGGCAAATGGCTTGAATATAGAACAAATGGAAAGAAATCTCCAAGAGGATTTTCTAGCACTTCGTACTTGGATTAAGGAGTCAGGTTTGGTTATGAATTATAAAAAAACTGAATCAATGGTTTTTAGTAAAAAACAAATAGGAAAGATTGATGTTGCCCCCAATATTGAAATCATGACTGATAACAGTGATCAAATAGCTCAAGATACAATGTATAGATATTTGGGCGTCTGGGTGGATGGGAATCTGATTTTTGACTATCAAATAGAAGATACCATAAATAAGGCACATAAGTGATTGGGAGCATTTAGACACTCAAAATCATGTTTGAATAAGAAAATAAGACTGGCAGTTGTGAATCAACTTTTACTTCCAGTCATGGACTATGGAAGTTACGTATATGATTTAGCTCACAAGAGAAGTTTGGCAAAAGTTGATACGATGTACAATAGACTTGCAAGGTTTATACTGGAAAAGGAACAGGTTCACATCACTGTACTTTGTTTTCGTGATCTTGGATGGTTAACCCCAATTTTAAAAGGAAGTTGCAATGGGCAAATTTAACTAATAAAGTTCTGGATACAAAAAGACCAATTTACTTATTTGAAACATTAGAAGTAATACAACATCATCATAATTTATGCCAGACACCCTTACTAGGATTTATTCCTCCAAAATTAATACATAAATATAGCTCTATGCATTTCCCAGCTATTATGTTTCAAATATAGGATTCAATAAATAAAGAATCCATAGTTAATCAGATTGATGCAAAATTATTCATGAAGGAGGTAAAACATGAATTGAGTGTACGTTGTATGTGCAATGATTAGGACACAGTTATAATGATGATGTACTGATGTTATAAGATATTTGTTATACCTGTTATTGTCTTTGTACGTTATGTTATACTGAAAAGAACAGAAGCATCTATAATATAGGATTTGTCCTAATGATGTTTTATACCAGCTTGTCCTGTATGAAAATAAAGATTTTTACTACTACTACTGCTTACTTACAGGCATACTGTACGCTGTCATTCACTGACAGTTCAGTTGGTGGACAGCTGTGATTTGCAGGTGGGTTGTGCCACCTGCTGACTTTCTGCTCATGGTAGGACAGGGAGTGGGGGGGGCGGGGTGCCTGAGTGGGTGGGGGGGTCCACTGAACCACCAGGGATATTTTAGTCTTTACATTCACAATGCGATTGGGTTGGAGCAGGGTGGAGGTTTCCACTTGACTACCAGGGAATTATGGACAGGGTATATACAGTACAGGGATATGGGTGGGAGGTGCTACTAGATTACCAGGGAGTCTTCTGGGGTTGGTATTCCACATGGTGTGTGTGTTTGGGTACAGGAAAAGGGACCATTGGACTGTAGTTTTTGGGTGGGCAATTCCTACCATCATTTGGGGATATGGGCAGGGAGGGAGTAACACTAGCCTACCAGGGCTGCTGCCAGGGGCTTGCACAATGGATTGAGGATATGGGCAGGAGGGTGGGAAAACACTGGACTGCCAGGTTAGGCAGACTGCCATACTGCTGTCAACAGTAGGGCAGCCTGCTTGTGAGTGGACACCCACTTAAGTCTACTGTTTGTGGACTTGTTTTTTGGAGACGCATATTTGGGCTTGCTCTGAAGATGCACCTTCAAGGTGGGTTGTGAATAGGGCTGTGCCCCATATGCATGGGCATATCCCCTGCATGCCCCCTTCCAATGCACCGAATACCATTATAGGTGGTGTTTGGCACATCTGAGATGAACCGGCACATCACTGCCATTTCAGAATCGTGATTGGGCAGAAGTCCGAGATTCACCGGCCCATCTCAGAAGCACTGGGTTTATCTCTTTTGCGAATCCCCCCATACTGTATAAGAACTATATTGTGGGTATCCCTGTGAACAGTAATAATGAATTTCCTGGGCTTACATGACCCAAACCAATCATTTCATCTGGACAGTGGATCATACAGCACAAACAGAAACCTACCCCCACAGAGAACCACCCTCTCCTCCTCTCCCCTCCTGTCCATTAATGGTAAATGCTTCTTGGGTAGCAGTGACATCATTTACTAAAAATTAGCTGATCGAGTGAGCACCCTGTGATAGGGCCTGCATTCCCTGTCTTATAGGGATTGATAGAAAGCAGCCACAGCAAGACTCCTAGTAATGGTGTTCAATATCATACTGCATTCAAAATAATCATAAAATCAAAAGACAAAATAGTTAGTGAAACGTGGCTTTCTTTTCTCTTCAAAGTCTGTTGCAACAGCACTTCTTTCATACTATATCCTTTCCTGTCCTTTTCTTTCACCTGTTTTGTTCTGCCAGGATGGCACTTGCAGACCCCACCTTCTGTATTTTGCTTCCTTTCTTTTGCTGCCTCTCTGTCTAATATTTTTATTCATTGTCCCCTGTGGTGCGTACAGGTGCATAAAAAAAAAGAGTGCTTTCTTATATGTCAGTGTCCCATATACTGACGTGAACTAGCAGACTGTTTATCCAAACCCTGCAACAGTGATAAACAGAAACAAGTAAAGCCATGTACAGTTAATAACAATGCCCTTTATGTGTTTCTCAGTCAGAAGTCCCTAATCTAGAAATGACACTGGGAGGGACTGAATGCAAATGTAAGGCAAAATCACAGAAACATAAAGACAATTGTTTGATATAAAGACTTAGTGAGAAGACAAATGCATATTTAAAAGGTGAATGAACTAAGGAGAGAAAGAGGAAAAAACTTCAAAAGGTGTACTGGAAGTTGAATGGGAAATGAAATAAGAACTCAGACATGTTCTCCTTACCTGAGGCCAAGTAGGCCTCATTGTCTGATCAGGAAATCCTCATGCTGCTATCAGCATCCAAAAGAGCAGCATTCAGCAATTCATTGCTGTATGTTCCAAAACAAGGCCTGTTGAAACTATGTACCAGTTATATTATAATGCTTTATTATTATATAACATTATTACTATGGAAAATATTTAAAGTTTTCTATCTGTGGTCTTTTATAGGATGTCAACTTAATATTGCTTTTTCAATCATACACAGAGCCACTAAGGTGCAGATCTAAAAGGAGTTTAAAACTGGAGAGTGATAACTTTTAGACTGCACTCTTTCACTAAGAAACCACTTTCACACTTGTTTGTGAGTGAATTCCTTTTTACTGATACATGACATAGTGGGAAGGTAGAAAATCCCTGGTGGTTGAGTTGGACACCAGATTGCTGATCAGTGTATCCCAAGCCTGAGAAAGGAAAGGACATGGCATTTGTCATGTACTGTTCAAAGAAGGTGATGTCACACTTCAGAGAACAGGGGGAGATGCAGGATCTACATAGTCATATCAAGTAATCATCTCCAGAGTACTGATACTGCTGTTCAAGAAAAATATCTTCTGTACCTGTAGGACTTGCTCCTGACTTCCAGTGCCCAGGAGCATTGGGCATTATTTTTCTGATTTGAGTCTTTATTGAAAAAGCATGACACCCTTTCTGCAGTGACTACAAGGGCACAAGCTAAACAGAATTCTTACATGACTGTTTTCCTTTTGAAGAGGTTGTTATGAAAATTGACATCCACAAAAAGGAAAGAGGTGGCTGAAATGAATTTGAGCTAAAGAACATGGTGGACTCTAGTCAGAATTACAGTTTGAAAGGACATTTAAGGGTGTAACAGTGGGACAGAACAGAAAAATTGTAAAACACTAACCACTTTGTTCCAACAGGTGGCAAAGGGTACAAGTAAAGATGCCCCGATGTATATGGCAGAACAGGGTATCATGTATGAGGTTTGTGTTAATCCCAGTACTGGGGAAACCATACGTTAACTTGTAGTCCTTGAATAGTTTTGCTCTAAGTTGTTGTATCTAGCCCATGACCTGCTGCTAGCAGGCCATGCTAAGAGTGACTTACTTTAACCCATTTATTACAAAGATTTGTTTGGCCCAATATACACAAGCAAATATCTGTCTGCTGCCAGGCATATGCTGAGTGTCAAAAGGTACCTCAGGTTGGGAAAAAGATATGGTACCCCTTATGCCTTTACCTTTAGCAACCACATATTTTCAAATGATAGCCATGGATATTGTGGGGCCCTTACAGAAAAGCTTTCAGGGAATCAATTTATACTTTTGTTTCAGATTATCCTACTATATATTCAGAGGCTGTCCTTTACATACAGTAACTGCCCTTAAATTGCAGATGAACTTGTGAAGCTCTTTGTAGAGTTAGGAATCTCAATCCTTACAAACCAGTGGAATAATTTCAATGTCCTGCTTTAAAGAATTGTATTAATTGCTGGGGGTAGTTCGAACATCTCCATATCATCCTGAAACAGACAGACTGGTTGAAAGATTTAATTCGGCACTTTAAAAATGCTCCAAAGGTTTGTACATGAGAGGGGAAGATTGGGATAAGTATTTACCATTACTGTTATTTGCATATTGAGAGGTGCCTCAGGCCTCAACAAGTTATTCCCTTTTTCATTGTTGCATGGGAGAAAACCCTGGGGAGCCTTAGGTGTGATAACAGAATACTGGAAAGAATAGGATGTGGGACCAACAAGTGTGCTAGACTACTGTATATGTTGCAGCTTAGGAAATGACTAATTAAGTATACTGAAGCTGCCTATAAGAATAGTGCCCAGGACCAGAAGGAGAAAAAACAAAGATATGATCAAGGGGTCTCACACAAATTGTTTAAGAGGAGGGAAAAAAGTATTGTTGTTGTAAACATCCACTGAAAATAAATTGCTGATGAAACGACAGGGCCCCATCAGGTGATCAGGCAAACTGGACCCCTGACATATGATGTAGAGATCCCAGAAAAGGGTTTTCTAAAACAAAATCTGTCATGCAAATGTTTTAAAGAAATGGCATCACAGACCTAAACCCTCCCTATTAGTTTATCCTAAAAGAGATGACTCAGACATGAAGATAGCCTATTGAAGGTTAGAGAAGCAGGGTGGTTTAGAGGACTTGGAAATAAATCCTGCATTAGAGGTTAAACAACAAAGAGTTGCATCAGGTGTTACAGGCTTACTGTACCACTCTTACAAGTATTCTTTGGATGGCAAAAAGGGTTGATAATGGTGACACAGCCCAAGCCAATATGGCAAAAACCTTAGACTTCTGGAAATTGTGAGTGGTGATGTCATAGCTGAAACTAAAAAGCTAGAAAAACTGGGCATCATAGAACCACCTACCAGTGTCTGGACTTCACCTATAGTGGTAGTAGATAAGAAAGAATGTGGGACACAATTGTGCCTAGACTTTTATAAGTTGAACACTGTGTCCCTATTTGATGGCTACCCAAATGCCATGGATTGATGACAATATTGATAGGATAGTGAATGCCAAATACATCACAACTTTGAACTTGAACTTACAAAAGGTTACTGGCAAATACCCTTTAAAAATTGTTCATGGATAAAACAGCATTCATTAGCCCTTTGGGTCTGTTGCAGTTTGTAACTATGCCCTTTGGGCTAGATTAGTCTACTTCTGCTTTTCAAAGATTCATAGACCAGGTTTTGACCCCTAATACACAGTACTGTTCAGCTTATTTGGATGATGTTGTGTTATACGGTCCAGACTAGGACACACACCTCAAACACTTAATTGCCGTTTTGCAGTCCATAAAGTATGCAGGCCTAACAGTGAGTCCTCCAAAGTGTGCTGTTGCCATGACAGAAACCAGATAACAAGGGTTCATACTGGGTAAAGAAGAGATCAAATCAAAGGCAGAAAAGGTAGAGGCTTACCTGATCCAGAAGCATTATATCATAGTGAAAGGGAAACTATACCAGAGACCCTGTCCTAGCCAGTATATACAGCCCTAATATCGACTCACCCAGCTTTTCATGCATCTACTAAATACTCTCACACCATTTTAAACATACCTCTAATTATAGGAGGAGATTTCAATTTGGTTGTCGATCCACAGATTGACCATTCAGGCAAATTATTTAAAGGGCTCTCTTCAGTGCAACAGGCACTCTGAGAGTTGTTAGATAGTGCAGGTGTGACAGATATTCGGCATGTCCTTCACCCAACTGATAGAGAGTTTACATTTACATCACAGGTCATCATACATCCTCCCATCTTGATTACCTGTTAATTTCCCAGAACTGATTTCTGGAGTGTCGGACACTACCATAATTCGGGCCCTCTCGGATCACTCCCCAGTGTCTTGCTTCATCTCCCTTATGTCTCTTCCAATCAAGGATGGGTGATGGAAGGTCAACAATCAATTGTTTAAAAACCAGAGAATGTTAAATATATAGCTGAGCACATTACAGTTTTTCCGACATTAACACTAATTCAACAGGAAGACCTGATATTGAGTGGTGTTCCTTAAAAGCCTATCTTCATGGCCTCTTGATTGAGCTGGCATCCAAAAGAAAAGAATGCAAGAAGAGCAACTCAAATCCCTATTATCTCAAATTCGGTCCTTGGAACACAGTTAATCACCCCAGTCTTCTGATTAAATTAGGCAAGATCTAGTGAAACTAAAGGATGTACATTTGAATTTATTAAGACAGAAGGCTGAATTTTCCATCCTGAAAACCAAAGTCCTCTATTTAGACCAAGGAGAAAAGGTGGGGCATCTCCTGGCTCTTAAACTTAAACAGCTCAAATCATATAGATTTATCACTGTGATCCATTCTTCGGAGGATGACACCTTAAAAATATCTCCGCCAGATATTGTCTCTAAATTTAGGAAATATTATATGAAGTTATACCGTCCTATAGAGGAACCCCCATCATTATCACAACTCAGCTCCTTTCTAACACACACCTTTTTACCCTCTATTTCAAATTCACATAAAGCCATCCTTATTGCTCCCATCACCTCAGAGGAAATAATCAGAGTCATTAAAGACCTGCCAGTAGACAAGACACATGGGCCTGATGGTTTTCTGCCAATTTCTACAAAATTTTTGCCTCACAATTGGTACCATTACTTTTAGCCTTATTTCATCACATTCTTTCTGGACGGGACTCTGATAAGTCTGTATTTGAGGCTTTAATTACCTTAATACCCAAAGATGGTAAACCTCTTGAGAAAACGCAAAGTTATAGACCGATTTCTTTTGAATCAAGATCTCAAGATTTTCACAAAACTTCTTGCAGATTGATTAGGTCCTGTGTTACCGGATATTCATAGGCCTGGAACAGGTGGGATTCATGAAAGCCAGATCCTCGGTAGACTACCTTAGAACCCTGTCGCATGTCTTCTCGGCTACCATGGATGCTGATTTTCCCACTGTCCTTGTCTCCTGGATGCCAAGAAGGCATTCGACAGGTTGATTGGAATTTTTATTTCAATCACTTCAGGCTTTTGATTTCCCTTTGTTCATAAAATGGATAAGAGCATTGTATAAATCCCCAATTGCGCACATTGTCTGTAATGGGTTATCGTCTGACTCTTTCACATTACATGCTGGAACCAGACAAGGTTGCCCCATCCCCTTTATTGTTTAACATCTACTTAGAACCCTTATCCATAGGATTACAGCAAGTCGGAAGTCAGGACATAAATATTCACCATCATACTGTCAAAGTCTCGGCTTATCGGATGACTTGCTTCTACAGCTGTCCACCCCAATACTTCAATACCTGCCCTGATTACAATTCTGGAAGAATTTAGTTCTATGTCCAATTATAAATTAAATAAAGACAAGACCGTGTTTTTCCCCCCTAAACTACAAAGCAATGAAGATAGATGCTTAACAGTAGGTTTTTCCTGGCAGACTAAATCTTTGAGATACTTGGGAATTAACTTGTCAAGGGACCCCAGTAGATTTACAAAATTGAACTTGGATCCATTAATTTCTGTTATTAGACAAGGTCTTAAAAGATGGGTGTTACTCCCCCTTTCTCTCTGGGGAAAAATTAATATAGTTAAAATGAATATTTTCCCCCAGTTATTTTATCCAATTAATCTTTCAAATGTCTGGCTGTCCATGGCACGGTTTGAAAGAATACACAAAATAATTACTGACTTTATTTGGGTGGCTAAGAAGCTCCAGATAAGTTACAACAAGCTCCCAGCATCGAAAGTGAAGGGAGGACTCCGTCTTCCGCATATCAGATTATATTATTGGGCCAGCCACGCAAGTAAGTACTTGAGGTGGCTTACAGCTGAACACTCTCTAATATCACATTCTTTAACTCCCATATGGCTCAAAATAGAACATACTCTAATAAAAGCAAATGGGCTATCCCCTGTGGCACTGTTGAATTTAAATTTAAAATATTTTCCCCTACTGCTTAAAGGCAGTCCCATTGCAGTATCCATCAAAGTTCACTCTCAACTGTGCTGTTTTCTGAAATACAACCATGTTACAGATCCTGCTGAACCATGGTGGGGGAATCCGAATCTCACTATTGATGGTAAACCTCTTAAGTTGAAATGGATCTCCCAATTGGGGGATCACCCTCTCATTCTTTACACGGGAAGATGTCTTTTGGTTAACCTCCCCTGAAATTTTACATAAAGCCCTCATTCTGAATTCTGATATCTTCAAAATTTTCCAATTGCACCACCTGATTGTGAAATCTTTTGGTTCTGTTCCACCCATACCTTCAAGTCCGTCCTGCATAACAGAATTGATTCCCTTGCAGGCCTTCCCATGCTGTATCTAAAATGTATGGATAATACATAACTGGAAAT
This sequence comes from Neoceratodus forsteri, assembly GCA_016271365.2. Lineage (NCBI taxonomy): Eukaryota > Metazoa > Chordata > Ceratodontiformes > Ceratodontidae > Neoceratodus > Neoceratodus forsteri. Next base: position 964,103,721 of record CM028131.1, on the reverse strand, counting down.
GGCCTCGATTGTTTTGGCCTGACTCAATATTGGTCTTCTTTTCCCCATCAGGAAATTAATTGGCCTCCTTGTGGTTGAATTGTCATAAATACATCAGACAAGACAAGCTCCGGTTAATACAGTTCAAAATCTTGCATTACTTCTATTATTCACCTCAGAAACTGGCTAAGTTGGGACTCCTTTCATCTTCCACATGTACTCATTGCCAGCTGAGGAGGTAACTTACTGCACATATTCTGGACATGTGCCAAGATAGCCCCCTTTGAATGTGGATTCGACAGAGGGTTGACCTATTAGGCTTGTCTGACATCTTTTCTCCCGAAATATGCATAATGGGGTATGTTTCCTCTGTCACAGTCACTAACAGAAATTTCACATAACTCTTATAGCTATGTCGGTCAATAATCTAGTTTTACGCCATTGGAAAGATATGACTGACATTACCTATAGTGAGTGGTTACAGGAGTTACTGGCAAATCTGAGAATGGAAAACATGATTGCTAATTTACATGATTAATCTCAGAAATTTCATAAGGTTTGGGGCACACTTGTGACACTGTATTCACTTCAATCGCCATAGAGGTTTTCTTTTTCTTTCCAGTTGGTAGCTTATCCTGTGTGAAGGAATGGGAAAAGGGAGGGGGTGGGGAGGGGAGAGTTGATCTATCATCTAATACATATTCCAGTTTTATTAGTATGTATGTAATTTTGGATCCTCTCTCTGTAACTGTATAAAATGAATAAAGTTTGAATTGCAAAAAAAGAAAAGGTAGAGGCTGGAGCAAAAAGTCCAATACCTATAACTAAAAACCATTTGAGATTGTTCACGAGACTGGTGGGATATTTTAGGTGATCACCACCTAGGACATGGATCCTTACTCGGGACTGGGAGGTCAGTCCCCAGCTATCCCAGGCTACCCTTCCCCACTTCCAAATCACCACTGGAGACAAAAGCCACCCCTAGCAGTCCTGCACTGACTAGCCTGAAACTAACCTCCCTTTCAGTAAATCAGGGAGTGCCCTGAGCACACCAGTCAGGGCTTCTCCCCTTTCCCAGGACCACAGGACCAAGCGGCCTCTGTGCTGCAGTCTCCATGCGAAGTACATGTGCAAAGGATATCAACTGTATTCTGCCTGGAGTCAACTCCGTGCCTGATTTCTGCCAGTCACTTTTCTCTGGAGTCCATCCAGTAGCTGTTCCTACCTGACTGAACCACCACAAATCATTACCTCAGGGTAGTGTTTGCCCCTGTGCATCTGCCAGCAGTTTACCAGTTACTGCTTACATACAAACATATGAAAATGCCAGCAGATACAGGCCACAAAGGTCAATCAAGTCTGTTCAAGTGTATCACTCCCAATCTAGTCTACTACAGCTGCTTCCATCCACTTCCTTTCCACCTGATTCATCCTCCCAGTCCACCTATCCTCCCCTCCCCAACCTCCCTTCAGTTCTGACTTTTCCTTTAACCCTGTCCCACTCCATCTTAAAACTGCCACAATTTTCAGCAATACCACCTCCTCTGGCAGTGCATTCCACCTTGTTACCACCCTTCCATGAAACAGTGCTTCCTCATTTTCCTCTTGAATGTACCCTCCAGTTTCAGACTGTGCCTCTCAAGATCCTCCCCATTTAGTCAAACATGTTTTCAGTACTAATCCTATTTATGCCCTTTATGTATTTGAAGGTTTCAATCATATCGCCTCTATACCTTCCATCCTCCAGTGAGTACATATTGAACTCCCTCAGTCTCTCCTCATAGGATTTGTCCCCAGGTCTTGGATCATCTTTGTCACCCACTGCACCACCTCCAACATTATGGCATCATTCTTTAAATAGGTTGCACTAGAACTGCACACAGTACTCCAAATGTGGTCATACCTGTGACCTGTACAATGGCAGGATGACTTTCCCACTCCTTGAGGTGATTCCTCTGGCAATGCACCCCATCATTTTATTAGCTTTGGCAGCTGCCTCCTGCACTGTGTGGAATGTTTCTTGTCCCCTGTGACTAGTACCCCAGATCCTTTTCCCAGTTTGAAGTTGCAATCTTCACACCCACCGGCTAGTAGCAAGTTCCAGGCTAGCCAGCTGAGGATTTTGGGAAGAGTAGCAACTGCACACTACATCCCTGTAGAGAAACATTGGAAGCAGGGCTATTTAAGGGTGCTTTTGGTTTTTTAACATGTATGCCATCATTGCCTGTATGTCGTAATACCCATTGAGTGCTTTTAGGTGATGAAAAACTTTGTACAGAGCTTTACTGGTCTGACTTGTGTTGCTGGATAGTGTGGTCTCCGAATAACTGCCCAGACCTAAAGCCAGCCCAACCAAAGGAATTTGTGGTGGCTGTAGCCGGTGAGTAGCTTTTTTGCTGGTAAACCCTGCAGAGGGCTAAGGCAGTGATCAGTTACCATGCATATATTTTGGTGTCCCTGGAATCTTCAACTACGGAGTTATACTTTTTTTCTCTTTAATTTCCCCGGTTAGAAGCAGAGCTTTCTGCTTTTATTGATTTACTGGATATATGTTTTTTTGTTTTATTACTTTTAGGATACTTTTACATACTAACATACTAATTGCCAGCAGATTAGGCCTTATGTTCTATCGAGTCTGCTTGAACCTCAGATCCCTAGTTGATTGCCAAGGCCCCCTTGTGTTCCAGAAACCCCTATCATCCATCCCCACCCCTGGACCAGACCATCATCTGATACATCCACTTTCTGTGTCTGTCCCACCTCTTGAAGCCCTTCACTGTGGATCTCTGAACCAGCTCACCAGGCAGTGCATTCCAAGGGTCCACCACCCTCTCAGTGAAAAACCTCCTCCTCTCCCCTCACCTTTCCACCTTCCAACTTCAAACCATGCCCTCTAGTGATACCTCCTGCTTTAGTCTAAAGACCCTCCATGTTTACCCTATTTATTCCCTTGAGGTACTTGAAGACCTCAATCATGCCCCCATCTCTCCTCTCCTCCAATGAAAACAGGCAGAGCTCCTCAAGTCTGTCCTCATACGCCAAATCCCTAGTCCTTGTATCATCTTAGTTGCCCTCCTCTGTACCTCTCCAGGAGCTGTATGTTCCTCTTCAAGTGTGGTCTCCAGTACTGTACACAGTACTCAAGCTGTGGTTCAACCAGTCCATTGTACAGCGGCAGAATCACTTTCCTGCTCCTAGAGGTGATCCCCTTATGATGCATCCCAACATCCTGTTTGCCTTGCTAGCTGCTCTCCTGCACTGCTCAGAGTTATTCATACAGCCATCCACCATGACCCTAGGTCTTTTTCCCTATTGACCTCAGCTCACCTCCCTCCCAAGTGTACCTGTGTTTAGGGTTTCCTGCCCAAATGTAACACCTGCACTTAGTGATATTGAAATTTAGTTTCCATGTGTAAGCCCAGCTTTCCAGGATGTCCAGGTCCTTGCAGGGCCAATCTCCTCTTCTCCCTCAACTACTGCTCCCATCATGGAGTCATCAGCAAGAGACTCATTTCACACCCTATACCCTCCCTGATGTCCGATATTTAAGGATAATTTCTCCATTTTATATTTGTTCTCTCTATAATATATTTTGCAGGCAGTAACACAAGAATGAAATTTACTGTATCTCTTTACAATCAATAAATAATAAATAAATAAATCAATAACAACTTACATAAACAATTCAGGAATCCCAGCATGTAAAAAATATAAATATAAATATATAAATAAGATTTTAAATAGTTAAAATTAGTTAGCTGGAGTTACTGGGGGTTGACCTGCACGCTTACAGCTAGTGCAGAATCTGGGTATGGGTTAATGACTGGTTCATATAGGACTGGTCATATAACGCCTGTGTTCCGCAGACTGCACTAGCTGCCAACATGCTGGTGGATCACCTTCAGGGTTGGTTTTCTGACCTATAAGACCCTACATGATCAGGGACCCGGTTATCAGAAAGACCTCCTCCATCCCTACTGTCCCTCCTGCCCTCTCTGATCCACTGATGAGGGATTGCTAGAGATTCCTAGGGTTTGTTTAAAGACATCTGGGGCCAGGTCCTTTAGTTTTATGGCCCCAACCCTGTGGAATTCTCTACCTCCTCAGGTGTGAGATTGCCTGACTGTCCAAAGCTTTAAAGTACCATTAAAAACATTTCTTTTTAGCCTAGCATATAATGATATTTAAATGTCGCTGTCATGAATTTTTAATTGATATATGGTTTTTAATTATTTATTTTTTTATTTATTTTATTATGTTATGTACAGGCACCTTGGTTTTAGAAAGGCGCCTTTTATAAATAAAGGTTGATTTGATTTTGATTTGAATGAGTAGGGTCTAACAAATAATCCTACTTTTAAATATACAGTGTATGTAGTGCTTGAGTAGACCTGTCTCTTTAAGAAAATTTTGAATCTGAAGCAGTATAGTTTTGCATGTTAATTTCTTTCTTTGTGATTAGACCACATGATCTGACTTAAGAACTAAAGTGCATTGTGCTCATGTGCTGGCATTCTGCAGAGATCAGTGGCAGTTTTAAAAAGCTTTTGGACATGCAGACAGGCTGGTAAATCTCAGCTTCAGTCTTGAACCACCTCGGGACTGCACTGAAGGAATCCTTTGGAAAGAACCTCAGCAAGAAACTGAAAGCACACCTAAACTTATTTTATATGGTATATTTGTTTATGTAAAACATAATATTAACTGAATCTTTTGACTTCTTGGTTTAAATTAGAAAGACTCAAAAGGATTTTTGTTTTCGGTGTCTTCTAGATACTATTTTGAAGAGCTGCAGCAGTCCTTGATAGAGAACCTCAGTGTGACTGAGAAGTTGAGTTTGTGACTGATAGGTCATGTATTACCAAGCCTACCTTTGGCAAAATGCCTTCAGATTTATAAAACTCCACCAGAAATGATGGTAAACAACTTTTAAAGCTATTTATCTGAAAGCTATAAAAACTACCTTTATATATATAACTTAGGGTTTACAAAAGGGCATTTATGACTTGAAACTCAAGTAGTTATAAATATATATATAAATACATTTTAACACTTGGGATCTAATTTATATAAGATAATTTACAGTCCTCATACTTTATTATTTTAGTCTCACCTTCTATTTTCTAACAACAAGGTGGAAGATAATTCAAAGAGACACTTTGGGGTGGATTACTCCTGGATTTTTTTACTAATTTTGTTTTTGTCCATGTGAATAGAAAGCTAAAGGGGACCATAAGTCTGGGGCTCAGCTACTAAAATAAGACCCAGAAGTACTTTGAAATCAAAACTCCCCATAAGAGATCAGAGACTGTTAACATAGGACGTTCAGAACTGACTTGAAGTTGTGAACTTAAAACAGCTGAACAAGGTCCTTTCTGCAATACATTGGGTTGGAATTCAGGAAAACAGCTTGAATTTGTCCTGGACATTTTTTTTAAACTACAAGGAATTTTTTACCTCTGTTGTTAGATATTGTTGATATTGCTCTTAAGAACTTTGTACACTACAGTGAAAGCTTTTGTGAATTACCAGTTTCTGCTACATTTTACAGTGTTGAAAAATAAGGTGCTTTATTATGGTTAGCACTAGAAGTGAGAAAAATAACTCAATGATGACTTTCCCATGAGTGAAAAATAAAACCAAAAGCGGTAATAAGGGGAAAAAAAGCAAAAAATCCATCTATTCTACTGAAGAAAAAAATGCTAATATAGAGGCCCCTAACCAACTTAAAATAATGGATTTCTGGAGTGATAGTAATTCTGGGGCAGTAGCTTTGTCTACACCAGTTGTGTACCCACAGGATTCTGTTGCCTTCAGGCTACCGTCAGTTAATTTTCATTCTCCTGTTCTTAAGGACCCCCAAGTAGAAGTCCTCTCTCTCTGTTGCCATATGATGACATCTTATTGCATTTTGAATCCTCAGAGGAAACTGGCTACAATAACTCTGATTCAATTACATTTTCATTTCCTTTCTGCTAATACCCTCCCACCCACATTATATAATCGGGAAGGAGAGAACCAACATCTGTGAGACTAATATCTCAGCCTAACAATTTATCTGCTGTGATACAGGACTTAAATAACAGTATTGAAGGATTAGAAAAAATTAGTAACAACAGATCTCTTAAGAGTGACAGATGATAAAGTTAAGGGCAGGAATTATCTCTCATTGAAACCAACCTCTGTTCTCTTGGTGGATATTATCACCTCCAGCTTCTCAGTCAGGTTATATAATAAAGAATACTTTAATGATTAAGGGGATTGTGTGTCCTCCTCATCACTGTCCAAACATTATTAAGAACCCATAATATGCAAATGTGGTAAGTTTGGATAATTTATGGGCTTTAAAAAAGGAGGTTGCAAATCTCAGAACAGGTGTTTTTTGTTTTATAACCAGGCAATTCTTAAACAACTCAGGAAGGTGTTCATTCTCAGGAAAGAGACAATATTACTGGAAAACAAAGCTTTGAAAATAGGGAAGTTCAGGTAATTTACCTCAACTTTTTCATAAGAAAAGGAAAGAAGGGGATGTGATAACAACCTTTTTACAGGACAGATTACAAGAGGGAGTCACAAATCCAAAAGAAATAAATCTGACAGGAAGAATAGATCCCATGGGTAAAATGATATTAAGTATAACTAAGTACAAACTCTCAGATGTCTCCAAACAAAATTAAAAGAATGGACTAGAAAGGATTAGGATTTGAATGATATAGAACCACCCCAAGGTTAAGGAATAAAACATCTATAGATGTACAAATCCAATCTGGACCCTCATATCAATTTTATTTAAATTGTGGTGACCAGGTAGGCCCATTGAGACCATTACAGTCCCTTTTTCAGGAGTGACTTGGGATTAATTACAGAAACACAATAGATAGACAAGCAGAACATTGCAAATTACACATTTTACAATACAGCAGTAACAAGCAGTAGGTAATCCACAATACAGTTATTAGTAGATAAGTTAGTAGTGAATTTGAACAGGAGAGGGACATCATACATTACAGGGGAATACATTCACACCAGATCAGACAATTACTTCTTAAGGGTAACACACTAACCAATAAGATTGTATCAGGAATGTGAAACAGCAATTCCATAGTACTGTAGCTTGACTATAAGTCTAGAATGGTCGAATGTCCACCCACTAGCACTTTGATATTATACATCAATGATTACAAGTGCTACAACTCAACTCAAGAAGGTGAGCCTTAATTCCCTTCTCAAAACCCACAAGTGAGATGCAGTCCTGAAGATTACCATGGAGAGAATTCCAGACTACCTGGGTGAAGGTAGCAAATGATCAGAGCCCTTGGTAAGTCCTTACTCTAGGGACATGGAGAAGTTAACGGTCAGAGGATCTTAGTACCTACTGTTCTGTTTGGCTATTAGTAAGTCAGTCAGGCTTTGGGGTGTAATGCTTAACCTGATTTTGAAGGCCAGGAACAATGTGGGATACATTAATTTACCTTCAAGGGATGGCCAATTTAATGATTGTAGCACCTGACAATGATGTTCCAGAGGATGGGCACCTGCTGAGTGACCTATCCTGTGATACTGTGTCTTCAGCCTCTGCATTTCAGTACTTCTTACAGAGTATAAGATCAGGGATCCATGCACAGGGTGGGTAGCAGGGTACTAGTAGCTACCTTACTCAAGATTCCATATTTAGGAAGGAGCTTAGTGATATAGCAGACCTTGGTTCTGATTCATGGATTTGGTCAACTGGTCCATGTGTACTTTAAAGGTACTGTCATGGTCTAATAGACCCCCAAATAATTAAAGGACTCCACAACCTTGACCCTTAGCCATTTGAAAGAGTGGATGATATAAACTGTGACCTTTGGGGTCCCAGATGTTTTGGGCCAAACAATATTGCTTTTGAAATTTTGCCATTAAAAACAAGTTTGTTGGTTTTAAGCCAGTTCTTGGGTAAGAAAAAGTCTTTCACAAGTGAGTCATTTAGATGGGCAATGTCCTAGGATGACCTAAATAATTCAGCATCATCAGTTTATAGGATCAAGTTAGCCCCTCCACATGTTTGGGGCACATTGTTAATAAATAGAGAAAACAGAAGAGAGGCCAGAACTGAATGCTGTTGGACACATTCTGTAAATGGCGTTTATCAGATAAAGGGCTATGCCAACTGGCAAGCTGTGACCTTCCTTGAATGTAGTCAGAGAACCACTGCAATGCCAGACTATCTAGGCCTAGGAATTTCAACTTCTAAATAAGCAATTGATGGTTCACCAAATCAAAGACGTAGAGTCTATAAAGACTGCACCAGTTAGCAGGCCTTTATCTAAGGCAGAGAAGATATCCCTGCTAAGGCTAACAATAGCTGTGCTTGTCCCATGTTTTCTCTAAAACCATGTTGTCACACTGTTAATAAACAATGTAGCTCAATATAGTCCAACAACTGATTAAACACAATTCTTTCTAATACTTTCTTAGGATGCAAAGGAGAGATATTGGCCTATAGTTCTCCACTTGTTCACATGACACACTATGTATGAAAGGAGTGTCTAGAGCCAGTTTCCACATTGCAGGGACTTTACCTTCAAGTGTTAAGTAGCCAGGTGATAGGGGAGGCAATAACATGGGCAGCCATTCTGAGTAGTCTGCATTCACAATTTATCGCGCTAAGCAGATCCAGAGGCTTTTATATTCATAAGTGAATTGAGGACCTCAGATCTAAACACTAATGTGAAGTGGAAATTGGGTGAAGTAGGGGGAACATTGCTACATTTCTGAGGGGAGAGGGGTGTCCCAAGTGTGATAACTTAAATTTATCCAGATAAATTAGAAATACATTTATAGCTTTGGCAGAGTCCTTTGGGTTCTTGAGGCGAACACCATTTGCTACTATATCACAATCATCTTGTGTGGAACACCTGTAAGAAGAAAATTAACTGAGGACCAGAATTTTTTTGGGTCATAGAGATTCTTATTTTGTACATTTCTAAGATACTGACTTTTTGCTAGTGTTAAGTCCTTTTTGCAATTGTTTCTTAACGCTCTGCATTTCTGCCAAGCTCTGTCTTCGCTGTCATTAATTGTTTTAGCTCATTGGACAGCCATCTAGATTGCTGACCTTTGGCACTTATTTGTTTAGCAGAACATGTTTGTTTGTAGTTGATAGAAAATTATTGATGAAGAAATCAAGGACTGAATCTAGGCAGGGGGCAAGCTTGATTTGGATCCAATTCACCTCTGTAAACATTTCAAGAAGTGTACTCAAATCACAATTCGAGTAGTTCTGAGCCAAAAACATGCTGGGGGGGAGGGGAGAGAAGGAACATCTTTTTTCAAATCCTGAACATAGGGGCATGGACAGCATTGGACTGTTTGCACCACTCAGGATTGCCCTCTGAATACCTAATAGAAACATATGGAATACCTAGATTGGAGATGGAAACCCCTGAAAAATTATATAAGTGGATGACTCACATACTACTGATAACAGAACAATCTGATGTTTACATTACCCACTTCCCAAGAACCCACTTCCCAGATTGTGCTCTGCTGTACTGCAAATCTTTAGCTGTAAAGAAAATATGGGAATGGAAAGGGACACTAAAATTGCATGGCATCAATATCCTGGCACCCAGAAGGTTACCAGCTCCTGTGGGGGTTTGAAACTCAAAACCTGAATGATAGTAAAAAGAGTATCTTGCGGCCGGTGGCACTGAGGTTGGTGCTGAGCGCCACACCTCGCGTCCGCCAGCGGCCGGGTTCGAGAACAAGCCCGGGGGCTGGGGGTGGTGGGAGGGAGTAGGATCGAGCATCCTGAGACAGGTCTCCTCTCCTGGGGGGATCCAGGGAATCCCGGTGCAGGAGGGACCCCAGTGGAGACTCGAGGTACCTCAACTGCTGGGATCACAAAATGTAGCTGGAGGCAGATGCCGGGCCAAGACCGTGGGCGGAATCACGCCTGCCTTCGGGGCCATGGATGTCAGTGCACACCTGCCCGACATGGGGGGCATAAAAGGTGGAAAAGGAGGGCACTGGTTGCGGCGGCATGATGGCCGTCCTGCACTGGACTCTCCGGTACCTGGGTGTGCGACAATACTGGATCCGGACTGGGTGGGTTGAGCTCCGGAGGAGTGCTCCCCACCCCCGCATGTCCACGGGGGTAAGCGAAGGGGTAGTTACGGGGCCTAATTAGTGGCCGGGGAATTTTCAGGGGGTCGGTGGCGGACAGACCTGTGGGTGATGCCAGGATGTGCAGGTAAGCAGACCAGTGGTCCGGGAGATAAAAAATAAGAAACAAAAAAAAAAAAAGAGTATCTTAAAAGAAGAGAAAGAGTATCAAAGGTGACCTGCAATTATGCTGCAATTATGCTGGGTCTCTCTTTCGCCTTGGGGAAAAAAAGAACACTGTCCTTGTTTGGCTGGCGATTCAAAAGGTCAAATTGTTGGTTCTACTAAAAGGAAATCACTGCCTTTTGTCACATAGATGTCACTTAGTTTGTGATGTAGTGCATTAGAATGGGTCACAGTACATCATGGCATTTGAGATTCTCACCAGACAGACATAACCTTTAAAATAGAAAAATGGCAGCCCAGGTTCTGAATTCTTCTCCTGTATTAGATCAATTTCAGGTATTATTAACTGATTGTGTAATTTTGGAAACAATGAGGAAAATGGCCCTGAACACATCTGATTGATGTTATAGTAAGTAATCACTTTGCTATATTAGATTCACAATGACAATCACAGCATGATATGACACAAAGGCCCAAGGAAATCTAATGATTTTGTCTTGGAACATAGAGGGTCTAGTGTATAAATGAGCAGATGAAGAAGTAAAGAAATTTCTGGTAACCTTGACACTTTTTGTTTACTAGAGACTTGGCATCCAGAAGACAATCCCCTGCCCCCCCCCCATGATCCCAGGCAATACAGGTTCTGGGGTGGTAGCAATTAGGGATAAAAAGTATGGTAGGAGTAAGGCGGGCATTGCAACATATGTTAAAACCTCCTTAAATGATAAAACTGTCATATTAAACTCTCAATCTAGAAGAACTCTTTCACTTCTACTGGACTGTATACATAAAATGAGTATCCTTAATGTATATTTTCCTGCAAATGCCAAAACTAACTCTGATTCTTTGATGACTGTGTGGATGTATTTATCAGAAGATGTTAGCGAGATAGCTGATACTTATGAAACCTATCTGATTGTGCCACTTGGAGATTTTAATACTAGAATGCAGGAAAAAGATATCCCAGAGATGACTGAAACTGATTTCATCTCAACACTACATATTATAAATCTTATTGTGACAATGAACCAAAATTCTAAGGATAATAAAACAAACCAATATGGTGATAACTTGTGAAAAAAGTATTGGAAAATTTGGCTTTATATTAGTAAATGGTCAATCTCAAGATCATCAACAGGGTAGTTATATGTTTATGGGTCATCTTGGATCTTCTGTGATTGATCTGGTATGGGCCAATATGGATGCTTTAAAGCTATTTAATAATTTAATGGTCCTGGATTGATGGGACTCTGCTCACTTCCCTTTGCTAACTCACTGGAAAACTATAGGCAATAATGATGTGATTGGTGAAAGATTACATATTGACAGCCTTGAAATCCTTAACCAGAAAAGAAATAGATGGGGGGGGGGGCGTAAGACTGTGGAATTATTTTCAGAGTTATTTAATGCAGATTATGTGTTATTAAGGAAAATTATGTTCAGATAGAATATAACCAATGGATTAAGATTAATAGCTACATCAGACCATTTTGTAGAACCAACAAGTCTTCTAGGCCATTCACTATTACTTGGTTTAATAAGAGTTGCAAAAGAGCTAAAAATAATCTTAATAGGCATGCATGATATTGTAAGAAATCTATTCAGGAGCAAATCAGAATATTCTTAATGGAGTTAGGAAGGAGTACAGGACAATTTTAGAAAATGAAAAAATAAATGTCAAATTGTATGGGATAAATTATGAAATAATTTGTTAAAAAGACTGTAGGCATTTTGTTCAAAGCTTACTTAACTCCTTTTGTTTGATAAATACATTTTCAATGTCTTTACTTCTTAGCAGAAGAAGACATGGATAATTTTTTTCTAGAATATCAAACCTCAGAAGATAATTTCCAGTTAATCCTTATGCCTATTTGAATTTATAAAGAAAAAGTTACTCATGCTATCAACTTTATGTCTTCAAAAAAAGCCCCAGGCCCTGATCTATTTCTAGCAGATATCTATAAGGTTTTTGTGGATTGCTGGCTATCAATATTTTTAGTTATTTTTAATTTCTGTATACAAAAAGGAGATTTCCTCCTAAGTTGGAAGAGTAGTATTGTTTTCCCTTTACTCAAAAGAGACCTCCAACAGAGAGGAGTTTGTACAGACCTATTAGCCAGATTGATAATACATAGACAGTTTTCTCTAAGATTATTCTTACTAGGCTCCAAACTTGGATCTCAGAAATAATCTTCTAAATGAGGTTCAGAATGGATTTAGAAATGACAGTTTGATGATCCAACATTATTATATTTTGCATCTTACTTGGAAATATGTTAATATAAAAATTCCAAACTTTCTACTGTTTTATAGATTTTAAATCTGTATTCAGCAGAATAAGCCACAAATGATTGTAGAGGAAGCTCCTAGCATTGAAAATTGATCCAGATCTTTGAAAATTTTAATAGAACTACATCAGGACACTTGGATTAGGGTCCAGTATAATCAAGAAGGAGAGTTACTTCTCCCATTAAAACAAATATGATAGTTCATGGGCTTCTTTTGGCTCCTACTTTATTTATATATATATATTTATATATACATATATATATATTAGATGAAATAAAAACTCCATTTGATGCATCAGTTAGGTTGCTCCACAGCAACAAAAGTAAGGAAGTTCGGTGTTAGGTTGAAACCCCGGATACCTCCAGCCACCCCAACCAGCATCAGGGTGCCGTTGGGGCCATAAATCTAACTCTCAACTCATCACATGTAAAGAAGCAGATGTATAGGAGAATGGGGCAAAAGTTAGGACCGATGACCCCAACGCGCACCCCGATGCTGGTTGGGAGAGCAGGCTGGAGGTATCCAAGGGGGGGGGTTCAACCCTAACACTGAATTTACTTACTTTTGTCACTGTGGAACAACCCTAACTGATGCATTAAACAGAGTTTTCTGCCTCTAATTTCCCTTCTTTTTGAGAATGATGATGAGAAATACTGAATGTAATGCAGCGGTGGGAGGGCCCCAAGTAACAGGAACAGCAATGCAAACACAAGGTGGAAACACAAATGGTAACAGTAAAATAAGCAAGGCAAATGACAAATGCAAAGGATAACAGGAGATGGTGGCGCACACGGAACAGTATTAACAGGTACATAAACTAAAGGGAAAAAGAAAACTGTAACAGTAACAGAAGTGCATACCTCTTTTTGCTGGAGGACTGCATAAAGAAACACAGTGTGTACAAAGAATGTATGCATTGTAATGGCAATGGAAGCTTAAAATGAGCATTGGAAGTACTTAATTGCAAATATCTCAGCAACCGTACGACATAGAAAAAAAAATTTAATTTCACAGAAATCATTATTTCCCTGGCTACTGTTTTATAACTTGTGATGAAAAATCTGTATCTCACATCGTTTTCGAGATACGAGCCCTAAAGGCGTGGCATGCATACCATAGTCTATAGGAAAAAGCATCCAAATTTGGGTACACACGTAACTTTGGAGCTGTACAATATTTTTTCACCAAACCACCAAAAGGCACATGTGAACATGTTGGCTGCCTTCCTCAAATTTCATGCCAAAAGACCTAGCCATTCTTTTGCAGCAAGGTGGCAAAAACTTATGCCATTTTAGCCATAGTGTTGCAAAGTACTTTCACTGATTTGCAAAAGCTTTCGCACAGATTTGTGAAAGTATCATGAGCACAAAAGTACTTTATGAAAGTACTTTTCCAGAACTTAGAAAAAATATATTTCTGGGGTGTTTAACCCCAAATAAAGACATGGCTATCATCCTCATGGCTCTGACTAGGTGAACATTAAATGCCAAGCATTTTTCTGATCACCAGCTGAAAACAAAATGGTGGATTTGCTTGTATTAGGGCCATTTGCAAAAGTAAAAGTGTATTTGTGAAAGTGTCAAACTTTTGTTAACTTTTCCATGGATTTATAATGGGAACTTGTTTTTGAATAACTTTTCAACCATTTAATATTTTTCATGAAATCTTCAAAAGGCACATCGGGCACCCACAGCTCAGCGTTCCTGAATTTTGGACCACTGGCCCAAAATTGCAACCTGTAGGCACGGCAAAGAATTCACCAAATGCGTGAACATGCATGCAGATCATGCTTAATAACACCGCAGCTGTATATGCGACTGGCACAAAACTTGGTGGCAGATCCCAAGGTGTATGGTTCTTGCTTGTGCATTCCAAATTTCAGGCAAATCTGTTAAACAGTGGCAAACTTATTAGGTGCAAAATTTGACCCTTTAACTTTAAAGGGCTCCTCAACTCTAACTATGGTAGCACTACCATGCTACTATTATATATATATATATATATATATATATATATATAATATACACACACATAACATATATATATATATATATATATATATATATATATAATATAGTAGATCAGATAGAATAGTTACCAATCATTTCCACCAGCCATAACTAATAGAAAAATCACTTGTCTTGCTTATGTGGATGATATAGTTTTGATTTCCACTTCATTTCAAAGATTACAGAAGAAGGTGGACATTTCTCTGGATTATCTACAGAAAGTAGAATAACAATTAACATAAACAAAACAAAAATGGTTGTCTTCAGGAAAAATAGGACAAAGAATCCATCTTTATTCATTAATAAACAAAAACTGGCCACAAAGAAATACTGTGATTACTTTGGTGTGAGATTTGTAGAGAATTACTGCATCTGTGGAAAGACCATGCCCAGCTATTGGAAATCAAACTTCAGTCAGATTTAATGCCTTCAAAATATTTCATATCAGATTAGGCACGGGCTCTATAAGGGGCATACTTTATTTATTTTATTTATTTATTTGTGTCTAGGATTACCAAGTAAATTTGAGCCAAGGCTCTTTCACAAAGATTCCACATCATGCTGGTTACAGGGTAACAGACTCTAAAACATAAAATAGTTACAAGGTACATGGTTTTAGACAGTAATTTTGTTTGACAAAATTAGACTGAGTGATGAGTAACTCAAGAAACAATAGGAGAAAGAGGGCAAGAAGGGAGAGGGCTGAGTGTAGGGGAAGGCACAGGTGTAGATGGTCAGGGTGAGGCAGCCAAGGGGCCTTGTCAGGACAGACACAGGGCAAGTACATTAGAAGTTGCATTGGACAGGTAAGTGCAAGAAGAGAGGGGAGAAACTGACATCTATAAGGTCGAGCAACGTGAGGGATTGAAGATGTTATGGGGTGCAAGCACAGGTGGAGGTGCCAGTTATGGAGTGGCAGAGTTTTTTGAGTGCTCCAAGCATTGCTGTGGATGAGGTGTCACTAGACAGCTCATTCAGCCAACTCAGAGACCTGTATGCAAATGATCTTTTGGCCTTGGGACGCATGCAGCAGGGGATTTGAAGGATTTGGGGCTTAGAGCTCCTGGTGTTGTGGTTGGTGATTTTGGGTTTGAGGAGGGTGCTGACTCCAGGTGGTGCCTTTCCATCATGATTTTCTTAGCAGTGATGCAGGTTTGGTATTTGATTAGGTTCTTCAGTTGTAGCCAGTGTGTTTAGGAGCAGAGGTTGCAGGTGTGGGTGAGACAGTGGGAACCAGTAACTAGTCGGCAGGATTGATTGAGGGAAGTCGAAACACGCCTGAGAGATGAGGTTGTGGCAGATCCATAGATAATGAGACCATAGTCAATTATGCTGATGATGGAGCTCTGGACAGCTATGGACAGAGCTTCTGGAGTTAGATGTTTCCTATGTCCAAATAGTAGGCCCATCCTGGTGTTGGCTACTTTTGCCACGTTTTTAATGTGTGGGACATAGGAGAGATTACAGTCGAGGGTGAGGTCAAGGTATTTGAAGGTATGAACTTGTTCGAGGGAGATTCCTTGCTTGGTTTTAATGCAGAGCTGATATTGTTCGCATTTGTTTTGGGAGCTATGGAAGATCATGGTCTTTGTTTTTTTTTATGGTTAAGTATAAGTCTGTGTTTTGTGAACCAGTTTTCGACTGCAGAGAAGGCCTGTTGGAGGTTACCTTGTTGATGGACTGGATCATGGTGGGATGCCAGGATGACAGCATCATCTGCGTAGAGTAGGATCTGTTCAGGGCAGGATTCTGGCAGTGAGCTCAGAAAAATGCTAAAAAGGAGGGGGCCCAAGATTGAGCCCTGTGGGACACCTGGCCGGACTGGTCTTTGGTTTGAGTGTGTGCCAGCAATTCTCACTCTTTGGGAGCGGTTGTCTAAGTAGCCTTTGAACCAGTTTACTGAGTTAGGTGAGAGCCCTACTAGTCAAAGCTGGGCAAGTAGGAGATTGTGGTTGATGGTATCTTAAAGTAATAAATGCAAAGATCAAAACAAACATATTATATACAGCTGAAATATGATCATCTGCCAATCTAAACAGGCTAAACATCTTACTGAATAAAATTATCATTTTATTTTGGCAGTGTCCCAAACATTACCAGCTGAGGTACTAAGAATTGAAATTGGCAAATTTCCATTGAATACTCACATTATGAAAAAAAATTAAGTTTTTTTATTAAAACTTTTCTTCTTCCAGAAGGTCATTGGCCTACACAATGTCTAGAAGAGGGAAAAAGATTATTCCAATAGGGGGTTCACCTTTCCTAAGACTAAAATGATTAAAGAAATCTCATTTCCATTAGAGTTCTGCTATGTTTTGTAGTCAGTACACATAAGACTATTTGATCAGATCATCTCCCAGATCAAAAATCGAATAAGAGATACTGTAATTGAACAAGATGTATCATGGACAAATACACTTAAGAATTATTGCTGGTATAGGCACTTAAATGAACATTTTCTGGAACACTAACAATTCTTCCAGATCCAGTTACCAGAAGAGTGATAACCAGATTTAGGATGGAATTATATAATGCTAATTACATTTTCTTTAAATAAAAGTTCCCTGGGGTATTGAATTCTTACTGTAACTGCGGAATGAATTTGGAAGATGATCTTAAACATATTACCTTGGTCTGCCCTTTATATTCTAGGAAAATAAATATTTGGCTGGGCCTAATACTGGCAGACTTAAGTTTTCTTCTGGACCAGATAATGTTGTTCCTGTACAATACCAGGGATAAGTTTATCCTGAATAGATTAGTAGGTTATTTATTGACCATCAAACTGTAAATGGAAGCTGAGTATGTGCCCTTTAACCTCTCTGTATTGTCAAATTACATTGTCCTAGGATTTTTTTTTCATCTATTGTCAAAGCCTTTTAGTAGGCCTAATGGATGTATACTTGCTGAATATCTCAACATTCCAGGATGTAAAACAAGAGCATTCCTTTTTAAATTTAATGTTCATAATATTAATATTTTGTATGATGAAATTGAATAGGCCAATGGCTGATCAATAAACATGATATGATGATGATGATGAGGATGATCTAGTCCCATGGCTTCTGGCTCCCAAGTGCATGACCTTGAACTTCTTAGCATTGACCCACAACTACTGTACCATATGTCTTACCAGTGCTCAAGCTTTGCCAGGTCCTCTTGGAATTCTTGCCTCTCTTCCTCCCTTTCCATTCTCACATAGATCTTTGTGTTGTCTGCAAACAGGTTGATTTTACTCTTGATCCTATTTGTTATGTCACCAATGAAGATGTTAAATAACACTCATCCTAGAACTGAGCCTTGTGGGACCCTACTGGTTACAGCTCTAGGACCTGAGAATTCTCCCTGCCATTACCCTTGCTGCCTATCCTGCAACCAGCTCTCAACCCATCCAAACACTTTCTCCCCAGCTCCCAGGTTTCTCAGTTTACTGAACATCCTTCCATGTATCACTGAGTTGAAGGCCTTGCTGAGGTCCAGATACAGGACATTCACTGCATGGCTCCTATCAAGTGCCTTTTTCACACAATGGAAAAAGTCAATCAGGTTGGTCTGAGTATCTTCCCAAGACAAACCCATGTTGTCTTTCAGCCTGGAGGGTATACCTATAGCGCTGCGACATCTTATGTCCCGACATCCCTGACAGTGACAGACACAATGCCGAGTGTCAGTATTGTACTGTCAGGGATGTCGGTGTGTTTTCTTCAGAGAATTGTGCCCCCCAAACCCACATGTGGGGGATTCCACCCCCACACACCACAGTCCCTAATTATACAACTCTGAGTCAAAGTTGTCTCAGGGAGGGGGCGACACACCAGGAGATGCACCACTGGTGTCTGTGGGGACCATCACAGTGACCCGATACTTTTCATTGAATTCTGCCGCTGTGATGGTCTTTGCTGTGGTGGTGTCTACATGCGGTCAGTGCACATTCCTGGAGAGCATTCATTTCCAGAAAGGTCACTAGCATCTCTTTAGAAAGGTCTCCATCAACTTCCCTACAATTGAGGTAAGGATGACTGGTCAGTAGTCACCTGGCTCATCCCTGGACCCACTTGTGGAACAGCACCACATGTGCCATCCTCCAGTACTGGGGCACACGCTCTGTCACCAGAGAGGTTTTGAACAGGTCTGCTAGAGAGGATCTGCCAAGATCTTTGACAACTCTCTCAGGACTCTTCAATGCACACCATCTGGTTCTGGTGCCTTATCCACCCGCAGGGACTTAAGGCCCTCCAGAACCCTGTTCTCTGGGATTACTTCATCCCTTACATCCACTCTTCCTGTGCCCACTCCTCCCATCCCCTGTGATAGGCCTATACTTTTCCAAGGAGAACACTGAATAGAAGTGCTCACTGAGTGCCTCTGTTTCATTCACTCCTTTTCTGCCCAGCCCCCTTCCTCTTGATCCTTACAATTTTGTCTTTGGAGCTTTTCTCTAATATAACTGAAGAAATTGTTTTCCCATTCTCTGATCCCCTGTGCTAGCCTTAGCCCCTTGGAAGCCTTAGCCACCCTGACTACTCTACTTACAGTACCTCCTGGATTTCTTTGAGTACTCCACCCTGTCCTCCACCGTTGGATCTCTTATACTTACTGAAGGCAGCCCTCTTCTCCTCACTTTCAGTAATACCTCCTTGCAAAGCCAGTTCATGCTTTTACTCCTAGATGTCTTACTCTGGTCTTTGCACACGTGTTAGTGGCCTCCACCAAACACAGCTGGATAATGATGAGCTTGATAAAGCCCAGCTTACCTTTTGCACCCAGTTATGCTGCAGGTACCTGTCTCTAGTTCTTGGAACTACCCTGAACCTGGCTATTTATTCATCTCCAGCTTCAAGGTTACTTAGAACAAAGCATTTTCTATGGTTATTTTACAAATAAACTCTACACATCATGTGCCACCTAAAGGCTTTTTGCATCATTTTCCTAACTAGGCACAGAGCTGCCCAACTAGCTTCCTAATTTGTTGCTGTTATTGTTTGGTCCTCATTTATATACCTTCCACCAATGCACTTTTTCTGGCTGTCTGCTACTTAGTCCATCTAGATTAAGCTCCTCAACTTTTGTTTTATCCTCTAGTTTACTGTCACAGAATCAGTATCATGGTCCTTGTGTTGGCCAAAAGCACTAAAACTTTTAATACACTTCTGCTAAAACAATCAGCCTAGGTCACTGTGACTAACTCCCTCATCTTAGTTCTCTGACTACTGTGCAACCTGCTCCCTGTGCTTAATGCTCTTTAGCAGCTGTTCTCAACTGTACATACATTGTTAGTCACTAGTGATTTGCATATCCTAAGCCTCATAACCTGCTCTGCACCCCATTGTACCTTAGCTACTGCTACTAGCTATGGCTTTCTGTCTTGAACCCCAGCACTAGTTTGTCTACCATTTCTGCACCAGCTAGCGTGCTGCATCTTCCCACAGCCCAGCCCTGAGAGGGCTCTCCACTCAAATGACTCAACCTACCTTCTTTGTAATTCTTATCTCTCATCTTCTAGTCTTTCTTTCTAGTCACTACCCCTACAGCATGCTCATTCCCTACCTCCTCTACCTTGCCTTTCTCTCCCACCTACCCCTGCTTTCCCTCCTCTCCCTTCCCCTACCCTTCCCTCCAGTCTGCTCTCTCTCCTCTTACCCCATCCCTCCTCCATCTCCTTTCATCCCTTCTCCATACACCATCCACCACACCAATCCTTCACCTCTCTTACTACCAATCCTTTCCTATGCCCCCAATCCACCCCAGTCTGGTACATTCTCCCTTTCTGAAAACTGAATCCCTCCATTGTACCTGTAAGTGTAAGTAGGAAGTCCACAAATCTAGATTCATAACTAGTGGAAGATTCTAGCCTATAACATGAAACAGCTATACCACCATCATGGGGGACATTGGTATACAAGTACTCGATGTCCAATATAAACAATAACCAATCCTGCTTTTCTCTATCTCTGGGAGAGGTACAGTAGGTGATTTATGACAAGGATAAAAAATATTTTATGAACTCCTTGACATGTGGCATCGACATTTATCGATGATATCTTACTTTATCTGTCCAGAGATTGCATTTGATCTGATGCAATTTGTACAGTATTTAGAACAAATGAATCCGGTCTTAAGATTTTCAGTAAAGTACAGTTATGACAATATTCAGTTCTTAGATTTGAATATTTTCAAAATTGAAGATGAAACTCTTGTCACTGCTTTGTATAGGAAGGATGCTGACAGAAATAGTTTGTTGCATGTCTGCAGCTACAACCCCTGACACACTGTAAATAATATTACTCTATAACAGTTCATGTGAGGTAAAATGAATTGTTCTGACCAAGTGTCAGCAGGGGTCAAAACCTCTTTTACTATTTTGAGGAATATTGCCCAGTGAAGTATCTGATTTCTCCTGATGATCTTCTGACATTGGTCCATGCCTTCATGACCTCCCACCTTGTCTACTGCAATGCCCTCTACTTAGAGCTACTGGGGTTGATATCTGTTGCTTGCAGTTAATGCAGAATGCAGCAACAAGGCTTTTGACTGGTACTTCTAGGACCAGTCATATAATGCCTGTGATTCATGGCCTGCACTGGTTGCCAGTACAGTGAGTATAATCTTCAAGGTTAGGATACTGACCTGTAAATCCCTACATAATCAGGGACCCCATTACTTGCAAGATCTTCTTCAACCTTACTGCCTCCACATCCTCTCCGATCCACTGATGAGAGATTGCTTGAGATTCCCAAACTCTATTAAAAGACATCTGGGTCCTGATCTTTTACTTTTGTTGCCCCAACCCTGTGAAATTCTCTACCTCATTGGGTGTGAGATTGCCTGACCACACAGAGTTTTAAAACTGCACTAAAAGCACATTTATTTAGCCTAGTGTATTCAGATTCTTTTTAGACTGGCTCAGGAAATGTTTAGCAGTTGCAGTTTTTATTGGATTTTAAGGGTTTAAAGTGGTTTGTTATGATTATTTGTATTGTTATGTGTGTTTTAAATGTTTTAATGCATGCATGTACAAGTGCTTTGGTTTGAGAAAGGTGCTTTTTATAAATAAAATATGATTTGATTTGGTTTAACCCAGAGATTTTTAAAACCAGGGCAAGAGAATTGGAAACTAGGTTTTTGGTGCATGGGTATGGATGGTGCCTCATTAGTCAGGTACAGGACAGGGTCTGTAATATCCCCAGACTGGATTTGCTCACATACAAACAGAGCACTAATAGACAGGGCCCCGTGTTTTCTGTGATTCTACAGTTGCAGCAGTGGATGCAGAAATCAGGGCTGACCACAGAAATCAGTACTGGATGCAGAAATTGGGAAAACCAGCCATATGGTAGCAGAAATGCTAACTATGCTAGTGATAACACATGGCAAGGGCATAGCTACTGATATGTTAAGTATGCCATGGCATATATGCTCATTAGAGGGGCAATCAACTGATGCCTTCCACTAGAAAGATGAAAAGCTAGTGGCGCATGGCATCTTGACTCTTGCTGGCTCTTGTTACATAACTCTGTCCAGCTAGTATTGTGGTGGGGAGACTGATGCAAGAGTAGCAGAGCTTGATTAGGTCCACAGTAGTTATGATATGCTGCTGTGTAGATGTGTCTAGCTCAACCATATTAATTTTTCATTGTGAGGCTGCTCAGAGTGCATGCTGAATCCCTGAAAGATAAATTTGGAAGGAAGAACTGGGAGGTGAGC
Source organism: Neoceratodus forsteri (assembly GCA_016271365.2). Classification (NCBI taxonomy): domain Eukaryota; kingdom Metazoa; phylum Chordata; order Ceratodontiformes; family Ceratodontidae; genus Neoceratodus; species Neoceratodus forsteri. The sequence continues at coordinate 964,081,468 of CM028131.1, read as the reverse complement.
AATAGTCAAGAAGTAAGAAGATTTAATGGTGCCCTTGGAGGTGGAATTGATCTCAGTGTGGTGGCAGGTATCAGAGGAGGAGCAGATTGCAGAAACACGTGGCTGGCAGCAAACTGAGCCGAGGACTCAGTCCCCACTGATGGACATCGAACACAGTTTTGATTTGTGGGCTGCAGATCTGTACCTGTAAGTGTGACAGTAATTTATTGGCAGATTTGAACCTGTAGCCTAAGTGGTGGCATTAAGCTCAATTCTTAAGGAGGGTCAAGTTGCCCAGCTGCAGCAGAGTTGGGTACCAGGGTATACTAGAACTGGAGCAAACAGATAAGGAAAAAAATCAGAATCAAGAGTTGTATTGATTGCTGTTATACATAAGTGAAATGAGGGTCACTAACTGAAGAACACCACCACCCCCTGAGTTGCTGGGAGAAGAGAACATGCTAACCAAGGTTACTTCAGCTTCATAAGAATGACTTGCTTGAATTTTTAGTGTGTCCCCAAAATAAAATCAGGAGTCAAGAAATCCTACAGACACTGCAAGTTGCACCCTCTTTCACTACTATTAGGAAGACAATCCCCAACACAAAGATTTGGACACTGCACTCAGCTTGTTTGTTGCAAGACAGTTGGGGTATTCCCAGTTAAAAAAATACTCTAATAGAACGTTGATCAAAATAAAAAATAAATAAAATGGCTTTCAAGTTGGAGTATCCCTTTATGTCTGCTAACTGTTAACATAAATCAGAAGAAATCCAAGCAGGTTTTGCCTTCTGTATAGTTTTAGCTGAGTGTTTATGTCCTCCTCCAATTATAACCTAGGAGAACAGCAAAAGACACCATTTTCAAGAAGAAGAACAGATGAGCCTTCAAATTTGGAATGGGAGGGAAAAGTCATTAAAAGAGAACACTGATGCCCATTGTTGCACCTTGTTTGGGTTATTGCAGTTTAATATTTGTGATAAGAAGACTACATACTGCTAAATGGCCTGCTGTTCCACTTTCAGTGCAGCAGAGTGGTTGCATGAAGGCAGTCAAAGGGTGGACTAAGACTTGATCCCCTTGAAGGTATGCTGTTTAACCACAATTTATCTGCCTCAGAATGGTGGCAGAATCAATAGTTGGTGTGCAGCAGAAAGTATGAGGTCCTGCTGCAGAATGTAGGTCTACTTTGCTGAAGTAAACACGGGGCCCTGCTAATAGACTGTCCATTGGATGTAATTTTATCACACAATATGTTGTAAATAGTAATGTGGAAAGAGACTGTCTAGAAAAGCAATGGGTATTCTTAGCACAGAACCAGCATTATCTGAAACAGCTCAAAGTTTTCTAAAAGTAACATTTAGAAGGGTTTCTAACTTTAAGGACATGCTGGTTCATAGTTTCTGCCTACTACAGACCTGCAATTGTGAAATTGGCTTCATAGTACACACAAGGATGTTTTCAATGTGGCCATTGTGTTTATTGCTCAGTGGTTAAAAGGTTTAAATACTTCATGTCAGTCAAGAGCAGTAAAACTTTTAAAATTAAGCAGTTTTTAAACTGCAGAACAAAATGGTTATATTAAATGCACATTAAAACTAGAAAATATAGTTAAAATCTATATTTCGACCTTAGGTCTTCTTCTTCAGGAAATATCTAAAAGAAAAAAAACAGGTTACTGTAGAAGGGAGGTAAAATGAGGGATATATATAAATATGTGAGGAAAGAAGAAAGGGGAGGCTCTGGGAGAAGAAGTGATAAATGATAAGACTAAGAGAGAATCTGTGAAACCAAAAGGTGATGATGGGAAAGATAAAGCGTACTAGAAGTGAAAGAGCTGGTGAAATTCCCAGGTGAGGACTAATTAACAGGTCCTAGTAAGTAGGCTGAAAGGTGACCAATGTTTGGGAAGGGGACAGAGATGGAGACTTATGGTGAAAATGAAAAAGAAATTAAATGAGTACAAAAACAAATAGACTTTAGGGTAAAAAAGGGGTGGCTGAAAGATGTTACTGGAAAATAAGTCTATAATTTAAACCAGAGGGCTGCTGGGAGCAAAGGCGGATGATCAGCTTGGGTTCTGAGTTTTTTCTATTGTCTGGATCCCAGAAGCCTGCAGAAGGACACAAACAGAAAGGTCATTGTCACTGTGGTCCCTGGAGATAATTTATGCAAACATCTGTCATGGGTAGCCAGGAGGTAATTTCTTCTAGTCAAACTTGTGCCATTGTGAGACGTGGCAAAAATATAAAGAGAAGCTTTTGATGGGTCTGGGGTTTCTGGATATTTATTTATTTTTATTTATTTAGTTTTTGTTGACCAGGTAAGTGCACTAGACAAATCCTGCCTATTTTCAGGCACCACCCAGGAAAGGGGGATACAGATGAATGCCAACTGACCTTGAATCAGATTAAGCTGTTGGTGGTATTTTTTTTAGTGAATGAGGGAAATTTGGCAGGACACCGGGGAAATTCCCCTACTCTGAGTAGGTGGAGCCTTGCTGCTGGTCGCGAGATGGCCAGTCTGCACAATCCCTCGGAGGAGATGGATGTCGGCAGTCCTGGGGAGTGGGCCTCCTCCCCAGCACCTATCTTACTAGAGGCTATCGGAGATCATTTTGGTGTAGTTTCTGGCGAAGTGGTTGCTGTGACTGTACCTGATCACGGAGTACTTTTGCACCGTTGCAGAATGAGTCTGTTCTACCCGATACTGTGGATGGCCTTTCTGCTTGAGCTGCTTGGCGGCGTTCTGCTTTGTCTTTGCAGCTGCAACGTCTGGATGCTGCTTTTCAGGCACTTACTCGGTCAGCCCCTACGACTCATGTTCCGGGTGACGCTGCACTTGCAAAGCCCCCTGGCAGCGTCTTACTTCCAACCTCTGCGACGCCTGCTTCTCTGTCTCTACCGGATTCGGCTGGCAGTTTTTCGGGGACCTCCTCGTTGTGCCCACAGCCTGAACTCTCTTCCTCATCAGTAACAAGTCTACGGGACGTCTCGACTGCAATTGCTAAAGACTCTGTAAGTGTTGACTCTAGATTGGTTTCCTCTGAACCAGAGGTTTTTTACTTTTCGGCTGATAAATCTGCCGGATGGTCAAAGAAAGGGGGATCTTTTCCACCTGTATCCAGCGACAAGTTTTCTTGTGCTTCTAAGCAAGAGTGGTCTCCGGATTTGGCGCTTCTAAATGCAGGTTGGGAAAAAGGGGACGGGGGTGTTTGGTCCCCAGATTCACAAGACCCTTCATATCTTAATATGCTGCAAAAAGCTTCTATTCAAAAGTCTCCAATCATTGAAAAGAGCTCCAACGTGCCCCGGGGTGAAAAGTCTTCACCTTTTTCTTCTGGATCCAAAATGAACAGTATTTCTAAACAAAGTACTGATACTTCTGTTGTTATGGATTTTGCTTCTAAACATTCCACTACTTCTTCTTCTGTTTTGTCTTCTGTTTCTGGTTCTACTTCATCTTTACCAGCTCCTATGAATGTTAATTTGAATCGCCTTCACATTTTAAATCGTCTGACTTGTTTAACTCAAAGGGGAACCTGCCCTAGTAAGGAATGCAGTCCGTTTACTTTATAAGAGTGGGTTGGAAGAACCTCCTGATAGGGTATATATTGCTAGAACCCTGCTGAAAGGATCTATGAAGTTTTCTCTTCTGAGATATTTGCTTTGATAAATATAGGAAGTTCTAATTTTGATGTAAGTTTTAAGCAGATTGCAGGTTTGGACAAATTTTGGGCCCAGTATCGTCTCTTCAGTCTTCTCCTCTCTGGTCTCCTTTTCAGGCTGTACCACTCACCAAACCAGCCATGCAATGTCACAATTGTCTTTAAAAATGAGGGTGTTAATGTTGAGGACATTCTTTGGCTAAACAAACGTTGTGAGGTTCTGAACCGGCCAGTGCCAACACTTGATAGTGAGCAGATATGGGATGGCAGCTGGAAAGTTCGAGTTAAACTTTTTCCCTCTAACACTGGGCCTAGGCATTTACCTAATACCCTTTATTTAGGTAAAGATAAGGGGTATATTTTCTATGCTGGACAGCCCAAGGCTTGTTTCAAGTGTGGTTCACGCACACATTTTAGTTCTGCATGTGACAAATTAAGATGCAGTCATTGTTTTGAGTATGGTCACACTTATTTCTTGTTCAAACTTTTTAAATGTAATTTGTGTGAAGGTATCGGTCATGCCTATGGTCACGTTGCTTATGAGCTTCTCACAATAGAGGTAATTGCCCTTCTCATGAAGGTTTAATTACTTATGCCCAGCATGTGCAAACTGATAAAGTAGGCCACCAGGATTTGGTACCTGACTCTCCCTGTCCTTCTTCTGTTGTTAATACCACAGATCCCACTAAAACCCTTGAGCAGCTTTCTTCTCCCCTGTGATTGCAGATTCTCCCACGATTCTGTGACTCCCATTCAAGATGGTTGTCTTTCTCTCTCGAAGCCATGCTGCCTTCCCCTCCTCCTCTTCAGTCCCTGAAGAAAATATTTCTCTTTTACCATTGTGACTCATAAGCGCATTAGGAAAGGGCATGCAGTAAACCGTTTCAGGAACTCTCTACCGGTACTTTACACTCTCATAATAAGTTTGCTGTTTTATCTACTGATTTATCAGATAAAGATTCTGATGGGAGGATGCTGATACTTCCTCTGTCCCGTCCACTCAAGATATAGAAGGGGTACTGATGCAGATCCTATTGCTAAACGCACTAGACAAAGTCAGAAAGGTAAATCTCCTAGAGGTTCCTGATGGCTTCTTTATCAATATGTTCATTAAGCGTGAATAGTATTAAAAGTAGTAAAAGTTGGGAGGTCTCTTTCTGACCCTTACAGATCTCGAACGATATATTTTGTTTGGTGGATACTAGATTAAAAACTCATAATGAGCTCTGTTAGGCCTCTAGGGCCTGGTCTTCTGGTCCTTCCTTTTGGTCAATTGGGCAAGATACCTGTGATGGTATTGGTATTCTTTTTTCTTCTACTGAATTTCAAGTTTCAAGATTAATTGACATTTTTCCAGGGAGAGCTTTATTATTAGACTTTACTTATCAGAGGGAAAGGTTTCGTCTTATTGGGGTTTATGCACCTCAAACTAAGGCGCAACCAGTTTCTCTTTTTAAGTTGATTAGACCTTTTTTATATACTTCAAGATTATTAATGTGGATGGGTGACTTTAATTGTGGCCTTCACCAGTCTGATAGGGGTTTAAAAACTCCCAAACTTTTTTGTGACTCTATAGCCTTAAAGGATATTGTGTCCACTGCACAACTTGTGGACTCTTATAGGCATTTCCATAAAGCAGGTGGCTTCACGTTCTTTAAAGGTCCTTTACGAACTAGAATCGATTTCATCTTTTTATCTAAAGTTCTGGTACTTCATTCTTGTCGCACCGTAGGGATAGAATTTTCAGACCATGTTGCTCTTTGTGCTTCATTCACCTGGAGTTCTTCCCTCGTTGTAAAAGAATAGTTGGGCATATAATGACACACTATTAACTGACCCTTCTTTTTTAAAATCCTGGCAACAGGAATTTAAAGCTCGGATGTTGGTTACTGAATTTTATGATTCTGGAATAGATTGGTGGGAAGAGTCTAAAATATGCTGGAGAAAAACCTTTCAAAAAAAGGCTGCTGAGGTTCAGACTCGCAAATATTTGAATTATTTGCAGTTGCGACATCAGTTGCAGCATTTAATTTCCTTAACCAACTCCACTTGTCATGATTATAGTAAACAAATTGATTTAATTTGTGCTAAGATGAGACACATCCAATATGACCGGGCCTGTTCTTTAAACCAAGAAGCCTGTTTGGTACTAAGCTTTCTAAAGGAAATCTTGACCCTTTTAAGTCTTGCAAAACTAGAGTGAATTCCAAATTTATTTGGTCTTTAAAAATTCTTCAGGAGAACTAGTTTCTTCTCCTGAGGATCTTGTTGCGCCAGTAGAGCATCATGTTTTTAACACATTAGAATTTTGCCTGACTGCGATAAGGCCGACAGTTTTTAAGCTCTTTACATTTACCTCAGCTCTCTAATAAAGAACAGGAGATGTTAACTGCTGAAGTACTAGAACACGAGTAAAACAGGCTATTTGTACCTTGAATTTACATTCTGCCCTCTGGCTCAGATGGGCTTACAGCACAGTTTTATAAAACTTTTCTTCCGACTTGATCCCTATTTTGACAGCCTTATATAATGAAATGTTGATTTCTGATTCAATGACTAAATCCATGAAAGAAGCTATTCTACTTTTAATTTTTAAAAAGGTGATGCTACAGATCTTGACAATTGGAGGCCATTAGTTTATTAAATGTTGATTATAAAATTTTGGCAAAAGTCTTGTTGGCTAGGATTTTGAAAGTGTCTGCCTATATTAGTCGGTACAATCATGTAGTGTCCTGGACGGTATCAACATGATAATCTTGTATTGTTAAGGGAACTGTTTTCTTAGGGAGAGGCATGTTGTCTCGGGATGGGTGTTAGGTTTAGATCAGGGAAAGCATTTGACAAGGTCTCACATGATTATCTTTTCAAGTCTTGAAAGCTTTTGGCTTTCCTGATTTATTTCTTTCCTGGCTACATACTTTGTACAAAGGTGCAATGATTATTCCTAGCGTTAATGGCTGGTTAGGGTCTCCTGTCCCACTTGCATGTGGGGTAAGACAAGGATGTCCCTTGAGCCCAATACTTTATGTTTTTATATTGATACTTTGATAAGGGCTATTCAACTTTGTCCTCAGATACATGGTCTAGGAAATGGTCCCCTTTTTTTCTCCTCCACTTAAATTATTGGCATATGCAGATGATTTAGTTCTCTTAATAGATTTCATTACTAGACAACAGGATTTGATTCATGTTTCTGAAACTTCTCTGCTGTTTCTGGATCTAAGATTAATTTTGATAAAAGTAAAGGTGTTCCAACTGGGCACACCTCCCTTCCTGAAATGACTGTTATGCTGGGATTTCCATCAAAAATGAGGAGTTTAAGTATTTGGGGTTATTTTTTGGACCTGGGGACATGTCCTCCCATAATTGGAAGATTGCATTGGACAAAGCAGACGCTTTCCTGGCTGGCTGGAACAAAGTCTTGATTGGAAAAAAAAAGAGGATTGTTTTAATTAAATCTTTGTTAGTTCCTTTCTTTTTGTATCTTAGTTATGTTTTCCTCCTCCCAAAACTCTTTTGCCAGGCTTTTGGTGTATTTTTAAAGCATTATGGGGTCTAGATTAAATCCTGTAAAATGCAATATTATTACTTACCGGCCAATCAAGGAAGGTGGTATAAATATGACCCACCCAGTTGGTTTTTTTTATAGTTTATTTTTTTCTTTTAACTTTGGCAAAGCCCTTAAGCCAGGTTTTGTTATCTGGAAACCCTATTTTATGTCTTGGTTTTCTTTTTGCCTTGATAAATGGGATCCTAGACATAGAACTATTGTTTGTAGGTCACCGGATGTTCCTTCTTATGGGAAAGAAAGTTTTAAAATGTCCCTGTCCTGGCAGCTTTTTCCCCAGGATTTTGTATTTCCTCTAGACACACGCTTTTATGACAAAATTTGAGGCAGGAGGCCTAGGAAGAAATTGTTTTCCCTTTTGCCTTTCGGCCCATCTTCCATGGGTTCTCCTACAACAACTACGAGTTCCTGTCTACCACCATATGTTTGGGATATGGTCTGGCTCCTGTAATTATGATAGGCTAGGAGTTAAGAATAACCATAAACATAAAGCTTTGGATTCTCGCTTTTGTCTAGACCCTCTTGCTCCTTAACTCTTGAAACTCAGCAACATCTGTTCCTTGAGTGTCCGTTTTCTGGAACCTTTGGAATAGCCTTGCTGTACTATGGAATGAACCCTTGTTCCTTCAGCTTACTTATGAACAAATTATGTTTGTACTTTGAAATTGTTAGTGTCAAGTATCATGCTGAAACTTTGTATATTGTTTTTGCTTTGATCAGATATTTTTTATGGCAAGCCAGATGTCTCCTGGTTTTGCACCAAAAACTGATCTGTACACATGACCTTATTGGTAATATTAGTAAAACCTTATGTGTTCTTAGGAATCCGGAGATTGTCATGTGAATAATTCCATCAAGTACATTTACTGTATGCGTTGTGATGCTTGGTTTTCTCTTAATCCTGTTTAAGACCTTTGATGTATTGTTTGTTGATGGATTTATTGTAATGAAGCCCACCTTCTTCAATAAAATTCCCTACTTAACAGTAGAGGACTTGCTGTCTGACTGCAAGATGTGCCACCGTGTCCCACCCAGATCAGGATAACATCTCCAGGTTGAACTCCCGATGCCCTGAATGACTTGCTCCTCCACAAAATCCACCAGCCCACCCCTCCACAACCACTGGGACAAGCAAGAGGGACCTTGGAAGACTCCAGGCAAGAAGGCCTGGACAAGGTCACAGGTAATACACCCAGTGCAGTGGGGGACAGTATAAGAGAAATATATGGGGCAAATATTAACGGCCTTAGGAGCAGGCAGTATAGGGCAAATGGAAGCAGCACTAGCAGAGGTCAGGAAGGAGAAAGAAGGGACAGAAAGGAAGGAACAGGGAGAAGAGAGAGAAGGGGAAGGGACAAGAGAGATAGGCACCCCTGGAATGAGGATAGGGCAAGCGCGCGCTGACCACGAAGAAAAATTTGGAAAGGAGAATATGTGATATTCACTCTGGTGAGCCGCGAGGCCAGCACCAAGTATGAAGAGGCTGAAGGCATAGGAAAGAGTGAGATAGCAGTGGCTATAGTGCTTTTAGGAGGAAAGAGGAGGACAAGGTCACAAAAGGGAGGACTTGGATAGATGGTTCCTAGGTTTTGCTACTTTCTCAGCTATAGTCATGGAAAAGAAGCTGGAGTTAGGCATCCCGCTCATTACCTATTCCCTTATAATTTGGAAGGCAAAGGCAAAGGGCAGGATGGGGTGGTTATACTATGACGAATCCTTTAGGCAGAGAATGGCAACATTTGGGGACGTGAGGTGGGACACCAAACAGATAGATTTATGGACAGATTACATCACTGATCAGTCCGCGCTGAAGGGGAACGGGGCAAGAAGGGTTTTGGGAACCAGAGATGCTGTTGGACTTATAATAGAGCTTTTTGTTCCTGGCCTCAATGTTGTTTTCGGCATGCATGCTCAAAGTGTGGGGAACCACCCAGCAAGCAGATGTAGAGTGTCTGGGGACAAGGAGCAGGCCAACATTCTTTTTGAGAGGGCCAAAATTTAGAGGCCAGACCTGAAGCAGAGGAGGATGGGGTAGGGGGAGCACGAATAGGGTTGAACAGAACAGATGAAGGGGGAGGAGGCATTCAGGGAGAAATAGGGGGAAAAAGGGAAGGGTGGGGGATGAGCCAAGGCACGTTTTGTGATGGCCAGGACTCCAATCAAAGATAAGGTATGGGCAAGTTACATGGACAAATACCCAGACACAATAATGCGGAATATGATTTTACAGGGCTTTAACTCGGGATTTTCATTACATTTTATGGGACACAGGCGAGCCATGGAGGCCAACAACCTAGGGTCAGTGAAAGGGAAGGAGGAGGTGCAAGACAGAAGATAGAGAAGAAGGTAGCAGGAGAAGAGTCGAGGGCCTATTTGAGAAACCCCATTGCGGGGCATGCGGGTCTCACCATTGGGTCTGTACCCAAGAAACAGGAAGGGGAATACAGGGTACTCCACCACCTGTCCTATCCAGAAGGAGAGTCAGTAAATGATTTTATTAGTGAGGAGCACAGTAGGGTGACTTATGCAGCACTAGAAGATGCGGTCCAGATGATACAGGCCACAGAGGGGGCATGGATGGCTAAGACGGACATTGAGTCTGCTTTCAGACTGCTTCCAGTCAGGAGAGAGGATTGGGATTTACTGGGTTTCAAAAGCGGGGGAAAATACTATTTTGACAAAGCAATGCCAATGGGTTGTTCCACAGCATGTGTGACATTTGAGGCCTTCAGCACCTGTTTGCAGTGGATATTTCAAGCAAAGACAGGTTATAGCAAGGTCATACATTATCTGGATGATTTCCTATTCATCAGAAGAGGGAAAAGGGAGACACAAATGATGCTAGGTAAGTTTCAGGAGTTGTGTCAGGAATTGGAGGTACCTCTAACTCCGGGCAAGACAGAGGGGTTCAGCAGGGTTATAGAATTTTTGGGGATTGAGATAGACGCCCCGAACGGTGTATTTAGACTACCGGATAAGAAGGTCAATAAGCTGAAAGAATTAATACAATTGCACACCAGCAGGAGACGGGTACAGTTAAAACTGGTACAACAAGTACTGGGGCATCTGAACTTCACCTGCAGGGCCATTGGCAAGGGAGGACATTCACAAAGAGGTTAGCCAGGGCCACAGCAGGGGTCACCAGACCTCATCACTGGATAGACTTGACTGAGGGTTAAGGAAGATTTTAAGATTTGGGAAGAATTCCTGAAGGAGTACAACGGTTGCTCATTCTGGCAGAACGAATGGCTATACAACACAGATCTCGATCTATACACAGATGTGGCTGGGGGTACAGGCATGGGGGGGTACATGGGAGGAAAATGGTTCACAGAACCCTGGCCAGACATTTGGGTACAGGAGGGGAAAGTGAGAGACATTACATTGCTTGAGATCATGCCCATATGGGCCTGTACTTTAGTCTAGGGAGAGGAATTGTGGGATCATAAAGTAACTTTTTGGTGTGACAATAGAGCAGTGGTAGACGTGTTGAACAACAAGGGAGCCAGATTGGATATAGTCATGCAGGTACTATGGCTTTTAGTCTTAAGGGCATTACAACTGAACATGTCATTTAGAGCGCAACAGATAGAAGGGGTACACAACACTCTGGCTGACAGCCTTTCCCATCTGCAGCTGGACCATTTTTGGAGGCTGGCACCAGCAGCAGAGGAATTAAAACCACCCATACCAACAAACATCTGGGATGTTGGCAGGAAGGAGCAGAAGTGTTGTTTCGCAACTCATGGGCGCCTTGGACTCTGAGGGCCTACGACGGGACCTGTCGAGTGTTTCAAACATTCAGGGCAGAGTACCAGATGGAGGTAAGTAGGCCACTCACAGAGGAACAGTTGGGAATGTTCACAGTGGAACAGTGGCAAAAAGGCACAGCCCACACCACGATGGGAGTTTACCTGGCAGGAATCGGGCTTATCTGCAGTCTGAAAGGGTGGAGGGACCCGACAAAGACATTGCTCATCAGAAGAATGATGTAAGGATGGAGCAGGTTAAAACAATGGCCAGCAGATAGCAGGAGGCCGATAGGAGAACAATGGCTTATAAAGCTAAAGGGGGTGCTCCCAGTAATATGCAGATCACAGAGAGAAGCCCAACTGTTCCACACAATCTATGTGATAATGTTTGCAGGTGCCATGAGAGCGAGTGAGGTAGTAGGCCATGGGAGGGAGGACGGAGAAGGGGGGGCTAGACTGGGTTGACATAACCTGGGGAGTGACTGAGATACAGATCAGGATTAGGAGGTGTAAGACTGATCAAGGGGGAAAAGGTTACATGGTGATGCTAAAGAGTCGAACAGAGGGCGCAATGTGCCCAGTGCAGTCTCTGTGGGTTTTCACTGCAGCGCAGGGGAGCAGGACAGGAAAATTATTTGTACACGGGTGGGAGACGGGACTGGCTACCAAGTCATGGCAATTTGGAAGAAGGGCATGCAATTCTTAGAGAAGACCTAGCCAATTATTCTTTCCATTCCCTGTGGATTGGGGCCGCCTCACAGTGGGCGGTGGCAGGTGAGACAGTAACACAATATTAGAAAAGGGATACTGGTGATCGCCAGTTATAAAAGGTACATCAGAGCACTGAAATAACTGAAAAAAGGGGAGTAGACAGGAATGGGTGCAGTGAAAAAGAGGGGATGAATAGGGGAGTGACATATTGAGCTTGTATATTAATGATTTTGCTTGCACCCTATAGGTAGAGGGAGGACCAGGGAAATATGGATTTGTGGCCATTCCTACATCTATTGGGCCAGAAAGAGAGCAGAGAAGAAGGCTGGGGGAAAACAGCTATACCAAGATGGAAGAAGGTGTAGATTGTTCTGGCATGGAATACGGGGGATGAGATGGGCCCAGCTGCTTCCCACGTTAACAGAAGTAGGTGAACTGTGGCCCAAGCCAGACCTAATTATTATACACTTGGGAGGCAACGACCTGGCAAACAGGCCTTGGGTGACACATATTTACAAATAAAAAGGACTTCAGAACTATACGGCAGCGGTGGCCGCAGGGTGTGTGCATCGCTTTGGTCAGATATGATACTGAGGAGGTGGAGGCAACAGCACAGCCACAGAGCAGTAGAAAGGGCCAGGAGAAAGATGAACAGGAGGGTTGGGACATTGGAAGACAGATGGGCAGTCAGGTAATACTGGGGGTAGAAGAATGGGTAGATGAATTTTACAGGTCAGATGGGGTACACCTGTCGGACGTAGCTATAGACATGTTCAATACAGAAATGATGGAATTTATAGAGGAATGGAGGAGACAGACAAACAATGGGAAAAAAGGGCAGATTATAACAGACATGAATGGAAAAGAGCTCCCTGGAGTGTGGGTGAAGGCTACCCTAGTTAATGGAAGCCAGCCATCCAACACAAGCTGGAGACTGGCTAGTGGGAAAAAGGGGGGAGGAGGGGAAGGAAAAGGAATAACATAAGAAGAGAAGGAAGATGAAGGAAAAGCGGTCTCGTTTTCACCAATATTCAACGGAAAAGGAGAAGAAGAAGGCACCCAGGTCTTCACCTGATGGAAGAATAATCAGAGATTGATATATTGAGGAATAAACAAAATGTTGGAAATATGATAATAAAGGAATTGGAATGGAATATGGAATTATGAATTGAAATAAATTAATCGCCAATCTGAGCACAACAAATAATGGTGTCTGTCTTTTGTGGAGGGAGAGGGGGAATCCAGGACAATGGAGTTTGCTCTTTAGAGGGCAGACCAGGTTGTCCTGGTGCACCCTCCTCCCATGCTTAAAAATTGTTGTGCTCAGAAGGAGAGGGGAGGGAAGGAGGCTAAGGGAGCAGAACAATGGACAGACAAACAGGAAGGGAGGAGATAGGGATGTACTTAAGGACAGCACAAGGGGGCTTAGCAACTTTTGCTGGAGTTTTGATACCTCCCGCCCAATCCTGTCAAAAGGAACAAGTAAGGAGGATGGTTGAGATGGGACGATATGGGGGTCTGTGATGGTGCAGATGAAGCTGCGTCCAGGCTGGTCAAAGATGGGGCTGCCAAAGGTGGATGGCAGCTAAGGATATGGTCAAGGACTGCCAAAGTGGATGGCAGGTGATAACATGGTTACAGGCTGCCAAAGGTGGATGGCAAGTATGGATATGGTTAAGACTGCCAAAGGTGGATGGCAGGTGATAACATGGCTAAGGACTGTGGAGAAAAGGGGAGGGGAGGGAGGGAGGGGAGGAAAAGGAATAACACAAGAAGAGAAGGAAGATGAAGGAAAAGCGATCTCGGTCTTCACCATTACCTAACGGAAAAGGAGAAGAATAAGGCACCCAGGTCTTCACCTGGGGGAAGAATAACCAGAGATTGATATATTGGATGGAATAAACAAAATGTTGAAAATATGATAATAAAGGAATTGGAATGGAATATGGAATTATGAATTGAAATAAATTAATTGCCAATCTAAGCACAACAACAAATAATGGTGTCTGTCTTTTGTGGAGGGAGAGGGGGGAATCCGGGACAACAAATGATTCTCCTTTACAGTGCAGTCTGCTTGAGAACACTTTTGTATTGTTCAGTTCACCAGACTATCTGCTTCTTCCAAGCCACACGAATGGCTTCTCCCACCCTCACAGCTCCAGCCACGTCCACCACCTCGGACTTTCTTCCTGTGTGGGCTAGAGAAATGAGAGTGACAGAAGGACCTATGGAATGGAGAAGCAATAAGAAACCTTGGAAAGACTCAACCTTGGCAACTGGCGGCATAACTT